>CM026389.1:4116288-4381986 GCA_014843695.1 Archivesica marissinica | reverse complement strand
TGTCTGTCTGTGTGTGTGTGTGTGTGTGTCTGTCTGTCTGTCTGTCTGTCTGTCTGTATGTCTGTCTGTTTGTTTGTCTGTTTGTCTGTCTGTCTGTCTGTCTGTCTGTCTGTCTGTCTGTCTGTCTGTCTGTCTGTCTGTCTGTCTGTCTGTCTGTCTGTCTGTCTGTCTGTCTGTCTGTCTGTCTGTCTGTCTGTCTGTCTGTCTGTCTGTCTGTCTGTCTGTCTGTCTGTCTGTCTGTCTGTCTGTCTGTCTGTCTGTCTGTCTGTCTGTCTGTCTGTCTGTCTGTCTGTCTGTCTGTCTGTCTGTCTGTCTGTCTGTCTGTCTGTCTGTCTGTCTGTCTGTCTGTCTGTCTGTCTGTCTGTCTGTCTGTCTGTCTGTCTGTCTGTCTGTCTGTATGTATGTCTGTATGTATGTCTGTATGTCTGTCTGTATGTCTGTCTGTCTGTATGTCTGTCTGTATTTCTGTCTGTCTGTCTGTCTGTATGTCTGTCTGTCTGTATGTCTGTCTGTCTGTCTGTCTGTCTGTCTGTCTGTCTGTCTGTCTGTCTGTCTGTCTGTCTGTCTGTCTGTCTGTCTGTCTGTCTGTCTGTCTGTCTGTCTGTCTGTCTGTCTGTCTGTCTGTCTGTCTGTCTGTCTGTCTGTCTGTCTGTCTGTCTGTCTGTCTGTCTGTCTGTCTGTCTGTCTGTCTGTCTGTCTTGTCTGTCTGTCTGTCTGTCTTCTGTCTGTCTGTCTGTCTGCTGTCTGTCTGTCTTGTCTGTCTGCTGTTCTGTCTGTCTGTCTGTCTGTCTGTCTGTCTGTCTGTCTGTCTGTCTGTCTGTCTGTCTGTCTGTCTGTCTGTCTGTCTGTCTGTCTGTCTGTCTGTCTGTCTGTCTGTCTGTCTGTCTGTCTGTCTGTCTGTCTGTCTGTCTGTCTGTCTGTCTGTCTGTCTGTCTGTCTGTCTGTCTGTCTGTCTGTCTGTCTGTCTGTCTGTCTGTCTGTCTGTCTGTCTGTCTGTCTGTCTGTCTGTCTGTCTGTCTGTCTGTCTGTCTGTCTGTCTGTCTGTCTGTCGGTCTGTCTGTCTGTCTGTCTGTCTGTCTGTCTGTCTGTCTGTCTGTCTGTCTGTCTGTCTGTCTGTCTGTCTGTCTGTCTGTCTGTCTGTCTGTCTGTCTGTCTGTCTGTCTGTCTGTCTGTCTGTCTGTCTGTCTGTCTGTCTGTCTGTCTGTCTGTCTGTCTGTCTGTCTGTCTGTCTGTCTGTCTGTCTGTCTGTCTGTCTGTCTGTCTGTCTGTCTGTCTGTCTGTCTGTCTGTCTGTCTGTCTGTCTGTCTGTCTGTCTGTCTGTCTGTCTGTCTGTCTGTCTGTCTGTCTGTCTGTCTGTCTGTCTGTCTGTCTGTCTGTCTGTCTGTCTGTCTGTCTGTCCTGTCTGTCTGTCTGTCTGTCTGTCTGTCTGTCTGTCTGTCTGTCTGTCTGTCTGTCTGTCTGTCTGTCTGTCTGTCTGTCTGTCTGTCTGTCTGTCTGTCTGTCTGTCTGTCTGTCTGTCTGTCTGTCTGTCTGTCTGTCTGTGCTGTCTGTCTGTTCTGTCTGTCTGTCTGTCTGTCTGTCTGTCTGTCTGTCTGTCTGTCTGTCTGTCTGTCTGTCTGTGTCTTCTGTCTGTCTGTCTGTCTGTCTGTCTGTCTGTCTTTGTATGTCTGTCTGTCTGTCGTCTATTCTGGTCTGTCTGTCTAGTCTAGTCTGCTCTGTCTGGTCTGGCCTGTCTCCTGCCTGTCCTGTCTTTGCAAACTGGCCACGGGAATGTCTTGCTGCTCCTGTCCCTCCCCTTGCCACTTGGCCTCCTCTCTCGTCCTCACCAGTGTTTTACTTGTCTTGCCTTTCCGGCCTGTTCGCGTCCTGGCTTCCGATGCGCGCCCCTGACCTTCTTAACTCGTTACACCTACGTTTCTATACTTGTTCACCCTGTTTCCCGTCCCACTCGCTACCATAGCACTAGTTAATTCTCATAAATTACATGTACGATCAACACATATAATATATAGCGAGCTGCCATTGAATTGCTAAGAATCTTCAAAACTATGCAATGGAATATGTTACTTATTCAAATATAACGACTATAGTCAAACCTGTCCTACGCAGCCAGCAAATGTCATCATATAATGCGGTTGCTCAACACAGGTGGATGTTTAATAGCGGGCAAATATATAACAAAACACCATTGTGGGAATCTGGAATATGGCTGCTTAATACAGGTCGGAAGTCGTGATACCGCAGTAGATGCGCGTTCTGGTGTTCGAGCCCCGCTGGAGCTGTTACGATTGTGCCCTTAGGCAAGGCATTTAATTTCCACGTTGCCTCTTCTCTCTCCCTCGTGGCGATGGATTCCATCAGGAATGAGGTATCGAGAATGATTAATATAAGTTGTAAGAACTTGTTTCGCAATCGAGCTAAAATTAATTTGTATAAACTATAATACAGGTTGGCTCTTTAATGGATGTGACCACAAACACCGGTTTCACTGTATAGTACACTCTTAATACGTATGAACATAGCATCATATTGACGTTCAGGTAACAGTTCTTGGGGAATAATATAGGTATAGGTATCCTATATAACATATTAGATAGCAATTAAACAACTAGTTTCTTCACGCAAATATTTCTTAGTTTTACTTCCTGGAAGAAAATGCTATCTCAACAAAAGGATCCTCTCTTGCTCGCCATGAATGATGTCTTGTCATTAACGGCATTTATCACGGACCAATGGATGCCACTTTTCCTCCGTTAGCACACTAATGAACTCTGCGTGTGCTCGTAATCAAAGCTTACCTCGCCACATTGTGTTCCTTGGCAGGTGTTTTCCGGTAATTGTCGAAACTGTCTTTATAGGTGCGTGTCTGGTCTGGGATTTTTTTATATATACATTTGTTTGTTTTTTCTGTTTTGAATATGCTAATGTGCAAATATATTTCTTGCTACTAGAGGAAAGTATAAACACAAATGTTTGCATTTTAGGCCATGAACCGTTGCCTAATTACTTCGTCCTTATATTAGAATATTTTGGAAAACAAAGTAATAAGTGATATTCTAACTCAACAACATTGGTTATCACTTTCCCTGCTAAGCAATGAAGTCGTTGTCCATGTTGATAGCTGTGAATGCGAGTTCTACCAGCGGCGTACCAGATATCTCGACACGTATAGCTAGGACGTGTAGGCTAGTACATGCCATTGCTTCACATAACATGTATATTATACTCAGTTCAGCTACAGTGGTTGGTCAGTGGTTGGTCAGTGGTCCTCTGTTCATCATAAGGTATGCCCTATTCCAAGATCATTTGTTGGGATAAAGTGATGTTTGTTATACAAGTATTACCAATGTGTGTGTTTTACGTGTATTGATCGTCGCCGCTACCGGCTACCCATCTGAGCCTCTTGAAGAGACTAGACATGTTTTGATTAATTGGAGGATAGTGCAATGATACAGACAGAGACCATTCCAGAATATACTTGTGCACAGTGTAACTAGTACTAGTGTAACGAGACCTCGATTTAAAGTCACATTTGAAATACTGTTAATTGTATTAGGGTCAGACGGGGGACCGAACCTGCAATCCCTGGATTGCCAGTCCACCTTGTTAACCACTGTACTACAGATCCCTATGTACATTACCAATCGTAATTGACCGCTTCGTGTCGACAAAAACAGTGACCTTTCTGTGTGTACAACTGTAGCGCCTAATATATGGAGAAACACCATACATATAAATAAGTCTCTCGCTTGTGCATACTCTATATATCATGACCATACCTATGATTATTCTACTTAATAGTCTCCTTTCTTCAGAGCATAATTATATGTACTCTTTATTTGTCCTCTTCTTGCAATGATAAACAATATGGAAAGCAATCGTTAAACAGTGTAGCCGCCTAATCCGTCTGTAGCAGGATTGCGTTGGAGGCTATATGTGGTAAGTTTGATATGTTTGTGTAAGTTTTATTTCACAAACGTCAATACACCAGTATGAGACAACATCATTACAAAACATTTAAAATGGTCAAAGTCATATATGATTGGTGAACATGTTCACTGATATAAAGTTATTTCTCAACAACAATGTACATACTATGCAGATATTCAACCTTGGAAATTCAACATGTATACATGTACATAACTGTTCATACAATTCTTTCGAAGAAATAACCTGGAAATGTTTTTCATAAGTTGTTATACTATGGCCAGCATAACATGATATTCATCTTCAAATATATTACAAGTTCTACATATTATTTCAATACTGTGGACACACGTGTAATAAATGATGTGTTGAGGGCCTCCTGATAGATTGAATTAATTGTTCAACTGAGTTATCTCGTTAAATAACGTAGTTATCATTATTATTAAATGACCAATAGTGATGGGTTTTCTAATCAGTTCATCTGTCAATCGTCGATGGTAAAGGCCTCATGAGAGACATCGGTCATATACATACCCTGAATACTCCCAAACAGTATGTAGATCTTACGTGAATTCCTCTTGTTTTTATCGTTGTTTCCTTTGCACAACATGCCACAACTTTCTATCCAATTTCTCATCTTATAATTATTAAATTACCATGAATCGACAGATATTCTACAGTATATCCAATGGGTACTTATCTTAAAAAAGTGTTATGAATTAATTAAATTACTATGATTTTGATAAAAAAAACACAGAAAGGACCGCTATGCATGCTGGGATAAATTGTACTTTATCAGCTATCGGCTCATTAATAGTCGACGAAGATATTATAAAGTGTCGATCAATTATACATAGCAAAAATAGGCCTACCCAGGTATCGTATTACTTTGTAAAGTGATTTGTGATTGGACACTGTTTTACAATCGGCCAATCAGAGTACGCCATACTAAACCCATTCGGTTTATACTACAAGATGGCAACATTCAGTAGTGTTATAATTATTGTGCCTTGGAAAAACAAACACAATCGTCAGTTTTCTGGCATCCCCATCAAACGCTGAATGTATGTGTTTTTCAACAACTGTAACATGAACTATCTATAATAATATAATAAAATGTTGGCCCACCCATCATTTATCCGAATACAGGTTTTAATTTGTTTTCATTTCTACATCCGAAGTATATGCACGTATGGAATGTGTTGGCTTAAGATACACATGAATGACAAACGTCTACAGTTGCATGTAGCTGTGGTGATTTGTTGTGATTATTTTGTTTTTCTTTATTCAACGTTGGTGTACGCCTAAATGCATCATATGGTGCGAATATAATTACTTGTTATCAACAATAAGCTATGTTCCAGCACATGTTTTACAGGCTCTCGATGCCTTTCGTTTTACCAAACGGACACTTACGGTAACATGCCAAGAACCGATGGACAAAGTTCTATGACACCGATTATCATTGGTTTTTTTTTGCAGTACTCTTCATAATCGTCTCCATATTTCTCAAAAGGTTAACGGGAGCAAAGGAATATAGAGTCGTTACTGCTAACAATTGGAGCATATTAAACAACCGTGTACAACAACATGTTCCTTTAATGGCAAAAAACAAACGATTAATCGTTAGTTAGACAGAAACTGTCTCCGGTTAATCGACTAAATCATTTTCAGACCGATCAGCAACACTAATGACAACCCATCCTTTTCCCGTAAACTAATACGTGTATTATATGCATTGCACAAACTATAATATTGTGGCAAAAATACATGTACATGTAATTTAAATTAAATTACCACCTATGTGAATGTAAAATAAAGCTGTTTCCATGCACATATGCACATATCTATATATCGACCCTAGAAAAACAATTGGAACGGGGTATCTTAACTGAAGTGAACCCCTAATATAATATGATATTGTCTCTCGGGCAAGTGTGACTGTAGTTCAAGATAACTATAGCAACACACGATTCTGTTGCCAAGTGTACTCTCATGAAATCCACACAAACACCCTTTAGCATTAGATAGCAATTTTAAATACTTGTCAAGTATGTGCACTTCTTTCGTCAGTTGTGTATTTTGATATTGCAAATATCAGTTCAGTCGATATTTAATTATAATGTTCAGTGTCTCAAGAGAAGGCAGCATACGTCAAGGGGTTACTAGATCATGCTTATTTTCTGTTCAGGGATGACAGATGATGTCTGCAATATCTATACTGTAAACAAAAAAATGCACCCGTATGAGTATGGGATCTAGTTTAAATTGAGTTAGCTGAATTGATTACTGAGAAATGTGCGAGTATTTTGTGTCTGATTGTCTGTATGATGCAGTGGGATATGGGCTCGTAGCTGGAGTGTGAGTTTCACACGAAAATACTGCATTAAAGTTGGAAAATAATTATATATACTGAGTCAAAAAAGAAACGATACCTGGTGTTTATGTGTCTATAATTTCAACATTTATTAAGAAAATTCTTTGAAAATTCATAAGATGATAGTCCAACATGTTTGAAAGAGGAGCACATAAAGCATAATGAGCCTCCGAAACTGTCTGCTGCGTGATGACGTAATTCGTCTGACAGGGGTCTAATGGAGTTTTCACACAGACGTCAATACCGAGTATGGGCACCATTTGCGTCTCTCACTGCAATGCACCGCCGTCGCATCGAACGGAAGAGTGTCTGAATCTCTTGCTGGTCAATATTTGTCCACTCCTGACGCAAAACATCCCTCAGTTGGTTTAACGTTACCGGCTGACGTCGTCTGACGCGGCGGTCTAACGTATCCCACAAATGTTCTATGGGTGACAAGTCTGGTGACAAAGCAGGCCACGGCAGGGTTTCAATATTGTTCTGCTCCAATAATGTGGTGGAAATCCGAGCAGTATGACACCTGGCGTTGTCCTGTTGGAACAGTGTGACGTTTCTGTTGGCGTTAAAGAACGGCACAACAACTGGCGCAAGGATCTCATCACAGTACCGCTGGGCGTTTAGGTTCCCGTCCACCACTAACAGTTCAGTGCGACTGCCGAAGGTGATACCGCCCCACGCCATAACGCTTCCGCCCCCGAACAGATCGACCTGACGTACACATGCGTCGGCGTAACGTTCACCGCGTCTGCGATATACCCGCTCTCTGCCATCCGCTCGACGCAAACAGAACCGCGATTCATCGCTAAACATCACCGAATTCCACTGTAACCGAGTCCAGCGAGCACGTTCCGTCGTCCATTCCCGCCGTACGTCACGGTGACGTCGTGTCAGGATGGGTCCAACGTATGGCCGATAGGCACGAATGCCACGTTCACCGAGCCGGTTCCTGACTGTTTGTGCACTGATGCGATTGTTGGTCATCCCAGGAGTAACGGCAGCTGTGTGCGTAGCAGGTAGGAACCGGTCACGTAAATGTGACGTCCGAATGTGACGGTCCTGTTCACGCGTCGTCACACGTGGTCGACCAGATCTTGGACGGTCGTCCACCGATCCATGTGTTCGATAACGTCGAAGTAGGCGTGTTATCGTGATCCGCGTAACCCCGAGTCGATTTGCGACGTCACGCCTAGGCATTTTGTTAGAGGTAACAATGGGTATGTAAGGTGTTTTTCCTCGATGATAATGCAATACCAGTACAATAAACCGGTTTTCCGATTTGTACATGTGTAGGAAGTTGTCTTTGTTGAGGAGCACGTGCAAATCGGAAATTCGGCGTTCCAGGATTATCGGGTGTTTATTTACCTGTGTTTATGGTTGGCTGACGTTGCAATAAGATACCCGGTACTGATACGTAATAATATATTAAACCTTTCTATGGTTTTATCCGTTTTATGTCATTTTTAGTTTGGTATCTTTTCCTTTTTGACTCAGTATATATAGATTCTTACACGTGTGGATATTTGATATCATGTATTATGAAACGAATGTTGGAATCTTGCTATACAACTTGCCATTTGGCAAGTTTAATAGCAACATTCCAAATCAAGTTTTATAAAATATGGTATGAAATCACCACTAGTGTATCACATTACCACAGTAATAAAAACCATAAATTTGAAATAAAGATTTCTGTTTGCCAGTATATTATTGAGCCTTGTTATATCTCCAGGAAACAGGTATGGTACACAATGCCTTTAATACTCACTCTAATTAACCAGCTAGTGCATATTTAGCATTTCATTGATTTTAGTAGCCTTGATTTTCAACAAATAAAGCATGCTCACAAACTATGTCGAATGTGGAAACAGCAAGCTGTCATGCCGTGCCCAATCAATGTTAGTCTAGGTTGTATTACACGTGTGTACATATATGAACATACGTGATGACTCCATTGTTCCATTATACATGTGTGTACATGTCAGAGTTTGTTCTCCAACCATCTTGGATGGACTTCAACATGCATGATTGCCATGCATTACAAATACATGTTGATGATAATTGATATTATATTGCGAAGTTTGTCTGACGCAAAATCGTAGAACAAACCACACTGTGAGCTTCACCTGTGTACATATGTTACATTTAATAACTTTTGACCGAATTACTGATGGTTTGTGCAATTAGTAAGGACATATTTGTAAAATGTCATTACGGCATAGTTTTTGTAATTAAGACACGTAACTGTTCAAGCAAATGAGCAAGTCACTTACATTCAACTATCGCCTTGTTGTAGCGATAACGTCAAACGCAAATGTGCACTACATGTGTATGTGTAGAATGAGTGCAGTGTATGGTAAATATTAATTCCAAGAAATGGCAATAAGCTCTGAAACAAAATATAATTCGAGACGATAGTCGTAATTAGTAACGCAGATTCAATTAAACATGCAGCACAGGTGCTTCAGTTCGCAACATGTCTTCGAACGCATCGCTTCGAATGCATCGCTGCCGGAAAAACAATGGTTTTGCCAGATATTGTTCTGGAATCACAGACACAGTGTTAGTGTATTATACTAGTAACTTCATTGTGGATTCAAATCTCTTTCTTACCTATCATTTGTATGCAATTCCAGACAATTACAACTTCTTGCAATATCGCGATTCTGATTGGTCGATTCAGCCCATGTGATCGCCGTTCATAACCCAATGAATTGCACAATTATTCTTGTCTCATTAATATTCATTGCTGACTACGTATTTTGTATGGTGTGATGAATCAAAATGGCAACTTGTTTTTTAATTTATAAGACAAACATCATGAGACTCAAACCGGGCTACGTGTACCATATTATGAGCTTAATGTCCACATGGAGACAATTCACTTTCGCGGTTTCCTAGCAATATCAAGAAAGGTAACTCGTGTTTACTTGTAACTGCATTTGCAACAATATGGTTCATTAATTAAATACATAACTACACAACTCACTAGTTCTAAAACCATACTAGTATTACCATTGGGTATATCATCGTACACTAGCCTTCATATTATACTAGTATGTATGTATTGCATTCTATTAAGTTTTACGTAACACTATGTTCTAAATAGAATGCTACCTTATTCATTTGCTCTTGAACAATAGCATTAATATGAGCTGGTCTGGAAAACGTTTTAGATGAAAATCTAATATACCAAATAATATTCAGTAATGGTTTTATAGTAAGACGCCAGTCAAGATTATAATTCAATGCATTATCCAGAAACGTTTCCAGTATTCATCAGATGTGTAGCATGGCTGAAACAGGGTATGTAGGCCGGGTTTATTGAGGGCCGTTGCAAACCAAGTTATCATAACTAGATTATTGGAACTGCCTTTGGTGTATACATGCATTTCATAACATTCCATTAATTGGAGTATTTTAATTTTCTTTGAAATTGATTGTTTGGAAAAGTGTAGCATAGGAAGCTACACATTGGATATAAAATGAATGTCAATTATAGACATAGCCATTTAACAATGGTGGTTTGGTATGTTACTAAAATGTAATATGCAACTAATAGTCCATGTACTCCGACTTATATGTATGCTATACTATATTTAGATAACTTCAACAGGTGCCAATTAATGCCAGTTATTCGGCAGTGTAAAACAACGGATAGTTGTATTAGTAGTACAATCTAGGTTAGCGATCAAGTGAAATGATGTTTTCTTGCCAAGAATCTATTTTCTTTCCATTATTCCGTCTTGTATCAACTCATGTCAGATTGTTTATCTCTGTGGCAACATAGTTCAAACAGAGAATAACGCTATATCGTGCCTGATATTATTTTTCAATTAAGAGTGATATGTCATATAAGCAACCTAGACATGGATCTACAGTAGTATTAAACTATACACATTTATTTTATCTCGATTGCGAAACAAGCTTTTATAGCATTGGAGTAATCGCTCTCGATCATTCATGCTGGGATTGATGGAATACATGGCCACGGAGAGAGAAGAGGCAATGTGGATATATGTGTTTTGCCCAAAGTCTCTACCATTTATGTCGGGGCTCGAACTCACCGGTTACAAGACGAACTAGTTATTACACCACGGATGATGTGTAGGATAGATACCACACCGGTGTTACATGTGCGAGCACGTGCGTCGCATATGTGACGAGTGACAAATGTGACTGACTAAAAACGACAGTCATATCAAAGCATATGCATACACTAGGATTTAGAGTACGTAATGTTGGCGCGACTTTAGCCCCCCCCCCGCTCAAATAAAATTATCGGTTAGCGCCATATATATATATATGCATACGCGAGTATTCTTATGTTAAATGGTTAAATATTGTGATTATTGTTTTATCTTTTCATTTTTCAAAATCTATCTGTCTACCTCTAACTATGTAAATGGTTGTTTAATAATTATAGTTAACACTAGGATAAAGATGCACATCATTTATGTTTCCAACTGAGAAAAAAGAATAATGAGACGTTAAGGTTATGCCAACATACGGATTTAATTAAGAAATTTCTATCCCAGAAAATACACATTTTACGAATATAATATGAACATATTTTTCCTCAGATATTTCAAATTGTCAAGAATAATTTGTGTAGATTTGGCAAATACACGAGATAACGGCATGCTATGCCTAAATGACTTACAGACAAATCACTCAATCAATCAATCTTTATTAGCAATCGGCATTATAAGTATGTCTTTGGCCAAATGATATTGATGTGAAATATGGCCAAAGTCCAATTACAACATACACAATAATATATTTACAGTATAAATGCATATATGATTACTTCAAACATTGTCTCACCTCCATACCCTGTTAGATGATTATATTTTATTTGAACGCCATAATGCTAGTAAACCTATTTAAAGTAGGCCATGCAATAGATCCTTGTATTATTAATTGTCCAATGTTGCTAAGTCTCGGACATACTAAAAGAAAATGGAATTCTGACTCGATAACAAAATAAACACACAGGTATACAAACTATACGCTACAGCATGTTCAAGTATACTGGGAACTCTGAAGACACGCTCAATGTTGTACCGCCTATATATAACATGTACATGAAAACACATAAACGTACAAATCAAATATCAAAATTTACAATACTACGCAATTATTTTTGTTTTCTAGCTTGTTGTGAGCAATGTTCACAGAAAACACGTTGTCACCGTTTTGGACGCACGGGTTTAATCCGTTTTGTATAATAAACATGTTGAAGATAACATGCGAAAACTGCCTGGATTGCGCAGTTGGTAGCGTGCTCGCTCTCTATGCTCTCTATTTCAGATGTTCGAAACCCCATCATGGCTAAATATGTTTATATTTAGTTGCTTTTTATTTTCTTTGCACATATTCTTCATAAATTATCTTAAAATACAAAGTTTGTGAGATTATGTTCATTATAAATTAAATTTGTCTTCCTTTAATACCTCTTGTCTCTCGTTCCTTATTTTAAAATGATATTCACGTTTATTTCGCATTGCCTTGCATGTTTGCATATATCTACTGCATGTTGAAATGTTGTGTTGTCCACTTCAACCCTTTATTGGCTTACCCCGTTCATAGGTAGTGCGTATATCATATTGACGTATTTTGATAATGGAAGTATACAGGTATTATTATGTTGTATTATGATACACGATCCTCTAAGTGAGGCATACCTCATCATTTTCAATTAGTGCAATGATTATGTATGCTTGATGTTTCAGTTAATTACCTATACATTTTAATGTGATACACGTGCTCCCATTATATGTGTATGGAGCAGAGAATTCTAATACTTCATCTAATAACTAACATATTCAGTACTCGAGGTTATAACACTTTTTCTCAGATCTTAAATATATTTGATTGGTTGCATCTGATATGTACTGCCAGCTGAACCAATCAGAAGCTTGAGACTGAGTTTGAGATAGGAGCAAAGTGTTATATCCTGGAGGCCAGGTTATATATCTAATTATGCAACGCACACAGCCACAGCATATTATATAATTATACTTTATTATCTGGAAATAATTCATATTCTTCATTTAATCAATTATCTTAATCTAAAGTGTAATCTTGATTTATTGTACAACGAATGCGAAACAAGCTGTAATAGCTTAATATATTAATCAGACTCGTTGGAGCGCGGATGACAGGGTATGTGTGGTCATTCGTGTCATTCAATGCACAAATCATTCGGATCATATTCATATTACATACCATGTGCATCAACTATTTCAAATTATCCTAAGCCGCCTCAATATTCCCAACAAATATCCCATTTTACTTTCCGCAAATGTATATAGAAACTAAAATTAGTATAAGCAGAGAGTATATTAACATATTGCTCTTTTGTAAATCCATGTCGTTGCTTACAGGTATACATGTACTTGATATATACATTGTATGAATGTTTAATGTAATAAAGGTATTGTTGTTGTTGTTTATGCTAAATTGGTATTGAGTACTTTGCATATTCTACCTCCTATTTGTGTATTATTTTAAGCTAAATCCAGGATAAACTGCAATATACAAATTACGTCTACATATGGTCTACACTATGTCTTCTATTCGTTAATTCTCCTAGAGCAAAGGTTGTCCAAATAGCGCAGTGGTTAGCACGCTCGCTTCTCGCCAATCCAACCCGTGTTCGATCATTGGAACGGGAAGTATGTCATATGTATTTAGTGTATACAAATTTATTTTAGCTCGATTGCGAAACAGATTCTTACAACTTATATTAATCACTCTCGAGACCTCAGTCTTGATGAAAGCCATCGCCATGAAGGAGAGAGAAGAGGAAATGTGGAATCGTACAATCGTAATGGTTCCAGTGGGGTTCGAACTCAAGGCCTTTCGCATCTGAAGCGAACGCGCTATGCATGGTACTGTGGTCGCCAGATCGGACAGGTGGGTTTTCTCTGGGTACTCCGGTTTCCTCCCATACGAATGACCACATCCACGCGTTCATCCGCGCCAACAAGAGTGATTAGTATAAGTTGTTAGAATTTGCTTCGCAATCGTTGTAAAATAAAAATAGATTAAACTCTAAGGAGTTTTTTAATCAAAAGCGAACCTTTCGGCTATTATTGCAATAGCTCTAATAAAGAATGTATGTGTGTTTTACGTTTATTTATCATCACTACCCGTTGTACATATGAGCGACGCCTCCTGAGGAGATTACATGTTGGAG
Source organism: Archivesica marissinica (assembly GCA_014843695.1). Taxonomy (NCBI): domain Eukaryota; kingdom Metazoa; phylum Mollusca; class Bivalvia; order Venerida; family Vesicomyidae; genus Archivesica; species Archivesica marissinica. Next base: position 4,368,481 of record CM026389.1, on the reverse strand, counting down.
GATAGTGCAATGATATAGACAGAAACCCATTCCAGAGTCTCCTCTGGTTCATTTACGTGCACGGTGTAAAGCACCGACATGAAACCTCGGTTTAAAGTCCCATCTGAAAGACTTTTAATATTATTATGGTCAGACTGGTGATCGAACCTGCGATCCATGGATTACCAGTCCAGTGTGTTAACCACTAGACAACACATCAGTAATAAATAAATTTACCAGTTTGACGCTTATGAATGAGATACTAATGTGGTATGTGCAAAGCGGATGTATTTATTTCTAATATCTGCGATACAGACAGTCATGGATTACATAGTGAATACTGAATAATGAGCCAATAGAGGAAATAATGTAGTCGATACAATTTATTCTTTGTTATTTACCCTTGATTTAGTTTAAACAATATTTATTTCTTTGAATAAAGATAGTCATGTATAAAATACATGTACATACATGTAGGATTGAGGAGAAAGCAACCTGCTTGTATGGTTACCTCTACATGTAGGATTGAGGAGAAAGCAACCTGCTTGTATGGTTACCCCACCATGTAGGATTGAGGAGAAAGCAACCTGCTTGTATGGTTACCTCTACTTGTAGGATTGAGGAGAAAGCAACCTGCTTGTATGGTTACCTCTACATATAGGATTGAGGAGAAAGCAACCTGCTTGTATGGTTACCTCTACATGTAGGATTGAGGAGAAAGCAACCTGCTTGTATGGTTACCTCTACATGTAGGATTGAGGAGAAAGCAACCTGCTTGTATGGTTACCCCACCATGTCGGATTGAGGAGAAAGCAACCTGCTTGTATGGTTACCTCTACATGTAGGATTGAGGAGAAAGCAACCTACTTATATGGTTACCTCTACATGTAGGATTGAGGAGAAAGCAACCTGCTTGTATGGTTACCTCTACATGTAGGATTGAGGAGAAAGCAACCTGCTTGTATGGTTACCTCTACATGTAGGATTGAGGAGATAGCAACCTGCTTGCATGGTTACCTCTACATGTAGGATTGAGGAGAAAGCAACCTGCTTGTATGGTTACCTCTACATGTAGGATTGAGGAGAAAGCAACTTGCTTGTATGGTTACCTCTACATGTAGTATTGAGGAGAAAGCAACCTGGATTACCAGTCCAGTGTGTTAACCACAAAACAACAAATCAGTAATAAATAAATTTACATGTTTGACGCTTATGAATGAGATACTATTGTGGTATGTGCAAAGCGGATGTATTTATTTCTAATATCTGCTATACAGACAGTCATGGATTACATAGTGAATACTGAATAATGAGCCAATAGAGGAAATAATGTAGTCGATACAATTTATTCTTTGTTATTTACCCTTGATTTAGTTTAAACAATATTTATTTCTTTGAATAAAGATAGTCATGTATAAAATACATGTACATACATGTAGGATTGAGGAGAAAGCAACCTGTTTGTATGGTTACCTCTACATGTAGGATTGAGGAGAAAGCAACCTGCTTGTATGGTTACCCCACCATGTAGGATTGAGGAGAAAGCAACCTGCTTGTATGGTTACCTCTACATGTAGGATTGAGGAGAAAGCAACCTGCTTGTATGGTTACCTCTACATGTAGGATTGAGGAGAAAGCAACCTGCTTGTATGGTTACCTCTAAATGTAGGATTGAGGAGAAAGCAACCTGCTTGTATGGTTACCTCTACATGTAGGATTGAGAAGAAAGCAACCTGCTTGTATGGTTACCTCTACATGTAGGATTGACGAGAAAGCAACCTGCTTTTATGGTTACCCCACCATGTAGGATTGAGGAGAAAGCAACCTGCTTGTATGGTTACCTCTACATGTAGGATTGAGGAGAGAGCAACCTGCGTGTATGGTTACCTCTACATGTAGGATTGAGGAGAAAGCAACCTGCTTGTATGGTTACCTCTACATGTAGGATTGAGGAGAAAGCAACCTGCTTGTATGGTTACCTCTTTCCAACAACCCTTGATTTACAATACAAGAATCAACTAATTAAAGAAGCAATGACGTGACTATGCTTTATTCATTGTCATAAACCTTCGTTTAGTAGACGAGAATTAACCAATGAAGTCAATACCAATGATGTATTGTAAATATACCTGCTTTTTTATATAATATAATAATGATACGAGTGTCTACCCAACTTGTCCGCAATATATCACTTCAAAGCTAAATGAATGATTAATCACTGCGTGTTGATTTCGTCTATTTCATTTGCAAACCAGAATATCAGATACCATATCCTTGACACAGGGGTTCATAGTTTGGGATTGTCTCGATGTGTAGTCTACTCATTGGCAGATAAGATACCATAACAGCACGTTCAGATGTAAATATATCCTTGATTTAGCATAAAATAATGAAATAATAGAGGAAGCAATGTCGTTAATACCGTTGGTTTTGGAGGAATGATGCAGTTTGCAATATGTAGGATGCTCTGATGGGTAAATCATTTCTCACTAATACGACCCGGGTTCGATCCACGGACCGGGAAGTATAGGAGATGGTACGGTGGTCGCCAGATCGGACATGTTGGTTTTCTCCGGGTACTACGGTTTCCTCCCACACAAATGACCACATATAAGCTTTTATCCGCGCCAAAGAGAGTGATTAATATAAGTTGTTAAAACTTATGTCGCAATCGTTGTAAAATAAATAAAGCTTACACTTATAAAAAACAATGCGATCTTAAAGATAAATGCCTATTACCAATTTGAAAGAAAATGAAATTATGTGTGTGTTGGAGTGTCTCATTTTGATGTCAGTGGGTTTACTAAAACACGCACATTAGTACCATTGATGCTATGATGTGTTACGGAGTTATGGAGTCACGGAGATAGCCGAATGTAGAGGTATGAAGACTAACAGTCAGATTAAGATTACCGATTTTTCAACAATGTTCAAGTTCAACGGAATTGTTAAAAGGGATAGATTCCATTACTGCAATATGTGTGTAATACAATTGTATGCTATCAACCTTTTAGAAATAGTAAATATCATTTTGATCAGGAATATAAACTGTACGACTAGAAAGGCGCCATATAAACGTAGCTGTTAGTGCAACTCTTCTAAATCCAAAATAACAAAACACACAGTTATCATTTAACCCTTTCAACCCCACAGGCCTCTAAATAGGCTTATGAAAAGTGTAGATCCAGATGAGCCGGCTCGTGACGAGCCGTCTCATCAGGATCTGCACTTTTTTGCCAGTAATAATTATTACTATTTTTAGATAAAATTACCCATTTTGATAAATGAACTGGTCCAAAGGTAATTTTCTTATTAATTTATTGGTCTGAAAATATCACGCACCAGTCCATGTCAGTTACTTGGGGTTGAATGGGTTAATTCGATTCCATTTATGATAGACTTAGCACTTACAGTTATGTATTTACGAATAGTTATGCAGCTTATGTAATAATAGGATAGCGTTTTAAGTGCACTGTCTGTCAATCCTAGTGCTAACCGGTGATTATGTAAATAAAATGAAGCATTTGATAGTACACTGCACATTAATGTGTATGCAGTTGTGTCTGTCATTGCTTATTGCGATCATAATCAGTAATGTCAGTCTGTTGTTGGTGTATTGAGGTATGCCCGTCTGCAGGTACTGTAAGTGATCGTTGTCGAATGAGATACATCGACCAGATACTGTCTCGGAATACTTACTCAGAGTATGTATGCCATATTAAGTGGTTCTGTCTGTGCTGTATCGTTATTTCCTTCGCACAACATGCTATAAATGGCTGTCCTCATTCTCATCGAAATTTCCGTCGCACAACATGCTATAAATGGATATCCTCTTTCTCATCGAATTATTAAATTACTAAATCTTGACAGATATCCTACAGTGTATCCAATGGTACTTCACTGTTATCAATTCAATATCATGAGTTTGACAAAAACACGTGTATTATACTACCTTATCTTATTAGGGAACAACAGTACAAAGGATTCAAACTGAAAGGACCACAATACAGTTTGGGATAAATCGGACTTTATCTGTCAAGGGAGGTAATAGAAAAGACAGCGATATCTCATTACTAGGATAATTGGGTTTACAATATACTTCCGGAATCCAATGCCAACAGAGCAATGTGTGTATGTTGCCACTAATATAAGTTGACTAACTAATGGCAACACAAACAATGTTACAGTTTGCCCGGTCAGATAGTCCCAATATGAGTAGACGGGACATGGTTAGTTTATATAATATGTATTTCTTTGAAAAAACATATTCAAGTATATATAATATATGTATATACCTGTAGGATTGAGGATAAAGTAACCTGCGTGTATGGTTAAATATTTCCTACAAAACATACAGTAATAGCAGCCAACACAATTACTATCAAATACATGTACATGTATTGAGTAACTCAATAGGATGTGAGCACACTATTTTTAATTTACGATAGTAGTTGTGCAACAGTTAGGACAGCCACATGCAAGTGTCACCACACTACACAACTGCAAGTGACTATGAAATATTGGATTGGAGATATAAAACGAAATAACAAATTGGAGGAGAGCCAATCAGATTTAGATGTCACCGGCTCGTGCAAGTACGGAAACTGAGCAGGCGTGTCATATGGCGAATGTTTGATGTTATGCAAACAGTTGTTTTGTTCTTACGTGTGAACGTGAGTATGGTTTGTTCAGAACTGAGTTGTGCATGTCCTTCTAATAGTGTGTTAAGTGTTAGTGTAAACATATTTTATTTCCCAATCGTGTACAGTTTAAACAATGCATACACTACACATATCAGGATTAGAATGAAAGAAAGAGACTTATATAAGTATCATTAAAGTGTTAAGTGTTGGTTCAGTACTATTGCTATTCTCGTTAATGAGCAATGTACTGTTACCAGTAAATATATAGTAACGGTACATTGTTGCCAGTCATGACACCGTCCCCTAACCGCAAACACGGGCTATGTATATCGCATTGATCATGTTTCACATTAATATTAGACTAATAACATACAATATATGGGCAGGCTATGTATATAAATTACTTATAACAAGTATGTTGTTTCCTCAGAATTTATTTTTCAATAGCAGACACAACCAATCATAAAATCTGCGTAGGAATACATATTTCTTTTGAAATAAACCCATGCTAATACGTCGAACACAATATTATCTCAAAACGGTCTTGTAATAGTTTATTTATTTAACCATATTTTATTGCAAATCAATAGTACATATGTCATACACATAAAGATACAATACATAGCATGACAATACAAATGGTTTGGGCCACAAGTTGTAACAACATTTAGACAACGGTAGCTTGTAATAGTTGAATATATAGCGCTTATGAATGTGTACCACTGCATAATATAGAAGACGAATTTCACTTTTTAGTTGAATGTCAATGTTACCATGAAATACGTCTAGTTCATAATTATGAGAAAGCTTTATTGGAACACACCCAACTGTACTCAAATGTAGAAAACTAGTACTATTAGAAAACATGTTAACTCCTATAAATAGTTAGCTATATACATGTATATATGCAAGCTTTGAACAAACGGTATAATATGTACTACCGTCAATAACTATACTCCTCACAATGTCAGAAATGTTCTGTACTATATATAAATCTGATACATGTTTTAGTGGATAGATTACATTAATTTATACAAATTTATTTTAGCTCTATTGCGAAACAAGTTCTTACAATTTATATGAATCGCTCTCGAGACCTCATTCCTGATGTAATCCATTGAGATGAGGAAAGAGAAGAGGTAATATGGAATTTAAATGTTTTGCTTAATGGCACAATCTTAGCGGCTCCAACGGAGGCTAGAACATTTCGCACCTGAAGCGAACGCGGTACAACAGCGCTATTACGACCCCATGGAGAGATTGGTAGCCGATACGTGAGTGAGCGGTGTATCACAATCGAGTTAAGATAAATTGTATACACTTTTAATAATGTTATAAATAGCGCACAATTTGATATGATAATATAGCTTCTTCGGAATATTAGTCTATATGCACCTTAATAAGTACAGCTTAAATTGGACATACATGCATATCAAAACAATGATATCAATCATATAGTAATCGTATATTGCTGAACAGCGGAACAACCAATATAGAATATGTGCACGTTAATTACATAGCAGTTATTTGAAACATCTTACCATTACTGAGTATACCATAGAGATTGATACCATTGTTAAGCCATAGTTGTACCATTTATGTTTCACTGGTCAGGAGTGTTTTAACATATTGTGTTAGTTCTACTAGTTTTGGTTTTAGTTTTGTATTCAGCATATCGGCAAATATACGAGGATCATAATTATATAAAGTGTTTCTAGTGAGGGCTGATCCGAATGTTTTATTTTCTCTAAATTATAAAAAAGCAATCCATTTCTATATATTGCAAACAGTTTTTATCATATGCATCATTGACTGAGCTTAATGGTGCCAAGTGACAAACAATATATAACTCGACATTCTAATGTTTCCTAAATATCTAGAGTCTCCTTATTACACGACACAACGTCAATTGTGACGTCAGATAAACTAGGATGCAAACATTCGCAACAATTTTTAAACATATCTATATGTATCTATAGTTTTGTTCAATACCTAGTGGACAGTACTATGTTTCGTGTTAGGGCATAATTTACTACTTTTTGAAAGTAATCCGTTATTCAAAAATACGAAATTCGAACGACGATTTAAAAAGGTGCTTGGCGCCAAAATGAAAGTAGCAACACTATTTTGTACAATATTGTATCAGTCACGTTCAGGTGTCTGTGTGTTACGTTTAACAATGACCAATACTGTATACAAAACGAAATATGTATTTATTGTAATTCTAGAATCTTGGAAAATCACTTCATATTAATGTGCCCACATTACTCAAACCTAAAAACGAAATTCATTAAAAGATACTACCATACTTGGCTGACTGTACAGTAATGTATTAATCTTTTGTCATGCAAATCCACACAAAAAATCACCATTGGTCTTTCGAAATGTATATATTTTGCAAATAAGCAACGAAACTAACACATATTTTACACATATATTTGAACTTGTAATTGTGATCTTTTAAAAAGTTCCATGTCACTGCCTGTGTTGCCTTAATTGCTACAAAATGTATACTGTTTAATGCAATAAACGTATTGTATATTGTATAGCCATATATCAGAATGTGGTACGTTGGATTTCTTATGAGCAGACATCAAACTGTATCTAAATTTGATATAAAATGCCTCAGTTGTCTCAAGTGCTAAATACAATGCAGATGTCGTATAACATGTATTCATCAACAACAACAACAACAACAACAACAACAACAACAACAACAACATTTATTGCATTAAGACATCAGCTGATGCTTATAGCATAATTATACAGATAAAATACATATACATGTATTGTGAAAAAGTGAAAACATGAAAAACATGGTTTATAATGGAGTAGTTTCGGAGAAGCGTGTACATCTGAACTTTGAAAAGGATGATTTGAAAGCAAATAAATGAATGATATACGAGTATTTCTCAACGTGTGCAGAAATATATTAAAAAGCAATAATATGCAAGTGGTACATACAACTGTGTTCATAATAGTTCAAACAAGAAACTCAAATTGCTAGATATCATAATTATCTCGTGTGTTTCTCGTCTATGTATAGAGAGATAGCTTATGGATTAAAGCGGATTCGTCCCTTTAATGCAGCGACTTACAACATCAGCTGTCAGATAATTATTCAATCAATCTCCCATGTCACGCAACTGGGATTTTGTATAGTTCTGAATAACATTCTATAAAACTATTGTTCGATAGTCTGCTGATGTTCGGTCTTAGTTTATGATTATTTTATCCTTGGCACGTAGTACTGTTGCATTTCTGTATTCTGATACGCGTATTGGAGCAAGATGGTCGTCTGCAAATTATGTCTTCTCTTCTTGTATGACCATCTACACAATGGACATTCTGTGTGTTCTCTTGGTTTTCGATTCGTTCAGCAATGAACGCTAATAACTACTACTATTGATAATATGCAATATTCGGAACTACTTGAGCAATGTAAAAATACGCTGGAACACATAAGTTGTTGCTATATAGTATGCGATGGTTTAAACAATGTAACCATAGACTGGAACACATAAGTTGTTGCTATATAGTATGCGATGGTTTAAACAATGTAACCATAGACTGGAACACATAAGTTGTTGCTATATAGTATGCTATGTAACCATAGACTAGGACACATAAGTTGTTGCTATATAGTATGCTATGTAACCATAGACTGGAACACATAAGTTGTTTCTATATAGTATGCTATGTAACCATAGACTGGAACACATAAGTTGTTGCTATATAGTATGCTATGTAACCATAGACTGGAACACATAAGTTGTTGCTATATAGTATGCTATGTAACCATAGACTGGAACACATAAGTTGTTGCTATATAGTAGCTATGTAACCATAGACTGGAACACATAAGTTGTTGCTATATAGTATACATTGTAACCATAGACTGGAACACATAAGTTTTTGCTATATAGTATACATTGTAACCATAGACTGGAACACATAAGTTGTTGCTATATAGTATACATTGTAACAATAGACTAGGGAACACATAAGTTGTTGCTATATAGTATGCTATGTAACCATAGACTGGAACACATAAGTTGTTGCTATATAGTATGCTATGTAACCATAGACTGGAACACATAAGTTGTTGCTATATAGTATGCTATGTAACCATAGACTGGAACACATAAGGATAACACCGTTATGGATTTGTTCATGCATTGGAGTGATCACAACTAGTAGACGCTCATTAATTGTCGATGATAATTAATTATTTCAGTTCATGTGGGTTCTGTAAATAACTGTAACGTCTACGAGAAAAGCATACTCGTTGTCATCATTAGATCTGTCTATCTTCCTTATATGTCAAACCCCTCGCGATGATTTAGTCATATTCCTCCTATAATGTATTGTTCAGTAAAATTTAAGAGTGGTTATCCCCGTTGATAGATAGTGCATGTTTCATAGTGTATTGCTGTTTGAAGAATACAAACTACATTGGAACACACACGCTGTTGTTACATTCTCAGCTATATATTCAGCTATGGCTATTTTTGCCAACGGATAGTAGACAAGATACGGATGTGATGTGGCTCTCATCATGGGTGGATACTGAACAAAGGGACACTACTCTGGAAGACTGGTCAATATATTCTGCTGTGGCATACTGATGATGGTCTTGTATCGTATTGTATGTAGTGTTAGTTGAACAATAACAACGTACACTGATGCTACGTGATGTTGCCATCGTTTTGCGTATTAGAACAATTTATTTGAACATTACTGTCACAACATTTGCTCTTTATTGGTTATTTAATTGACTAATTCAGGTGCGAGTTCGAGCCCAGCTGGAGCCGTTACAATTGCGCCTTTAGGCACGGTATTTACATTTCCACGTTGCCTTTTCTCTCTCTCTCTCTCTCTCTCCCTCTCTCTCTTTCTCTCTTTTTTGGCGATAGATTCCATCATGAATGAGGTATCGAGAGTGATATTATAAGTTGTAAGACAGTATTTCGCAATCGAGCTAAACAGAATTGGATAACATTGACTAACAGAATAATTGTTAAGTATCAATAAAACTTAACACTGTTCAGAACTCGTCAACACTCGGTACAGTGTTCCACTACTGAACCACGATCATTTATAGTACTGTTCAGAACTCGTCAACACTCGGTACAGTGTTCCACTACTGAAGCACGATAATGTATAGTACATACTGGGATACATTGGTCAGTTACCATTAGGATAGGTATTTTAATTGGTTTCCTTTGTGTTTATCGTGGTTTCATTTACACATCATGTTAGCAATTTCCAACCGTGTTCTCATCTTATAATTATTAAATTGTTAAACCTCGACAGATATCCAGTATATCCAATGGATACTTTACTGTCAAAGTGTGTTCTCAATTATCCTACCGCAACATCTAGTTATGGAACAACAGTAAAATCAAAGGATTCCCACTAAATGAACTAATATCCATTTCGGGATAAATCGCACTTTACCTGCCAAGGGAGGTAATACAAAACCAATCCATATCGCGAATTGGTGTATATATTCTAATTAGCGTAGCCGAAAGTTTTGATAGCATTTTTTCAGTATATTTGCGCTGCATCTTTGAAAAGAAAATATGCGATATGGAGGAGAAGCTAAAACAAAGGCAAAAAAAGCGCGCACCTTGATAATACTATCTCGATGTAGGCATTGTTTCACATCATTGGGAAGCTGAGGAGTACAACCCATGCCTGAGCTCATCAATCTAGATTACAAACGCATACCGAATGTTTCAGATGGAATAAACAGTTGTGCGGGATAGGTAGACAACATTTTCAGTACAGCATTGTTTAAAGACTCGTTATTTCATTTGCTTAGAATGTGCAGCACACTGAGAGATATGCCAAGAAGCGGGTGACTAGGAAGCATGCATCGTATATAATAAAAACAAAAGTATAGGGTTTTACACTCGTGATGATTTCATACTATATTTTGTTAAGCCAGTTTTGGAATGTTGCTATTAAGGGAGCCTTTTGCTGAGTGGAAGACGTGATAGCGCAGTGGATGCGCGTTCGTTTCATCTGCGAAAGGTCCGGAGTTCGAGCCCCACTGGAGCCGTTACGATTGTGCCCTTAGGCGAGGCATTTAAATTCCACGTTGCCTCTTCTCTCACACTCGTGGCAATGGATTCCACCAGGAATGAGGTCTCGAGAGTGATTAATATAAGTTGTAAGAACTTGTTTCGCAAACGAGCTAACATAAATTTGCATAAATTAAACGTGGTTCATAACATATGGTATGAAATCACCACGAGTGTACGACCCTTTTTATCACAATACCACAGCAATAACAACCATAACTTTGAATAAAAGATCGATGCTGTTTGACACTATATTTCGACCCATATTACATTACGGCACATCCGTGCGCCGTAGTAAATAATCCATGGTAATCAAACAACTTCACGTAAATAATCCGACACAATAATTTTAATCACAGTTACGCTAGTGCATATTTAGCATTTTATTATTGTAAGCAGCAGATGGTCAACAAATAATGTATATGCATGTATATGTCGAATGTGTATTGCAAGCTGTCGAGGCCATGTCGTGACCAATCAGAATCAATACATGTGTTATTAAACGTGTGGACATATAAGAACATATGAGATGGTTGCATTACACTGAAGCAAAGTTATATGATAAATAAGTAAATGTATATGTCTCTTTTTTCGCAATAATGTTTGATTCGGGTTAAGTTAAATGTTAACCTAAGCATACGTTAATCCCAATATTACTGGTTTTCAATAATAACTATTTTAGTAACATTTTAGTGGAACTTTAATTTATGTTGACAACAATTCCGAAACAACTCGGATGCACACCGAATACACAGGATGTCGAAACATTATAAATATTCGGCAGAAATGTGAGTGGTATTAACAGTCTTTCAGATGGAACGTTAAACCGAGGTCTCGTGTCGCTGCTTTACACCGTGCACGTAAAAGAACCAGAGGAGACACTGGAATGGGTCTCTGTCTGTATCATTGCACTATCCTCCAAAAATCTAAAATGACTAATCTCTTCAGGAGCCGTCGCTCATATGGGCAACCGGTAGCGACGATCAATAAACGTAAAACTTTTTTTTAAAAACACAGCTTCGCTCTTACAGAAAATGACGCTCATGTCACAGCTGTATATTTCCGTTGGCAGCGACATTATATTTGATCATCATCAGCAATCTAAAATACACACGAATGGGTCTAACAGTTTTCGTAAATGAAAGAGTAACATCGCAATACTGTGGTGCCGATTGCATGCTATTTTATGATTGTGTTACTGTTTCTTAATGATTGTATAAGTATTATGTTCACAGTTTAGCTTTATTTCAATTACATTCTGCATAATTGATATGCTTCTGTCTGATTGGTTACAATGAATGTTTATTTTGTATATTAATTACGACGTCAGCTGTATTAAATAATGGAATGCTCTATCTGTTGTATGCGCACGATTGTTTCCATGTGAGAAAACAATGAACACGACTGAACATGCTTGAAATTGCTGTGAAAACATGAAGTAACTAAAACAATTCAGAACAGAGTATACCTTTTATTTCAACTCACGTAGTCATTAATATAATGTGTGTTTTACGTTTATTTATCGTCGCTACCGGTTGCCCATATGAGCGACGCCTCCTGAAGAGATTAGTCATTTTAGATGTTTGGAGGATAGTGCAATGATACAGACAGAGACCCATCCAGAGTCTCCTCTGGTTCTTTTACATGCACAGTGTAAAGCACCGACAAGAGACCTCGGTTTAATGTCCCATCTGAAAGACTGTTAATTTTATTAGGGTCAGACGGGGAATCGAACCTGCGATCCATGTATTACCAGTCCAGTGTGTTAACCACTGGACTACAGATCCGTCTGTTCATTAATAGACATATACGTGCATATATATATATATATATATATATATATATATATATATACATAAATATACACATATAACAACATAATCATATTAATCCAAAAATAGAAGAGCAATATAACATATCATGTCAAACCTGTCATAATTAGTTTATACAAATTTATTTTAGCTCGATTGCGAAACAAGTTATTTCAACTTATATTAATTACTCTCGAGACCTCGTGCCAGATGGAACCCATCGCCATGAAGGTGAGAGAAGAAGCAATGTGGAATTTAAATGCCTTGCATAAGGGCACACTCGTAACGGTCCCAGTGGGGCTCGAACTCCGGACATTTCGCACCTGAAGCGAACGCGCATCCACTGTGCTCTCACGACTTCCAAACCTGTCTCTAAGCAGCCAGCCAAAAGAATCACATACTGTGGCTGCTTAGCACAGGTTGTTGCTTAATATAGGTTAGATATATAGTAACACAATATATTGGGACTAAGGAAACTAGCTGATTAATACATATTGGCTTCTTAATGGAGGTTACTACAGGTTTGACTGTGCAAGGGCTACTAATTCCCGCCATGGAATACTATTTAATGATAAGCTATCAAAGTATTTATTATATTATTTCTTGTATCTAAAGAATGTTTAATTCAATGTGCCAAATTATACAACAAAATTATGTTATTTTTTCAAAAAATTAAACATACTTAGTATTGTATAATACCTTATAATAATGAAACGTTTCCGCACATCTACACAGCATAATAGTATATTAAACAGATTAAAATAAATGGAATTCATCTTCCAAATCCAAAGTATTTCAACATTGACAGTAACTTTCCTTTCTCACGTACTGATACTATGTTAGTTACTTTGTTTAATGATACATGCACATAGTCAAGTCCGCCTCCGTGGTCGAGTGGTTAAGGTCGCTGACTTATACCACTGTAACCTATCATCACTGATGGTCATGGGTTCGAGCCCCGCTCAGGCCGTGTCTCATTTATATGAACAAGTTGGCAGTTTCTTACGGAGGTTGGTGCACCCAAGTACTGGTTAACCGCTGGAGCCTGCCCAGAAAAGGTGTTGTTAGGTAAACTGCCCGCCGGCGATATAGCCCAAAATGGTGCTGATGCAGGCGTAAAACCCGAAATATAACATATAAATAATAACATAGTCAAGTACTTTCTCTTGTTGAAACGTCATATATAACAGTTAGTATAGAGTGATATATCCTTATTTTAAAACTTTATTTATTTTACAACGATTGCGAAGCAAGTTCTAACAACTTATATTAATTACTCTCGTTGGCGCGGAAGAAAGCGTAAATGTGGTAATTCGTGTGGGAGGAAACCGGAGTTCCTGGTGAAAACCCACCTGTCCGATATGGCTGCCACCGTACTATCTCACATACTTCCAAGTCCGAGGATCGAACCCGGGTTGAATTGGTGAGAAGCGAGCGAGCTAACCACTGCGCTAATCGGACAGCATTGGACATATCCTTCTTTGGAGCGATACGAATAGTCTATTGTCAGAACAAGTATCCATTGCATCAAGGTAGCTTCCCTCAACGCAGTTACTGGGGCATACTCACTATTCACTTATGGAATGAATCACTGGTTAATAGTTTCCATCGGGGTATGAACTATATACATTGGGCTTGATATTTCGGCTATATGTGATTCGAACGGGGATTCTAGCTAGAGTTATTGAGATAGGAATTCTACTCCTGGTAAAGGTGTGACTGTCTCATAGCGTACAGCACTATATTTAGTTAATAACTATATCAACTGTATTGTTCAGTGTATGCATGGGTTTTATAGTCCATGTGGCGGGGATTGTTCTGACCACCTTACTTGGTACCCATGCTTGAGCGAGACCACTACATAACACCATTACCACTGTTACAGTATTCACTGAGAAATGCATCCCCTTTTTTCAAGTTATGAGAAAGAACTCTAGACTAGATTATTACAGCATTTTCTTTGAATTATGGAGAATTTCTAGAACCCAATATTGCATTTGGGAAACCGACGTAGTAGCCTTATTGTCGGAAAGGCATAAAATTGTCGTTTGTTTATTCGATAACTGTGCCAATTATATAGCATTATACTAACGCAATTTGCTTAAGTACCCTTTATTGTACTAGTTACGCAATTAATGCAGAACATGTGTCATTCTTTTTCCTAAAATGGCATTTTTGCTCACTTTGTTTTAATTTAATTTTTTGTTTTGGCAGCGTTTGCCTACGGCAATATGCATTTAAAGACAAGTGCATCGATCTACAGAAAGCGTAGTCCTACATGCACTATGTTTATATGTTGGTGTGACATGTACGATTTCCCGGAAACAAGCGCAATTAGAAGATACACGAACCTAGTGTTTGTCTTGCCCACTTTAGTGGAAAGCGCGACCAAGCAGTCACCGTTCCGGTGGCGGCGGCGTCAATAATTGCATATTTGCATATAACTAAACAACCCTAACATATAATGGGTTGTTAACTTGCATACTGTTGCCATGGTTTGTTCCATGCCCCTTAACGTTGAACTTCAATATTGGCCAAACAATCGTCCGTTTTCAGAAAATACTTATGAGTAAACATGCACAAATATCATACCGTAAAACACATCAATAGTATATCTTTACAATTGCGTATACACACATTGGCTAATTCTCTACACACATAGTAAGACATACCACAACAGTGACCTTAAATTTGAAATATTGCCAAACATAGTTCGATACAATAAAACCATACACACATTATCATTTATCAAAAACCGTCAAAGTTAAGTTATTGCTTGAACTGGAAATTAAATAGCATATATATTGTATTTCGGTAAACTAGCATTTATAGTCAATCGAGCTTGACGATACACCCTTGGGGAGGTGGCCTTGTTTCATTTATTTTGACAGTCGATATTTTCTCTAAGAGATATGTTTGTTATTTAAACTGGAGCTTATAGTGGGCTGTTTTAGCCAAAGAAGGATCATGACTTGGGAAACTGGTTTAACCAAACCAGGATCATGACTTGGGCAACTGGTTTATCCAAAGAAGGATCATGACTTGGGCAACTGTTTTAGCCAAGGAAGGATCATGACTTTGGCAACTGGTTTAGCCAAAGAAGGATCATGACTTGGGCAACTGTTTTAGCCAAAGAAGGATTATGACTTGAGCAACTGTTTTAGCCAAAGAAGGATCATGATTTGGGCAACTGGTTTAGCCAAAGAAGGATCATGACTTGGGCAACTGGTTTAGCCAAAGAAGGATCATGACTTGGGCAACTGGTTTAACCAAAGAAGGATCATGACTTGGGCAACTGTTTTAGCCAAAGAAGGATCATGACTTGGGCAACTGGTTTAACCAAAGAAGGATCATGACTTGGGCAACTGGTTTAACCAAAGAAGGATCATGACTTGGGCAACTGGTTTAACCAAAGAAGGATCATGACTTGGGTAACTATTTTAGCCAAAGAAGGATCATGACTTGGGCAATTGGTTTAACCAAAGAAGGATCATGACTTGGGCAACTGGTGTAGCCAAAGATGGATCATGACGTGGGCAACTGTTTTAGCCAAAGAAGGACCAAGACTTAGGCAACTGTTTTAGCCAAAGAAGGATCATGACTTGGGCAACTGGTTTAGCCAAAGAAGGATCATGACTTGGGCAACTGTTTTAGCCAAAGAAGGATCATGACTTGAGCAACTGTTTTAGCCAAAGAAGGATCGTGATTTGGGCAACTGGTTTAGCCAAAGAAGGATCATAACTTGGGCAACTGGTTTATCCAAAGAAGGATCATGACTTGGGCAACTGGTTTAACCAAAGAAGGATCATGACTTGGACAACCGGTTTAACCAAATAAGGATCATGACTTGGGTAACTATTTTAGCCAAAGAAGGATCATGACTTGGGCAATTGGTTTAACCAAAGAAGGATCATGACTTGGGCAACTGGTTTAGCCAAAGATGGATCATGACGTGGGCAACTGTTTTAGCCAAAGAAGGACCAAGACTTAGGCAACTGTTTTAGCAAGTTATCCAGCCGACTTGTGGACGGTCGGTGATTCGACTCGGGCGCCCCAATCCCAGAAGCATCCATAGTGTGCAATGACCGGTGTATGTCACTGATACATGACCTCGGTTCATAGCTTCATTCGAAATAATGTTAATGTCATAAATGGTGGGTCTGGTAATCGATCCGGATACCCATATATTGACAGTCCTACGTGTTAGTCACTGAGTTACTAGTCGGCCCCTTGTCCAACCCGTCTCCTTTATAGGTGGAACCACCCAAGTGTTACTGCACACTCAGTTGTACATCACTGTATTGTGCAAGTATTTCCCTGGTGTGACAGTCTGCAAGCTGTACACATTCTCCATACATAAAAGATGAACTTCCCTGCTCATAATTTCCCACCTGAAAACTATCTGCACAAATTTGTAACGACACACATCAACTTAGAACATGTCTTTTACGGAGTTAATGGAATAAACCGCTTAGTCACGGCCTTATGCTCGAAATAATTGGTTTCCGATTTCCAACAATATAATAGACATATATATATATTAATATATTAATCTTCAGTTTTTAATTGGCGGGTTATAAGCTGTCTTATAAGACCAGTAAGTGCAAGTGATATATGATGATATCTGAGAAGTTGTGAGACGCTTGTGTGGGTTGTGGAATTGAGTAATGGTTTCTGCTCAGGAAACGTGGGTGGTCTCCTCCACCATACCATACTGACTGCGTACGATAAGTGGATCATGTGCAACTCAAATGGAGAAAGGAATACTATAACTGTTCATATTACTAGTATATTTTACATTTGTTGTTTTTATTTTCACATTCTTTTTTAACATTTTGTTTTATTTATTCCACATTTCATACGTGTACAAACATTACAACCGCATATAAATGAATGTGAACATAAACTGTTTAAGTGCCATTGGAGTTGGAACCATTGTCCATGTAACAAAACATTCAAACGCGGACATCCTATCCAATATATGAATCGAACAATAGCTGCACTGTGTAAATATTTCTAATTTTGAAAATCATGAATGTGAATTAGCTTCAGCTTACCTTCAGTTAACCCTTCATTAACTGTTTCACCGCCAATGTCGCATGAATGGCGCCTTTGCAAAAATCTGAGAACCCGATCAGACAGAACATAACGTGCCATCTGATCAGGCTATATACTGATTGCTCTTCAGACAGTGGTGCTGAAGCACCTGTCCGAATAACAAACAACATATATCATGATCAGGCGCAGCGTTACGCCGCGGCTAATATGGATCTATATTGTGTGCACCTTGATTTGAATTGATGATTCGGTGCTGAAAGAGTTACACGAGTTCTGAGAAAAGTGTTGTTTTAGCGAACATATGGACGAGCTTGATACATGTTTATATGGGTTGAAAATGATTGATAAATATTCTGTATCACATAGGTTGAAATATGTGCACACTGTCCCATTAGATTCATTGACCTATGGTATCAAAGAGAGGACATCCGTTTGCTGTATAGTTTAAGTTTATACAAATTAATTTTAGTTCGATTGCGAAACAAGTTCTTACAACTTATATTAATCACTCTCGATACCTCATTCCTGATGGAATCCATCACCACATGGGAGCGAGAAGAGGCAATGTGGAATTCGAATGCCTTACCTAGGCGCAATCGTAGCGGCTACAGCTGGGCTCGAACTCCAGGCCATTCGCACCTGAAGCGAATGGTCTACAACAGCGCTATCGCGACTTCCACTCTTTCTGTTCAATTCCTTATTCGTGTAAATCATGTACATGATAAAAAACAACTATGCTTCAACGAAACGTATTTCACAATGAAGGTATCATTTCATTCTCGCCCCAGCTTTAGGAGTTACGAGTGTACCCTTTGGCGATGCACTTAATTTGTACAATTCCACTACTCTCTCCCTCATGCCGATGGTTTCCAACATGAATGAGTTGTAGATTAAAATAAGGTGTACGATCTTGTTTCGCAATCGCGCTAAGATAAATTGAATAAACTAAGGTAGCATTTTATTTTTAGTGTACATTAAGCAAAACATAAAGAAAATAAATGTTACGTTACGATTGTGCCCTTAGACAAGGCATTTAAATTCCACATTGCCTCTTCTCTCTCCTTCATGGCGATGGTTCCATCAGGAATGAGGTCTCGATAGTGATTTATATTAATATAAGTGGAAAGAACTTGTTTCGCAATCGAGCTAAAATAAATTTGTATAAACATAGACATAATAGAAGACATTTGAGTCGCATGGGCTGGGTTTGTGTGTTCGTCCATGTGTGTGTGTAGCCAAGCGTAGTAATACAAGCGTGACAAGGGTCATTCATATATATAAGCCACTCTGGCGTAGGTTCGTTCGATATAATTTCTTTATTCCGTACACATGGCAAAAGGCCTAAGCATAGTTGAATGTATCAGAGGACATAAAACAAAGTATAAAACATTTGAATAATTGCACAAATTGACATTATTCAATCCATTGAATAACACTTACCACAGTGTCATAAAACTATAAAACCATAAAACTATTTCAATATAAATTGAAAGGTAAATATTCTCTATATGGATTGACTTTACTCGCAAGAGATTTCCTGGGCGGAGCTATCATTGTGCACAGAAGATGTATTAGTCCAATGCATGTAGAGCTTTCAATCAAGTTCATACAATATTTCATTCATACAAATACAACAAAGTCAACGATTGGACACAGAACAATACGTTGACATTAGTTCACGAGACAAAACACGTGTACGACAATATTGACCCGAGAAACGGCATTTAGTCTCCGACGTAGATTGCCGAGTATCCCCGATTCAATAACGTTGCTTACAACACAAAGCAATACGATATGCTAAGTTGAACGGCTATAAACGCATGCTTGACGATTAAATAGTTATGTATTATGCAAAACCGTTACCGCTATATATACAGATGGAGCTGTAGTCCAGCGGTAACACGCTGGACTGGTAATCCATGGATTGCATGTTCGATCCCCCGTCTGACCCTAATAAAATTAACAGTCTTTCAGATGGGGACTTTAAACCGAGGTCTCGTGTCGGTGATGTACACCGTGTGCGTAAAAGAACCAGAGGAGACTCTGGAATGGGTCATTGTACTATCCTCCAAACACCTAAAATGACTAATCTCTTCAGGAGGTGTCGCTCATATGGACAACCGGTAGCGACGATAAATAAACGTAACACATAAATTACCGCTATATAACACCGAAGTACTCTTACAGCGACACTACATCAGTGAAAATACAAATTTATACAGAATGTAATTTCCTATTATATGATATAATTTGTTTCCAAATATTTGCCTCAAAAATTGAGTATTTAAACTAATAAAATAGGCGGTTTGTTGACATAGCAAAATACTGTAAACAGGGTCGACATACATGCGTAATACAACCTGTGTATCCCGAATAACGAGATTTATATATCACATTTGTGCATATCCATATTTATTTGTAGACTAATCTTAGTTAAATGTATTATCTCTAAACAGTATCACGCGTTTAGTATTGACTACAATGACAAAGAAGTGTCAATTCAGGAGCGTGGATGACTGGTACATGAAATACTACATTCACTTTTGAAAGTTTGTAGACCACAAACACCGTTTATTGATTAAATATTTGTGTTCGAATGTATTCGGAAGAGTGTGTAGTAGCAATGCATTTTATACGAGAACAATGTATTTTTTGGCTTTTTGCGATGTAATGTGGCTTTAAGTACAACCTGTGACACAAGCGACGTGATTCGGTTTCTTATATTACACATGTACAGTATTAGAAAATGCGTGATGCTCATATTGAATATGATTCAGGCTAGATCGTTTTATAAAGTGTTATCTTGAATAGCTGACTATCAGAGAATGATGCTATCAAATATTACGCTGCAGCTCCAAACAACCCGACGAGATTCACTAAATAAAAATGCAATAATGACAGACTCTTTAATTACGAAATGCATTTTCCGAAGTGAACATAACTTGCCGTAATTATTTCGTGGCAGATATGTGTTTTAATCTGTTTTGTCCATTATTTCTTGGGAAAGTTTTATTTATTAGTCTCATATAATACAATGAACACATTTAATTATTTGCCACTTAAGCACGAGTCTGTTTAGTTTACATTTCCTTTTATCAGAATGTCTAACTACAAATGTACCATATGTCGTCCATCGCTTTATAGTAAGGTAGCATACCCAGTAGGTTGTTCTAACTACAAATGTAACATGTGTCGTACATAGCTTTATAGTAATGTAACATACCCAATATGTTAGTCTAACTACAAATGTACCATATGTCGTCCATAGCTTTATAGTAATGTAACATACCAAGTATGTTAGTCTAACTACAAATGTACCATATGTCGTCCATAGCTTTATAGTAATGTAACATACCAAGTATGTTAGTCTAACTACAAATGTACCAGATGTCGTCCATAGCTTTATAGTAATGTAACATACCAAGTATGTTAGTCTAACTACAAATGTACCATATGTCGTCCATAGCTTTATAGTAATGTAACATACCCAGTGTGTTAGTCTAAGCAAATACACATGACTCGTCACGACTAGTTTGTGAGAAGTGGTCATAATGTATTACTATGTCCGTAAAAATATATGTATACATAATATGCATACACCCGTTTGTACGACCGGCCACGAACCACCGATAGTGGCATCTCATATCATGCTTCCGACTTCACTGTTCAAACTTCGGTGTTCGTACACGGGTATAAAACCGCGTTCAGTATCTGACACTATCAGCCGAATGTAACAGTACTAAAAATATGTGATCTACGAAACCGTCCTGCTATATCTCAGGATGTTTGCAGAAATCAGATTGTTTCGGAACTGTTAGGGATCTCATGATATGCCTGTGGCTTCTCACGTTATAATATCTCCACTCTCAAACAAACTGATTGGTCTAGAAAACTGTCCGTGGCCCAGTGTTTAAAACCTTAGTCTGCGAATCCAATAATCAAATGTTCCATCCTCCGTCTGACCTTAGTAATATTATCAGTCTTCAGATGGGACTCTTCCTGGTCTGCCTGGTATACACACGTATGTATTATATTGTACAGCTTGTCTAGTTATATCAATACGTTATTGATCGTCCAGGTTATACAATTAGTACATTTGTTTCCAGTAAATGATTCCTAGGAGAAACATATACGTCATTGCTATACCGACCACAGTTACTCACGCACAGTTAATTCAGTTCGTGCATGTCCAATTACAACGTACCACCTGTCACGAGTTATTTCACACTTGATTCCGCCCCTTGGTGTACATTTAGTGAACCGATGTTATGTATTTGGCCTATTGTCTAAAATAACTGGCGGTAAATCAACAATAAAAATCAAACGACTCGACCACAGTACACGTAAAAGAACCAGATGATACTCTTGAATGTGTCTCTGTATCGTTGCACTATCCTCCAACATATATATTTACTAATCACGTCGCTTATATGGGCAACCGGTAGCGACGATAAATAATCGCAAAACACACTCAATAATCAAATGTACGGACAGCGTACTTAAACGTGAAACCTACTTTCCAAGCACGATAATCAAATGTACGGACAGCGTACTTAAACGTGAAACCTACTTTCCAAGCACGATAATCAAATGTACGGACAGCGTACTTAAACGTGAAACCTACTTTCCAAGCACGATAATCAAATGTACGGACAGCGTACTTAAACGTGAAACCTACTTTCCAAGCACGATAATCAAATGTACGGACAGCGTACTTAAACGTGAAACCTACTTTCCAAGCACGATAATCAAATGTACGGACAGCGTACTTAAACGTGAAACCTACTTTCCAAGCACGATAATCAAATGTACGGACAGCGTACTTAAACGTGAAACCTACTTTCCAAGCACGATAATCAAATGTACGGACAGCGTACTTAAACGTGAAACCTACTTTCCAAGCACGATAATCAAATGTACGGACAGCGTACTTAAACGTGAAACCTACTTTCCAAGCACGATAATCAAATGTACGGACAGCGTACTTAAACGTGAAACCTACTTTCCAAGCACGATAATCAGACTGAGACATAAAGCCCGCGTTAAATTGTAACATGCCCACTATTGCTAGACCATCTAATACTATCCAAGAGTCATCTATTAACCACGTACATGCATAGTTATGGGACTATGACTTCTAAAATGTACTCGATTCCATGCTTCCTTTTATTAAAGTAACCAATGGCCCAAATACGATGCTTATAAATAGAAACTTGAGTTTGAAATATGTTAATTCATTAATTAATGAATCTTCCAATCTTCCATAGGCCCTCAGAACAAAATAACAGTTACATACAACATAATATTATACATACAATTAAACAAACTACATGATATCAGACCTGTAGTCATACACGAGTTAGAGAGCTGCAAGTAATTACTTATATTAGTAGTACTGTAATACATCAATACGTGAGACCTGCTGCTCCAAATTAAGTAAAATGACTTAAATTGGCTGACTAATGAGGCATCTAATTCTGTACAATTCTCATATGTGTCAATATAAAATGTATCTTGACGTTCTTTCAACATTGTAATTATCTATGGTAACATTAGTGCCCTCCAAAAAGTGTATCACATAATTTCGCGACCAAAACAAACCAAGGTCAACCATGTTTTCAGTGAGTGTGCTCCTTCTGCATATCGTATGTACGTAATACTCCCAAGATGCACTTGAGATATCCTCCACCAATAACAGCATATAACCTAAGCTGGCGTTGCGACTGTAATCCTAAACAAACAGCACAATCAGATGTCGAAAAGGAGCGGACACTAATCAACAAGCGTGTTTTATTCACTACGATTCAGACATATTTCGATCGCCAATTGAACGGACAACATAGTTACATTTATTATTGTGTTTATTTTTGGCTTTAGGGAAGAAACTATTAATTCTAAAATTCAATTTGCTCCTAGTTCCTTTTGTTATTTGTTCTCAATGTTTACACAGATTAAATGGAAAACGTCACTGGCACAATACGATGAGGTTGAAGTATATTGCCAGACAACCATTACGTGAAAGATGACTTCCAAAATGAACATTTGTGTTATTCGTATTGGTTTAGTGTGATTAAACATCTTCCACGGAATAATTAAGAGTGCAATTTCCTATGTTGCCTGCTGTACTTTCCTTCACTATGTATTCAAAAAACTGATTGACACTAGATTTTCATTATGAAGATGGCGTCTTTTACAAAAGTGCTCATAGACACAATTCTGATTGAGTCGTGTATTTTATAGCCACATAGTGTATGCTTTGTTTGATTGCTTGTTTTGTTCTGAGGTGTAAGGTTGAAAAATACCACTGTAACTTATCATCACTGATAGTCACAGGTTCGAGCCCCGCTCTAATCGTGTCTCATTTATATGAAACAATATGGCAGTTTTTTACGGTTAACCACTGGAGCCTGTCCATGAAGTGTGATGTTAGGTAACTTGTCCGTCGCTCAAATGGAAAACCGGTACCGACGTTAAATGAAGTTAAATAATAAAAAGGTCGCAATTAGCTTTGGTCATATGGTGCCGTTCCGGGTGTTATTTATGGAAGAGGACAGAGTGTTCTCCGAATAGCACTGCAGTATGTCGGGCAATGTCTGACCGGATAGACCCAGCTGCAGTCCGCAAGCCAGCTGAATATCTTCCTCAAATGAAGAACTCAACACAACCAGTGGAATTCGAACCTGCATCGGTGAGAGGACAAGTTATGTAAATCAACGACAGTAACCAATCTGTTTCTAAGGACCCATCCCAGCCACATTGCTTAGTAAATCAACTACAGTGCATGCATATAAACGGATGCTTCTGAAGACATGGGGGCGATTGATTCAGTGCCAGATTCTCGTCTGTACTACAGCAATCATATGGAAAGGGTTAGATATTAAAAAAGTGTTCATTTCTCTTTGCAAACAGCATTCCTATTTATTATGGCTGGAAAAGTAATCATGTAGTTGAAGCTTTCAATGGAATAGCGTTCAAGCATATACTCGCAAGAACTTGTGTGATTGCCAGCAATTATTTCAGTGTACACATCAGGACATTGCAACAGTTGTAAATTCTTGATACAACACTTTGGGATAATGACAAGTGGCTTTGGTCATTAATGTACCATCGTGCGATGATGTAGAATGTGATACAGACCCATATAATTCTGAGAAGCGAATGATTTGAAAATCGTTATTACTGGTCCTATTTCTTCAACAATAATGTATTGAGTTTTAAGTTGTTGTTTGCTTGAAGATCTTCCTACAAATAAACTGCTTTCTATTAAATGTATATTTGTAAATTGCATGTGCTTCTCTTTAACAAAAATATTCACCAATAACACCGTAAATAGGAAAGTTCTAAGCCAACCACTATAATTTGTAAATGTGCACATTAAATAGTTTCATTTTCAATTTAACGAAATAACGACCTATTGAGAAACGATAAGATAAAATCGAACACTCAAGTGATAGAGGGGATCCGATTATTCACTTTAGCAATTGCATGTATTGATTATGTAACCATTTCCATTCACCGATTAGTAATATATGTCTTGTTAACTTTAATTATGAAGCTAAATGCCAAGTAAATCTTTCTACAATTATACCATTGCAATTTGAGAACCAACATCGTGAACGTTTTTGTCGTCGAGTAATATATTCATTAAAACGAAATGCTTTTAATTTTGTTTGTTTTCCCAATAATCTACCAATTAAATGACGTTAGGTTAAAAAATCGCAGGTTGGTTTAAGAAATAATAGTACTCTTTCAGTCAGGGGCGTATTAAGCGATTTTGAATGTATATGCCCGACAAATAAAATTGAACACCAAAGGATGCGATTTCGGTAGAGGCGTCTAGGGCATGGTCCTCCAGGACAATTGTGAATCATAGAACATCAATGGTGCACTCTGACGGATTTAAATTTACGTCTTCGATGTTCAAATTTCGATATATTCGTAGATATGAATTTGACTTTGTATGTTGTACAGAATGTATGAATCCACTACGTTGATAATCCAGATGTACGTCATATCCCTACAGTTGTTATTGCATTTGTGGGGGCTTTAGAATTGTTTATTTTCTGGGACAATATACAGGCCCGGACTTTCAGGGCCTTACAGCAACTACGTGTCTGTCAGTTAATGGCTAATAAAACATGGTTTGTAGTTTGCTTGGCATATTGCTATCTTCAATAAAACGTTACCTCAAAGCGTATTCATACTGACAAAAAAAGAAACTGTACACTTGCCTTAGCGGTACAATTTATATCTTTCTAATAACTATAAGCACATTTTGTATCAATATTGGGTAAATTAGTGCAATGTGTAAAGGATATCCATAATTCTAAGATGTGTAACGAAAACGTAACGCTCAATATAAAAATACACAGTTTGTGTGTGGTCACCGTGGCAGTATACAACACGCCCTTTAACAGTGACTGATATTATTTTCATGCGTAAATAAACATAGTTACATGTTATGGCCATCACATCACACTAAGGCAAAAGTAACAACTGTGTGCGTTTGTGGACGTCGTGGTAGTACAGTGGTAGCGGGTTTCGCTTCAGGTGTGAGAGGCCCGGAGTTCGCACCCAACCGAAGCCGTTACGAGTGTGCTCTTAAACAAGGTACTTCAATTACACATTGCCACCTCTCTCTCCTACACAGCGATGAATTTAATCAAGAATACGGCCACGAGAGGGATTACACTAATGTTACAAGCAATTGTTTCGCAATTGAACTTTAGAAACATCTCACCAAAGCATCGATCGAGTCACCCAATTGCAGTTTCGACAACCAAATACAAAACACATACGATTGCACTCGGACCAACACTACTGAAATGATCTTTTCAAATTGTCCCTACAATGTGGCGCCTGAGAGGGCAATGGTGTGTAATTATATCCATGTATGAGATGCAGACAATGTATAGAATATTTGTAAATGTCCCAATTATTCCTAGATGCCATCTGCTAGTGCAAAGGTTTTGCAAACTAATGCCGATTGTCGATTCATACTATAAATGATTTATAATTCCCATGTAAGATAATGCTCCATCAAGCGACGTCCGAGACACATCGATCTCTTTTACGTGCCCTTTGGGGACCGCTAATCATCTCGGCAAATACATCTTTATGACTCTCAACTCTTCAAAACGATGCCATAGAAAACAGTAAAAATTGTATCAAAGGGAAGCAACTCTTACAATCATTCTTTAATCATTAGCTGGTAGATTATCTACCTTTGTAGCATAATTATGTTCTAGTTTTAATGAGCTCAGGAAATATATACATTAAAACATATGTCTACCAAAGGCCACCAACGTACAAGTTTACTGACCTAATGCAATCTACAAATAAATCTATTGTAGCTAATCTAGTAAATTTATCAAAGAATCTTTGAAAATTAGAACTTCACTTTTAAATATTATTATGTAATGTGTTCATCCTCTTGCTATTTATGTTAATGCAAACTGATTTGTACCAATATACGTCAATTAGTATTTATATGTTATATAATTATGTATATATAGTTGACGATGTACCATGTACACGTCTGAATAAATGTTCTGCTCTGTTCTGTTCTATAATGCAGGATTATTATAAATGATAGATACCCATTTCATGCATGTACGATACGTACTTACAACTATTACACCATTAGTTTAGACACGTTGTATTGGTAATCTAGGGATCGCTGTTCGATCCCCCGTCTGACCCGAATAAAATTAACAGTCTTTCAGATGGGACGTTAAACAGAGGTCTCGTGTCGGTGTTGTACACAGTGCACGTAAAAGAACCAGAGGAGACTCTGGAATGGGTCTGTATCATTGCACTGTCCTCCAAAAATCTAAAATGACTAATCTCTTCAGGAGGCGTCGCTCATATGGGCAACCGGTAGTGACGATAAATAAATGTAAAGCAAACATAGCTTAGACAGTATGTATACACATATACAACCAACTATCATAACATAATTGTAAGACACATATGATCTGAACACAAGCTTAATAAAAATCTTATATAAATTCAGTTACACCATTCGATATACAATATAATGTAAATAACTATACCAATGATGCAGTGATGAATTACAAGCCCATATAACAGTCATAGAAAATATTGATAATATAAATATTGAAATGCTCGATTTATGACAACATGTTCAATGTTTGGAAAGGAAGAAAACAATAACAGACGCCATTTCCCGGTGCACACGTCATTAGTTCACCATGCGTAAGTTGCATAATGTGTGTATGGGCGAATAGGACTATATCCAAGTACCCGGTCATAATACTGAGCTTGAACAGATGCATCTGCAGTTTCGGCATTGAGTGACACCAATGAATGATTCTATGAATACTGGGGCCGTGGTGCCAACTATTGGAATCGTGATCGCGGCATGTGCAGTCCCAGCGGCGACGCCTCTGAATTATAACATTACAAACATTATCTCTCAATCTGTGGGCTCATGGAATAATGAATAATCTCTTTTATGCTTTCCAATTAATGTTTGCTACCTCCTACGGGTTGCGTTCCATATTCCTGCGCGGTTAGATGTACTTTGTAGTTTAGCTATTATGATGAACAGTTAATTAAGTAATATATTCTAATTATTTTGTTTTGTCTGTAGATTTTAGATTTTAATTTTAACAGCAAATATAAGCTGGCATGAGCATTATACCGGAACTATTTGTTATTACGGACGTTCACACTAACATAGTTACGTGGCTGTGCGGTTGTGTCAGGTAGTGTAATGAGACTCCTGACAGGGCAGTTAAAATGAGTAAAATTTGAAAACAAATATTCTGTTACACAAATTCATATGAAATCATAAAAGAAAAGAAAAAGATTTGTGTCATTAAATAAATGTAAGATAGGAATTTATTTCATATCGTGATCACCGAACTATGTATTTCCACTCTATGAAATAAAATCCTATCTTACACTAATAAACACAACATATATGTATTCACTGATAACTGTAGTCGTCACGTATTTCATCAGTTTTCCAGTTTGCCTCGACTTCCAGTATAGTTCAGCATCTGTAACATATATTATCACTCATTGTAATACATACTAATCAATAATCTGGTTCCTTCGACTAGTTCATCATTTTAGAATAGTATATGTAATGTTCGTTCATTGTCACAACGGATTTCATAAATGTAATACTAGTATTGAAGTATTAAGGTTGTAAACCAACAAATAAATTGCCTATTAAATGCATAGTAAAAACTAAATACATAGTCTGTTCATTTATATTTCCAATCTCTCATACCTATTTTAAATCAGCCTGAAACACATCAAGAATATTTCAATTTAATGTTTCAAATAGCCAACGCTCACCTGTGAATAACGTAATTGTGTTTACACACTGTATTCCTCCGCCAAATAATACAGAATACCAACATTCAGTTTGCAACGGCCTCAATAAAACTGTTTTACTCGAAATCAATTGGGTAAATTTCAAATTGGATCGTTACACGACAGCACCACCGCAACAACACCAATACAGATTGTCCATAAACATTATAGCACTGATAAAATGATCGACCTTTACAATCATGACACCTCTGGATTAGCTTGAGACAATCCTAGCTATAAACGGTAAGAATGTTGCTGTCCGATTGGCGCAGTGGTTAGGACAGTAGTTTTTACCCATGCAACCCTGTTTCAAACCCCTGCCCGCCCGAAAGGCATATGCTATGGACTCGTGCCGCCATATCGTATGTGTTGCATTACGTCGGGTACTCACGCACATGGAATTACAACGATGCGATGAATAATAGGCATGTATTGATTTAAACAATATTTATCGCAAGCATAACTCACATTTAACATACAATTACATACATAGTACCTACTACACAGGCACAAGTAGGAAACTACAAGTAGGTTTTATAAAGCATATTTCCTTTAACAACATTTTCCTTTTGTTTAATCATATTTTATTGCAAATCAATAGTTAATTTACACAGAACGATACAATACATAGTATGAAAATGCAAATGATTTGGAACATTAGATATCGGCCTTCGCCAGAGATAATGACCCGCACAAACTTTTTCCTCACAAAGTAGCTTTTATAAAGTTTCATTTAACAACATTTTCCTCACTACCTAGCCATGTCTTAATTTAAGGTTTGAAAAAGAAGAACAAATACGGAGACTTAGCTCTTTCTTGCAGAGAAGTAGATAAACTATTATTTATTGACATTTCCAATTTTTCACAACACATGATTAATGTACTTTAATCGTGTTGGAAATCCATTGTACGATCTACGCTAATTTCAATTCACTTTTCGCAACTTTTCTAACTGCTGAATGTCATTTACGTGCGTTTTAATGTAATTTCAAAGCCACGAGGTGTCAATCCAAAAATAATATAGTTACTTCATGTTTCCCATTAGACAATCGCTTCTTGATTGCCAACCCATATAGATTAGCATCCGAAGCAAACTTCATTACTTCCAATGCTAATATATAGGCAGTCTAGCATAATGCAGATTTCGTGGATATAAATGCTGAAGTAGACGTAACTGACATAGTATTGGAAGACCATTGTTATCTCCCTTACACCAATAAGAACAATGCGTATCCGAGCTCTGTAATCAGTTTGCGAAATATGCATGGGTTCAAAAGGTTTATAGACGTTCATACTACACCGTTGGCAAATTGCTTGTGATGATTGTGTTTAGACTTGCTTACCTTCGCCGCTTGCGAACTATGTGGGCGAGCATTCTCGGAATATTATTTTAGTGCATTCCTATCACCGTCGATTAGTCGTACGTTGATTTGTAGAGTGTTGTCAGTAGAGTGTTGTCTTTAGAGTGTTCTAAGTGCAGTAATATGTAACACCTTGAGGAGGCACATTGTCGTCCGTGTCGCTCCACCATCTGTTGAATGATGCAGAGGTGCCGGAGTGTGTGTCCCTTGTTTCAAGTTCGACAATCAAACGATCCCAGTATCCTACGCTGCTGCTGCGAGATGTGGCCCGATCGCGACGTGCACGCCATGAGGAGTTCAGCCGGGATGCGCTTGGTTACATTATGCGTGTGTCATACAAGGGAATGTCTACCACATTATGTACAATAAGCCAATCACAATCTAGTTACAGTAACCAGTTTTCAGTTCTTATACATTCCATATCACTGATACCAACTATATTTTGGCGTGTCAAAAGACACCAGGCCTGGAGGTTATAAAACTTTTCTCCAATCTCAAATTCAGTCTCGAGCTTCTGATTGGTTGAGCCAAGAGCAAATAACCAATCAAATGTCGTTGAGATCTGAGAAAAGCTTTATAACCTTGGGCCAAGTAGATGCACACATGACAATAGTAGCAACGACAACAATAACAACAACAATAACAATATCAACTGATGCTCATAACACGAAATTTAAACCGCGCAACATAAGAGTAGTGTTCCTTTTTAAGCGTTTACGTGACACGGAATATCGCCGAATGTCAGAATGCCAGACGCTTGTTTAACCATAATGTCCATATGTCTTGCTTTATCCTCGTATGATTACATACCAACATCTTTATTGCCACGTTGTAATTGAATAAGAAACAATCTGGATGAATATTATCCCCAGTTTTGATTTATTTGCGGGCCCTAATTCCTCCGACTGAGCCAATATTATTGTCCTCTTGTCAGATGAATTTGGCACTATAGAAATGTGCTACTCAGAATGTTTTATTTGTTATATTACTAGTTTAATTTATACAAATTTATTCATAAGTATATCGCTAAACCAACAACCGTGTATTACTATACTGTAGTTTGGGTACGTCATGGGACGCAACCAGTTAGAAATTCTGGAATTATCATTTTCTGGTTACACGCGCTTTGTATTGATATAAGAATTATAGCTAATATGAATGGTGCTAACCTGTATGGTGTACACATATGCATTGTTTATAATGTAGTTACATTGTGCATGCTCTATGCATATTTAGTTTAGTTTATTCATATTTAGTTTAGCTCTATTGCGAAACGAGTTCTAACAACTTATATTAATCACTCCGGAAACTTCATTCCTGGTGGAATCCATCGCCACGAGGGAGATATGAGGTAATGTGGAATTTAAATGCCTTGCCTAAGAGTACACTCGTAACGGTTCCAGAGGGGCTCGAACTTTGGGCATTTCGCAACACCTGAAGCGAACGCTAAATAAAGTTACTTTAAGCTCATAGTCAAGATACAAGAGATGTTTCCATATAATCAATTAGTATCCTATGACATTGAACTCAAACATGTTCTGTATTTATTTCGCTAAGACAACACTATTTTCCATTTTTGGAGTGTGTTTATTTAGATTTATGTTACATGACACAGCTCTCAGCTGAAAGTATGTTGTTTTTATGTAATGCTTTTTTAATATTATTTCCCTGCGTGTTTGGACTATGTAGATACATGCGTATGCGATGTCTCAATTACCTGCCTCGGAGCTAAATTCTTCTAATGAAATAAAGACGTCGGCTAGTGTTCTCTGTGGAATTATTACGACAGTAATCTCGATATTGTCTAACCGTTTACAAGGATTGCGCAACCATAAATATCCCCTGCTTCGTTCATATTGCACGTCAACACATACACATCTCCAAAGCCGCAATCAATCGACATTTCCCCCTCACAGTTATCAGTTTTGAAATGATAGACATATTCTGTCGATATTTCAGTTCCAGTCAGTTTCACATTTACGTTTCCAGTTGTTGGTGGTATCGACTTCCAATGACTTGCCACTAATAGCTGTAGATTCGACTCCCACTGGGGCTGAACTATATGCATGTGAGGAATATCGGTGTTTCTCAGTATTCCGGCACCCGCCCTTACCCGAACTATTGATCCTTTATTTATTTGTACCTCCATGGGCATTTATTTCTTTTGTACTGCTTTGATCCTTTACTTCGTTTGACTTTCATTTATCCTTTATTTCGTATGTACTTCCGTTGATTCACTTTTTGCATTTAGTAGTGGGTGAAGACCACGTGTGCCCCATTCATGCAATAGTTCAGGCCACGTACGCGCACTCGGCCAAAACCGGGCTGGATGCCAAGATCATATTAAAAATGTGGACACCTCCAGTCGGATTCTAATTAAAAATCCATAATGTGCACGTGATTTGAAACCAACCACCATAGCTACACTTCCACGGAGGTCTAGGTATATCGTACCCGATGTATACGAACTAATACAACTTTTGAGATAATGAGTTTCAAACGTGTTGATGTTCGTATGTTTGTTATTTCAATATGATAAATTAATACGCACTTGTATCGCTTCACAGCAAAGCGCCATGCTTTGTGAAACCTGTTTTGTTATCGTATAGGTGTTCGATGCGACATACTACAACAGTTTATAAGTAGTTCGTGCAAAGAAACACGTGTTCTTATAGTCCAGGTACAAGATGCCTCTGCTACAAGATGCCAAGCAATCCTTGCAATGAAACATGTTAATATAATGAACATACTAGTCTAGTACAGGTAATGAAACATGTTAATATAATGCACATACTAGTCTAGTACAGGTAATGAAACATGTTAATATAATGAACATACTAATCTAGTACAGGTAATGAAACATGTTAATATAATGAACATACTAGTCTAGTACAGGTAATGAAACATGTTAATATAATGAACATACTGGTCTAGTACAGGTAATGAAGCATGTTAATATAATGAACATACTGGTCTAGTACAGGTAATGAAACATGTTAATATAATGAACATACTAGTCTAGTACAGGTAATGAAACATGTTAATATAATGAACATACTAGTCTAGTACAGGCAATGACACATGTTAATATAATGAACATACTAGTCTAGTACAGGTAATGAAACAAAATGAAATAACAATTGTGTATGAATATTTTAAAATTATAAACAAGTACTCGTTGATTGGACAATTTTAACATAATTTTGAATTGATAATTCTCGTTTATAATAATATATATATTAATATTTATATATATATGCATATGACCCATAGTACAATCCAAAAGAAATATGCATACACATGTACATTATTACATCAGCAAAACATGGAAAAACTATTTCTGTAAACCTACCAAACTGACAAGACCACTAAACTCCTTTGAAATGCTTAAAGGCCTGCAGTTTGACCCCGTCCAATTGTAAAGATTTATACTTTACTACCTGTTCCATGTGATTAGTGGCTTGTATCAACAATGTAGCAGTACATTCAGTATAATTTGGCGTATGTAGGTATTTTCTAACGGTTAATATGCACGATCACTCTGTGAGCTGAGAATTAGTTAAAATGAGGCCCTGACAATTTAAGTAAACGTATATTATTGATTGTAAAGAAAATTGATAGTTATGAGTATTCAAACTACATAATCCAGATCAGCCCAGGGACATAGATTACATGTTATGTAGGTGCCTCATCAGCCGTAGCGTAATCACTGAGACTGATAATTTCTATACATGTATAATGTGCGCTATGGTTGTGATCTGTGCAATCTAATTCAAAATTCAGTTCATGTGTTGACCTAATCAAATATGTATGTATATAATATGTATGTATTTATATGAATAAACTATATGTGTTCGTTATATGGTAACCTTCATACTTCATTTAATTATATATCTACAGTATTATTCGCAAGTTTTCTGTTATATTTTAAATATTTCTCTGTGTTAGTGTGTGTTTACCGATATTGATGCTACATAATAATCACAGTGAATGCTATGAGTACATGTATAATATTATAATTATAATCTCTTGAACATACGAGTATTACACATATTCTGCCGATTTCTACAAGATGCCATTGAGTAAAATAACAATGTATGTAACTGATGAGCAGAGAAAAGAATTGCTGACTTTCTTGCAAAATAAGAACTGGGACGTAGAGATGGAAATAGAAGAAACAGCCACCGCCATGCCCGTTGCAGAGGCTGCTTACGTACCTCCCCCTATGCCTCAGCATGCTGAAGGTGTTGCTGAGTGTCCACTGTGCTTGTGTTCCCCTTGCATAATAAATGAACAGAACAAACAACTTTGGTGGCCTGCTAATAATCGTCCACCGCATAATCTAAATTCACATGAGAGAAAGCTTCTATACAGGAGGTTTTGGGCAATGCTATATAATTGTGGTGCATGGAAAGATGTCAGATATATAGAGAGAAAAGTAGCGGCTAGAAGAGGAGACTGTACTTGGCATAATAGGGAACTGATGCCTGAATGTGTGGTACAGCAATGCAGGAACTGGCTGCCTAACCCGCGCAACCAGCCTTATTTGGGCCATAAGTGGAGTTGAATTGTTTATACCAGTTGTAAGTACTATAAAAATACAGAACTTCAATTTCAGCAATTTATAACCTCTGATATGTACGTGGGTCATAAAAGATATAAGTGGTGCTCATGTATTAGATGTATACCATGCAGGGCCTCGCATGTGGCAAATACGATGTGCGTCGACCGTCAGATTTGTACCGCTATTCCTCGTGTGTTTAGTGCGTCGACCGTCAGATTTGTACCGCTATTCCTCGTGTGTTTAACTTAGGCCTGCAGGTTGACCTATATTTGACCTTAAACACACGAGGAATAGCGGTACAAATCTGACGGTCGACGCACATCGTATTTGCCACATGCGAGGCCCTGCATGGTATACATCTAATACATGAGCACCACTTATATCTATTATGACCCACGTACATATCAGAGGTTATAAATTGCTGAAATTGAAGTTCTGTATTTTTATAGTACTTACAACTGGTATAAACAATTCAACTCCACTTATGGCCCAAATAAGGCTGGTTGCGCGGGTTAGGCAGCCAGTTCCTGCATTGCTGTACCACACATTCAGGCATCAGTTCCCTCTTATGCCAAGTACAGTCTCCTCTTCTAGCCGCTACTTTTCTCTCTATATATCTGACATCTTTCCATGCGCCACCATTATATAGCATTGCCCAAAACCTCCTGTATAGAAGCTTTCTCTTATGTGAATTTAGATTATGCGGTGGACGATTATTAGCAGGCCACCAAAGTTGTTTGTTCTGTTCATTTATTATGCAAGGGGAACACAAGCACAGTGGACACTCAGCAACACCTTCAGCATGCTGAGGCATAGGGGGAGGTACGTAAGCAGCCTCTGCAACGGGCATGGCGGTGGCTGTTTCTTCTATTTCCATCTCTACGTCCCAGTTCTTATTTTGCAAGAAAGTCAGCAATTCTTTTCTCTGCTCATCAGTTACATACATTGTTATTTTACTCAATGGCATCTTGTAGAAATCGGCAGAATATGTGTAATACTCGTATGTTCAAGAGATTATAATTATAATATTATACATGTACTCATAGCATTCACTGTGATTATTATGTAGCATCAATATCGGTAAACACACACTGACACAGAGAAATATTTAAAATATAACAGAAAACTTGCGAATAATACTGTAGATATATAATTAAATGAAGTATGAAGGTTACCATATAACGAACACATATAGTTTATTCATATAAATACATACATATTATATACATGCATACAAATTATCAGTCTCAGTGATTACGCTACGGCTGATGAGGCACCTACATAACATGTAATCTATGTCCCTGGGCTGATCTGGATTATGTAGTTTGAATACTCATAACTATCAATTTTCTTTACAATCAATAATATACGTTTACTTAAATTGTCAGGGCCTCATTTTGACTAATTCTCAGCTCACAGAGTGATCGTGCATATTAACCGTTAGAAAGTACCTACATACGCCAAATTATACTGAATGTACTGCTACATTGTTGATACAAGCCACTAATCACATGGAACAGGTAGTAAAGTATAAATCTTTACAATTGGACGGGGTCAAACTGCAGGCCTTTAAGGTCAAATATAGGTCAACCTGCAGGCCTTTAAGGTGAAATATAGATCAACCTGCAGGCCTTTAAGGTCAAATATAGGTCAACCTGCAGGCCTTTAAGGTCAACTATAGGTCAACCTGCAGGCCTTTAAGGTCAAATATAGGTCAACCTGCAGGCCTTTAAGGTCAAATATAGGTCAACCTGCAGGCCTTTAAGGTCAAATATAGGTCAACATGCAGGCCTTTAAGGTCAAATATAGGTGAACCTGCAGGCCTTTAAGGTCAAATATAGGTCAACCTGCAGGCCTTTAAGGTCAAATATAGGTCAACCTGCAGGCCTTTAAGGTCAAATATAGGTCAACCTGCAGGCCTTTAAGTAGTGCAGATATAGGTGAACATGCAGGCCTTTAAGTAGTGCAGATATAGGTGAACCTGCAGGCCTTTAAGTAGTGCAGATATCCATCATGAAATTCTCATGATCGAAATGTTGATCATAGAATGCCTTTTTCTCCTATACTTTTATTTTCAAACACTTTATCTTTATATCTTATGTTCATTTCATACTATGTTTAATATATTAAGAACATATTGTATCAAATATCAACATCAGTTATGAATAGTTTACAGTCCCAATATAGCACCCATTGAATGCCCCACATTTCAACAGTCAAGGTAGGGTGATATATTTCTTTTTATTATGAATTCAGATAGTTTCCACCCAGAGATGTTTTATGTTGTCTTATAGCCTTGTTCTATCTAGAAAGTGTCTATCCAATCTATGTGAATATTAAGTTGCCCAAATTTAATAAAATATGTATAAACTACAGACACCCTTTTATTCATCAACACTATAAAATAACCCACCCATATTCTAGATTAGCCTTGTACATATTTGTACAAACTCGTAATTGAGTAAATAAAAGAAGAAGATACGGGTGGGAAATATTTGCATCGAAAAATATGTAAGATGTCTATGTCTAACCAATGCGATTATGTATTCCAGTCTAATAGAGATAATGGAGAGTGTTTATTTTAAGCATACCAACCATGTTCGGACAACCATTACAGTCTGTATAGTTACCATCAACGTTGTTTGTAAGTTCTAAGCAAAATATGCTTATATGCCACTTGAGACATTAAATGCACGCCCCAGTCCTGGAATACACATCTCGTATCATATCACTTTTAATTGAGACATATTTCCATTTTGGTATGTATCTAATGTCTCTGCAGACAAGCGTCTGGTAAGAAAATAGATATACATATTTCTGGAAATAATCTTTAAATTCTAATAAACGGATGAGATGATTTTAATCCCTAACATATCTTCATGTTCGGAGCCATTGCGTTGCAAGTGACAGTTGTCTCGACTTTAAACGCACAGATGATTTGAATTTACATTTATTGTTATTATCATAAAATAGGAAAGAATGGGGCTTTAAAGAAATAGTATGTTGGATGTGTATAAGTTATATGTTTTTATTGTATTTGTTTGGTATAACGTCGCTACGTGTTGCCCATTTGAGCGACGGACAGTTTACCTAACAAAACCTATCCTGGGCAGGGTCCAGTGGTTAACCAGTACTTGGTGCACCAACCTCCGTAATAAACTGCCGACTTTTTCATAAAGAGATACACGGTATGAGCAGGGCTGGAAGCCGTGACCATCAGTGATGATATGTTACAGTGGTATACATGTCAACGATCTTAACTACACGACCATGGAAGCGGTAATTGAATACGTTAATATGTGTGAATCGATGTATTGCAGTGTGTTGTACACTAGCCAGCTATGATTGGTGGAGTAAGACCACGTGTGCCCATGCGAACAGTATTTCAGGCACGGACGGGCACCGAGTAGAACAGAGTTCGATCCCCCGTCTGACCCTAATAAAATTAACAGTCTTTCAGATGGGACGTTAAACCGAGGTCTCGTGTCGGTGCTTTACACCATGCACGTAAAAGAACCAGAGGAGACTCTGGAATGGGTCTCTCTTTGTATCATTGCACTATCCTCCACAAATCTAAAATAACTAATCTCTTCAGGAGGCGTCGCTCATATGGGCAACCGGTAGCGACGATAAATAAACGTAAAAGACCAGAGTAGAACAGACGGATCTGTAGTCAAGTGGTAACACGCTGGACTAGTAATCCAGGGATCGCTTGTTAGATTCCCCGTCTGATAATAAAATTAACAGTATTTCAGATGGGACTTTAGAAAAAGAACCATAGGAGACTGGATGGGTCTCTGTCTGTACCATTGCACAAATCTAAAATGACTAATCTCTTCAAAAGGCGTCGCTCATATGGGCAACCGGTAGCGACGATAAATAAAAGTAAAAAATACACACAAACCCGAGTAGACCAGACTAGTTTCCACAATCAAGTTTGATAGCTTTCTCACGTGCAATTCTAGTAATTTGACATCAACATTGGATTCGATTCTAAAGCGATGTGAGGTAAATAAGTTTCAGTCAAAAACCTTGATCAGTCGGTCACGTAGGCCCCTCCAGTGCCGGTAGTGGTTACTGACATCGTTAGTGGAAGTCGTGATAGCGCAGTGCATGCGCGTTTGCTTCAGGTGTGAACGATCCAGAGTTCGAGCATCGCTGGAGCCGTTACTATTGTGCCCTTAGGCAAGGCATTTAAATACCACGCTGCCTCTTCTCTCTCCCTCGATGGATTCCATTAGGAGTGAGGTCTCGAGAGTGATTAATATAAGTTGAAAGAACTTGTTTCGCAATCGAGCTAAAATAAATTTGGATAAACTAACATCGTTTCGCTTAGATGTTGTGTACATTATGCGTGTGACATCAATGTACAAATGAAGGACAGCGGCTAAAATACCATTAAGCTGAGTCATGTCTAGACTGTATGCAAATTGGTCTGGGCTAACAATACTGAACCAGGTCATTGAGGTTCATGTTTGTATCCATTGATTCATCCAATCACAAACATTTAGTATGTTATTCCACCCACTAGACAGTCGGGGTTAACAGGTATGTTATACAGTTTCTGATTGACTTTATAAAATGCTGACAATATGCTTACCCATCAGTTGATGGTGTGACCTATTGCAACATAGATTAATAATACTAATAATGAATGTATTTAATGAGAGAACTCAATTCATTTAGCAAAAGTTAATATACCATGAGGCCCTCGACATATATAAAAACGAATGCAATCAAAAGATAGGACTATCAGTTAGAACTGCACATTGGAATAATATAGTAATGTAACAGCGTGACATTATCAAATGGGCTGCTGATATGCGTTCTAGCCAGTTCCAGATGGAGAAGCTGCTAGATATAGCGGTAGTTAAATTGATGTAATGATAATTTGGCAGTTTAGTTCTTAAATTGTATAAAATAGCACACCCTCTTTGCAATCAGAGAGATATGCATTGCTGGTTACTATCGAAACACCATGTAGCGTGAGCTGGTTAAATAGCTTGATGTAGGCCCGATGCATTCTATAATTAATTAAACATTTGATTTCGTGAATACTTCTTGTTCCTTCTTGTAATGCCTCCACTAACGGTTGCGGAGGGTCTGTGAATACAGAACCGCATCAGTCGTTATCATACACATACAGCTTTATGTGATGGTGATTACGTTTATTTACCCTCGCCTCCGGCGAACCATATGGGCGAGCGCACTAAGAAGATTCGTGTACATCTAAGTTGTTTATGTAGACAGCTGGGAAGGCATCTTCGTTCTTCGCAGGGTGACAAATCCTGTATCTTCTTTCGAAGGGGTCCCTTGTAGGGCCACCCTCCTCACTGTTGGTCACCCCGTAGCAACATTTATACGGACCTGGCAGTTAGACATCTGGTCATCGGTTGTCACTCAGGGGAGCGTGGATGCCACGACCGTTGCCGCTCCCTCAGGTCCGCTGTCTCGTCTATCCGCTGGAGAAGTAAATGGAGGAGAAAAGATCGAAGAAGCCAGCGAAGATATAGTGTGTATTTCAAACACTATCTAGACGAGACGGCGGATCTGTCCTAATGTGCTATAGCCGTGGGTCCACATGCTGGCGAGCCTCCCCCTTCGCAAGATCGACGACCAGAAGATCCCAGAATCCTACGCTGCTGCTGCGGGATGTGACCCGGTCACGACGTGCACGTCGTGAGGAGATCGACCGGGTAACAAGCGCTATGTTGAGTTCTCGTTAACCTTAGTTTGAAACACAACAAATAAATTGCCTATTAAATGCATTAGTAAACAGAAACATTTCAATACACTCAACATAATTCCTAATCGGTCATCTGGTGTTTTATAATATTGGGAGCCCAACTAATAATCATACAATATCATTAAAATAGTTTCACTTAATGCATTTTTATTCCATATGATTATACAGCAAGCCATTGCAATCAGAGAGATATGCATTGCTGGTTACTGTAATAGAATGTATCAAATAAGATACATGGATCATGGATATTGATATCATTTAGTTATTAGTTTGCTCCATACACTGTAAAACAATGATGGTGACCGATTAGGAATTTTTGTTTGAGTACATAGAGTCTTTTTCAATCTTTCACTTCTTCTGACACTGGACACAATTTACATGTGAATGACGTCACTGTATTTACACTCAGTATTCTTCCGCCAAATATGACAGCCACCAATCATTTTGTATTTTTTATATCACATCTTATTTACACAACAACTAGTCTGAAGTCTTTTTAAGTCACATAATTTCTCAAAGAAACACAAAACATATATACTACTATGTCAAAAACAGAAAACCCCAAAAACTAAAAATCACCTCGTCACTGTTGGATACCGGACAAGATAGAGAGGTTCACGGAAGATTCAGATGTTTCTTTAAAGATGCAACCACCTGAACATAAGACGTACTCATATCTGTTGTTAAATACATAGCTCTAGTCGTTGCAATAATGAATATGGATGTATATTTGATGTTACCTGTCAGGCCCATTTACAGCTTAATTAAATCATTCAAATGAACATGTGTCGATAAACATTGCATATGTATGATTGCATGGCTTGGGAAACCCAGCCTTGCATTGATTCATCTTGACAATGATTTGGGAAACCCAGTCTTGCATTGATTCATCTTGACAAGGATTTGGGAAACCCAATCTTGCATTGATTCATCTTGACAAGGATTTGGGAAACCCAGTCTTGCATTACTTCATCTTGATAAGGATTTGGGAAATCCAGTCTTGCATTACTTCATCTTGATAATGATTTGGGAAACCCAGTCTTGCATTGATTCATCTAGATGATAAGGATTTGGGAAACCCAGCCTTGCATTGATTCATCTAGATGATAAGGATTTGGGAAACCCAGCCTTGCATTGATTAGTATTGATAAGGATTTGGGAAACCCAGTCTTGCATTGATTCATCTAGATGATAAGGATTTGGGAAACCCAGCCTTGCATTGATTCATCTAGACTATAAGGATTTGGGAAACCCAGCCTTGCATTGATTCATCTAGATGATAAGGATTTGGGAAACCCAGCCTTGCATTGATTTATCTAGATGATAAGGATTTGGGAAACCCAGCCTTGCATTGATTCATCTAGATGATAAGGATTTGGGAAACCCAGCCTTGCATTGATTCATCTAGATGATAAGGATTTGGGAAACCCAGCCTTGCATTGATTCATCTAGATGATAAGGATTTGGAAAACCCAGTCTTGCATTGATTAGTATTGATAAGGAATTGGGAAACCCAGTCTTGCATTGATTAGTATTGATAAGGATTTGGGAAACCCAGCCTTGCATTGATTCGTCTTGATAAGGATTTGGGAAACCCAGCCTTGCATTGATTCGTCTTGATAGGGATTTGGGAAACCCAGCCTTGCATTGATTCGTATTGATAAGGATTTGGGAAACCCAGCATTGCATTGATTCGTCTTGATAAGGATTTGGGAAACCCAGTCTTGCATTGATTCGTCTTAATAAGGATTTGGGAAACCCAGCCTTGCATTGATTCGTCTTGATAATGATATGGG
This sequence comes from Archivesica marissinica, assembly GCA_014843695.1. Classification (NCBI taxonomy): domain Eukaryota; kingdom Metazoa; phylum Mollusca; class Bivalvia; order Venerida; family Vesicomyidae; genus Archivesica; species Archivesica marissinica. Next base: position 4,326,085 of record CM026389.1, on the reverse strand, counting down.
AAACCCAGCCATTGCATTGATTAGTATTGATAAGGAATTGGGAAACACAGCCTTGCATTGATTCGTCTTGATAAGGATTTGGGAAACCCAGCCTTGCATTGATTCATCTAGATGATAAGGATTTGGGAAACCCAGCCTTGCATTGATTCATCTAGATGATAAGGATTTGGGAAACCCAGTCTTGCATTGATTAGTATTGATAAGGAATTGGGAAACCCAGTCTTGCATTGATTAGTATTGATAAGGATTTGGGAAACCCAGCCTTGTATTGATTCGTCTTGATAAGGATTTGGGAAACCCAGCCTTGCATTGATTCGTCTTGATAGGGATTTGGGAAACCCAGCCTTGCATTGATTCGTATTGATAAGGATTTGGGAAACCCAGCATTGCATTGATTCGTCTTGATAAGGATTTGGGAAACCCAGTCTTGCATTGATTCGTCTTGATAAGGATTTGGGAAACCCAGCCTTGCATTGATTCGTCTTGATAAGGATATGGGAAACCCAGCCATTGCATTGATTAGTATTGATAAGGAATTGGGAAACACAGCCTTGCATTGATTCGTCTTGATAAGGATTTGGGAAACCCAGCCTTGCATTGATTCGTATTGATAAGGATTTGGGAAACCCAGCATTGCATTGATTCGTCTTGATAAGGATTTGGGAAACCCAGTCTTGCATTGATTCGTCTTGATAAGGATTTGGGAAACCCAGCCTTGCATTGATTCGTCTTGATAAGGATATGGGAAACCCAGCCATTGCATTGATTAGTATTGATAAGGAATTGGGAAACACAGCCTTGCATTGATTCGTCTTGATAAGGATTTGGGAAACCCAGCCTTGCATTGATTCGTATTGATAAGGATTTGGGAAACCCAGCATTGCATTGATTCGTCTTGATAAGGATTTGGGAAACCCAGTCTTGCATTGATTCGTCTTGATAAGGATTTGGGAAACCCAGCCTTGCATTGATTCGTCTTGATAAGGATTTGGGAAACCCAGCTTTGCATTGATTAGTATTGATAAGGAATTGGGAAACCCAGTCTTGCATTGATTCGTATTGAAAAGGATTTGGGAAACCCAGTCTTGCATTGATTCATCTAGATAAGGATTTGGGAAACCCAGCCTTGCATTGATTAGTATTGATAAGGATTTGGGAAACCCAGTCTTGCATTGATTCGTATTGATAAGGATTTGGGAAACCCAGTCTTGCATTGATTCATCTAGATGATAAGGAATTGGGAAACCCAGCCTTGCATTGATTCGTATTGATAAGGATTTGGGAAACCCAGCATTGCATTGATTCGTCTTGATAAGGATTTGGGAAACCCAGCCTTGCATTGATTCGTCTTGATAAGGATTTGGGAAACCCAGCCTTGCATTGATTAGTATTGATAAGGAATTGGGAAACCCAGCCTTGCATTGATTCGTCTTGATAAGGAGCTGGGAAACCCAGCCTTGCATTGATTAGTATTGATAAGGAATTGGGAAACCCAGTCTTGCATTGATTCGTATTGATAAGGATTTGGGAAACCCAGTATTGCATTGCTTCATCTAGATAAGGATTTGGGAAACCCAGCCTTGCATTGATTAGTATTGATAAGGATTTGGGAAACCCAGTCTTGCATTGATTCATCTAGATGATAAGGAATTGGGAAACACAGTCTTGCATTGATTCATCTAGATAAGGAATTGGGAAACCCAGTCTTGCATTGATTCATCTAGATGATAAGGATTTGGGAAACCCAGTCTTGCATTGATTCATCTAGATAAGGATTTGGGAAACCCAGTCTTGCATTGATTCATCTAGATGATAAGGATTTGGGAAACCCAGTCTTGCATTGATTCATCTAGATGATGCGATTTGTTAGGATACTCATTTAGAATTCCCAACTGAAATAATGATGATCGGTCGCAGAGCATGTGCAATAACTTCAGTTACGTCATTAAGCTTGAGATTCCTATATTGTATAGCACATGTGTTAATAGGTTGTTTCGTTACGTGTATGTTTACTAGTTCCATTAGTTGTAGTAAGATTCAGATTTCAATAGTTACACTCCATACATATATAGTATGTCAATAGGAGGAATAACACATTTACAATATATAAAACGAGCCATACAATATATACAATGAGCCATACAATATATACAACGAGCCATACAATATATACAACGAGGTATACAATATATACAACGAGCCATACAATATATAAAACGAGCCATACAATATATACAACGAGCCATACAATATATACAACGAGCCATACAATATATACAACGAGCCATACAATATATACAACGAGCCATACAATATATACAACGAGCCATACAATATATACAACGAGCCATACAATATATACAACGAGCGATACAATATATACAATGAGCCATACAATATATACAACGAGCCATACAATATATACAACGAGCCATACAATATATACAACGAGCCATACAATATATACAACGAGCCATACAATATATACAACGAGTCATACAATATATACAACGATCCATACAATATATACAACGAGCCATACAATATATACAACGAGCCATACAATATATACAACGAGCCATACAATATATACAACGAGCCATACAATATATACAATGAGGTATACAATATATACAACGAGCCATACAATATATACAACGAGCCATACAATATATACAACGAGCCATACAATATATACAACGAGCCATACAATATATACAACGAGCCATACAATGTATACAACGAGCCATACAATATATACAACGAGCCATACAATATATACAACGAGCCATACAATATATACAACGAGCCATACAATATATACAACGAGCCATACAATATATACAACGAGCCATACAATATATACAACGAGCCATACAATATATAAACGAGCCATACAATATATATAACGAGCCATACAATATATACAACGAGCCATACAATATATACAACGAGCCATACAATCTTAGTGATATAATATATACAACGAGCCATACAATCTTAGTGATAGAATATATACAACGAGCCATACAATCTTAGTGATATAATATATACAACGAGCCATACAATCCTAGTGATAGAATATATACAACGAGCCATACAATCTTAGTGATAGAATATATACAACGAGCCATACAATCCTAGTGATAGAATATATACAACGAGCCATACAATCTTAGTGATAGAATATATACAACGAGCCATACAATCTTAGTGATAGAATATATACAACGAGTCATACAATCTTAGTGATATAATATATACAACGAGCCATACAATCTTAGTGATAGAATATATACAACGAGCCATACAATCTTAGTGATAGAATATATACAACGAGCCATACAATCTTAGTGATAGAATATATACAACGAGCCATACAATCTTAGTGATAGAATATATACAACGAGCCATACAATCTTAGTGATAGAATATATACAACGAGCCATACAATCCTAGTGATAGAATATATACAACGAGCCATACAATCTTAGTGATAGAATATATACAACGAGCCATACAATCCTAGTGATATAATATATACAACGAGCCATACAATCTTAGTGATAGAATATATACAACGAGCCATACAATCTTAGTGATAGAATATATACAACGAGCCATACAATCTTAGTGATATAATATATACAACGAGCCATACAATCTTAGTGATAGAATATATACAACGAGCCATAAAATCTTAGTGATATAATATATACAACGAGCCATACAATCTTAGTGATAGAATATATACAACGAGCCATACAATCTTAGTGATAGAATATATACAACGAGCCATACAATCTTAGTGATAGAATATATACAACGAGCCATACAATCTTAGTGATAGAATATATACAACGAGCCATACAATCTTAGTGATAGAATATATACAACGAGCCATACAATCTTAGTGATATAATATATACAACGAGCCATGCAATCTTAGTGATAGAATATATACAACGAGCCATACAATCTTAGTGATAGAATATATACAACGAGCCATACAATCTTAGTGATAGAATATATACAACGAGCCATACAATCTTAGTGATAGAATATATACAACGAGCCATACAATCTTAGTGATAGAATATATACAACGAGCCATACAATCTTAGTGATATAATATATACAACGAGCCATACAATCTTAGTGATAGAATATATACAACGAGCCATACAATCTTAGTGATATAATATATACAACGAGCCATACAATCTTAGTGATAGAATATATACAACGAGCCATACAATCTTAGTGATACACACAACCGTTAAACTTTATTTATTTTACAGCGATTGCGAAGCAAGTTCTAACAACTTATATTAATCACTCTAGTTGGCGCGGATGAAAGCGTATATGTGGTCATTCGTGTTGGTGGAAACCGGAGTACCCGGTGAAAATCCACCTGTCCGATCTGTCGACCACCGTACAACTAAAAGTAGATAACAATTCTATGAACGTCAATCCATCCAAAGTAAATTTCTAATTAATAAACTGGATGTTGCGTTTCTTTCCGGGAGATCAACATTTACAAGATTGTATCATTACATTACACCATGCAACCACACGGCCATTATTGGCCGTCATTGTGATAATAATATATAAATAATCAACTGTACAGAGCGTGACATGATGGTCACAAGATGACAGAGTACAACATTCATCACGTCACGCAATGTGCCATATAGTTATTAAAGTCACATAATGTGCACAACACGGCACACATTTCACCATGTGACACAATGTTCACCGCGTAACATTTACTTTAGCGTGGCAAAATAGTGTTCGCGTGACATATTTATTTAACGTGACATAATATTCACACAACATTAACCGCGTGACATACAATTTCAACGTCACATAATGATCACCACGTGACACAAATTACACCACGTAACATAATGTTCACCACGTGACATATAGTTATTAACGTGATAAAATGTTCACCACGTGACAAATATATCTCAATAGATACCATGACGTTTCCAATCGGTAGCGACGATAAATCGTAAAAACGCACACACATGATGACAATTAATGCTGCTCCAGGTCTACTGAAATCTAAATCATTATCACTTATTAGATTCCTCTCCAGCCATGGTTGCCCATGTAATCGCTGTTGTAATAAAGCAAAGCTGACAAGTGAGAAATCTCATTTGCTCAGGCCTCCTTCATTTTTATAGACTCTCAGGGAAACTGTAGAAAGGGGAATTTTGGAGAAAATCGCGTTTTAGCTTCGGATATACCACATTCTGAGAGATATATTTTTACAATTTGAAGGAAATAATAAATAAGGTTACCCCGTTGGGGCCTTACATCTAAAACAAGATGCTGTTAAAACCACTCCCAACTAAACTGTGATGTGATTTGAACATACAAGTCGTCACATGACCGACTCTCCCTGACGGAAACTGGAGAGTGTCAGCTCGTTAGGGAATTGCATACAGATAGTGTACCATTTCAAGAGGCTTCATTGTGTAAAGCGTGTCTTCGTTACCTCGTTTCCCATGCTCATCCGACAAAGTCCTACATGTTACCACCACTAACACTCTAATTGGCTGGCTTATGTTAATCAGTGTACACTCACTAACTCTCTAATTGTATATATATGTACATCAGTGTGCAGTCACTAACTCTCTAATTGTATATATATGTGCATCAGTGTGCAGTCACTAATTATCTAATTGTATATATATGTGCATCAGTGTGCAGTCACTAATTATCTAATTGTATATATATGTGCATCAGTGAGCAGTCACTAACACTCTAATTGTATATATATGTACATCAGTGTACACTCACTAACACTCTAATTGTCTAGCTTATGATAATCAGTGTACATTCATTAACACTCTAACTGTCTAGCTTATGATAATCAGTGTACACTCACTAACACTCTAACTGTCTAGCTTATGATAATCAGTGTACACTCACTAACACTCTAACTGTCTAGCTTATGATAATCAGTGTACACTCACTAACACTCTAATTGTCTAGTTTATGATAATCAGTGTACACTCACTAACACTCTAATTGTCTAGCTTATGATAATCAGTGTACACTCAGTAACTCTCTAATTGTATATCTATGTACATCAGTGTGCAGTCACTAATTCTCTCTAATTGTATATCTATATATATATGTACATCAATGTGCAGTCACTAACTCTCTAATTGTATATATATGCACATCAATGTGCAGTCACTATCTCTCTAATTATATATATATATGCATATTTGTGTAGTCACTAACTCTCTAATTGTATATATATGTACATCAGTGTGCAGTCACTAACTCTCTAATTGTATATATATACATCAGTGTGCAGTCACTAACTCTCTAATTGTATATATATATGTGTACATTAGTGTGCAGTCACTAACTCTCTGAGTGTATATATATGTAAATCAGTATGCAGTCACTAACTCTCTAATTGTATATATATGTACATCAGTGTGCCGTCACTATCTCTCTAATTGTATATATATGTGCATCAGTGTGCAGTCACTATCTCTCTAATTGTATATATATGTAAACCAGTGTGCAGTCACTAACTCTCTAATTGTATATCTATGTACATCAGTGTGCCGTCACTATCTCACTAATTGTATATATATATGTACATCAGTGTGCAGTCACTAACTCTCTAATTGTATATATATATACATCAGTGTGCAGTCACTAACTCTCTAATTGTATATATATGTACATCAGAGTGCAGTCACTAACTCTCTAATTGTATATATATGTACATCAGTGTGCCGTCACTAACTCTCTAATTGTATATATATATATATGTACATTAGTGTACAGTCATTAACTCTCTAATTGTATATATATGTACATCAGTGTGCAGTCACTAACTCTCTAAGTATATATCTATGTACATCAGTGTGCAGTCACTAACTCTATAATTGTATATATATATGTACATCAGTGTGCAGTCACTAACTATCTAATTGTATATATATATATATATGTACATCAGTGTGCCGTCACTAGCTCTCTAATTGTATATATATGTACATCAGTGTGCCGTCACTAACTCTCTAATTGAACATATATGTACATCAGTGTGCCGTCACTAACTCTCTAATTGTACATATATGTACATCAGTGTGTAGTCACTAACTCTCTCTCTAATTGTATATATATTTACATCAGTGTGCAGTCACTAACTCTCTAATTGTATATCTATGTACATCAGTGTGCAGTCACTAACTCTCTAATTGTATATATATGTACATCAATGTGCAGTCACTAACTCTCTAATTGTATAGCTATGTACATCAGTGTGCAATCACTAACTCTCTATTGTATATCTATGTACATCAGTGTGCAGTCACTAACTCTCTAATTGTATATATATATGTACATCAGTGTGCAGTCACTAACTCTCTAATTGTATATCTATGTAGATCAGTGTGCAGTCACTAACTCTCTAATTGTATATATATGTACACCAGTGTGCAGTCACTAACTCTCTCTATATCTATGTACATCAGTATGTAGTCACTAACTCTCTAATTGTATATATATGTGCATCAGTGTGCAGTCACTAACTCTCTAATTGTTTATATATGTACATCAGTGTGCAGTCACTAACTCTCTAATTGTATATATATGTACATCAGTGTGCAGTCACTAACTCTCTAATTGTATATATATATGTACATCAGTGTGCAGTCACTAACTCTCTAATTGTATATAAATGTACATCAGTGTGCAGTCACTAACTCTCTAATTGTATATATATGTACATCAGTGTGCATTCACTAACTCTCTAATTATACATATATGTACATCAGTGTGCAGTCACTAACTCTCTAATTGTATATATATGTACATCAATGTGCAGTCACTAACTCTCTAATTGTATATATATATACATCAGTGTGCAGTCACGAACTCTCTAATTGTATATATATGTACATCGGTGTACATTCACTAACTCTCTAATTGTATATATATGTACATCAGTGTGCAGTCACTAGCTCTCTAAGTGTACATATATGTACATCAGTGTGCAGTCACTAAATCTCTAATTGTATATATGTATGTGTACATCGGTGTGCAGTCACTAACTCTCTAATTGTATATATATGTACATCAGTGTGCAGTCACTAACTCTCTAATTGTATATATATATACATCAGTGTGCAGTCACTAACTCTCTAATTGTATATCTATGTACATCAGTGTGCAGTCACTAACTCTCTAATTGTTTATATATGTACATCAGTGTGCAGTCACTATCTCTCTAATTGTATATATATGTACATCAATGTGCAATCACTAACTCTCTAATTGTATATATATGTACATCAGTGTGCCGTCACTAACTCTCTAATTTTATATATATGTACAGTAGTATGTAGTCACTAACTCTCTAATTGTATATATATGTACATCAGTGTGCAGTCACTAACTCTCTAATTGTATATATATGTACATCAGTGTGCAGTCACTAACTCTCTAATTGTATATATATGTACATCAGTGTGCAGTCACTAACTCTCTAATTGTATATATATGTACATCAGTGTGCAGTCACTATCTCTCTAATTGTATATATATGTACATCAGTGTGCAGTCACTAACTCTCTAATTGTATATATATGTACATCAGTGTGTAGTCACTATCTCTCTAATTTTCTGCCAATATGATCTTTAGTAGGAACTAAGAAGCTTATAAATGAATCATAAATGTTAATTACAGAACACATGTCGTATTCCGAAATATCCCTGGTGTGTGTGGGTGTGTGTTTTACGCTTATTTATCGTCGCTACCGTTGCCCATAGTATGTGTGTATGTGCGTGCGTGCGTGCGTGCGTGTGTCCAGGTTATAAGCGAATGCTTGCACAATAACAGTGTAAGTTAGTCGCTAATCCGTTGGGTCTCGATCCGAGGAGGACACTTTAGTCTTGCATATATTGTTTTTTTGAGTTTGAATGCCGTATGCTTGTTTATATAAACAGCTACACGAAGTTTGATATCAAATTAAAATGGGTACTGAAACCAGCTACAGTATACTGTGTCTCATATTACCCGGCATTATACTTGACAAGACAACCCACAACTGGATTACTGACCAATCACAGGTTGAATGTATATATGTAACTACAGATTATGTATATATATATATTTAAATCTATATAAGCATATGTAAGTCGTGATAGCGCAGTGTATGCGCATTCGCTTCAGGTCCGGGGTTAGTTTATACACATTTATTTTAGCTCGATTGCGATAGTTCGAGCCCCGCTGGAGCTGTTACGAGTGTGCCCTTAGGCAAGGCATTAATTTTCCACGTTGCCTCTTCTCTCTCCCTCGTGGCGATGGATTCCATCAGGAATGAGATCTCGAGAGTGATTAATATAAGTTGTAAGAACATGTTTCGCAATCGAGCTAAGATTAATTTGTATATAAACGCATCGAATAGATCAACTCTTCTGAAGCTTAATGTCAAATGTAACGGACCGTCGCAAGATATATAAATTTTATTATTTTATTCTTTAAGAAAATAAAGCTAATTAAAATATGTGTATACGTATTCCATCTTAACGTCCTCCGTTTCGATACGGCTTTTTTACTGATAAATAAAAATACAATAATATGCACAATGGAAAAGTAAAACTAGAATTACCTCCCTTGACAAATTAAAGTCCGATTTATCCCTACATGTATAGTTGGTCCTTTAAGTTGGAACCCTTTATTATTTACTGTTGTGGGTGTCCGCCTCCATTGTCGAGTGGTTACGGTCGCTTACTTGTATACCACTGTAACCTAACATCACTGGTGGTCACGGGTTCGAGCCTCGATCAGACCATGTCTCTTTATATGAAACGAGTGGCAGTTTCTTACAGAGGTTGGTGTACCAAGTACTGGTTAACCGCTGGAGCCTGACCAAGAAAAGTGTTGTAAGGTAAACTGCACGTAGCTAACATGGGCAACCGGTAGCGACGATAAATAAACTTAAATAATAAACAATTACTGTTGTGGCATAACCAGATGTGGCGGTATGATAAATATGATTTATATCAAAATCATGTTAACTAAATGAGAACAAATTGTTATATCAAATTATCGCATTGGATATAATGTAGGATATCTTTCGAGATTTAATAATTTAATAATCAGAAGAAGAGAAAGCTGATCAAATTGGGAGCATGTTTTGCAAAGGAAACAACTCAATTAAAATGACATATTAACCTACTATTAGGGAGTGTTCAGGGACAATAACTGATCTATATCTCTCATTGAATCAGATTTTAAATGTACAACACACTGTTTAGCATTTTTCATTTTGCATTCCACATCGGTATTCTTTGATTAATCAATACAAACTAGTTTATACAATTAGTTCATACACATTTATTAAAGCTCAATTGCGAAACAAGTTCTTACATCTTATGTTAATCACTTTCGAGACCTCATTCCTAAGGGAGATAGAAGAGGCAACGTGGAATTTAAATGCCTTGCCTAAGGGCACAATCGTAACGGCTACAGCGTGACTCGAACTCCGGACATTTCGCACCTGAAGCGAACGCCTATCCACTGCGTTATCACGACTATCAATACAAATCATTAGTTCCAAAATTTAACAACAGTGTAATGCAATTATACAGTAGTACATTGCTTAACATAGTTATAAGTTGGACATTTCCTGTGTGTTTTACGTTTATTTATCGTCGCTACCGGTTGCCCATATAAGCGACACCTCCTGAAGATATTAGTCATTTTAGATTTTTGGAGGATAGTGTAATGATACAGACAGAGACCTATTCCAGGGTCTCCTCTGGTTCTTTAACGTACACGGTGTAAAGCACCGACACGAGACCTCGGTTTAATGTTCCATCTGAAAGAGTGTTAATTGTATTAGGGTCAGACGGGTGATCGAACCTGCGTGTTACCACTGGACTACATATCCGTTTCAGGACATTTCAGCCAGGCCCCGAGGTTATACAACTGTTGTTAGATGTCAAACTCGAACTGAATTATCTTAATTGGTTGATTCTGAGATTTACACTCGGCTTAACCAATCAGAAGCTCGAGACTGAGTTTGAGATTGGAGAAACGTGTTTATGTTATCGGGTACAGATCTGTTACAGACAATGACACACTGTTCGAGGCGGTTCTGGAGCCTAATATATCAAATAACATAATTGTTCATGTAATGCTTGAAAGCATGTATGGAATACCAAAGCGCTAACACAATTAAGAAACTAAAGACAAAATCCCCAGGGGATCGTTTGTTCTTTCCTATTTCGAGAATAGGATTAGATCTAGTTTACAAAGGTCTGCAATAGCGTCATCGGCTTTTTGTATTGGCGCATCAAACATAATTCCTCTTCAACCAGTTCCGAGAATGCTTGCATGTTTTGTGTGCAACATAACACGTTTTGTACTTTCAATTTGGAGCGTAACCTAACATGACTTCATTTAACTGCAATCGGATAGTTTCAAAGCCCTCGCACTGGTACTAGTAATTGGAATTGTCTGCGGAGAGGATAATTCAAACACAGTTGATGGATTGCTATAAAACTGACGATCTATACTAGGTGAAAGAGAAAGTGGTAAGACAGACGGACAGACAGACAGACATACATAACGGCAAATAGACGGACATGCAGGCAGACAGATAGACATACATTCAGACATGCGAATGGACGACAGACAGACAAACAGGCAAAGAGACGGACGACAGACAGACAGACCAATAGACGGACGAACGGACGACATAAAGACATATCGAAATACAATAACGGCGGAGTTTATAAAAGAACAGCATCAATATAACCATATAAATGATTAGCCAGTCTAAAAAGCCTGTTATAAATATAATTATTGTTATAAATTGACCGGTTCCCAGTCAATTTGGCACAACAACAAATATAATATGGCATACGGAATAGAAACATGGCAACAATAGCAGATATATCACGATCGCCGACATTCATTCACATGCTTATGGGTATATCATTATATAGTTAGTATTTCAACAAATGTAATGCATTATAGAAACTGTTCTATTTGAAAGGACATTGATTGTGCTTACTATAGTGTTATGTGTCTGTGTGTGTTTGTGTGTGTGTGTGTGTGTTTGTGTATGTGTGTGTTTGTGTATGTGTGTGTGCGTGCGTGCGTCCGTGCGTGCGTGCGTGTTTTACGTTTATTTATTGTCACTATCGGTTGCCCATATGGGCGACGCCTCCTGCAGATTAGTAATTTTAGATTTTTAGAGGATAGTGCAATGACAGAGACACATTCCAGAGTGTCCTTTGGTTCTTTTACGTGCACGATGTAAAGTACCGACACGAGACCTCGATATAAAGTCCCAGCTGAAAGACAGTTAATTTTATTAGTGTCAGGCGGTGGATCGAACCTGTGATCCATGGATTACCAGTCCATGGTGTTAACCACTGGACTACTGATCCGTCTGTTAACTCATGTATTACATTACACATGTTATATATATATATAGATATGCTTATAGCAAAACATACATATTAACAGTAACATCACCGACATGGTACATGTTATAGATTAGCATGACTAGCTGTGAATAGAATCAAAATGTCTTGTTAATTAAGAAATAATAAGTATCAACCGTGGTATATCGCAGAATAACCCTCGTTTGAAGTTCTTATGCGTAGAAATATATCACTCAGGCCTTCGGCAAGAACGACAAACGAGGGTTATTCTGTGATATACCAGGGTTGATACTTATTATTTCGATTCTAACACGACTTACTTCTAATAATTTTAAAGGAGTATTTTCTTCAAACGCCACTGCATTTGGCTTTCGAAATTTCCTCCCGCGTAAATATCAATCTAGTGCATAAATGAACAAAAGTTGTAATTGATCAATAATTTTATTTATTTTGTCAAATAAAACTGTACAGAATAGTAACTGAAACGTTATGTAACAGAAAATCAAGATGGACAAGAGATTATCTGATTCTAAAAATAGCTCACTTCCGTAAATTCCAACGGTATTTTTTACAAACATCACGTGACTTTCATTCATAAAACTTTACACGCATTGTATAAATGACGTGGCCAAAACACGGTGCGCGTGCAGCATAGTTCAAGGTAGGTATATTGCAGAATAACACGAGATTGGTTTTACTCTACACGTATGCATGTTATTAGCTGGGTCGTGTTAGAATAGCGTAATTATGTTGGATTGTAAAATTATTTGCATAATATATAAATCTTCATACATTTCTAATAGCCTTTTTTGAAGTTGCGGATATTAAACATGTGGATATTTGTAATGTTAGACAGGTAAAATAATATCGTTTACTATATTATGTCGTGGTTCATTGTACGTTGGGCAACTTAGAAGGAAATGATATTCATCTTCTAACATATATGTACTACAGTGTGTACATATACGCTAATTACGGGGTAAATTGAATCGCCGGTTAATAGTTTCCATCGGGGTATGAACTACATCAATGTAGTCCATATCTCGATGGAACTATTAACCGTGATTCATTCCTTAAGTAGGAAACGACTGGTAAAGTAACAAATAAGCGCTCGAATAACAATCCATTAGCCGAGTAACTCAATGGAGGGATTCCACATAAATGTATTCGCGGATCCCAAAATCACATCTCCTCGGATATCGACTGGATTACAGCCAATTTGGTACTGACCTATCAAGTTTGAAAATGATTTACTGTGAATCGATAAAAGATTCTGACTTATTTGGTCTGGGTTCGGTATGTGATTTTCGCTGATGATTTATTATGGTAGCGCAGAGGTTAGAGATGTAAATGGCGGGAAGGGAATAATCAAGCGTCTTGATGAAATAGAATATATGTTGCAGCATTTTATAAGTAGACAGATAACAAGTGATAATAAATACCATTTAACGGGATATTTAGGACAGGTCACAGATACCGTAGAAGATATACACAATGTTCTGGACAAACTGAATAAAGTGAATGACATAGATTATAGTAAATAAAGATGGCTGTCCGATTAGAGCAGTGGTTAACGCGCTCGCTTCTCACCAATGCAACACGAGTTAGATCCTCGGATCGGGAAGTTTGTCAGATGGTACGGTGGTCGCCAGATCGGACAGGTGTGTTTTCTCCGAGTACTCCGGTTTCCCTCCCACACGAATGACCTAATATACGCTTTCATCCGCGCCAACGAGAGTGATTAATATAAGTTGTTAGAACCTGCTCCGCAATATATAATAAATAAAGTTTAAAGTTTAAACCAAATAGCACAGATGTATATTTTGTAGATACGTTTATTTAACGTAGCTACCGGTTGCCCATTTCAGCGACGGGCAGTTTACCTAACAGCACCTTTCCTGCGCAGGCTCCAGTGGTTAACCAGTATTTGGTGCACCAACATCCGTTAGAAAGTGGCAACTTGTTCATATAAATCAGACACGGCCTGAGCGGGGCTCGGACCCGTGACCATCAGTGAGGATATGTTTATAATATAGAGGGTGACCTAATTAGTGCTGAATTCCTCCTTAAAACGCTCTATGATGTTAATAGTATAGCATAAAAGAGTATATAACTATTATATGAATGCATATCGGGTTGCGATTTTTCATATAAACAATTTGATTTATAACGTGTGACATACTACTTACACAATAGTGTACAGTTGTGTGCTTTTATGACACAGGCTTTGACCGTGTTTCGACCATGTTCTTTATGCATAGGATATAAACCGAACACGATCCAAGATGTAAAATATTGGACTGTATGAGTAAATAAAAGTTTGGAAAAGTTTGGAGGCGCGTAGCACAGAAGACAGTACCAATATTTTACGGATCAGTTTATATCTTACTAACAACATACTAATATAAGAAGATCCTACTGATTAAAATTATTAATTTCATACATGTACGCGTTGGATTTAATATAATACTCTGGCCTTTTGACAGCAGTTCAATATTAATAATCAAGTACAACGTTATGACGTCACGATTGTTTAATTTCTGTGACATTACTGCTGCTGGTTGTTCTACGAAATATGAAATACATCACTAAACTATCCCATACCCACTGGAATAAGTGAAAGTAGGCAGTAAAATAAGATAGCATCTATTTGAAACTAACCGTTCCAGTCCTCAATTTATTTCGAAATTTAATAAATATTTAATGAGATATTAAATACCTGTCCATCGGGGGATATTAATAAAGACTTTATTTTACGAGATAACTCAGTTAACAAAAGTTAATCTACGATAAGGCTCTTAGCATATATACACATCAAATGCAATCAACAGATAGGACTATACGTGCAAACTGCACATTGGAGTTATATTGTAATGTTAAAGCTGAAAAGTAGAGAAATTAAACTTATTCTATCTCTAATAGACAGCATAAGTATGTATTTATAATAATATTGATAGTACGATGCAACAATGTATACACGTGCTGGTGCTAACCGTGTTTAATCGTACGCGGGAGACACTTTGTACAATACGTTTTCCCTGATCGAGTCCAATAAATCTTGTGCAAGAATCCTATTTTTTGTGCTTCCATCGAATAGCACACATTTTACGCTGATTGCGCTAGCGCTGAGAAAGATGCTACGATTCATTTCCAATATTGTATACAGTTATAAAACTGTCATTCTAGCTATGTCAGTAAAATAAGAAACTAGAAGTTCCAGCTATGTCTATTCTTTCGGATTGTTAGCTTTAGTTTTGTTTAAGTGTTCCCAATCTAGAGATTGCGCGTAATTGTACGTGCGATAATTCGAAAGAGGAATTTAATGTGATTGTGTGTTATACCAAGGAGTACCATTCGTCTCGCGTGCTAATGTTTGTTAGTGTGATAGGAATCATCCACATATCGAAAATAATGTGTGGAAATTATTTATTTTCGTTGATTCTACATGTGCTTTCGATTAGAAGTAGAACTGAAAAGGTTATTTAATTTAGATAATATTAGGAAAGTATTGATTTTTTTGGCTACATGTTTCAATGTTAGCCTATAGTGTAGAATTTATGTATAGTATACGTACGCCATTTGGAATATACGTGACGTCCAATGTATGAGACAACGTCCCTCTGGAATAATTGTGTCGTGAACAATTCGAAGGTTTATTCTAATGTGGTTTTATTGTTAATAAATATGCAAATGTTGTGGGTATATGGTGAAATTGTGTGCCTAGTCTATATAATTCTCCTTCAAGGGTTAATTCCCACCGTGATCGTGAAACAATTAGGCCCAACAATTGTAACGACAAAGTATGGCAAGCTACGTGGCTCACTTGTTGAATTTCCTAAAGACTCGTACATGTACTTGCCACCGGTGGAGGCTTATCTAGGTATACAATATGCCTCATTACGAAACAACAACCTCCGGTTTCATCCGCCAACAAGCCCCACGGAGAGATATACTAGTATTCATTCTGCTTGGGATCACAAGCCAGTTTGCCCACAGAGATACATTAGAGCGAAAGAGTTATTAAAATATCTCCCAGATGGTACCGTGGAATGGATTACTCGAATGACAAGTTTTACCAAGAACCAGAAGGAAGATTGCTTAAGTCTAAATGTGTTTGTTCCCACAAGAGGTAAGCTACGCTATTTGGGGGGGGGGGGTAGCGTATCATCAACGCTAACCATAACTTTCTGTGTGTTTCTTACGTTTATGTATCGTCGCTACCGGTTGCCCATATGAGCGATGCCTCCTGAAGAGATTAGTTATTTTAGATTTTGGAGGATAGTGCATGATACAGACAGAGATCCAAACACGTGTTACAATTCTTTTGTCTGTTTGCTTTTGGGGTGGATTAATGTCGCACCAATATATCAGGTCATACAGCGACTTTCCAACCGTTATTGGTGAAGGAAGACTTCCGAGTGACCTTCCGGCTAGTATTTCAGGCACGGACGGACGGACACAATGGGTTAGAACCACCGACCAACTAAAAACCAGCTGAATAACTTTCTCACTTGAAATAATTCGAAATAATGAGTTACTACATACTAATGATTACGTATTGAGAATTGGTATATCCCGGAGTTCTTCTGATGTATGGCAATTGTAATATTGGTTGAAACCCATTTCAGTTACGAAATATACATATGCAAGTATCATACAGAATTAAACACAATACCTTCACGTTCGGAATGTAACCGGTAAGCTGCCAATCCAAATAGTAGTTTCATTACCTTAGTGTGAAACTCGCAAATGACATTACTGTATCAATGGAGATCACGTTTGTAACACATTGTTTAAATTCGTTGGAGATACATATGTATACTAGTGTGGCGTCCGTGGTCCAGTGGTAGAGCGTCGGATTTGGAATCGAACGGTCCCGGGTTAGATACTCGGTCAGGCCACGTATGTAGTGTCATTGAGCAAGGCACCTCACACAAATTGCTTAGTACTGTTTAATCGCATAGGTCAGCTAAGCCTGCCCAGGAAAACATGTCTACGTCCCCGCGAGGGGTTTGACATTAAAGGCGCATACATACATACTAGAGGACATAGGAAACGCACACTTCGGATAAGTGTGTTCTTACATGAAAAACAATAACTCTATAAATACATAGTTTTAAACATTTTGGAATATTTTAGTTGTTCAGTTTGTTGATATATCTTTGATTAATCCTTCGTATTTAGTTTTCATGTAATAATAATCATATACTGTAGGTGTGCGATTTCTATGTCCTCTAGTATACATTTATGGTCGAGTACAGAAGTCTACTTCCGGCTTCAAATCCAATTTTTGGCGAAAACTCATTTACACATGTGGCATCAAATAGAAAAAGGTCTTTATATCGTACTGGATGGATTAACACTTCTACGGGTTAGCGACATTCGGGATCCCGAAGGCGCGCAGACCTTTATAAACTCGAAAACGTCTTGTTTTATTTCATAAAGGGATCTGTAGTCCAGTGGTAACACGCTGGACTGGTAATCCAGGGATCACAGGTTCGATCCCCCGTCTGACCCTAAACAAATTAACAGTCTTTCAGATGGGACGTTAAACCGAGGTCTCGTGTCGGTGCTTTACACCGTGCACGTAAAAGAACCAGAGGAGACTCTAGAATGGGTCTCTGTCTGTATCATGCACTACCCTCCAAAATCTAAAATTACTAATCTCTTCAGGAGGCGTCGCTCATATGGGCAACCGGTAGTGACGATAAATAAACGTAAAACACACACATTTTATTTCAGAAACTCTAGCAATAAATAAATCAATGAATAATTATCATTGCATTCATATCAATATTTACATGTACATTTATTTTAGCTTAGTGAAGTACGCTATTGTTAAACAATTCATCACATTAATGTTTTTACAAACAAAATTACATCTGAATAAAATATGAATAAATCTGTAGCAGCAAATAACGCTGTCGGATGAGAGAGAACTACCAGTATTATACAGAATGTCAGATATGATCAGATAGCACTACCATTCCAGAATTCCCCATGCAGTATTACACTTGTAGTGCTAGAACGCATTACATACTGTGTACGCGTAAATAGCGTGTCCAATAGCCATACGTCAAACGTGCACTGTTGTGAACAATTATCCATGAAATCCCACACGTACTTCACTGGTACGTTGATCAAAGTTGATCCAACACATAGACTGATACCTGGAAAGTATAACACTATTCAAACTCAGTATCAAGCTTCTGATTGGTTGAGCTGAGACTAAATCTTAGATTCAACCAATGCAAACACTTTGGCTCTAGATCGTTGAGATTTGAGAACAGTTGTATTACCTCCAGGCCTGGTCGATCGTTCTACCTAAGCGTCTCCATGGTAATGTGATGATGATTGAGCTTATTTACCCCTCGCCTCCGGCGAACCATGTGGGCAAGCTGTGGTCATGTTACTGTTACTGACGTATATACCACTGTATCCTATCAACACTGATGGTCACGGGTTCGAGCCCCGCTCAGACAGTGTCTGTGTATAATTATGAAAAAGTTGGCAGTTTCTTACGGAGGTTGGTGCACCAAGTACTGGATAACTGCTGGAGCCTGTCAAGGAAATATGTTGTTAGGTAAACTGCCCGTCATTCAAATGGGCAACCGGTAACAACGTTAAATTAAAAAAGATCTTTTCTACCCACATGGCAAACCGTCGGCAGGGTGAATAAGCCTAGTCACCCTCGTTCTTTTCTGTAAATCCATATACATCAGAATTATATAGACATGCATCGTGTGGTACTAGACCGCTGCAATTGAATTACAGAACACCAAATTCGAGAACCTGGACATATTGTGAAATAATGTGTCTGTATTGGCATCTTGTATTGGTGGATTATGAGGTCACAGTGTCATGCTCTCTGGATTGTTTGTCCACACTAATGTTCATTCTATTTTATTCTTCTGGGATATCTATGGCAACTAAATATGGCTTTTATTACTTACAGTATTTAAGGAATGCATCGCTGGTTAATAGTTTGCATCGGGGTATGAACTACATTGTGCGTGTTGAAAGTATGTGAAGGCATAATTATGGCCTCTACGCTAACTTTTAAGCACACCCATTGTAGTTCATAGTTCATACACCGATGAAAACTGTTAACCGGCAATTCCTTATATTTATATTGTATATTAAACCGTCTCCGTGGCCTGGTGGTTAAGGCGTCCACCTACGAAGCGGGAGGTCGAAAGTTCCAATCTCGTCAGGGGTCCGTTCTGATATGGCCGGATGGTGAGCCGCCAGCTAGTTAAATAATGGTTACCGACTGCCTACCAGCATGACGCCTGACATACAAGCATAGGATTCGGAAAGTACTG
This sequence comes from Archivesica marissinica, assembly GCA_014843695.1. NCBI lineage: Eukaryota > Metazoa > Mollusca > Bivalvia > Venerida > Vesicomyidae > Archivesica > Archivesica marissinica. The sequence goes on along the minus strand of CM026389.1, from coordinate 4,306,319 downwards.
ATGTTGATGAACAAAGAGGTGTCTCATAAGTCAGAAATCGCTGGCCCTTTAAATAGGGGTGACACTGTAATAAACAAACACTTTACTTTTACTTTTTATATTATTAGTGAGCAGATGCATACGAATATAAATACAAACTGGGCATTCATTATATTAGTTTATACAAATTTATTTTAGCTCGATTGCGAAACAAGTTATTTCAACTTATATAAATCACTCTCGAGACCTCATTCCTGATGGAATCCATCGCCACGAGGGAGAGAGAAGAGGCAACGTGGAATTTAAATGCCTTGCCTAAGGGCACAATCGTAACGGCTCCATTGGGGCTCGAACTCCGGACCTTTCGCACCTGAAGCGAACGCGCATCCACTGCACTATCACGACTTCCACTTATATTAAACATGATAATCGACTGAAATCACTACAAGACACCTTCAGTTATTTACATAAATTTTCGTGACAAGTTTTTCCATGTTTGGCAGTAGCGAATATGCGTTGTATAGTGTTGCATAATTATTGTGAAGGATATAGCAAGTGGTGTTTAAGGTTAAGTGCTATCTTTGTTCAAGACAATCTCCGATACTCAACGACTATTGAACTTGTTACAACATGCCGTTTAATAGCTTCGTTATAGTGATTCTTTAGTCTGCTCTACCCACTGTGGACGTGGTCGTTTTCCTTAGTTTAAGCGTTATGTATTTTACAGCGATTGCGAAGCAAGTTCTAACAACTTAATATATTAATCACTCGTTGGCGCGTATGAAAGCGTATATGTGGTCATTCGTGTGGGAGGAAACCGGAGTGCCCGGAGAAAACCCATCTGTCCGATCTGGTGACCACCGTACCATCTCACATACTTTCCGGTCCGAAGATCGAACCCGTGTTGCATTGGTGAGAGGCAGGCGCGCTAACCACTGAGCTGATCGGACATCGTTTTCCTTACTAATGCCTGCTCTTCCTATCCGTGGACGTCAGTTTTTGAAGCTCGTCTAATCATCACAAATGTATGTTTTTAAGTTGTATCTTCAATAACTTCAAACAAGACATCGAGGTGGGATTAGGTTATTGTGTTTTGTTTATTACATTGGTCGATCAACATGTGTACTTTTGTTGTTTAGTTTCGAATAATAATTCGGTCAAGCGCACACATGTTTAAGTTTATCCGTAGACTGTATTGACGTCATTTACAGTCTATTTACTTCACAGTGAGATATATACTGTGAAAACACTAGTATTTAGTGTTACAGTAGATAAACTATGTTAGATCATCCCTGGCTATTTATTAGTCATAAGTCTCGGATGACCCTCGTTTTGCATTCGATTTGGGAATGTATTTATGTCGCAGCGCCCCCTATCGGAATCGTCTCTTACGGACAGGACGCCCGTCATCTTTACTGCAGAAGGAAACTAGCTTTGTTATTGCAGAAGCTCTACTTACACATGAACTTGTTAGTTTGAGGAACTAGGACGAGGAATAGGTTGGGCAGACTATATAATATGTGACTGTCGTAGCTGACGGTGACTGCGTGAATGCCAATGTCTTCCCTACCGCTAGCGAGACGGACATTATAATCGAGTTCTATGACAGATATTATTCCACATGTCAATGCGGCGGTCAAGTAGGTTGGCAGCAAAATCGACAATTGCCCTTAGGTCGAACAATTACATCTGTATTGTCTGCTCGACAATTGTGGGTGCTTTCTGGACAATGTAATCTAATATGCTGAGCAATTACGCTGAACTCGAGGTTGTCGGATACAAAATAGATGTTTATTGATAATTAGTCCCATTATGCAAGATAAAGTACGGACAGTCGGCTACAAAGTCGGTTGAGTACATAATCCAGAAGCAAGAGGAATCAGGTTGGATTCACACCGACTGTATATTGCTGTTCTCATTGGTCAACGTTGTCTGATTAGCGCAGTGGTTAGCGCAGCTCGCTTATCACCAACGCAACCCGGGTTCGATCCTCGGACCGGGGAGTATGTGAGATGGAACGGTGGTCGCCAGATCGGACAGGGGGGTTTTCTCCGAGTACTCCGATTTCCTTCCACACGAATGACCACATATACGCTTTCATCCGCGCCAACGAGAGTGAATATAAGTTGTTAGAACTTACTTCACAATCGTTGTAAAATAAATAAAGTTTAAACTTTTTAAACGTGTCCACCATATTGTAGAAGTCACGAAAGAGCAGTGGTAGAGCTGTCGCTGTCCCAGAGTTCGCTCCCGATATATGCGTAGGGCAAGGCAGTTAAATTCTATATTGCCTCTTCTATCCCCCTCGTGGCGATGGGTTTAATCAAGAATGAGGTATCAAGAGCGATATAACTAATGCCTTAAGAACTTGTTTCGCAATCAAGCTAAATAAATGTGTATAAAATAAACTGTATATATATATATATATATATAATAAATCATTCTAAGCAGTATTTCATAATTTCTTCCTAATTGGACTACGTTACTGTACTGAGAGTATGCATGCATTAATCCCTCCTTTAATTGGATAAAACCGTCTTCATATCCAACTATATAATGAATTGCTACGAGAGAGGTCTCCGTGACCTAGTTGTTGCGGTCGGTAACTTCAAATCACTTGACAGTCACGACTATAAGTTCGAATCCCACTGATGTCGAATTATTTCATGTGAGAAAACTATCCAGCTGGCTTGTGGAAGGCCGGTAGATCTACCCGGGTGCCACTCCGTTCATCCATAAATAAGTGTTTACGGGTGTGTGGGGGAGGGAATTCAACAGCTGTAACCGGTGTTTATTACAGATTCAGCAACGGTAGATGCGTTAATTGTTCATAGAAAATAAAAAATAAATATCAAGTAATTTTAGAAGTACGTATACATATATCATGTAGACTACTATTGATTATTCATTAATTATATAATATACAGGATTGTCAAGTCTTCTAACGTGTACATACTCGTCTTCCGTTTCCAATTTGCAACAGTGCATTAACCAACGTCTGGTCATGACACTCGGCAGACAATGCTTCAAATAATATACCTTGTTAATGGCTATAGTACAGTTTTAAGTGACTTTTCCAGATAATCGTTGCTTGTTTTACACGATTCTAGATAGGTCGTGGTGATAAATTACATCAGCGAAACACATGGTACATCGTACTAGGTTATACGATCAATCGTGTGTGCAGACATTTCTCTTTTATTTATTTTAGTACTGCCTTTATTCTAGATTATGTTAAATTACCCCATATTTGCTCTTGAAGCAAGGAATAGCTCTTGGAGCAAAGAATAGCTCTTGAAGCACAGAATGACTACTGAAGCAAAGAATAGCTCTTGAAGCAACGAATAGCTCTTGAGGCAAAGAATAGCTCTTGAAGCAATGAATAGCTCTTGGGCACAGAATGACTACTGAAGCAAGAAGTATCTATTGGAGCAAAGAATAGCTCTTGAAGCAATGAATAGCTCTTGGGGCACAGAATAGCTATCTAAGCAAAGGTAAATAATAGCTCTTGAAGCAAAGAATAGCTATTGAAGTAAAGAATAGCTCTTGGGGCACAGAATGACTACTGAAACAAGAAATAGCTATTGGAGCAAAGGTAAATAATAGCTATTGAAACAAAGAATAGCTCTTGAGGCAAAGAATAGCTCTTGAAGCAAAGAATAGCTCTTGAAGCAAAGAATAGCTCTTGAAGCAACGAATAGCTCTTGAAGCAAAGAATAGCTCTTGAAGCAATGAATAGCTCTTGGAGCACCGAATGACTACTGAAGCAAGAAATAGCTATTGGAGCAAAGAATAGCTCTTGACGCAAGGAATAGCTCTTGATGCAAATAATAGATGCCAGTTACGGCCCCTGAATAATCTCTAGAAGTATGTAGATCATCTTACGTGGATTCCTCTGTTTTATCGTTCTTACCTTTGGTTAACATGCTATCAGGTTTCATCCGTTTTCTCATCTCATGATTATTAAATTACTGTCGACAAATATCCTACAGTATATTCATATGGGTACTTATCTGTAGAAACGTGGTATAAATGAATTAACATACTTTTCATCAATACCGCAACATCAAGATAGGGAACAACAGTAACAACAAAGGATTCCAACTGAAAGGAGCGAAATACATTTCGAGATTAATCGAACATTATCTGCCAAGGGAGATAATAGAAAAGTCAGCGATGTCTCTCATTAACGTTGCAAATTTATGTACTTAACTGTACTTTTCTAACGAAATATCCAATATATGCCCATTCCAAAGCATCCATAGGGAACTAACTCTTACTCAAATGAAATGCAACCGCAGGCCAGATAATACAGAGGTAACTGAACTCGTGATAGCGCAGTGGTAGCGTTGGAGCCGTTACGATTGTGCCCTTAGGCAAGGCCTTTAAATTCCACTTTGCCTCTTCTCTCTCCCTCGTGGCGATGGATTCCATCAGGAATGAGGTCTCGAGAGTGATTAATATAAGTTGAAATAACTTGTTTCGCAATCGAGCTAAAACTAAATTTGTATAAACTAGGTAACTGAATGAAAGAAATGCGTATGCATGCTACACGCACTAACCGAATAAGGACACTAGCATGTATTCTGCCGTATCATGCACGCGTGTGCATATACCTAATTATAGATATCGGTCAGTTACTCCTCTTGAATACTCTCTAACAGTCGGTAGGTCCTATTAAGTGTTTGCCTCTGTTTTATCGTTGTTTCCTTTGCACAACATGCTAGTAATTTTGTTCCACTATCGCATCAAATGAGTATTAAATTACTATATCTCGACAGATCTCCTACAGTATATACAATGGGTACTTATTTGAATAAAAGAATGTTATCAGTTAATTAACACGATTTTGATCAAATCACATTTATCACACCGCAATACCTGGTTAGGGCACAACAGTAAAAACAAAGGATTCTAACTAAAAGGACCTATTAACATCTTGGAATAAATCAGACTGTATCTGCCAAGGGAAGTAATTGAACATTAGAGATGTCTCTCATTACAATGTATATAGCTCGACCTGAGCAATAAATCCTAAATTAGAAATAATAACGCGGCCTGGGCTGAGTTCATTCGATCTCAGGGAAATTAGAGCAAAGAAAAGTCAGTCCAATTAGGGTAACCATTTATTTGAGATATATTGTCAAGCTGTCACGCTGTCATGCTATACAGTCGTACAATGCCATTTTAATAGACATTTACCCACACGTTACATTTTCTCCCAAAACATTATTACAGTTTTCTTAATCAGTAAGTATATAAGTGTGCATGGAAATACAAGATTCAATTATACATTCTCTTGCTCGAATTTAGTATCGATAACTGCCAAGTGATCTGGGAAACCATTTTTACAAATTGCTTTAACATATGAATCCCATATCGGATCGTATCAGTGGCATTTTCACTTGTGTTATATCCGAGTGTCTGTTCATTCCAGCAGGGAATAATTACTTCGGTGGTCACCGTCAAAGCTACTTCCTGTTATTCATGTTGTTCACTGACCTACAAGCAGATGTGGTTCTACTCGAATTAATTAAATATCATATTAGTTTAATCATATTTTATTTGCTAATTGACATTTACATTACATACATAATCATGACAATGCAAAGAAAACGCAAAATGGGTTGGGTAACATTAGTAAACTTCCCTCCCCAAGAAGAATAGTTGAATAATTAGCAAACATGTTATATAGTGAATAAGCAAAAAACAAATTTACGGAGAACGAAAATAAATCACGAGAACATCCACACAATTAGCATAGAGAAATGAATGAAGATACAGAGTACTGTAATACGAGTAAGAAAAGTATAAGTTTCTGCCAGATCCAGACACCTTTGTCATCATGAAATGGAATATTTATGTTTAGATGTACATATATGTATTGAACAGAGATGGTATTTTACTATTAAATGAAAGGTAATTAAAGCAACAAGGTGATATGCACTGGTCCAAATTGTATCTGTAATTGATATATTACATCTAGTATTATTTCATAGTATCTTTAATGTCTCTTCACGCGTTTTTTTCAATTGGAAAATTAATACTATAATTCATAATGCAAATTTATCCTTGTTTAACTTTGGTAAACCACCGTTGACAGAGTTTAAAAACATGCATAAAGAGAGATAGTGTTTCAAATGGTAATTTCAAAAATGAAAATATAATACAATAATTTCAATATTTAGCATCCGTTCTTTACCATATGGCAGGTTCGATCCCCCGTCTGACCCTAATAAAATTAAGTCTTTCAGATGGGACATTAATCCGAGGTCTCGTGTCGGTGGTGTACACCGTGCACGTAAAAGAACCAGAGGAGACCCTGGAATGGGTCTCTGTCTGTATCATTGCATTATCCTCCAAAATTCTAAAATGACTAATCTCTTCAGGAGGCGTCGCTCATATGGGTAACCGGTAGCGACGATAAATACACGTAAGACACACACATATCTCCGTGTGCAGACCATTCTAAGCATGCAAATATAGCTTCAGTATATACTTCCTAGCACCTCCCTTTACAGATAAAGTCCGATTTATCCCGAAATATATGTTGGACCATTTAGTTGGAATCCTTTATTTTTACTGTTGTTTTCGATTATTTGATAACCAATTTTTAACTGTCGATATTTAATAATCTAATAATCAAAGATGAGAGAATGGATTACAGTAGAGAGCATGTGGTGCACATGAAACAACAATAAAAACAGAGGCGAGGAAAGCAATTGAGAGGACACATCTACTTGTATGAGTATTCCGGGCAGTAACTGACTAGTATTTCGCATTGGTTGAACAAGCTGGCACGGCCGTTTGTATATGTCTTCACGCTCGTATTTTTCCATTACAACTGCGGGCACGGTGTTGTTTGGGTGATTACTCTTATGTGTGTAATACTTCATTCGGAAGGTCCTTTCTGCAAATGTTATACCGTTGTTTACGGCATTCGGAAGGTTCTTTCTACAAATCTTATACCGTTGTTTACAACATTCGGAAGGACCTTTCTACAAATGTTATACCGTTGTTTACGGCATTCGGAAGGTTCTTTCTACAAATCTTATACCGTTGTTTACAACATTCGGAAGGACCTTTCTACAAATGTTATACCGTTGTTTACGGCATTCGGAAGGACCTTTCTACAAATGTTATACCGTTGTTTACAGCATTCGGAAGGTCCTTTCTACAAATGTTACACCGCTGTTTACGGCATTCGGAAGGTCCTTTCTACAAATGCTATACCGTTGTTTACGGCATTCGGAAGGTCCTTTCTACAAATGCTATACCGTTGTGTACGGCATTCGGAAGGTCCTTTCTACAAATGTTACACCGTTGTTTACGGCATTCGGAAGGTCCTTTCTACAAATACTATACCGTTTTTTACGGCATTTGGAAGGTCCTTTCTACAAATATTATACCGTTGTTTACGGCATTCGGAAGGTCCTTTCTACAAATATTATACCGTTGTTTACGGCATTCGGAAGGTCCTTTCTACAAATGCTATACCGTTGTTTACGGCATTCGGAAGGTCCTTTCTACAAATGCCATACCGGTTTTTACGGCATTCGGAAGGTCCTTTCTACAAATGCTATACCGTTTTGTACGGCATTCGGAAGGTCCTTTCTACAAATATTATACCGTTGTTTACGGCATTCGGAAGGTCTTTTCTATAAATGTTATACCGTTGTTTACAGCATTCGGAAGGTCCTTTCTACAAATGTTACACCGTTGTTTACGGCATTTGGAAGGTCCTCTTTCTACAAATGTTACACCGTTTTTTACGGCATTCGGAAGGTCCTTTCTACAAATGCTATACCTTTTTTTTTACGGCATTCGGAAGGTCCTTTCTACAAATATTATACCGTTGTTTACGGCATTCGGAAGGTTCTTTCTATACATTCTATACCGTTGTTTCTTTTGAACTACGTCCAATGAGTAATCACTGCATGCTTTGCCTGTCACGTATAGTATATTAACCTTAGTTGGTCTACATTCATCAACTCTTCTTGCTACATGTATTAATTTGTAACCTTCTTTACATCTCGTCTGGGCGTTCTGTACAGTGTATCCGTTAGGTTGCCACTTCCAATGCGTGTGGTATATTAGTGGTCACTATGTTAACCTTTCTACTTGAGAACCATCTTTCCTTGTTGTAATTGTAGCGGCCTAATCTGACTTATCCGCAGTGTTTCTGCAGACTCTCGTGTTTCTCTTTATATCATTTCAAGTATGTATCGTGTTGGTGTTATTACATTTGCGATACGTCTGACGGGAAACGCACGGTTCCTTTATTAGCATTCCGCTGGCATTTTATGTTGCTGTTGATGAGAAAATTCGCGTAATTGTCTTAATCCCGTCCTGCAGTCAAAGTCATTATTTCCATTTGGAAATCAGAGTCATGAATGTAGAACTGCAGATGCTATTTATATGCACACCAGTCTTAATCGATCCAGGGATCGCAGGTTCGATACCCCGTCTGACCCTAATAAAATTAACAGTCTTTCAGATGGGACGTTAAACCGAAGTCTCGTGTCGGTGCTTTACACCGTGCACGTAAAAGAACCAGAGGAGACTCTGGAATGGGTCTCTGTCTGTATCATGCACTATCCTCCAAAATCTAAAATGACTAATCTCTTCAGAAGGCGTCGCTCATATGGGCAACCGGCAGCGACGATAAATAAACGTAAAAAAACACAAATCGGGCGTGCATGGTTCCTTGCCTACCAAGGATCCGGATGACATATGGTGTTGGTAACTAAGATGTATACAATGCACGACTGTTTCTAACTAGAAGATGGTCGGAAGTTAATCCCGGAAAATATCGACAGAGCCTACATGAGTTTAATGGTTAATACACATCGAAGCATAACATGGTTGTTTCGGGTGTTTGAATTGGCATTCAGTATTGCAATTTATATACTAATAATAATAATAAAGACTTTATTTAACGAGAGAACTAACTAAACAAAGGTTAATCTACCTCATCAAATGCAATCAAAAGATAGGGCTCTATAAGTGAGAACTGCACATGTAAAAGGAGAAAAGTAGAGAGTAACTATATATAATATGATATGTAATTGTCTTGTAGAGTAGAAAAGGGGAATGACACAGATAATGGTAATATATATATATAACAATGAGCACATATGACTTATAGGGGTATCTTCAAAAACGCGTGTCATGTATATCGCTCTGTCAGCATGTGTTATCGGTAGACCGTGTTTTTTCAACCTCAGTGTGTGGTCTATGCAGAGAGGAGTTGGGCTGTAGTTGCATCTCAGCCAGGTTATTAATCACACAAGTGTCTGCTAACTAATTTGCGACATGCTTAAGCTGTCACGCATTATATTTAGTTGTAACCAATAAATCGTGGCTCACTACACCGTGCTGAAGAATACATTACCGCTGCAGTAAGCGTTTCGTTCTCAGAATGTTTGCCACACGTCTACTTGCATGGGAAACGAAAATATTAGTAATGTGAAATGTATACTTATCCACCAACGCATGGAAGCAAACAATTGGCATTATGGCTATTGGGGCATCCCTAATCTATATACCACTATATACAAATCATCATGTACGAACAATGGTTTAGTATGTTTAACCGACTATTAGAACATTGGCTTAGTATGTTTTACCGTACTATTACAACAATGGTTAAGTATGTTTAACCGTACTATTACAACAATGGTTAAGTATGTTTAACCGTACTATTAGAACAATGGTTTAGTCTGTTTAACCGTACTATTAGAACAATGGTTTAGTCTGTTTAACCGTACTATTAGAACAATGGTTTAGTGTGTTTAACCGTACTATTAGAACAATGGTTTAGTCTGTTTAACCGTACTATTAGAACAATGGTTTAGTCTGTTAACCGTACTATTAGAACAATGGTTTAGTCTGTTTAACCGTACTATTAGAACAATGGTTTAGTCTGTTTAACCGTACTATTAGAACAATGATTTAGTCTGTTTAACCATACTATTAGAACAATGGTTTAGTCTGTTTATCCGTACTATTAGAACAATGGTTTAGTCTGTTTAACCATACTATTAGAACAATTGTTTAGTCTGTTTAACCATACTATTAGAAAAATGGTTTAGTATGTTTTACCGTACTATTAGAACAATGGTTTAGTCTCTTTTACCGTACTATTAGAACAATGGTTTAGTATGTTTTACCGTACTATTAGAACAATGGTTTAGTATGTTTATCCGTACTATTAGAACAATTGTTTAGTCTGTTTAACCATACTATTAGAAAAATGGTTTAGTCTGTTTAACCGTACTATTAGAACAATGGTTTAGTATGTTTTATCGTACTATTAGAACAATGGTTTAGTCTGTTTAACCGTACTATTAGAGTACATAGAAACTACTAGCATGAAACATGGTCGAGTGATTACGGTCGCTGACCTGTATGCCACTGCAACCTGTCATTACTGATGGTCACGAGTTCGAGCCACGCTCTAGGCGTTTCTCATTTATATGAACACATTGGCAGTTTCTTACGGAGGTGTGCACTAAGTACTGGTTAACCGCTGTAGCATGTCCATGAAAGGTGGTGTTAGGTAAACTGGCCTTCGCTCAAATGGACAACCGGTAGCGACGTTAAATAGACTTAAATTAAAATAAACATTAAATATAAATATTAAAACTAAAAATAACATGAAACATATTTGGGAAAGGATATTTGTTTGTTTCAGTGAATTATCGAATTATGTGTCACCTAATGTACATTGAACGCATTATTATTATGAGTGGTGCTAACCCAAGAGTGATAATGCCAGCTTTCTATGTTCATGAATGAAATGGTATTCGATCATTCACTTAAGCAAGCACATTTTAGTTTAGGCTGAATACGAGTGTTAGGATAGAAAACACGATACAACCGTGCACTAATTGGCGCAAGAACTCGTGCTTAGCCGACAATAAATGACGTCATAACATACGCCATACAGCACGTCATTGACAGCTTTGAGTCCGAAAATCTCCGCGTTGACAACATTTCAACATGTAGCGGCTAGGTACCACACGTGCACACCAATGATAAATAAAATGTATTATTACACTGCTAAATTTCTATATTTCATTGGAAAGCATAAAATAATAGTACTTATCCAACATCGTATGGACGTATACGGTTATCCGTAATCTATGTACCAATCGACGTCGTGTACATACAATATATAACGTACTTGTTCTGCCAATTTATCAAGCCACTAAATTTCAGGCAATTTAATTTGAGACTAAACGAGTTTTCTTTGATTTTTAACATTCATTGTCTTGCACACAATCGATTGATTTGTAATGCCGAGCAGCTGTTGGAATGCATATTATAATTGTTCATGCGGTGATTTATTTCAACCATTCCACTAATCACGCGGAGGGGCGGCCTTTGTTATTGTGGAATACAGTATTATTGTTTGTCTTGTGACATTTGTTCTTCTATAATCACCCAAGTCTGTATAATAACGAGATATGTCTAGGCGCTACATCTTAGGCAGACGCCAATAAAATCCGTTTCCACGGAACTATACACGATTCCGTAAAGGAGCAGTCTGTTTGCAGTGACCACAATGTGTCATACTGGCATGCACATCTTAGATGATGGTCCCTGGACCACGCGGTACATACAGATCTAATGTGCAAACAACACACGTATTCATTGATTGCATATACCGGTCCCTTTCATCTGTGCATATAGGGTTATATAGCAGCTTATTGATTCTCGAGATTACTCGTTTGAGTGTGTTGTGTTCTCTAGAAGTATTTGAATGGTGTATATTGCATACTACCAATGATAAATAGATCTAGCGTATTTCCAGTTGGTTTCAAGAACACACTAAATATAGCATACTGACTAGCTAAGGACATCACCCAATGATTCGAAAGAATGACAATGCTCAGAAAACTACAGACAGACAGACAGACATACAGACATACAGACAGACAGACAGACAGACAGACAGACAGACAGACAGACAGACAGACAGACAGACAGACAGACAGACAGACAGACAGACAGACAGACAGACAGACAGACAGACAGACAGACAGACAGACAGACAGACAGACAGACAGACAGACAGACAGACAGACAGACAGACAGACAGACATACAGACAGACAGACAGACAGACAGACAGACAGACAGACAGACAGACAGCTAAGAACGGGGTTAATAAATAGTATCAATAACTAATCATTTGCAATACACGTTTATTTTTAACCAAACATAAACATATAACATAAACATAATGTTTTGGTTGCGTTCTTGAGGTCATTGCTACTAATACTATGTTCATCCATTTACAGTGTGTTTATGTATTTCTGAACATCTAATTTAGATCTGAATAACCAAAATTACATTCAGTTGGATTTGGAAAGATTGGAATCTCTTTCCATTAGTGAATATTCATACATTGTGAGATTTTATTGATTTAGATGTCATGGTGATGCAACTTAATTCTGAGTATTATATCATTACCTCATATTGTTGGATATAATGTAACAGATGGCGCCGCCGTGCGCGTTACAAATACAGGATTTTCTTCTATTGTCAGGAAATGGCGGTGTTTCTTTGTTCACGCCTAGCCTGAGCGCATGATAAGGATTTCATTATAACAGCAACGAAAACTGACATGAGAATATGATAATGTAAATAAAGTACATAGAGAGAATGAATACACAATAACGAGTGAGGAGTCTGTTTGGCGGCACAGAGACGTCCTGGTTTGGATGACCAGAACGAAGGTCGTGACATAGTCTGTCGTGCCCGACAGTGATATCTTATGTCCGTAGTTAAATAAAATTGGTACCAAGCAACAGTGTATCATTGTCCAAGTAGCGTTGCATCACGTCCCAGTAACGTTGTATCATTGCCCAAGTAAGGTTGTATCATTGTCGTGCCCGACCGTGATATCTTAGTTCCGTGGTTAAATAAACTTGGTGCCAAGTAACTGTGTATCATTGTCGTGCCCGACCGGGATATCTTATTTCTGTGGATAAATAAACTTGGTGCCAAGTAACAGTGTATCATTGTCCAAGTAGCGTTGCATCACGTCCCAGTAACGTTGTATCATTGCCCAGTAAGGTTGTATCATTGTCGTGCCCGACCGTGATATCTTAGTTCCGTGGTTAAATAAACTTGGTGCCAAGTAACATTGTATCATTGTCCAAGTAGCGTTGCATCACGTCCCAGTAACGTTGTATCAATGCCCAAGTAAGGTTGTATCATTGTCGTGCCCGACCGGGATATCTTAGTTTCGTGGTTAGATAAACTTCGTATAAAGTAGTATTGTATCATTGTCCAAATAACATTGTATCATTGTCCAAGTAACGTTGTATCATTGTCCAAGTAACATTGTATCATTGTCCAAGTAACATTGTATCATTGTCCAATTAACATTGTATCATTGTCCAAGTTGCGTTGTATCATTGTCCAAGTAACGTTGTATCATTGTCCAAGTAATGTTGTATCATTGTCCCAGTAACGGTGTATCATTGTCCAAGTAACATTGTATCATTGTCCAAGTAACATTGTATCATTGTCAAAGTAACATTGTATCATTGTCCAAGTAACGTTGTATCATTGTCCAAGTAACGTTTTGTCATTGTCCAAGTAACGTTTTGTCATTGTCCAAGTAACGTTGCATCATTGTCTAAGTAACATTGTGTCAGTGTCCAAGTAACGCTGTGTCATTGTCCAAGTAACGTTGTGTCATTGTCCAAGTAACGTTGCATCATTGTCCAAGTAACGTTGTGTCATTGTCCAAGTAACATTGTATCATTGTCCAAGTAACGTTGTATCATTGTCCAAGTAACATTGTATCATTGTCCAAGTAACGTTGTATCATTGTCCAAGTAACGTTGTGTCATTGTCCAAGTAACGTTGTGTCATTGTCCAAGTAACGTTGTGTCATTGTCCAAGTAACGTTGTGTCATTGTCCAAGTAACGTTGCATCATTGCCCAAGTAACGGTGTGTCATTGTCCAAGTAACATTGCATCATATATCATGATATTATATTATATCTTACACGTTATCGTGTTTAATCTAGGATATTAAAATGACAAAGAACAAAGTTGTTAAATATGCAATTAACCATTGTTGCTGCTGTTGAATTGTGTTCCCCCTGTAGAAATATTATTCATGGACGTAAATGTGCGTGTGTGTGTTTTACGTTTATGTATCGTCGCTACCGGTTGCCCATATGAACGACGCCTCCTGAAGAGATTAGTCATTTTAGATTTGTGGAGGATACCCAGCCGTGTTGATAGCTTGACGATGATGTTCAGTGACAATGGAGTACAGAAGCAGCCAGATAACAGACAAAGCGACAACATAACACACACAGTCATGTATTCGTTTATTTGTCATGTTAGAATGGAAATAATATGTGTTTTGCCGTTAGTTTATACAAATTTATTTTTAGCTCGATTGCGAAACAAGTTATATCAACTTATATAAATCACCCTCGATACCTCATTCCTGATGGAATCCATCGCCACGAGGGAGAGAGAAGAGGCAACGTGGAATTTAAATGCCTTGCCTAAGGGCACAATCGTAACGGCTCCAGTGGGGCTCGAACTCCGGACCTTTCGCACCTGAAGCTAACGCGCATCCACTGCGCTATCACGACTGTGTTGCCGTTGTATATCTGTAATAGACCAGAGTGTGTCGCTCTGGTGCGTGGGAGTGACTCACTAAGGCGTCCGACCTGCGTGGATAATTCCTAAGCATTAGAAACTCCAACTCGCGGTTTATTCACACATGACAACTATTAGTTCCTAATTAAGTAATAGAAACACATTATGAGTTTACTTTCTTATTATTAAATAATCTTCATCCATGTATTTATACATTATACCGGGGAGCCATAACTGTTCTTGTAACGAGCTATCAGGAAGGGTCTTGTCCAGAAACCGTTGTCCCTGAATATACCATATATATGTATATATAATTAGTTTAATGCGTGGCCCAATCCCATTGTCATTCTAACACTCTACTTTTATTTATGACTTTTCTTTTTCTTTCATTGCATGCAATCGTACATGTATTATTATGAATATGAGCTATGTGATGCTTATGTTTAACAATGTGTATGTTCTGTTCTGCATTCAGATATGCATTGCATAAGTATGAGGAACTGAGTCAAGCAATACACTATGATGCATGATTTGATAATTACAAAGGGAACGAGCTTAACACTGACAACGAAATGAGCAGCAGTCCATGTGTGTTTTACGTTTATTTATCGTCGCTACCGGTTGTCCATATGGGCGACGCCTCCTGAAGAGATTAGTCATTTTAGATTTTTGGAGGATAGTGCAATGATACAGACAGAGACCCATTCCCATCCCCTCTGGGTTTTTTTACGTGTACGGAGTAAAGCACCGACACGAGACCTCGGTTTAAGTCCCATCTGAAAGACTGTTAATTTTATTAGGGTCAGACGGGGGATCGAACCTGCGATCCCTGGATTACCAGTCCAGTGTGCTACCACTGGACTACATATCCGTCTGTCTGATCAGTCCCTCTTAGTTTAATCATATTGTATTGCTCGATTCGTTTTACATATACATGTGAATACAAAACATGACACATTAAATAAAGGCAAACGGATCATTACCCCTTCCCGAATGTCCCTCACTCCCTCATGACGACCATGTATACAATTCCATTATTCTTCAATATAAAACCTTCCGAACACGTTCAAAATCACCAAGGCATATTTAAATCAACTAGGTGCATCTACAAGAGCACCCGGAATCTTACTTCGCCAATAATAGCTGCAGAATCGCCATATGACCTAAGCTGTTGATGCGATTTTACCCTCCCCCACCATTAACAAAACACCATCAGTTATGCAAGAATCATAGAGTAACTATCTAAGACCAGCGATCATATGGTGGAGCTATAATGCCATAATTCTAAGAATCAGAAACAAGTCGAAGGATTGTAATTGAATGAACAGCAGCAGTTGGTCTAAATAAAAATGACTTTGCACTTGCACACACGTATTCTTCCTAACTTCTTATGTTTTATATGTTAAGCAAATTATTTATATTGTTTACCGTTGTTAAGATTGCGTTGTATAATTTGGTCTTGTATTTTAATTATCTAAAATGGGAAATTGTGTCTTGATGTATATTGTGCCTGGTTAACTCGTTAGAGATTGATTTAGCATGCATAGTGGTCGCGTGTCGGTAAGCAAACACGGCATAGTGTGTGCTTTAATGTTATGTTGCGCGAAACCGAAACGGTATTGAATGTTGATCGCATGAACTTGTATAGAATCATCGCTAATCTCCGAACCACACCAGCGTCTACTTATTGTTTGTGTGTGCGTGTGTGTTTTGCAAGACTATACTGAATGTCGATGGAATTCGTCAAATAATCAAACACATATATTTAGTTATTTTTCTAATTGCAAGTGGGAACAATTTAGAGGTTAGTTACGTGGCTAGTTTCATTTCAGCATAGGTATCGACCCGAGGCAACTTGAATTACGTAGCTAGTTTCATATCAGCATATATATATCGACCCGAGGTAACTTGAATTACGTAGCTAGTTTCATATCAGCATATATATCGACCCGAGGTAACTTGAATTACGTAGCTAGTTTCATATCAGTATATATATCGACCCGAGGTAACTTGAATTACGTAGCTAGTTTCATATCAGCATATATATCGACCCGAGGTAACTTGTGAAGTTATCGAGGATCAATACCTGGCTGATATGAAACTAGCCACATAATAACGTCTATTGTATTACGTTGATATGAATATTTACTAAATAGAAATCATGATCTCCGTTATCCATTTAAAAGGAATCAATCACAATAACGGAAATAGATACATGAAAACGATTGAAATAATACCACGAAACTATAAACAGTTGCTATCTGTCAAATGAGACACACTGGGACGCTACGGGAAGTAAATAAACTAGCACCGAGTGCACTTGAGTTATTTTCTCAGGAAATAGTTTTGATACGGTTTGTTCGAGTTTGATACGGGTTCGTGACCGTATCAAACCAGTAAGCATAATATCATACTGGAAAACGCAGCGTATCAACCTGGGTGGTAGACAGTATTGTGGTAGGCAAATAACCTGGGTGGTAGACAGTATTGTGGTAGGCAAATAACCTGGGTGGTAGACAGTATTGTGGTAGGCAAATAACCTGGGTGGTAGACAGTATTGTGGTAGGCAAATAACCTGGGTGGTAGACAGTATTGTGGTAGGCAAATAACATGGGTGGTAGACAGTATTGTGGTAGGCAAATAACATGGGTGGTAGACAGTATTGTGGTAGGCAAATAACATTGGTGGTAGACAGTATTGTGGTAGGCAAATAACATGGGTGGTAGACAGTATTGTGGTAGGCAAATAACCTGGGTGGTAGACAGTATTGTGGTAGGCAAATAACCTGGGTGGTAGACAGTATTGTTGTAGGCAAATAACCTGGGTGGTAGACAGTATTGTTGTAGGCAAATAACCTGGGTGGTAGACAGTATTGTTGTAGGCAAATAACATGGGTGGTATACAGTATTGTGGTAGGCAAATAACCTGGGTGGTAGACAGTATTGTGGTAGGCAAATAACCTGGGTGGTAGACAGTATTGTGGTAGGCAAATAACCTGGGTGGTAGACAGTATTGTGGTAGGCAAATAACCTGGGTGGTAGACAGTATTGTGGTAGGCAAATAACCTGGGTGGTAGACAGTATTGTGGTAGGCAAATAACCTGGGTGGTAGACAGTATTGTGGTAGGCAAATAACATGGGTGGTAGACAGTATTGTGGTAGGCAAATAACCTGGGTGGTAGACAGTATTGTGGTAGGCAAATAACCTGGGTGGTAGACATTATTGTGGTAGGCAAATAACCTGGGTGGTAGACAGTGTTGTGGTAGGCAAATAACCTGGGTGGTAGACATTATTGTTGTAGGCAAATAACCTGGGTGGTAGACAGTATTGTTGTAGGCAAATAACCTGGGTGGTAGACAGTATTGTGGTAGGCAAATAACCTGGGTGGTAGACAGTATTGTGGTAGGCAAATAACCTGGGTGGTAGACAGTATTGTTGTAGGCAAATAACCTGGGTGGTAGACAGTATTGTGGTAGGCAAATAACCTGGGTGGTAGACAGTATTGTGGTAGGCAAATAACCTGGGTGGTAGACAGTATTGTTGTAGGCAAATAACCTGGGTGGTAGACATTATTGTGGTAGGCAAATAACCTGGGTGGTAGACAGTATTGTGGTAGGCAACTAACCTGGGTGGTAGACAGTATTGTGGTAGGCAAATAACCTGGGTGGTAGACAGTATTGTGGTAGGCAAATAACCTGGGTGGTAGACAGTATTGTGGTAGGCAAATAACCTGGGTGGTAGACAGTATTGTGGTAGGCAAATAACCTGGGTGGTAGACAGTATTGTGGTAGGCAAATAACCTGGGTGGTAGACAGTATTGTGGTAGGCAAATAACCTGGGTGGTAGACAGTATTGTGGTAGGCAAATAACCTGGGTGGTAGACAGTATTGTGGTAGGCAAATAACCTGGGTGGTAGACAGTATTGTGGTAGGCAAATAACCTGGGTGGTAGACAGTATTGTGGTAGGCAAATAACCTGGGTGGTAGACAGTATTGTGGTAGGCAAATAACCTGGGTGGTAGACAGTATTGTGGTAGGCAAATAACCTGGGTGGTAGACAGTATTGTGGTAGGCAAATAACCTGGGTGGTAGACAGTATTGTGGTAGGCAAATAACCTGGGTGGTAGACAGTATTGTGGTAGGCAAATAACCTGGGTGGTAGACAGTATTGTGGTAGGCAAATAACCTGGGTGGTAGACAGTATTGTGGTAGGCAAATAACCTGGGTGGTAGACAGTATTGTGGTAGGCAAATAACCTGGGTGGTAGACAGTATTGTGGTAGGCAAATAACCTGGGTGGTAGACAGTATTGTGGTAGGCAAATAACCTGGGTGGTAGACAGTATTGTGGTAGGCAAATAACCTGGGTGGTAGACAGTATTGTGGTAGGCAAATAACCTGGGTGGTAGACAGTATTGTGGTAGGCAAATAACCTGGGTGGTAGACAGTATTGTGGTAGGCAAATACCCTGGGTGGTAGACAGTATTGTGGTAGGCAAATAACCTGGGTGGTAGACAGTATTGTGGTAGGCAAATACCCTGGGTGGTAGACAGTATTGTGGTAGGCAAATACCCTGGGTGGTAGACAGTATTGTGGTAGGCAAATAACCTGGGTGGTAGACAGTATTGTGGTAGGCAAATAACCTGGGTGGTAGACAGTATTGTGGTAGGCAAATAACCTGGGTGGTAGACAGTATTGTGGTAGGCAAATAACTGGGTAGGTGGTAGGCAGGGTGGTAGACAGTATTGTGGTAGGCAAATAACCTGGGTGGTAGACAGTATTGTGGTAGGCAAATAACCTGGGTGGTAGACAGTATTGTGGTAGGCAAATAACCTGGGTGGTAGACAGTATTGTGGTAGGCAAATAACCTGGGTGGTAGACAGTATTGTGGTAGGCAAATAACCTGGGTGGTAGACAGTATTGTGGTAGGCAAATAACCTGGGTGGTAGACAGTATTGTGGTAGGCAAATAACCTGGGTGGTAGACAGTATTGTGGTAGGCAAATAACCTGGGTGGTAGACAGTATTGTGGTAGGCAAATAACCTGGGTGGTAGACAGTATTGTGGTAGGCAAATAACCTGGGTGGTAGACAGTATTGTGGTAGGCAAATAACCTGGGTGGTAGACAGTATTGTGGTAGGCAAATAACCTGGGTGGTAGACAGTATTGTGGTAGGCAAATAACCTGGATGGTAGACAGTATTGTGGTAGGCAAATAACCTGGATGGTAGACAGTATTGTGGTAGGCAAATAACCTGGATGGTAGACAGTATTGTGGTAGGCAAATAACCTGGATGGTAGACAGTATTGTGGTAGGCAAATAACCTGGGTGGTAGACAGTATTGTGGTAGGCAAATAACCTGGATGGTAGACAGTATTGTGGTAGGCAAATAACCTGGGTGGTAGACAGTATTGTGGTAGGCAAATAACCTGGGTGGTAGACAGTATTGTGGTAGGCAAATAACCTGGGTGGTAGACAGTATTGTGAGGGCAAAGCATAGGCTACACTCATATCTAAGTAATAAACGTTAATACGTGCTTGTATTGTTTATATACACTTATGTGTCATGGTCATATTGATGTTCACATACATTTACCATGAAACAGTTGTATTGTAAGTATGTAAGTATGCCGCATTATGATTATTATGACTTTATAATAAATATCAGGAAATTCAAAGTAGATTTATGTTACGTACACTGTACATAGCTGTTTCCAGCAAGAAGTTTTTTACAAAGTAATCTTGCAATATGTCAATTTAACTGCTGGTGTAAGTGAGCGTGTTGGCAGATACTTACTAACAATATATATAGAATTAATGATTTCAAGAAACCCCACTGCAATCAGGTACATTGGCACTCGGAATTAAAAGTATATATGAAAACATTTTAGACTAAGAACATGTATGTCCTGTACATTACATTACAATTATACACACACAATGAAATACGTAGAAAAACAATGGAAACATTGTTTACAGCCCTTCCCATACTAGTACTAGTGCTACCCAGACTGGGTGGGTGGTCTCCTCTACACAACAACCGACTGACCTCCCAGTTATATGCAGGGAAATATAATAAGGTTTTCATTCAAAACATATGCTACACGGAATGATGTGGTATTTAACTTGTATACTAACTTGCCAATTTTATAAAGTTAAGACAATGCGGATTGTAATCATTTATTGAATCATTTTAGTGTTTACAACTAAGTTGCTAATTGCGAATAACCCTTTCCAAACATCAGTTATATCATGCATGAACGTAGGCTTTGCTAAACTACGTATTATTTATATACTAGAAATAACTATTTTATTGCTTTCCGGATGGGTTTTTTCAGTTCTCCGTTATTATCCTGCTGTGTTTATATTTCCTTTATTACAGTAATTTATTTTTATTTTGTCTTTCTGATGCATTATATAAATTGGCTAGCGTAAGATACGTGTATCTATCTGAATGAACATTAGCGATAAGAGTGCATGTGATATAGTACTGTGCGTAGTTTATATACATTTGTTGTACCTTGATTACTCGCGATACCTCATTCCTGATGGAATACATCACCATGCCATGAAAGAGATAGACGCATGTGAATTTATATGTATTGTTTATTAAGGACAGTATATTCTTTGTCATTGTGAGGCTCGGGGTAGGCGATGGAGGTGCTATTTGGGGGATTCATCCAGAGACAATGTAGCTACAGACGGATATGTAGTCCAGTGGTAATACGTTGGACTGCTAATACAGGGATCGCAGGTTCGATCCCCTGTCTGACCATAATAAAATTAACAGTCTTTCAGATGGGACGTTAAACCGAGGTCACGTGTCGGTGCTTTACACCGTGCACGTAAGAGAATCAGAGGATATTCTGGAATGGGTCTCTGTCTGTATCATACACTGTCCTCCAAAATCTAAAATTACTAATCTCTTCAGGAGGCGTCGCTCATAGGGGCAACCGGTAGCGACGATAAATAAGCGTAAAAAATGACAGCTAATTATGGTTAACCAAAGATGTAATAGGGCGGAACATATCTGGTAAAAAAGCGGACAGGTGCCAGTTTATAATACATTTAAAAAAAACCTTATGAAACAAATAAAGAAATCATTAGTCCTGTAAAGTATGGCAGACATATTGGGCAAAAGGGCGGGGCTAATATTTGACAGGGTGTGGCGCCCTGTCGTTCAGCTGAAGAAGATAAAAACTAGTAGAAACAGACTAGCATATATCCTGTACTGTCAGCAATTGTTGAGTGTGGACTTAGATCGTCACATGCAAACAGACATTGTTGAATACTAGTGAAATGTTCAGTGTGTTTCCTGGTTCACAGAATGTCCCAAATGTACCTAATTGTTGCTTGATGTTTTGCTTGAAGCAAGTTGTGCTTGAAGCAACGTTAACTGTCATCTGGAAATCGTTGTTGAATAGTCTGCGAACAATAATTCTAGTTTGCATCTAATTCCATTGCACTTGCTGTTGGCAGACAAGAAAGGTATCCTACGAGGAAGCTAGGTACCTGTAGGCGCTGGAATCTTATTTATTTACTTTTACAACTAAGGTGGATTCCATCTAGGCTGTATTTAGCCGCATTTTGGCAATTAGCTGAGACATTTATATCAAGTCGACTGTGTATGCATACATCATACGTTCACAAACACGGTAGTAGGTTTCTATAAGAGCTTCAGATGTAAGAGATATACGCTGAACACAAAACCACCCTATTTCTAAATTGATTTGAACGGATTATTATCTTCCGGTTAGCTATTTTAAAGAGTAAGATTGAGAATAAAACAGAATTTCCACCGTAAATTCATATAATAAGTAGAGTATTAAGGTCCTTGCCATCTGATTGTTATCCTACAGATCCGTTTGATTTAATTGATAATGTTGTTAATAGTTTTATACTGTCCGACATCAAACACAGCTGATTACGCCGGTGACGAGTGTTTGCTATTGGCGTTGACTTATGCTTATCTTAGATTAAATTTTCAAATAAAATATCTCAGATTGATCCGATTCTGACATTTAGCTTCTCGCTGAGGGTTAGACAGAATACGTTATGACTGTAGTAGCAAAACTGAACGACTTACATCTGTTTATGCCACCTGTGTGTCTGAAGCAAGAATAAATAAATAGGCATATATTTAGTGTATACAAATTTATTTTAGCTTCATTGTAAAATAAGCCTTTACAACTTATATTAATCACTGTCGAGACCTCATTCCTGATGGAATCCATCGCCACAGAGACTCATTCCAGAGTCTCCTCTGTTTCTGGTACATGTACGGTGTACAGTACCGACACGAGATCTCGGTTTAAAGTCCCATCTGAAAGACTGTTAATTTTATTATGGTGAGACGGGGGATCGAACCTGCGATCCCTGGATTACCAGTACAGCGTGCTACCACTGGACTACAGATCCGTCTGTACGACGACTCTAGCTGGTAGGAAGTTGGTGTAGCTGCCAATTAGTGTCAAGTGTAAACTGGGGGAAAGGATAATAATCTGTATCTATCTATACTGGCACATTAACAAATGTGCACATTTATATTGAGCGTTACTGTTTCATTACAAATTTTAATTTTAGAATTATGGAATTTACTCTCATGAGTGGAGAAAATAATCCATCACACATTGCAATAATTAACCCAATATTTAGCATAATTTGTTACCGAATTTGCCTATATTATTATGATGATATGACTTTTACAAGCGCACAGTTTCTTTTTAGTGTCAGTATACAATGCTAAAATCGAATTGGTTCATGTGAGGAAGCTATCCAACTGGCAAGCTGAATGTCCTATGCTGCTGTATGACTGTATCCCCAATATCAAACATACACAGAGTGTAGCAACACATACTATTGTCGGGTTATAATCATGGGAGCTATGACATATCGCGAAAACTGGACACATTACTCTTGATACATATTTTAACAAAGTGTATTTATGGACAACAAAATAAACTAGAGGCGTACTCGATAGAGCACATCGTGGGAATAATGTATCAATCAGTAGGGTGTCGAAGATTTCGACAATCCACATTCACTGAATACAGCTCACCTGAGTACATACTATTAAAAGTATAATAGTCGTGATAGCGCAGTGGATGTGCAGTCGCTTCAGGTGCGAAAGGTCCGGAGTTCGAGCCCCGCTGGAGCCGTTACGAGTCTGCACATATGCAACGCATTTAAATTCCACATGCCTCTTCTCTCTCCTTCATGGCGATGGATTCCATCAGGAATGAGGTCTGGAGAGTGATTAATATAAGTTGAAAGAACTTGTTTCGCAATCGAGCTAAAATAAATTTGTATGAACTAAAGTATATTAATTAAATTTATTTCACTCAATATAGAATACGCCTCAACTGATGAGAAGCAATGGTAGTAATCATAAATGTGATGTGAATCACCTTATATAAAAGTAGCACCAGCATGCATTTCCAGACGGATCTGTAGTCCAGTGGTAACACGCTGGACTGGTAATCCGGGGATCGCAGGTTCGATCACCCGTCTGACCCTAATAACATTAACAGTCTTTCAGACGGGACGTTAAACCGAGGTATCGTGTCGGTGCTTTACACCGTGCACGTAAAAGAGAACCAGAGGAGACTCTGGAATGGGTTTCTCTCAGTATCATTGCACTCACCTCCAAAAATCTAAAATGACTAATCTCTTCAGGAGGCGTCGCTCATATGGGCAACCGGTAGCGACGATAAATAAACGTAAAAACACAAAACGCATCAAAAAAACAAAATTACCGAGTATCGATAAGCTTACATAGAGTGACGGGAAATATGAACTCCTTTATTATGTTAATAAATTCTCTTCACAA
This sequence comes from Archivesica marissinica, assembly GCA_014843695.1. Taxonomy (NCBI): domain Eukaryota; kingdom Metazoa; phylum Mollusca; class Bivalvia; order Venerida; family Vesicomyidae; genus Archivesica; species Archivesica marissinica. The sequence goes on along the minus strand of CM026389.1, from coordinate 4,281,876 downwards.
ATGGAAGCAATAAATGACTCTATCTCTTTAGTATGTGAAATATACATCTTATATTATCCTGGAGAGAGCGGAAAATGATAACTATGTTTCTTGATCAACCAGTTGCATGTGTACATAGCGTAGACAATAATAGACGAGCACCATACTAATGACATAGCATAACACGGACGTCTAAACAACCTGCTGTGAACACGTAGATTAAATTGTTTTCTCTGTAAATCGAATTATATATATTCTCTTTCAGCTTGGTAGCTTAAGAGTTTCCAAGAAACATGCGTACTTACTATATAATGTACTGGGAACGTGTACTCTTCGTTAGGCGTATATACGGCGTGCACTTTATCATATAACACGTGATAATCTCTGAAATAGTATACTAAAATTAATGTACTCATTCACCATGCGGTTTTAATAAAAAAAAGATTATTTATAATGGATATTCATGCATGCTTTTGAGGAAGGTCCGCCATTGATTTAGGACAAATCCACTACCTGTTGGTGGTTGTCTGGCTATGGATAACAGCGTGGCGGAGGTATATGCTGTACCGAGTACACCCTAGAGCTTGAGAAAGGTCTGCCATTGATCTAGGACAAATCCACTACCTGGTGATGGTCTGGTTATGGATCACAGCGTGGCGGAGGTATATGCTGTACCGAGTACGCCATGTAGCTTGAGAAAGGTCTGCCATTGATCTAGGACAAATCCACTACCTGGTGAGGGTCTGGTTATGGATCACAGCGTGGCGGAGGTCTATGCTGTACCGAGTACGCCATGTAGCTTGAGAAAGGTCTGCCATTGATCTAGGACAAATCCACTACCTGGTGATGGTCTGGCTATGGATCACAGCGTGGCGGAGGTATATGCTCTACCGAGTACATCCTATAGTTTATTTTGTTTCAGTCGTAACAAAGTAGTTCCCATTAACAGGATATTATAGACACAATTTGCAATAAACACGAGATTGAAGCGTTTCCTACTTATAGCAGTCAGCAATAAAGCTACGATAATTCTGTAACCACGAAGAGGGTGGTGGATAATCTTAGGATACTATTTAATAGTGTTAGCGGTGGTTTATCACTATCTGATAAAGATTATTCATAAAGCACTATTTTACCATTTATGGAACACAATTATCTGCTGCATAGCTTTACATATTTTCCACGAATATTAATAAGACTTTGGTATCTTCAATCCTAATTTTTATATCACTATTGCATTTACTTCTTTACATCACTATTGCATTTACTTCTTTACATCACTATTGCATTTACTTCTTTACATCACTATTGTATTTACTTCCATGCACTTACATGTCATGTATGTATCTATTTTCCTGTGAATTTCCTTACTAATGATATTCAGCTGACCTGCGAACACGAGGTTACGGGCATGCGCATTCGCAATGTTGAGCAGCGTTGCTTTAATATTATTAGAATGATTAACGTAAATATACTAAATTAATTGGCTTCCCCACACATTAAACACGTCCACTGTAGTTCGTACCCCGGTGGAATCAATTAATCAGCGACGTTTTGCCAGATGTAAGACAATGAAAACAATTGAAACCCATACATTGACAGTACATATTTTGATAACGACATAATTAGTTACGAACAAATGCTCACTCCCTCAAGGCATTGCCAAAATGCATGTTGCTTGTTTTTGAGGGATTAAAGTAATACCAATACCTTCGTTCATATGACGACTATCCAGTGTTTAGTTCATATGACGACTCTCCAGTGCTTAGTCCATATGACGACTCCCCAGTGCTTAGTCCATATGACGACTCGCCAGTGCTTAGTTCATATGACGAATATCCAGTGATTAGTCCATATGACGACTATCCAGTGCTTAGTTCATATGACGACTATCCAGTGCTTAGTCCATATGACGACTCGCCATTGTTTAGTTCATATGACGACTATCCAGTGATTAGTCCATATGACGACTATCCAGTGCTTAGTTCATATGACGACTATCCAGTGCTTAGTTCATATGAGGACTATCCAGTGCTTAGTCCATATGACGACTATCCAGTGTTTAGTCCATATGACGACTATCCAGTGCTTAGTTCATATGACGACTATCCAGTGCTTAGTTCATATGACGACTATCCAGTGCTTAGTTCATATGAGGACTATCCAGTGCTTTGTCCATATGACGACTATCCAGTGTTTAGTCAATATGACGACTATCCAGTGCTTAGTTCATATGACGACTACCCAGTGCTTAGTTCATATGACGAATATCCAGTGCTTAGTCCATATGACGACTATCCAGCGCTTAGTCCATATGACGACTCTCCAGCTATTACTAGTGCACTGACGGGTACTGATTGTTTGCTTTGAACCACCTACCTTCCGTAAGGCAGCTGGATAGCTTATATTCTACACATGAACTGTATCGACCCCAGTGGAATTGGAACGTACAGCAATAAGGGGCAATTAATATGAAGTCAACGGCCATAACCTCCCAGCTACAATACAGGCGCAACAACAGCGGTAGCCTGTTGCACGAGATAAATACACAAGTCAGAATTGTTGGTTTTAAACTTTTAAACTCTATTTATTTTACAACGATTGCGAAACAAGTTTTTTAACAACTTATATTAATCACTCTCGTGGGCGCCGGTGAAAGCGTATGTGTGGTCATTCGTATGGGAGGAAACCGGAGTACCCGGAGTACCCGGAGAAAACCCACCTGTCCGATATGGCGACCACCGTACCATCTCACATGCTTCCCGGTCCGAGGATCGAACCCGGGTTGCATTGGTGAGAAGCGAGCGCGCCACCACTGCGCTAATCAGACAGTCAGTATTGTTAAGCTTCCATCAAATGCTAAAACCTGATAATTATATAACCAAGATAAATTGTAATTGCCGTACATACGGTTAATTGAAGCATAACATATTGCGTGAAACCGTAACATTTGCATGCTGCACAGTTGGTCTTCATATCACTATATAACGAATGTGTTTCGTCATACAAATCATGGTCGATGCTCGACATGGTCTAATAAGATTCCATCAATTGAAAAAGTGGGGACAAATGCAGGCTCCCCAAGCAACATTTACAGCGTTCATCAATCTGGATTCTAGAGCTTGACTGTGATTTCCGAATCACATAAAGATCGCTTTATTCCATTATAGCTGACTGTCTGTTGAGTGATATTATAAAGATATGTCGTACAATGCAATAAATATCAACTGATAGTATTTTATTTGTTTTACGTTTCATTGATTATTTCGTACATTAAGCTAAATTGTAAATTGTATGCTGGACTGAGAGCCTTAAAACAAACTTATGGTTCTGGTTAATTGTATTAAATATCAATCTCTGCTTTGTTGGTTTATTGGGCATAACGGTGAAAATACATAGAAACTGAACATGCAGAATGCTTTGAACGTTCGTTTGATATATGTTTACGATGGCAGTCTAGCAAAATTCCCGATTCATAGCAATCTAATAACTGGTAATAAAATAGTTCCTAGCCATTCCACAGAGCCATCTCAATACCAAAACATGACAATTCTGATTCTGTGTAGGATGTTCCACTTCCGTATTGCAATAGTAAACCAGCAATTGATGCACGTTTTGTATGTTTATTCCATACTCATTGTTATCAAATAACATGTTATTGAATCAGTTACAATTAACGCCAGTTAAATAACGGCATGTGCAGCTGTTCTTGATTAGTTTGCGTCAATTCTGAATAAATGTTTCCATAGCAACAGCAATTGTGTCTATTTACATGGCGTCACGAACACCGTGTGGTTAAGCTTAACTTAAAATAATTCTGCTTACATGTATCTAAACTGCATGACCTCAATACCAAATCATTTAGTAGCATATGTGTGGGTTCAGAACCTGGCCTGTGCCTATATAAATCAAATTTACATGCCGCTGTTTACTACAATTTAACTGGCCCCAAAGGACGTCAATCTGTGGTTTAACGGTACGTTAATTCAAATCAGTTGTTAATAGTTATGCACATGGGTAATATGCAAGACTTAACGGGAACATAGATCATAATTATACAGAACTGTACATCTTAAGTATGCTCTAAGCAGATATGCATACGCTTGATTTCGAAGCCATAAGGCTACGCCGGCGTCGCCTCGAAATAAGTCACTCATCTACGCCGGCGTCATCTCACAACAAGACAGATGGATTTGTAGTCCAGTGGTAACACGCTGGATTTGTAATCCAGGGATGGCAGGTTTGATTCCCCATCTGACCCTAATAAAATTAACAGTCTTTCAGATGGGACATTAAACCGAGGTATCGTGTTGGTGATGTACATTGTGCAGGTAAAAGAACCAGAGGAGACTCTGGAATGGGTCTCTGTCTGTATCATTGCATTATCCTCCAAATATCTAAAATGACTAAACTCTTGAGGAGGCGTTGCTCATATGGGCAACCGGTAGCGACGATAAATAAACGTAAATCACACACACAACAAGACCTATGACCACTCTACTACTCTATCGCAATAACCATAACACTGACTGCGCAAAACCATTAATACAGCAGTCGTCAATACATAGCACTGACTGCACAAATAACATCAATACAGCAGTCGTCAATACATAACACTGACTGCACAAATAACATTAATACAGCAGTCGTCAATACATAACACTGACTGCGCAAAAACATCAATACAGCAGTCGTCAATACATAACACTGACTGCGTAAAAGCATCAATAGAGCAGTCGTCAATACATAACACTGACTGCACAAATAACATCAATACAGCAGTCGTCAATACATAACACTGACTGCGCAAATAAAATCAATAAAGCTGTCGTAAATACATAACACTGACTGCACAAATAACATCGCTAAAGCAGTCGTCAATACATAACACTGACTGCACAAATAACATCGATAAAGCAGTCGTCAATACATAACACTGACTGCACAAATAACATCAATAAAGCAGTCGTCAATACATAACACTGACTGCACAAATAACATCGATAAAGCAGTCGTCAATACATAACACTGACTGGGCAAATAACATCAATAAAGCTGTCGTAAATACATAACACTGACTGCACAAATAACATCAATAAAGCAGTCGTCAATACATAACGCTGACTGCACAAATAACATCGCTAAAGCAGTCGTCAATACATAACACTGACTCCACAAAGTACATCGATAAAGCAGTCGTCAATACATAACACTGACTGCGCAAATAACATCAATATAGCAGTCGTCAATACATAACACTGACTGCACAAATAACATCAATAAAACAGTCGTCAATACATAACACTGACTGCACAAATAACATCGATAAAGCAGTCGTCAATACATAACACTGACTGCACAAATAACATCAATAAAGCAGTCGTCAATACATAACACTGACTGCACAAATAACATCGATAAAGCAGTCGTCAATACATAACACTGACTGGGCAAATAACATCAATAAAGCTGTCGTAAATACATAACACTGACTGCGCAAATAACATCAATAAAGCAGACGTCAATACATAACACTGACTGCACAAATAACATCAATAAAGCTGTCGTAAATACATAACACTGACTGCACAAATAACATCAATAAAGCAGTCGTCAATACATAACGCTGACTGCACAAATAACATCGCTAAAGCAGTCGTCAATACATAACACTGACTCCACAAATAACATCGATAAAGCAGTCGTCAATACATAACACTGACTGCGCAAATAACATCAATATAGCAGTCGTAAATACATAACACTGACTGCACAAATAACATCAATATATCAGTCGTAAATACATAACACTGACTGCACAAATAACATCAATAAAACAGTCGTCAATACATAACACTGACTGCACAAATAACATCGCTAAAGTAGTCGTCAATACATAACACTGACTGCACAAATAACATCAATAAAGCAGTCGTAAATACATAACACTGACTGCACAAATAACATCAATAAAGCAGTCGTAAATACATAACACTGACTGCGCAAATAACATCAATAAAGCAGTCGTAAATACATAGCACTGACTGCACAAATAACATCGATAAAGCAGTCGTCAATACATAACACTGACTGCGCAAATAACATCAATATAGCAGTCGTAAATACATCACACTGACTGCACAAATAACATATATAAAGCAGTCGTCAATACATAACACTGACTGCACAAATAACATCAATAAAGCAGTCGTCAAACATAACACTGACTGCACAAATAACATAAATAAAGCAGTCGTCAATACATAACACTGACTGCGCAAATAACATCGATAAAGCAGTCGTCAATACATAACACTGACTGCACAAATAACATCAATAAAGCAGTCTTCAATACCTAACACTGACTGCGCAAATAACATCAATAAAGCAGTCGTCAATACATAACACTGACTGCACAAATAACATCAATAAAGCAGTCGTCAATACATAACACTGACTGCACAAATAACATCAATAAAGCAGTCGTCAATACATAACACTGACTGCACAAATAACCTCAATAAAGCAGTCGTCAATACATAACACTGACTGCGCAAATAACATCAATAAAGCAGTCGTCAATACATAACACTCACTGCGCAAATAACATCAATAAAGCAGTCGTCAATACATAACACTGACTGCACAAAAAACATCAATAAATCAGTCGTCAATACATAACACTGACTGCACAAATAACATCAATAAAGCAGTCGTCAATACATAACACTGACTGCGCAAATAACATCAATAAAGCAGTCGTTAATACATAACACTGACTGCGCAAATAACATCAATAAAGCAGTCAATACATAACACTGACTGCGCAAATAACATCAATAAAGCAGTCGTCAATACATAACACTGACTGCACAAATAACATCGATAAAGCAGTCGTCAATACATAACACTGACTGCACAAATAACATCAATAAAGCAGTCTTCAATACATAACACTGACTGCGCAAATAACATCAATAAAGCAGTGTTTTGTGTGTGGTGTTTGTGTTTGTTTTGTGGCAAATAACATCAATAAAGCAGTCGTCAATACATAACACTGACTGCACAAATAACATCGATAAAGCAGTCGTCAATACATAACACTGACTGTGCAAATAACATCAATAAAGCAGTCGTCAATACATAACACTGACTGCGCAAAAAACATCAATAGACAATACAGCAATCATAGGAATGGAATACAGTTTGCGACCACTGCACACCAGAGTAGCAGCCGACTAGACATCAATTTAAGTGTTAATGTGCATAGTGACGTTAATTGGATAATCCACGGACACATATCCATACTTCCTCTGTTATCAATATGCTCCCAAACACGGGTGCTATATTAGGAAAGCCTTCATAATCAATCTAAATTAATTGGATGACACGATAATTTAGCACATCGTGTAGGGTTTGTTTCACATTTTATCGTGGTGACAGGAAATAGGAAACCGACATGGTGGCGTGCATAATTCATATTGCTTTAATTGTATTTCATGTGTGTTTACCCATCCATTGTAAATACGGCGCATTATATTATACGACAGGCATACTTTATGCAACATTTATTGACACACATATACAGTATAACACATTATTGACACACATATACAGTATAACACATTATTGACACACATATACAGTATAACACATTATTGACACACATATACAGTATAACACATTATTGACACACATATACAGTATAACACATTATTGACACACATATACAGTATAACACATTATTGACACACATATACAGTATACACATTATTGACACACATATACAGTATAACACATTATTGACACACATATACAGTATAACACATTATTGACACACATATACAGTATAACACATTATTGACACACATATACAGTATAACACATTATTGACACACATATACAGTATGACACATTATTGACACACATATACAGTATAACACATTATTGACACACATATACAGTATAACACATTATTAGGATCATTCTTGGAAGTCGTGATGGCGCAGTGGATACGCGTTCGCTTCAGGTGCGAAAGGTCCGGAGTTCGAGCGCCGTTGTAGCCGTTACGAGTGTGCCCTATGGCAAGTCATGTACGTTCCACATTGCCTCTTCTCTCTCCCTCGTGGCGATTTATTCCATCAGGAATTGAGGTCTCCAGAGTGATTAATATAAGCTGTAAGAACTTGTTTCGCAACCGAGCTAAACTAAATTTGTATAAACTAAGGATCAATCCACATAGCGCGATATTCAAAAACATTATACATTATCCGTGTAAACCGCGCTCATTTTATTACCTTTTTATTAATTAGTACAGTTACTGTTACAGTAGTACTTTATAATAATACATATACAGTATACTCATAGTGTCACAGCATGACACGAGGGCCAGCTTCTCTCAGGGTCACGGATACTAGGATCAATTGTATGCATAAAGACTAAGTAGATTTACAAATTTTAATATACATAAAACAACACTAGCAACAAAGACAATGACTGGTAGGAGACGTATGTTTGTCCGTAGTTTGGCTCTTCACAGATGGTGGCTTAACTTCCGGTATTGAGTCCGGTCTACGGCTGGTAATGCCGTTAATTTATGTAACAGTTCCGAGATCTAAATAACTGCCGTTTCCACACTCGACTTTAACTGTTAGGCTATAGTGCACCTATTTAAACATTGGCACGTATGGCCATCACAGTGCTATAATGCACATAGTTAAGATTGGCAAGTATTGCCGTCACAGTGCTATAATGCACACTTCAAAGATTGGCAAGTATTGCCATTACAGTGATAGTTCACTAGATTTACAATATTATTAACTCCCTGCGTCCTAAGGACCCTCTCCACTGACGGCGGACTCGATGCTGCTCAGCTACCGCTAACCTCTGAAACTCTCCAGTCTATGGAGGTCATCAGCTCACACCGGCAAACTCTCCCAGTCGGCTCGTGCCCCAGCTCGTTATCTCGATCGTTCTGAACCGGATCTACGCCCCTGGGCTACACCTCCCACGGCTCAGGCATGAAGCGACTACAACAATAACAAATATAATACCCTTGTGCTACGTCAATCTACTCAGCTCTTATTACCACCTTATATTATAACATTGTGGTACAACAACAAGACAATAGTTACCATAATGCTTGGACATAAATACACACACGTCTATTAGAATCAATACACATGGTGACCTTCATGATCTAAATATACAATGACTCCGTACCCATCATGACCTCATATGGTATATCTATATATATATACAAACTTAGAACCACTCAAGACCTATTACCCCGCTCCTGCAATTTGAGCGTACATGACACCCCTTTCAACAACAGCTGATAACAACGCTGCCCCAGCCATATATTCAACACTTGATTCAACAGTAGTTATTAGTTAATTATTATGTATGTAATGAACAGTAGATATTCATCGTCGTAAATCACTAGAACCACATTGAATAACGATTTACTACAACATGTTTCTGGTAACGTCTCGGACAGTTGCTTTAGACGACGTTTCAGATAAAATAACCTCTAATGACAACTACGAACAATATAATATATAGTTACATACCCAAATCTGTCGCATGTACAATTCACAACAGTCAATTGTGATGTTCCGAGAGTAATAACAGTGCAATGTGCGGGTGTCCAATTTATAGCGCCCTCACTGAGTACACGCACGATCTTTTCGTGCGTTTCTCAGCCGATATGATACATACAATATCGACTGCGCGTTCTTATCAGGCCCTGGAGGTTAATTTCACTGATAAAGAGAACAGTGATTTGAAAAGAATAAACCCACATCTGCTAATACTAGTCGGATTTATATCAAATAAACGGGAATTTCCCTTAAAAGTGATATATAATAATACACCACTGTCCTTTATCTGGTATAGATACATTCGTCCCAATTTATGATTAAATCACTGAATAAATGTTTCAATGGTACGACAAAATGTTCTGAAACCCATTGATAAAGAGGCCCCAACTACACAATTTCGATTAATGGAAGCCACCCGCCGCCCTAGTGCGTGGATGAACTAAGCATACCCAGGAAGTTTGAACAATTGCAATAGTAATGCAATGTTTTATTACAGTATTCAAACGAATTAGTTAAAATAATGTGGCGGCGCGCACTAGATTGCAAGATAATGTCTTAATTATATTAACACTCTATTAAGTAAGTTATCTGATTACTTAATTGTATTACATAATTTCTTAAAAGGAAAGTTTTAGCTATATATAGATTCTTAAAATATTAACATTGTATTGATTTCGCTAGATCAATTAATGTGTACATATTGGATCATCAATAATAGTATGCTTTAATATAGGCATTTCTTAGATTACAGACACACACATAATAGTCATCTTCAATATCTACAGTATTACACATAGTACACTGTCGCTGAGGTATGTCAACCATCTGGTGTTATAGCGAACAAATTTAATGCGACGATAATATTAACATAGACAAAGCAATTCTAAATGTCTTAGGTAGTACATTTAGAAAATTCTCAATTTCAAGCATATCCTTAACATGTATATATGTACTCAAAACACTGCTTGTAGATATAGCTTGAAACTAAGTTTGTTTAAACACTGAACTGAACTGAATCTTTATTTCCTCCTCTCGGGAGATTCACATATATATTGACATTACATTAACAATTACATTTACAACACATTACATATAAAGCAATTATTATAAATTATGAATAGCATAAATAGCATACATATAAGTGTAATGCAAAGACGTTATATATCTATATCACTTTCAATGGCATAGTAACGAATTCCACCTCCTTGTAGTCAACATGACTCGTCAAAGTAAATAATATGTGTACTTATTTAGCGATTAAGCAGTCTATAATGTAGTCATACGAAATTTCTAAGAACTTTGAGTTACTTTTCATACTGCAGTTTGGGTCATTATCTGACATCCCGCCTAACAATTTAATAGTAATGGTTCTAGATTTATAAGTGAGGGATTACAACATACATAAAATAATCCATAATTATCCAACAGTGATTTAACCTTTTCCCCCTTTTTATTTTGTTGTGTAGTTTCTTTGATCATGTTCGCATCTCATTTACTGATGATAATGTTATCTAATGTAATTATCTTCCACCAAACGTTAATGATACGCACATACCAAATATATCGCCTAGTTCTCCGTATACTGCCATATTACAATGTGTGTGTGTTTTACGTTTATTTATCGTCGCTACCGGTTGCCCATATGAGCGACGCCTCCTGAAGAGAATAATTATTTTAGATTGTTGGAGGATAGTGCAATGATACAGACACAGACATATTCCAGAGTCTCCTGGTTCTTGGACGTGCACGGTGTATAGCACCGACACAATACTTCGGATTAAAGTCACATCTGAAAGACTGTTAATTTTATTAGGGTCGTACGTGGGATGGAACCTGCCCATATTACAAGAAAACCTGTTCACATTTAATACTGTTTTACAGAATTTCAGGTGGATACGCTCTATTTCCTTTGATTTGCTAAATCCCCAGACTTCCGCCCCGTAGTTTTAATGTGGCGCCGACACATGCACCAAATAGGAAAGAACATATTTCTGTTTACACGCAGTTAACTTGCTATCAACGAACGTATGTATTTGTTGTCAATAATTTCGCTTCAGTAGCTGTGGCCATTCCCAAGTTGAAAATTAATCAGAGTCGTGCTATGAAAGCAAACAAAGCAGCATTGGTAATAAAGTTGCGAGCAACAATTGATGGCACACGTTTGGTGGACGGCTTTTAAGCGTTATTTATTGATACCATCTGACAATATCGGAGCCGTATTTATGAATAATACATGCTTAACCTCGTATCCTGCTGGGTGTGGACATTGTTCAGGTCTTGGCTTTGCAGAAAATCAAATAACCCACGGCGGCTGGAATAAACTAGGCGTCAGCAACAAGTTTATAATTTCCGGCTATTCATTTATTTGTGAATAGCTTATAAATACAGCCATGTACTGAATAGTGTTTTATTAAATATAATTGCAAAACATTGATCTTAACGAATGTATGGGCCGAACTTTACATTCCTTATTGAATTGCTTTTTGAAGAGTCATTATTATGTGATGAGGCCGATTAATACGCGTTCTGAGAATTAATGGAAACTGAATGGGGACTAATGGTCTCACACGACGTACATGCTGCTAAAATGGTGGGAAGGAAAATCTAACATACCGTTTAGCTTTTGGTATCTATTATACTTCACGATTCTTCTATTTATTTCATGAACACAATTATCTTACGAATGCCGCCACCTGGTGACGGCTTTGTTTGTTTAGTTTGATTGTGTTGGGTTCTAAGTCACACCAAACGGCCTAGGTAATATGGCGACTATCCAGGTGTTACTGGTATAGCAAGACCCTTCGAAAAGTATTTCAAGTATGGACTAGTATCCATATAGAACCATCGACCTTCCGCAAGCCAGCTCACATGATTGATTTCCACACCCAGATAGGAATGGAACATACATCGGTGATGGGAAAGTGATTTGAAGTCAACGACCGTACCTACTCGAACATGGAGGTTCCAGTAACATACATATAATGCATATGTGCATACAAGAAACCACCATGTCCTTCCTATAATAATGTATGAAGTATATGTGCACAATTTACTAGACATTCGTTAGGCAAACTACAATGGAAGGCTTATCGTATACTCTAATGAGTGGACTGTAGTAATCAGTGGATGTTCGTCCCTAATTGACAGATGAATATTCGATTTTCCTCTACACGAGATGGATTTAGTCGTTAGACTACCAACGAAGATTGAATGCTGCTAGCTAATTTAACTGCTTAAAACATCAATGTGTGCGTAAAGATACTCACTAATCTGTCTAGTCACGAATGTATTGTCTTTAATGAAGTCAGGGGCAGCATCCGTTTTGAAGTGAGCTAAAAATAGCTGAAGATTCAGAACCGCAGCTCATTAAGTTACGGAGTGTTACAGACATGCTAGTATGTTCAAAGTTTCTACAACTGACGAACAAACAAAACTGTAACATAACGCTTATTGCCATTTATAAGGTATCCAGCCCATAATAGTCTAAACCATATTTATAGTTATAGTACATAACATAGGAATAGTTGCAATAACACAGTTATGATTGGGGGAAAGTTACATAGTAACTTATTCGAATCTCGTTCCGTTCCTCAGCCCATAATACAATATATATACCCAAAAAAATAGTGTGTTCTATTTCTGTTCATTTAAGTTGTACACATACATATAGTTACACTGCCTAAATGAAGAACAATATGAATAAACGTTTCCGGTAATTGCATAGTATACATAGTATACGCCATGCTTGCATCAATACATCTACAGATGATGTGTATGACTTGCAATGTCAAGTACTTCTTTGAGTTTGTTTATAGTAGGACAAATGCTTTGTCAATAACGTTTGCAATTGCATATAATTATTATGCTCACTGTTTCTATCTGCATAAAACACGCCTGCATTGGTCATCCTGTTTAAGAACCTGGCTTAAATGATCAAGTAACGCAGTAGCATAATATGTTAGTATCGGCGAGGTTTCCATGAACAGTTAGTTCATGTTGTTGACTCCAAATCACTTGCATCTCTCAACTGTACGTTGGAATCCCACTGGGTGTTCCGTGTCCGATTCGTTCGTGCAATACCAGCTGAAATGTGGTACGTGTTTAGTAAGTCTACCAGAATACCCGCCCGTACCAGAAGTATAGTGAGGAAAGGCATATGGGGTACTGTGGATGTATTATGGGACGATACGTGTAGGCAGAACTAGTTAGTTTATACAAATTTATTTTAGCTCGATTGCGAAACAGGTTCTTTCAACTTATATTAATCACTCTCGATACCTCATTCCTGACGGAATCCACGCCATGAAGGAGAGAGAAGAGGCAATGCGGAATTTAAATGCCTTGCCAAAGGGCACAATCGTAACGGCTCCAGCGGGGCTCGAACTCCGGACCTTTCGCACCTGAAGCGAACGCGCATCCACTGCGTTATCATGACGTCCGAACTAGTTGACATCGCTAGCTTTTCTGTTACCTTCCTTGGCAGAAATAACGTACGATTTATCCCGAAATGAGAAGCGGTCCTTTTAGTCGAATCGTTTGTTTATTCTCTAGGCAGCTTATGCGGTATCATAATTGTGCTTTTATCCAAATCATGTTACTTAATTGATATCAAATCTACATATTTACAGATAAGTACCCATTGCATATACTGCTGGATACTGTTATTCAAAATATAGTAAGTTAATAATAATAAGACGAGAACGTGGATGAATATTAATAGTATGGTGTCAAAGGAAACAACGTTTAAAACAGAGGAAACCACTTGAAGGACCTATATACTGGCAATGAGTATTTAGTGGCAATAAACTGAACGATGTATATCGACATATTTTGCAACATATTTACTGCGTTATATATACTTTTCAGCTTTAATTAAGCCATTTAAATTATTCGATCAAATCATTTCTATGCGGAGCGCCAATCACTAATGTTGTTAGAACTCGTGGCCCAACCCATTTGCTAATTACGTATTCGTAGTCTGTTTGTAATTGTTACATACATTTATATACATCAATACAATAGTATTAAGCATATTTATTGATATATGTATAATTGTTACATATTAATTTACTCTTGAAAATAACATTGTTTAAAACTAAGTTTGATGTAATAGTATTATGTCTTTCGATTAGGCTATACATACTTAATGCTGTACTATCTTTTATACCGAATAACATACATGTAGTTGTAATCGTATTCACCCTTTTCATTTTCTGAATACAAACATCAGGCTTGCTAATTTTAACAATTCAAAGTCAATATAGCGATTTGTGTTTGCAACCAGAATACAGCATTGGTAGTAGATGCATTACTAGCACGCCTAATTAAATTAAAGAAAGCGGTTTCGTCTTCTCATGAGAATGTAACTTACAATTATGAAAGTATCTGTCTTCAATTGTTGGAACTCCAATTATCAAGTGGGTGGAAGTCGTGATAGCGCAGTGAAAGAGCGTTCGCTTCATGTGCGAAAGTCCCGGAGTTCGAGCCCCGCTGTAGTCGTTATGATGGTGCCCTTAGACAATGCATTTAAATTCCACATTGCCTCATCTCTCTCCTTCACTGTGATGGATTCCATCAGGAATGTTGTCTCGTGTGTGATTAATATAAGTTCAAAGAACTTGTTTCGCAATTGAGCTAAAATAAATTTGAATAAACTAAGGGGGGACAATACAAATTATGTTAAGACATTATGTTGGTCTCACATAGATTAAACATAGATTAAACATACTACGTTGCCATATATACATACAATGAATTTATCTTAATGTCTTATAAATTTTAATTTATTATGCAAGTTTGAGAACATATACAAGGTGAGGCTCTGACGAGCGTTGAATTATTTCGAAGACGACTCTACTACATTTATTGTAATTTAATATTTATAAGACAGTAACCTAATATAAATTATGTATATGCTTCCGATAGACACGAATTAAATGGTAGAGTGGAAATGTTACTGAATACACGCAGCGTTATGACGTCATGGAAGGATTACTAGGTACTGTCTAATAAAGCAAAGTTTTAGTGTTTGACAATTATTTCGCATGAAGTTAGGATAAATATACATAAAAACACCCACATTTAATAAAGAACAAATGCAAAAAGTTCGGACAACAAATCTTTACAAATGTGGCGAAATATATAGAATTGTTTTGCCATGCGGCACCTGCACTATAATGTTTTACACTAATATATAAAGCATGCAGCGTTTCTAAGCCGACTACCATCAATATAACATAATCTATATTACACATTAAAATAAACTAGAAAATCAAATTGCGATAAAGGTTTTACGCTCAGCCTTAAAACGTCTGAAAAGCAGACTAGTGAGGGCAGTTTACTAACTTGTGTTAGAACTTGTTGCGCAGCCCTTTTTTGCGTTTTCTTTCCTTTGTCATGATTATGTATGTAATGTAAATAGCAAAGGAGAGGACAACCATAAGCTGTATTGCTTTCTGTCCAAGTCCTTATTTCAATTGTTGTAAATAATCATGTATAATATGTTTAAACCAAATAGCAAATCAAATAAACATATGAGTAAACCCAAAACCTGAAAGCAATCCGTTACAACGTGTACTACTAACTCTGGTTGGCGTGGTTATTCGTCGGTTGTGTGGAAACTGGAATCACTATTGAAAACCCACCAGTACGAGTGAGCCTACACCGTACCATCTGACATAATTGCAAACCGGCAAGCAGCTTTTATTACGAGTCTCGTAGGGAATAAACTGTTGTGTATTTGCATTTCATTTCTCCATGCTATCTCAAACTGCTTTCCTTTCCCAGCAGTTCTAAGAAAATGTCATCGATTGTCCCTGCTATATCACATTATCAGGCATCCACAAATTAAGACAAGACATTGCGATAAACTTATTACGCACAGCTTTCATTGCAACAGAGAATAAACAAGACCGTTTGAACTTCCTTCCGCCGTATTATCAAAAACAACTCGCTATTAACTTTGACATATTTCTGATGATTTGATTGGCGTCAAATTAGTTTAGTCAATGCGCCAATTTATTTTATTGACTTGGGTAGAAGTGTAGATTCTATTGAATAAATCAGGGTATGGCAGATGAGGTTTTCTTGCCGTAGAGAGAAAGATGACTGAAGTCAATCAAGTTATTTTAAATCAATGCAAGATGCTTACATCAGATAGACAGTGGAGAAATAGACCAATCACGATCAATTCCACTGGCTGTGTGTGCTGAGAATTGCTATATTTCAGTTGATGGGCTCTCCACTTGTCATAGATGTTGCAGGGACTCCATGTGTACCCGTGTTTTCTTGAAGGTTGAGCAATCGACCAAACACAATAGACTTATAATAATCATTTTTGGAACAAAGAAGTACGAAATAGTCGAGTGTCCAGATCTCGTTTGAGCTGTCACTAAATGTTTGTAATATATCGTATGATTGAGATTCAAGAGTACTCCCCATGTTCGACATTGTTTTTAACAAAATGTACATTCTAATTCAAGAGTTCTCCCCATGTTCGACATTGTTTTTAACAAAATGTACATTCTAATTCAAGAGTTCTCCCCATGTTCGACAGTGTTTTTAACAAAATGTACATTCTAATTCAAGAGTATTCCCCATGTTCGACATTGTTTTTAACAAAATGGCATTCTAATCAAATTTCACTAACCGATTTCGATTTTTAATAGCTAAATTCAATGTGTATACATATGTACTAAGGGCATTTCAATTTTTCCATTGTATTATAATTATGCGACGCGGTTGGTTTTCGTACATAGTTTCGACTATGGATATTCCTGGAAGTCATTACATTGCTCAACCGCTTCTAAAGATATCTTCGACTGAATTCCGACACCAAGCCAATAAACAATATATTTCATGGCGTTTCAGTTCTGGACGTCGGAAATAATGCTCCCTTTTCTCTCTTTGATTGTCGGTTACTGCAGGCATTTTTAGGAATCTATGAATATGTATATCACTATAAGCTTGCAATCTACTACGTTGAGTATCCATTCAGTAAATGTGTACATACAGTATTTTGACGAAGATAACATAGTTCTATTCTTGGTGATTAAGCATATATTCTAACATTACTTGGCATTTTTTGTCTCTATACACAAAGAAGGAAACTACCGTGTTTAAATCTGCATTAAGTCATTGTTTAACCCTTTCAACACCACATACCTCTCCATAGGCTTACACAAAGTGTAGATCCAGATGAGCCGGCTCGCGACGAGCCGTCTCATCAGGATCTGCACTCTTTGCCAGTAATAATACTATTTTTAGACAAAAATTGCCCATTTTGATAAATGAACTTGTCGAAATGTGATTTTCTGATTCATGTATTGGTTTATGAATATCATGGACCAGTTCATGTGAGTTACTTGGTGTTGAATGGGTTAAGTCATTGTTTAACGGGTGATGTCAAGCGTGGTGTCATATCTTTGTGACGTCATTGGCGCTTTCTAAAATATATCGTGGAATAAAACAGAGCGCCTGAATTAACAACTTAGGCTTACTGCCTATGTGGATAATTTCTACGCATCAGAACTCAAAACTAGCTGAAAGACAAATATGATTTCGTAAACATATACTGTCCTAATATTAACGTATATGTATGTAATAAACAAGTTAGTTATTCATTGATTATTTTAACCTGCATATTATTATCAGCAAACATAACAACTACATATAGAGGGAACTCGGTAGAGTGCAATACACCCGCAGTGCTGTCTGTCCTCCACATTCGGTTCAGCATTAATAGATTTGTCATAAGCCCATGACGGATTGTTCTAAACCCATGACGGATCTCCACATAAAACTGTATTACCATCCAAATAATCTAAATATAACACGCAGTGATACAAATCCTTTGAATCGAATACTTATTTTACGCATGTGTTATACGGATATTCGTAATGTATGTATTGAATCGTATGCAAGCTAGTTCATGTACTCACGGATATAGAGCAAGCGAGATGCCGATTACATACATCGCCAAGTGGAATTCAAACCATCTAAAAATGAATGGCCAATTATTTGAAGACAACAGCCTGAACCAATCGGCCACGAAGGCTACATATATCAGCAATGTGAATGTGAACAGACAGAGACTCTCAAACCGAAATCAAATATATAATGAACGAAACTCTAGTTCTGAATAGAGTGAACCAAACATGCAAGTATATTAGTATAGGATACACAATGTTTAACCGTGGCCTAGTGTTAAAGACGTTCGCCTACGGAGCGGGAGGTCGATGGTTCGAACCTCACCACGGGTTCGTTCTAATATGGCCGTTCGTGAGCCGCCAGCTATTTAAATAATGGTTACCGATTGCCCACCAGTCTGGCGCCTGGCCTAAAATCATGATTCGGGAAGAACTGATAGAAAAAGGTGTGTCATATGTCATAAATGACTGGCCTTTTCAAAATACGCTTTATAATATACATTCGGTCGTACATAGATGTCTTGTCTCATGTTTCATGTTGTATATTACCATTAACTCACATATTGTATACACACATAGCGTTATCACTGCACTGACTGAATAGAGATGTGCCTATTTTTGAATTGAATATATAATATACTAACAGAGGCAAATTTGAATTTGGTCAGAATCCATTTCATCAATACTGTAAGTAGAGAATGATATGGTTATATGCTAGAGCTATTACATACATGTACATGGCATTACTAGCATGCTAACAACCAATTGAAATCTACAACCAGACATTCTACAACTTCCCGATTGTCTTGTTCCAGATTAACTATGGCAACCAAATCAACTACAACAGTATAAGTATTTTCATCTGCAAAACATATCAGAATGCCGGCAAGTTACCAATTCCTAATTCTAGTTCATTAATATCGTCTGACACCAATAATAATGATATTTGAGAGTGAATAGATACAGGCTGTCACCAACTGTTATATGTGTATGCAATAACAAGGTAGTAGTTGTGTTAAACAATAATATATCCGGACTGTAATTTGCTTGGTTTGGCAGACATGTGATCAGTTAATGTATTCAAACGTTACACTTGTGTAACTTGGAAGTGAAGATAAACATATAGTATACTGTCTTGGTTTATTGGCTCAAATGTTCTTCCAGGAAGGGGTTAGAGCTAATAATAAACTACAACTTAAAGGTAGCAAAGGAGAGGACAACCATAAGCTGTATTGCTTTCTGTCCAATTCCTTATTTCAATTGTTGTAAATAATCATGTACATGATAGACAATAAATATGTTTAAACCAAAGCAAATCAAATAAATATATGAGTAAACAAATGCAGGTAGCCCTCCTCCCAATGTATACACTCCTCCTCCCAATGTATACACTCCTCCTCCCAATGTATACACTCCTCCTCCCAATGTATACACTCCTCCTCCCAATGTATACACTCCTCCTCCCAATGTATACACTCCTCCTCCCAATGTATACACTCCTCCTCCCAATGTATACACTCCTCCTCCCAATGTATACACTCCTCCTCCCAATGTATACACTCCTCCTCCCAATGTATACACTCCTCCTCCCAATTATTATGGGCGAATGTATACACATAGAATTGCGCTATAGGACATTGAACACATTATGGACAAGGCACTACATAAAGTGTGGACCAGTAATGATATCATTCAGAAATATGTTGCAAATGGCCACACAGTTTCAGATCAAAAACGCGTAAGATATAATAAGACCCATGGGTGACTTGAGTAAGTTACTGCCCCTGAATACTCATAAAAATAGAATGATCCTCTTAATTGGTTTCCTCTGTGTTTATCGTGTTACAATTTGCATCGCATGCTATCCATTTGCATAGGTATTAATAATTTATTAAATCTCGACAGAATGGATACCTTTCTGTAAAGATTTGTTATCAAATAATTAACCGGATTTTGATGAAAGGACATTTATCTTACCGCAAACATTTGGTTGGAATTGAACAATAAAGCACAACGTAAAAACACACATTAGTGATTCCAACTAACAGGATCAATATATATTTTGGGATGAATTTGACTTATATGTACAACATAAACTAGTGGAAAGAATTACAATAAGATGTTTGCTTTCAATTCAATCATGATATTATATTTACATATTGCATTCCTGTTTGGTCAATATGAAACATGTCACATGGAGAACGCAATATCAGGAATGCAATATTTTATTATACTGAACTATAATGACTATTGGCCAATGAGAATATTGCATTGAACAGTCACGTGAGTTATAATAATTGTATGCTTGCCATACATAAATATGTTTAAATCACTGCAGCGCATTAATGGCAGACGGATCTGTAGTCCAGTGGTAACACGCTGGACTGGTAATCCAGAGATCGCAGGTTCGATATGTACACGTATCTGAAAAGACTTGTCATAGCAAACAATCAAGATTCTTGTTGATTTGTCTCAGAAAATATATTTATTTAATCTACAAGTATCTAGAAGTTTGTATGTAGGCATTTCAATAAGCGCCTACTTATTAAGAGAGGCGCTTTTAGCAATATCGGAATGAGCGGTTTACTGCTTCAGACTGGAATGTAACGGCAATCAATACTACCGAAAATAGTAACCCGTCAATATTATCTCGGAGGCGATTAGTATAATGACTATTGGCCAATGAGAATATTGCATTGAACAGTCACGTGAGTTATAATAAGTGTATGCTTGCCATACATAAATATGTTTAAATCACTGCAGCGCATTAATGGCAGACGGATCTGTAGTCCAGTGGTAACACGCTGGACTGGTAATCCAGAGATCGCAGGTTCGATCCCCCGTCTGACCCTAATAAAATTAAGAGTATTTCAGATGGGACGATAACCGAGGTCTCGTGTTGGTGCTTTACGCCGTGCACGTAAAAGAACCAGATGAGACTCTGGAATGGGTATCTGCCTGTATCATTGCACTATCCTCCAAAATCTAAAATGACTAACTTCTTCAGGAGGCGTCGTTCATATGGGCAATCGGTAGCCACGATAAATAAACGTAAAAACACACACAACGCATTAATTCCAATCTAATATTCCGTGAAATTATATTACTTGTACTGTCAATGCAGTTGGTGTTGCTACACCGCGTGACTCAACTATGCATGTGTAAATAACTGTTACGAAATTGTGATATATTGATTTATTGCATCACTTTGCGTTTGTATTCAGTGTAATACAGTCATGTCATAACTATTATATGTCAACACGTTTAATAACGCCTGGGATGATTCTGATTGGTCGTTGCATGTCATTGCCAGCTTACTATACTCATTCGAATGATACATGTTGTTGTGTTCGTGCATTATGTGTTGAAAATCAACGGCTTATATCAATACGAAAGCTCAATATGCACTAGGGTGTGCCTATGATGTGCGTAAAGTTGTTGGATTATCAGAGACTATTTCCTACGTCGTAGGGATGCAGCTTCGTGTAATAAGGCTCAACAATATACTGGCAAACCGAGACATATATTTCTTCAACTTTATGGTTGTTATTACTGTGGTAATGTAGAAAGGATCTTACACTCGTGGTGATTTCATACCATCTTTTATGAAACCTAATATCCTATATATATCAATATACTCCTGGGTATATCTCCCGGTTTTCCACAAGTTAATACATATTATAATTCTCTCTTAGGAAACCTTATTTGATTAGTTGGCGTTGTAGCGCCTTTGTAAGTCTGGTATGGAAATGTTGTCCTGTTTATATTAAAATGTCGACATTATTGGACGAACTTTGATAAATATCTTTCGGAAGGCAAATATCGCTTGTTGATATCCTTGAGATTTTAGATGTAATTGATCTCGATAAAGAAACTGTCTCTACAGGAGTAAGTTGTTTGTGTTTTGGAAGATTATTAAGTCTTACTGGAAGAGAACATGTAGCTATTCTATGTGCCTATAAATTGTCTAACGACCGAAAGTGACACACGACGTTTATGGTAGTCGACGTGAAGGCAATTATGCTTCACCCAGAATAGTTACACTGACATAAGTATGCATTTTATGACGGGTAGTGACGTCAATACCGTCTCCTCGTCATTATCTGTTATGGAACGTATCAATTCCGCACTACTGCATATCTAAATGTGAATACAGTCACATTGCGTTAGTGGCCACATTCAGTAAACAGCCAACCTGTATTAAGCAGCCAGTTGCCAGATTCCAAATATGTTGTTTTATTATACATTTGATTATTATACATTTGCGCTCTATTAAGAAACCGCCTGTGCTAAGCAGCCACTTTCTGCCATTCCGTTCGTTGGCTGCTTAGGACAGAGTTAGTTATATTTGTGTATTTACAGTTCTTGCTTTAAGTTATTTTGGCACTGGTGCCTTTGTATCTTTTCTTAGAGTAATGTGTCTGATGAATAGAGTTAACTTTCATTCAGTGCCTCAACTGTTCTATCTAAGAGAAAATGCCATATACAATTCTTGGAATCTACGATCTATAACGGACAAAAATCAACAACATCCTAGTTAAATGTTCGAAACTACTGCATGGTTTGGTTTGTGCAAGTTCATCCAAAAACTCAATTATCACAAACAATTTATAAACACTTATGCAACGCAACGCACCTGTAGATCGATTTAATTGCCATGTATAATAACAATTACAGAGTACAGTTTGCCAGAACCCGTGAAATTCAATTTAATTGCTGGAGCACAATGATTGAATTAGTATGTCGTAGGTGTGTCTATTAGTGTCGAAACTCTAATCTAATGTCTACACCCGACACGATACATAGTGTACGTTGAAATCCAATTTATTTCTATATGCTATACAAGTTGCTACAATGCGATCAGTATAATTATACTATATCTTTATTTCCGTCTCATCTGTGTACAGTACATACATCTCAATTTATATTATAACACATACATTGCACATAGCCATTCTACAGATGAGAATTATAAGACAATAACATATTACAATACGTGAAACATGTCGTACTTTCCAAACTCTATGTAACGGTCGCTAATCATAACATTAACAACTATTTAAAATACTGGTTTTTAAGATTCTGACAGGGAAAAAGAGCACGTTTATAATAACGCAAATTAGAATATGCTTTAAGAAATCATAACCACCTCAGATCAGTGGATTAGCAGACGCTGTAAAATATTAAAGCAGGTTTTGGCACCTATACGTAATAATGCCGGATTAGTGAATAACATAATCAGTTTGCGTTCTCTGTGATACATCTCGTATATCAGTGTGAATTTATTGTGATTTGCTGCAGTTATATCAGGTATATTTACTAGTGGCCTTTCATAGAAAAGTAACAGTGAAATAAAGTGTGTTATTCCACTGGTTGAAAGCAGTGCAATAAAGTGTGTTATTCCACTGGTTGAAAGCAGTGCAATAAAGTGTGTTATTCCACTGGTTGAAAGCAGTGCAATAAAGTGTGTTATTCCACTGGTTGAAAGCAGTGCAATAAAGTGTGTTATTCCACTGGTTGAAAGCAGTGCAATAAAGTGTGTTATTCTACTGGTTGAAAGCAGTGCAATAAAGTGTGTTATTCCACTGGTTGAAAGCAGTGCAATAAAGTGTGTTATTCCACTGGTTGAAAGCAGTGCAATAAAGTGTGTTATTCCACTGGTTGAAAGCAGTGCAATAAAGTGTGTTATTCCACTGGTTGAAAGCAGTGCAATAAAGTGTGTTATTCCACTGGTTGAAAGCAGTGGAATAACACATTTGATTTCTCACTGTGGTGCTTAGCCGCTGCATGTTGAATTGATGCCAACGCGAAGGTGCTCGGATTCAATATGTCAGTAATAATATCATGTATGACGTCGTTCATGACGTCATTTATTGTCACATAAGCACGACTTCTCGCGTCAATTAGTGTACGGTTACATTCTATCCCAAGACCATTCTCAACATACAAAAAGAAAATGTGTTTGTTTAGATGAATGAACGAATTATATTTCACTCATGAACATAAAAAGCTAGTATTATCAATCATGGTGAGGGCCAATATGAATATCCTCTTAGTATTGCGGCATTTGTATCACAAATATTATATTGTTTGTTGATGTGGCTGTTTACAATAGGTATGGGTACTGTACATTTGGGATAACTTGGCAGTGACGTCACTCAATATATACTCCCGTTGGCTTGTCCACAACACAAGACAGGTAAATCGGCGGCTACTCTCTCCGTTTATATTTATCATAATGTCGATAACTGTAAATTTACCTGAATTGCATGTACTGGTAGGTATAGCCCGTGTACGCCACTGTCAGGTTATCCTAAACGTACAGTATTCTATGTTGATGTAACAGATAACCAAGCTGTGATAGTAGCTTTGGGTATAATTCTGTGTAGCTATGAGCACGCGATTGACAAGATAGCGCACTACTCGTGTATGATTTGCTTCCATCACGTGTATGCCTGGTTACTTACAATATCATTAAACGGCTTTCCAGTTTCATTGAATGTGAAGATGTCTTAATCATTTCAAGTTCTGTGCATTACGTTTGTATAACTCAAAACGTATTTCTTAACAATACTTGGCACACAATTGTGTGTGCGAATTATTGGTGCATATAAAGATGATCACATGACTGTGAGTGTGTGCTTGGTCATGTGACATAGTTTGATTGATCGTCAGTTATACGCTATGCTTAGATCGTTTCGCAAGCAATGTTGCTTTATTGTTGTTTCGGAAATGGGATCTATGAACGGATTTCCATATTGATTTAAATATTAAAATCGAATTGAATTCAGATTCGTTATCTGTATGATGCAGTATATCGTAACACCGAGTTGGAATATGTTATGGTTTGGAAAATATTATTTTAATCTACAAACAATCAAAGATATGTTGGTAGTAAATATATGAAATGTCGCTGAGTTACATTGGATACAGTTTTCCATTGTTAGTAAAATATATGAAACATCCCTGAGGTATATTATCATTAATAATGTTTTACCTCTGGTTTTTACCCTGGTCCCGTGTATCTCGGTCTGCGCCGATGCTATGTTTCATGTATTCGACTATATGTACGTAGTATGTAAGAGATTTGAAAACATTTGTTTTGTACTTGTAATTAACCTCGTCGTTACAGTGAATAAACGATCGAAAGTCTTGCCCATTGCAAACAGTGTTTGAGTTTTGTATGTGGTTTAATTAAGACTAAGTTTGATGGTAGCTATTCGTTTATTCTTGAGAAATTGTTTATCAGTAGAACAGTAGAACAGTATGACAACCAACTCACGACGAATATATACAGATGTGTTCTGGGATATTAATTTATAAGATTAAAAACATTCACAACTAAATACTATTTTAAAACAACTGTGAAAAGAAGTACTTCACAAATCGGTTCTCCAACTACATGAGCTCATTGCAGATTGATAGTTATATATATTTGCTTCCATGTTGCCTTAATATGGCCCAGTAGTCCAGTTGTCAACACGTTTGACTGCGAATCCAGGGATCGCAGGTTCGGTCTCCCGTCTGACCTAATAATATTAACAGTCTTTGGAGTGCATCGCAAAAGAACTAGAGGAGACTTTGGAATGGGTATCTGTCTGTATCACTGCACTATACAAAACTGGGTAAAAACTACAACTGGGCGCCAACTCCTCGCATATCATGCCTGAACCGACCACGCTACCACTGCGCTATCACGGCTAACACGACTTCCAATACGATGAAATGGATAAGCAATATGTATTCCTACGCTTCAGTTGTACAATAGTTGGCTGGTTGGGCATGGAGTTTTGGCAGTGCTGGTACTTTCATATCTTACATCAGCAATACATACATGATGGTGGTGTTATGTTGTCCGTTTCTCTGTGTGGTCCTATCAAGTGAAATACAATGCGTTGAGACATGTATTGATAATGCCATGTCACTATTCATTTCCATTAAACATGTCCTGTTTTCTGATTGTAGTTCCGTAGTCCTGGAAATGTGATGTTTGCTTTCAGTGAGTGTTGGATATTTCAAAGTTCTGAATTGTTTGCTTACTCAATGATTGTCAGTTAAATGTTCATAAGTAAGTTAGTAATTGTTTACTATAGTGACATGTGCATATACGTAGCATAGAACAAGTACATACATTACCATAACAATAGCACCCGACCCAGTGGGTCAATAGATCAGCTTAAATAAAAACATATATAATTTTATATAAAAAAATTATAATGAAAATACAACATTGTAAATTATTTTTAACATTCAAACGTATTAAAGGTATGTGTGCTATATAACAATTAACACTATCCTCCAAACATCTAAAATAACTAATATCTTCAAGAGGCATCGCTCATATCGGCAACCGGTAGCGACGATAAATAAACGTAAAACACACACAGATAAGTTCTCATTACGAAGTTAGCGGTTGTTCTAATGTGATGGTTTTAACAGTATATTCATTCATAGTGTCTGCACTATGTACGGTTGCTTCATTTTGTGATTGAGGTTTAGAATGGCACCGATAGCTTAGGTCATATGGCGACCCTCCGCATGTGTTGGTGAAGGAGGACCACGCGGCTCACTCCGAGTTGTAGTTTAGGCTCTGGTACAACCACCGACCATCCGCAAGCCAATTGGATAGCTTCATCATTAGTGGCAGAGTGCTTATGGTCGTTGACTTCAAATCGCGTGCGCCCTGATAATTTAGGTTCGAATCCCATTGGGGGCTTAGCCTATACAACTTGTTCGATTGCTAAGCAAGTTTTTACATTAATTAATCACTCGAGAGAGAGAGAGAGAGAGAGAGAGAGAGAGAGAGAGCAGAGGCAATGTGGGTTTTAAAATACCTTTCATAAGTGCACATTCGTAACGGCTACAGCCGGGTGCGAACTCTGGCACCTGAAAATAACGCGCTACCATTCCGCTATCACATCTTCCCGAAAAGGATACATCCTGCTTCAATCAGTTATGCTCGTTAAATTGTTTAAATGCAACATTGCACGTTAGTTCATTTCCATGATGGAAACTCGTGAATGCTTTGCTATGCATTTTGCAGTTTTATTGCTTTCTAACGTTGTTATATTCGTAATGGCATGATGTTCAATTTGTTGGGTGAAACAATTGGTCTCATTAAAGCTAATCACGGCCATTACTCTGTATAAAACATGTTTAGATGATTCAGTTTATAAATGCAAATCATGCTAAGCGGTAGGATTAAATGTACTGCGATGGCTTTATATGTTATTACAATTCTAAATTCCTGGAATCGATAATATTTCACATTAGCATTCTTTGGAATTTTACGGATTGAGAATAAATGTTCAAGTTGTAATTATCATGGACCGATTAATGTAGAAATTTCATTCCAGGAAAATGAAATAAATGTCTCGAGATGTAGTTTGTATAACCTCGAGAGTAGGAGCGGCGGATAACAATACCAATGCATTTGTTTGTTTGTGTTTGGAGTTTCATGTTGCACACTGGCGAATCTCCAGCTATCAATGGGGATTATTTTCCCCCCAGTGTTTTATGTATTTTTTCTCTCTTCCTTTTCTATCAAAACGAAACATTCCAACAAAAGCATACATTTCCAAACGTTTTTTGTTGCATGTTTTATTGCCGTCTTGTGCTTACGCGCACTTTATAGCATTTTAAAATAGTTCATACTAAACAATACGTATAATGTAACCTGTCATAGCATAACATTTATGTGTTGGTAATTGTATTTAACGAAAAGGATTCTAACTATTATCTAGTCCTAACTGTGCTGTTGCAACTATTCCTGTTGTTATGTACCCCATTCGTGAACGAAATAGTGTTTAAACAAGAAATATAGAAAAATACACAAAACACTGCCATGGTTCTGTCGGGGGGGGGGGGTAGCACTCACAATCTCTCGGATTCAAGGCGGATACCGTATCAGTTACAACACGGATGTTACACGAAAACATTACATTGTAGACTACAATTTATAGTGCAAACACAATACGTACAGATGAGACATCACTGCCATGGTTCTTCGGGGTGGGGGGGGGGGGGGGGGGCTCGCACTCACAATCTCGCGGATGCAAGGCGAATACCGTATCAGTGACAACACGGATGTTACACGAAAACATTACATTGTAGACTACAATTTATAGTGCAAACACAATACGTACAGATGAGACATCACTGCCATGGTTCTGTCGGGGGGAGCTCGCACTCACAATCTCTCGGATGCAAGGAGAATACCGTATCAGTTGCATAACGGATGGTACACGAAAACTTGTATTGTAGATTATAATGTATAGTGATCATCCTCTATCAGTGTGCATCACTGATTCAGGGTTTTCTAAAAGCATGCTTGTATGATTATAGTTGCAGTGTGTGTTTTACGTTTATTTATCGTCGCTACCGGTTGCCCATATGAGCGTCGCCTCCTGAAGAGATTATTCATTTTAGATTTTGGAGAATAGTGCAATGATACATACAGATACCCATTCCAGAGTCTCATCTGGTTATTTTACGTGTACGGGGTAAAGCACCGATACGAGATCTCGGTTTAACGTCCCATCTGAAAGACTGTTAATGTTATTAGGGTTAGACGGGGGATCGAACCTGCGATCCCTGGATTTAGTTGCAGTGTACAATCAAACATGCATTAAGAGATCACCCATGGGAAAGAGTAAAACCTGTATCTTAATAAAATGGTCTCTTATTGCAAAATGCGGATGGACAACTCATCAAGGGAATGCCATATAACGATGTCAGACCCGTGTTTTTGTTGGCTTTGTATGTCAATAATCCATCAATAAATAAACTAATATAGCTATGTTGAAGTTAGCCATTGATAAATCATGTCTATCATTTTAATACAAGGAAGAACTCGCATATCTTTGGTTTTTCCTTCAGATCTGAAGCGGACAGTTCTGCAGTCCATGTAGATTTGTTTTGTTTTTCTTTAACTTCGCTATCGGTTGCTCATTTGCAGAGACGGACAGTTTACCTAACAATACTTTTCCTGAGCAGGCTCCAGCGATCAGTTCAACCTCCGTAAGAAACGTCCATCTTTTTCCCATAAAGAGACACGGTTTGAGCAGAGCATCAGTGGTGATAGATTCCATGTATGACCATAATGTTGTACGTTTAATAATTGTACACACATTTGGTACATGTTTGTTAGGACAACAATGTGCGTTATTTAGACGCGTTTAGATGCTTCCAGCATATTTACTCAGAATCATTAGCGACTCGTATTGAATGACAATATAGAACAAACGATAGATCTCCCTGTACCATACTAAATCAGTTATCATGCTATCAAAGAGCTGAACCGTTGATTATTTTTCCGTGTTCATACACTGTATATGAGTTAATAATGTATTTAACAGAGAGCCGCGATCTAGAGAACCTTGAATTACTAGATTAACTTGGACGAGAGTGGATGCGATTTCACCTTAAGTAGAGAATTGTTGGATAGTTGGAGAATATTGAACCGAGTGAGGCAATTAATTCCAAATAGATGATCCTGAAAATGCAAATGTATTACGACACAATTCACCGTTTGATCTTGGTGTGTAAGCTAATCACATTTATCTACTATTATTACTTCAGATAATAGTGTACACAGTCTGTATCACATGTGTGCATTATCATTGCCATATGTACTAGATTCTGTGAATGGCTGTTCTTATGCTGATTTCATATTTATTTTCAAGTCATATCTGCACATTGTTATCTATATTAATTGTGAACATATGTCTCATTCTCTCTTTTCTACTCTACTAGACAATTTCATATATCATCATATTCCATAACATATTATATATAGTTTCTCTACTTTTCAGCTTTATCATAATTATATAATTCCAATATGCAGTTTTCACTTATAGTCCTATCATTTGATTTGTATATATGTTGAGGGTCTCATTGTAGATTGACTTTGGTTAAATGAGTTCTCTTGTAAACTACAGTCTATTTTATTGTTAGTATTAGTATGCACAATGGAAGCATATAGGCTTGCATTAAACGAACGCGCAAGTACCAACATTTGTATCGACCCGCCTACGTGGTCAAGTGGTTACGGTCGCTGACTTGTATACCAATGTAACATATAGTCACTGATATGAAAACATTGGCAGTTTCTTGCGGAAGTTGGTCAACAAAGTACTGGTTAACCGCTGGAGCCTGCCCAGGACAGGTGTTGTTATGTAAACTACCCGATGGCGACATAGCCCCACATGGCTAACCGGAACAAACGAACAATTTGCATCAGGCCGTATGAGTCATATAACAGCGCAACCATTTAGTATTACATACCAGGATAACGCCCAAAGCCACATCTTTCTTGTTGCACACTGCAGGAGAGCTTTCTTCAAGTAAATGTTTTAACCATACTTCGTGCCATAATGAGTGACTGATAGTTCTTCAACATTATTTCCTGTCAAGGAAATAACTATATGTAAGAAGAATGGTTTCTATTCTGATAAAGTAGAACGATAGACTCCATTTCGTGCTACCGGTATAAAACCACACATAGCGTTATGGAACGCACGTCCAGATCTCTCATCCACAGCGTGCACGTCGTGACATAGGCACAGCTCACAGCAGGAATATGGGTCAAGGACTTCGCTGACGGAAGCCGCGTCATTGGACAGTCGCGTGACTATATACGAGTATACACTTAGTAACTTACCGCCTTGACGAAACATCACTGTTCGGTACTGGCGACGGCCGATAGCTGGTTTAGTTTTTAGTCGGTTCCATCAATGGGAGACGGTGGGATGTTGACTTATTGATGGCGCGAGGAGCCCAGCGAAGTAACCGGAATCATTTTTGCTGCTGTGAGCTGACATATCGTGGAGGATGTAGCCCTAAAATGGACCCCTTCGAACGATGGATACAGAATTTGTCACGCTGAGAAGAACGGTGGATGGCTTTCCAGTTGTCAACATAATCAATTTAGATGACAACGTAATTTACTTAGAGAAACCATTCGCCCCCAATGCCTCGGGGGAGACGACTATAAAGCAAACTATATCGTTCGTTCGGAACGCGCACATTTGCCCAACGCATACGGCTCACCACACAACTGATTTGCCTAAATTAAACATTGATGCAAAGCAAATATATAAATACTCTCTGATACACCGTGTTCTCGCATGTTATAACACCTTCATCTGATGTTAGACAACCGTCTTGGTCGTCCGTAACGTAAAACCATTGATTGTTGAAGCTTACGCCATAAACAGAAGAACAGGAAGCCACATTTAAAGTACAGTATAAATACATTACAGTACTTTGAAAAATCAGAGAACTTCTCGGTTATTAAATGAAAAGCTCACATGTGGACAATGTTTGTTAGCAATTATATCCCCACTAAAGGGTGATTAGTTGCCTAATTGTATTATTTGTAGTCAGTAGGCTACTGTAAGCTTTATTCGCTCAGCAAGGAGAACTTACACACAGTTGTGCTCCGAATGGTAGATATCTAGTGTAGTGTCTGTATGTGTTTGAAGCTGTAAGTATTGATTATTTTACGTTTATTTATCGTCGCTACCGGTTGCCCATATCAGCGAGGCCACCTGAAGAGATTAGTAATTTTAGATTGTTGGAGAATAGTGCAATGATACAGATTCATTCCAGAATCTCCTCTTTAAAACACCGGCACGAGAATTCGGTTTAAAGTCCCATCTGAAAGGCTGTTAATTGTATTAGGGTCAGACGGAGGATCGAAGCAGTGATCCCTGGATTCCCATTCCACCATGTTAACCACTGGACTATGAATCCCTCTGTAATGGTTTTGATTGTCCTGTTCACACATTTATATTCTGCATTTAATAATAATAATAATTTGACAAGGTCAATATTCCATAAGGCCCTCAACACAAAAACTATTAGTTTATACAAATTTATTTTAGTTCGATTGCGAAACACGTTCTTACAACTTATATTAATCAATCTCGATACCTCATTCCTGATGGAATCCATCGCCACGATGGAGAGAGGAGGCAACTTTAAATTTAAATGCCTTTTCTAATGGCACAACTAATCGTAACGGCTCCAGCGGGGCTCGAACTATGGGGCTTTCGCACCTGAAGCGAACGTGATACCACTACATTACCATGACTTCAATATGTTGTAGTAAATGAATTCTAATAAATTATAATTGTGACCTGCTCCAAATTAGGTAAAATGACTTAAATTGACTGACTGATAAGGCATTTGAAATATTACTTGGTAAAGCATTCGAGATAGTAGTGCCAGAGTAGACAAATGACTTTCTCAATAATCCACTTCTAAGTCTGGGATGATATAGATGTAAATTAGAAAATGGTGTTAAAGGATGGGTTTGATATCTGAACTGAACGTGAACGTGCTTGAGGTAAGCAGAGGCTTGATTAGTTAGACTTTTATAACTTTTGAAAAATCGGCATATTATTGAAGCATATAAGTGGGGATTCGAGTGGGAGTCCCATTGGATGCATAATTAAATACCGGCCAATCGGCGAGGCGGGTGCACGTGGGTTATCAGGACAACTAAAACGCTACATACCATGCCAAACTCGTTCTAAATGTACTGTTACCTTCTGATGTTATGTACCCTATTCCCTGTTCTTACATCGTATTATATAATATTTTTGCTAGCTAAAAACCACATTTAATATATGTAAGCCATACATTACTGATATCAACGTGCTTACTGCTCGGAGGGGGCACCCGGTGACTTCATCCATTAATAATAGCTGAATGGTTGCCATATGACCTAGCGTAAGCTATTGGTGCGACTTTTAATCCCATAGACAAACAAGAAAACAAATAATATTCTTTTTGATTTATTTTCAGGACTGTTTTAGCATATAGTGTTTGATTTTAAAACATTGCACTTTTGATGGACAACACAATTAACACTTTTGTTCAAATGACTGACATTCCTATAGTCCCTCAATGCTTCAGATACAGCATAATCTGACAGCCCTGTCTAAATACGTTACGTCAGATGGGTGATAATTGGACAGAAATCGTGTTTGTGGAAGCACGAAGTTCTGATTGGATTACAGCTCTAGAAGAGCTCTGTAGACAGCTCGATAAGGTCTAATAAGAAAACCAAACATTTACTACGATTAACCCAGACACATGCTGCAGTTATACGCAGGGACTCCGATTAGTTTATACACATTAATTTTAGCTCGATTGCAAATATAATCACATATTAATCACTCTCGACACCTCATTCCTGGTGGAGTTCATTGCTACGAGGGACAGAGAAGAGGCAATGTGGAATTTAAATGCCTTGGCTAAGGGCACACTACTCATAACTCCGCCAACCCGGGCATTTTGCGCCTAAAGCGAACAACTCAGATTATATACATATATACATTTAAACAGTCTACATCCTTTAGATCAACGTAGATTATATCAAATTTGTGGCACAATTTCCCACTCGTTATGTCAAAGTGTCATTTTTCATTATTCATTTACATAATAATTTATTAAGTTCAAATAAAATGTTTCACTTTCGTTCACCATAATAATAACGCATCGTTAATTGTTCCATGGTTTGTCGTCAACGTCATTTGTCCAGTATATCTGGCGTCAGCAATCAAGTAGTGTGGTTGAACACCCTGTCTTTCGCAGGAACGCTACATACGTATAGTACCGAGTATCGAGTCGGGGTACCGCGAGATAATTAATCCAATGCATTGCCCATGGAACACGGACGCCACACATCATTGGCTTAAATAACTTATTTACACTGGCACATGCAAAGAATACAGCAGTTATCGATGTATGCACATCAAAGGGAATACAATGTACAGTTTTATATATCACTACGCATATCATGTGGACTTTTTGCTTAACCAATGAACTTGAGCGATTGGAATGCTTCTGCAAAACACAGCTCGCTTCACTTTGTTGTTGGTATACGTATGGTAGGTGTATAGTAGCTTGTTAATTGGAATATCATTGTTATTACATATGCTTACTATTACGAACGGAAATAACTATATTGAAACTAATCATACACCTGTGTTCAACAAACAGGAAGGGAATGGCGGTAATTAAGTCTTTGTTTATCGGCGGCATCAAAGAATCCCTCCTGTGGACTACCTTCCCGTTGTCAATCGTGCAGAATGTTGTGAGATTTTTCAGCGGAATTGAGAATATATTAGCTTCAGTCCTCTAATACTGTTGCCTAGAACTAGACATGAATGGACATGTATATATGTATGTCCCATTAATGTCAAACCCCTTGTGGGGACCTAGACATGTTTTCCTGGGCATGCTAAAGTGCATCAACAGCAGTATCTACAGTGTCCATTATACATGACTGTCAACAAGAAAAATCATCGATGTCGGTGTGTGTGTTTTACGTTTATTTATCTCGCTACTGGTTGCACATACCCATAATGGTAGGAACCATACCAACCAACTGGCATGTATAACCATACCCATAATGCTAGGAACCATACCAACCAACTGGCATGGATAACCATACCCATAATGCTAGGAACCATACCAACCAACTGGCATGGATAACCATACCCATAGTGCTAGGAACCATACCAACCAACTGGCATGGATAACCATACCCATAATGCTAGGAACCAGTCATTTTAGATTGTGGAATATAGTGCTATTGGTTCGTTTACGTGCACGGTGTAAAGCACCGACACGAGATCTTGGTTTAAAGTCCCTGCTGAAAGACTGCTAATTGTATTAGGGTCAGACGGGAGATCAAACCAGTGGATTACCAGTTATGTGTGTTAACCAATGGACTACAGATCCGTCTGTGACAATTTCATTACTAACTACGCATACAGTTTATTGACAATGACCACGTGACCGTATAACGTAAATGCTACTCGTGTATTATTAGCTGGTGATTTAATTTTACATAAACTTGTGAAGCGATGCTTTACCAGCAATAA
The DNA here is from genome assembly GCA_014843695.1 of Archivesica marissinica. Taxonomy (NCBI): domain Eukaryota; kingdom Metazoa; phylum Mollusca; class Bivalvia; order Venerida; family Vesicomyidae; genus Archivesica; species Archivesica marissinica. The sequence goes on along the minus strand of CM026389.1, from coordinate 4,246,470 downwards.
ACTAATATACCCATATGACTTGGCATTCTATTCACCAATAGTTCATATGTTATATGACTGTTTCATGCAAACATACATAACAGGATGTCGCAGATAGCTATAGGGTATATATAATAGGTCGTCACGAGAAACTAAAGTATCGTTATGCGTTTAATTTCTTCAGTTGGAAACATAATACTATTATTAATATACAAATTAATCTTAGTGTTAACTTTAATAGAAAACCACCATTTACACAGTTATGTGTTATTTTTAATTTTATTTAAAAAGACTCATAAAGGGATATGGAATTGTCTATCTTTGAAAAGTAAGACGTCCAGATCTCTAAATATGTTCAAGACAAAATGTAAACTAGAAAGTTATATATATAATGATTGTCATTCAATATGCTTATGTCGTTTTGTATTTCGCTAACATTACCTGGTGTGTTTAATTTACATTGTACAACATTATACATGCATACTGGTTATATTTATTGTGTATGTGCATTAATGATATTGTGTTAAGAAATTTAGGAGGGTTCTAATGAAGATTAATTCAGAACCAATTAGGTCACCCTCTATAAATAATGAAACCTTTCTAATAAAAATATAAGACAATAATCACAATATCTAATCTCTGTGTGCAGCATATTCTAAGTAGGCGCATTGTTGGGTTTTAACTAAGTGTTCTATACGTCCTATATATTCGGCTTCATTGTCTATCTTCGAAAGATCGGATTAATATAATTTGCCAAAGAAACATTTTCTCGAACACAGTATATCTGGCTATTTACCAACTGCTAGTAAGTAATAGGCTTTGCCACAGTTCAAGAATGTTGGAAGTTTAGACGAATTGTCAGTAATCGTTTCTATATACGCCAATCCTTGTTGAATGTTTCTAAATTCACCTTTTGAATTACAAGAAATACGGCCGTGTTCTTCTATTTTGGTACACAGTTTACGTCTGGAGGGAAATGTTGTTTCAGGTTTTACATAGAAGTTATATGTTTGTTTCGTGTACGATTACAATGATCTCATTTAGTTAAGGACTCTTTTGTTTGCCTCAGTTGTATGACCTGTACATGTTGATACAGTTAATAAGGTAGCTTCAACGCTTGTATTCATGCTATTGCTTGGTACTTCAATAACTATAGTTCGGACACAAAACAAAACTGAGTGTCGCCTATATATTCATATGAAGCTATTGTTCTAAGAATATTCTATGGCAGCATTGGAACATTGAGCCTGGATTGGAATCCTATATGGTAGTTTAGTTATATATTTATTTTTCAACGATTGCGAAACAACTTATAGCAATCGTTAGTGCGGATGAAAGCATGTTTGTGGTAATTCTTGTGGAAGGAAACCGGAGTACCCTGAGAAAACCCACCTGTCTGATATGGCGACCACTGTACCAACTTACGGTGGTAGTTTTGTTTGACAGTGTCATCATCATCTTATTATTATAATATTATTATCACCTTCACATTCATCATAATTATTACCAGCATCAATATTACCACATTAATCATCATTGTACATTTCAATATCTATACCACTGTGCCATGCAACCACAGAAGGAAAGTGTTCGTGTACAATTTACCTTTAATATTCTGACACCAAAAAGAAACTGTGCACTTGTCTTAGAGGCACAATTTACAGAACAAAATATAGCCACAGTTTGTATGTGCGAACTATATGGTTAAATTAGAGTACTATGCGAAGGAATATTTTCGTCATTCATGATTAAATAAATTCCATAACTCTAAAATGTGCAACCAAAAAGTAACGCTCAATATAAAATTGCGCATTTTGTTCTAGAGTAAGTGTAAGTATTGATGACGACTGCCGTGTCGTCTGTATCTGTTTTATTATCCAATGCAGTGTATATTGAATTATTCATAGTTACGTAACCTCGCCGCCATAAGTTCTCAGACGTGTGCGTTTGCATTGTGCTGAATAATTAATCACTGAAATCTTCATTGAACGAATGTCTCGTTCAGGTCTTTATTCCAACTAAATAGAAGCCTCTAAGCAACGGGATGCTAAACTGTCTCCGTCTACACGTTACACTATTAATGATTAATTAAGAAATAATATTTGCCTTTCAGTTATATATTGGCGAATAAAACATGGCTTTGAGTTCTGACTGGCTTAGGAATTCACAGGCAATATGCTTACTGTTGTGTCTGTGCACGTTAACAACATCTTATTGTTCTATCGCATTACAACTACTGTATCGTAATACACAGGCTACTGTTAGTGGATGGTGTACCTAACAACCTCGTGCTTGTGTTATTGACGATGTGTCTGTGACGTATAGGTAAATGAGAGACATTACTGATTTTGATATTAACCCCCTTGACAGATAAAGTCCGATTTATCCCGAAATTTATATATATCTTGATAGTTCAACTCCTTTGTTTTTACTGTTGTATTCTAACGAGACGTTGCGGTAGGATAAATGTAATGTTATCAAAATCATGTTAGTTAATTGATATCCAATATCTACAATTAAAATTTCCATTGGATATGCTGTAGGATATCAGCCGATATTTAATAATTTAATACTTATGAGATGAGAACACGGATGCAACTATATATAATATGATGCAAATGAAACAATGATAAAAGTAGAGGAAACCAATTAAGAGGACCAATCTATAGGAATATTCAGGGGCAGTCATGGAACTCATGTTCTCATTTGACTGATTTGTTGTCGCTAAGCAACATCGCCGTAGCGGTTCGTGTTCGAAGCCTGGTTTATGCTTATATAATTACAATGTTTGCATATAGACATAGCTACATACTCTCTTGTTCTCGTAAGCCTGGGCGTATTGTGGATAGGACGATTTCACCGCGTATTTAGCTGTACCGTGATGCTTTAATGAATATAGAGTAGACATTATGTGCTGGCTTGTTCACTGGATAGCCAGACATAAGATCAAATGACAGACGAGATAAATTGCTTCAGTGTATATAAGATGTAAAACCAAATATTTTTGGATGAATTATTGTCTATTTACTATCCTAAATGTACTCATTTTCCAATTTCAAAATATCGTGTACTGTTTGTATTTACGCGGTATCCGATTGAAAACAAAATATATAAGTAACTTCTATTCCTCGCAGAGTAGACTGACATCATAATAAAACTGTGCAATTATTGGGCGTTACTTTTAGAATTATGGATCATACTATTATGAGTGCAGTAAATAATCCTTCACACATTGCACTAATTTACCCAATACTTCGCACATTGTTATATCAACTTTTCCTATGTTCTAAAAGGATATAAATGTTACCTCTAAAACAAGTGCACAGTCTCTTTTAGTGTCAGTATATTTAAGATTTAAACAGCTAACCAACTGTATCAAAAATGCCAGTAAATACCCCGGATTCTTCTAACAAATTGACACAGGGGCATTTGGTTCAAGGCTTCAATTTAATAGTACGCCATTGACCTATAGTTCAGGCACGAACACGACACCACCAGTGGATTCGAACACAATATGCACATGTCTCATTTGTAATAGTGTATAATCATGTATGTTTTATTTTCGTGTTCATATTTTATACTGTACACCAATAGTGTAGTATATATATAGTGTACATGTATTAAATATTAATTTTCAAATCCTGCAATCCGGAAGCCCACTAAGCCCGACCTTGTCATGTCCGGATTAGAGGGTTTTTTACTGTACTGTGTAATTATATTTATTCAAACTTTCTTCGGATCTCGCATTACAAGCAATGCCATAAACGTTTTATTTATTATTTCAGAATGGAATGAAACAGAGAAACTACCCGTCATGATATTTATACACGGCGAGTCATACGAAGTAGGAACCGGAAATGCCTACGATGGAAGTGTGCTTGCGAGTTATGGGGCTGTAATTGTCATAACAGTAAACTATCGGCTTGGCGTCCTGGGTACGTATTATGTGTTACTATTTAAGGAATAAATAGTGGATTAATCGTTTCCATATGTGTATGAAATACATTGGGTGTGTTTAAAGTGTGTTGCGGGTTTGCACGCTAACATTAAACACGCCCAATGTCGTGATGGAAATTATTAACCAATTATTTATTAATTATATTACATTCATTATTCGTTTTAATTGCACACACAAACTAATATTACACTTTGTATTTAAAATGTATTTATGCCAAATCTGGGACTTATCGTGTGCCTAACCTGGTAATTAGATCATCCATGGAACAGGCTAAGATGTAAGACAGGCATTGAAAAGCAAAGAAACGCTTCCCATGACTGCGAATGCGCACATTGCCCGTAACTTTGAGTGGGCATGTCACAGTTGCATATCATATCATGTGGAAGTCGTGATAGCGCAGTGAATCGCGTTCGCTTCAGGTGCGAAAGATCTGGAGTTCGAAACCCACTGGAGCCGTTACGATTGTGCCCTTAGGCAAGGCATTTAAATTCCACGTTGCCTCTTCTCTCTCCCTCGTGGCGATGGATTCCATCAGGAATGAGGTCTCGAGAGTGATTTATATAAGTTGAAATAACTTGTTTCGCAATCGATCTAAAATAAATTTGTATAAACTAAATGCATACGGACATAGATCCACACAGGTTATATCAGTTCATCTAAGGAACTGCAATAACGATGTAAATATTGTCGATTCAGTGTTCTTGGTTGCCATGTATTATTCTTGTGATTGACCGTTAATCGATTCAGTGTTCTAAATAACCACACGTTATTAAACATGATATTAGTGTTGGGCGATTATGTATTCTAGATATCCGTATTTTGCGTATTTGATTGAAGTGAGGTCGGTATTCTAAATAAGCACGTGTTGTTCTTATGTATATATTAGTCATTTCAGTATTGTTTGTATCAATATGATGCTATTATGAGTGTGCGTTAGTCGACTTAGTGTTCTAGTTAACCATGTTCAATAATTGAATGCTAGTCCACTTAGATTGCTAGCTGCATATACAGACCGTTTTGTATTATGTGTGAGGTCAATTGTTTGTTCATATTTAAACTGTTATTACGAACGCCATATTGAGCACTGGCATCTTCGAATGTGAGTTCATATGTGTTGCATCTAGTACTGTGTCATCCGACTATGATACATTTTATATTGTTTGGTTACTACTTCTACAAAGAACACCAAGAAATAGTATGTTGCAAATGTCATTTATTTTAAATTTTAAATGACGCAAAATAGCCAAACCAATTCTATATCTACTACAAATAATTAGTGACATCATGAAGTATAGCAAAGCTATTCAATACGCCAAATTAATGAGTTGCCAAACACATAGGTTGGTTAACAGAAGTCACATTGCGTACCCACCCGAACACCATTTAGTGTTGCACTCTTTGTATTTAAATTTATTCCCATTCGATGTAACAGCCAATATTGCTCTTGTTTAATATATGTTTCCATTTGTTTACTCAATAGCTTAGGTAGATATGGTCTCTCTCATGTACATCGTTGGATTACCTAAGCAAATGGATCTGACAACAAATCCCCAGGAAAAGACTATAACTAATAAAACTTATTTTCATTCCGTATATAACCTGTACAGACTAGTAGCTTCTACTTATTACATCACAGCCTATCATATCCACATTTTTCGACATATCTGCCACAGATCAAGCGAACAATTGATCCAGTATGTCCCCTCTCAGACACACCATTGATCCAAATTGTCAATCAGACGCATCATTTTATGATCTTCATTCACAATGCCCATAACTACTTGGCTTATATAACCAGAATTACCGAAATTGGCGATAGACTGTAAATAATTCATTTATCTAACTATGATAGGTCGCTGCAAGTTCTACAAACTGTCTTTGATTCAATTAACTAGCTGTATCAAGTTCTGATATGTTGGCATACTGACGATGATCCCTAAACACGTAGTTGTACAATCCCACAGACAAGCCAGTATTAAATTATTGGCAGTTCGTTTGAGAGACAACCGATGTGGATAGGAGACGACGTGAAGCATGAAGAATAAGCTACAAGGTTGTTAAATGTGAGGTTTGGGACATTGATTGCTCTTGAGAAAGCCCTTTTAGCAATTCGATTTCACAAAACAGAGTTATTCTTTGGAGAAAAGATTAACACAATGTGTCCATACTGACATCAAGTAGACATAATTCCAGAAGGGCAATAGGGTCAATGAGATTGAATTGTTTAAGAACGGTCATTTTGATTTGAGATATATCTGTCTTGATTGAATGTCGCAGTGTGTTGGTCAGTAACCGGTTTGCGTACAGGGCATATGAAACATGATTAACACTCAGTGTTATTAGGCATATGCTAACTAAGCCGATTGCGAACCCGAAAGTGCGTCGATATAACACAGGAACAATGATGTAAGCGAGACAATCAAGTGAACTGCCCATAGAAAATTGGAATGCTTTCTTAAAACCAAAAAAGCCAAAACTATTTATTTTAATTTAGTCATTACAAAATTGTTCCTACTACTTCAATACTACTCATCGGCATGAACGGTATGTGTTTTAATGATATAAAGCTAACTAATTCATTAGCATATCTATTGTTTTATATTATTCTAAATATTAATTATACCAGTATGTTAACAGAAAAGGTGTTCTTGCGCATTATGGAAAGCATCACCGGTGACTACTGAGAATCCGGAAATGTTCGTTCTTTATGCTTAAACATAGTCATATTAACACAGTAAACTATGTGCTTCCATTCCACCGTAATAGTAATAACGTGTTAATTATGTTTAGTTACGTTGTGCTTTCTAGTCCCTTTGCTTTGTATTCCATTGTGTAGGCAAAGATATGCAGACATTTAGGAAGATATGCAATACCTAGTGCATCCAACGTTGTCGATATTGATTCCTGCCACTGCTATGTCCAAGTTGTAAACTGATTCTAAAACGGTCCATCCAATGTAAATATTGAAGAGACAGCAGTGAAATATTGGGTCTGTTCAGCCCAACATTCGAAACCGTAGACATTATAAAACTTCAGAGAAAATATGCGTCCCGAGTTAAATATCGAACAAAAACAATGATTTAGTATTTGCTCATAAGTATCTGTATCTGTATGAGGATGATGCAATTAAATTCCTAATTAGATGAATATAGATAAAGAGATATTCTACAAACTTCTGACAGTATATTTCATAGCCTGTGGCATTTGAGAAATGCAGTAATGATATTAGGTATAGTGCTACCCCGTAAGGAATGCTCAATTGTCTGATAAACTAATATCAAATCTGGTCCCGATTATGCCTGAAGCAAAATTGTATTTAATTATATAATGTGGGCCATTCTAAAAATATGTAAATGTCTTACCATATATTTACAATAATACCATACTGGTGTAATGGAAACTGTTTTCGTCTTGTGTCCGTTCGGTTGTGAGGTCGATGCTCGGCCGGAACAACGATGGTAGTGTTCCTTTTCAAGACCGTTAAATTTACAATGGCTCTTTTCTGTCCCCCACGGTCTGTGAAAAGACGACCCAGCTGAACAGTATGTCAATCTATTGACATGGGAGGTGTTCCTTGGTCTAGTGGTCGTAGACTTCAAATAAATTACTACCTCATCGTTGTAGGTACTCATCCCACTGGGGTTGTCTAATTATTCCATATGTGGAAGCTCTCCAGCTGGCGTGCCGTGTGTCGGTGGTTCGCTCCGGATGCTCATCTGTGTCTCTAATACTACTCGAGCCTCGACAAATAATAGCTGGAAGAGTAGCCATATAACCTTCGTTGTTGGTGCAGCCTTACACCAACATAACATCTGTATATATGACTTGTACTTTGTTTTTGCAGGCTTTTTGAGTACAGGGGATTCTCAGGCCGAAGGAAACTATGCTCTGTGGGATTTGCTGGCTATATTGTTTTGGGTAAAACAAAATATAGAACGGTTTGGCGGGGATGCCGGTAGAGTGACCCTATTTGGACATGGACACGGGGCTGCACTTGTCAACTTACTCCTTTTCACAAAATCCGTTTCAGATATGGGTAAGGAATACAACATGTTTCCTCTATACTTTCCAATGAATGTTTTCCCAGTGAATGAAAACTATATATTTGAGGCAGTTTCTCTGTAACTGCCTGGGTTTCGTATTGCTCGGCTGATGGACGTACTTTTATATCTTACGCCGTTAATTATAATGTTATGTTATATTTCGGGTTTTACGCCTGCATTAGCACCATTGTGGGCTATATCGTCGGCGGGCAGTTTACCTAACAACACCTTTCATGGGCAGTGGTTAACCAGTACTTGGGTGCACCAACCTCCGTAAGAAACTGCCAACTTTTTCATATAAATGAGACACGGCCTGAGCGGGGCCCGAACCCGTGACCATCAGTGATGATAGGTTGCAGTGGCATACAAGTCAGCGACCTTAACCACTCGACCACGGAGGCGGACCGTTAATTATAAAGTAATATATTCTAATCAATGTGTTTTGTCTGTATATTTTATTTTTGACAGCAAACAGAAACCAACTTATAAAATTATACCGGAACTAGTTCTTATCATTGATGTTCACACTAACATACGTGATTGTGCGATAGTGTATTGTCACGTAACTAGGCTCCCAACCGGGCCAGTTAATATGAAATACATGTCATAACAACTATTATATTTGCCAAAGTCATTTGAAATCATAAAACAAAACTTGGTTTATTTGTATAAGATAGGAGCATACTTCATCTCGTGATCCCCGAAATATATATGTCCACTCTTGGCTAGCGTAATAGTAATATCGGTGATCACTCAATGCAATAACATGCTTTATGACACTAAGACACACAACTCTCCTCTATTTCATTATATATTAGCAAGATATAACATTAGTCTCATTCAAAAACAGTAGCAAAATATTAAAGTGAATCTGTTACAAATAGTTGAAATTTAATGTTGGTGTCCTACAGATAGTATCAAACCATGAAGTTAGTGTCTTACAAATAGTAGCAAAATATAAAGCCAGCCTCAAACAAATAGCTGCAAACATATAGTTAGTCTCTTCCACACACATTGAATGTGTGTCACATCCCCATAGTAGTAAACCTTGAAGTTAGCCACTTGTGTGGCGTCCGTGGTCCAGTGGTAGAGCGTCGGATTTGGAATCGAACGGTCCCGGGTTCGATACTTGGTCAGGCCACGTATGTAGTGTCATTGAGCAAGGCACCTCACACACATTGCTTAGTACTGGTTAATCGCTTAGGTCGGCTAAGCCTGCCCAGGAAAACATGTCTAAGTACCCGCGAGGGGTTTGACATTAAAGGAACATACATACATACATACAAAATAGTAGCAACCCATGCAGTTATTGTCTTACAAAGAGTAACAAAGCATAATGTACGTCTCGAACAAATAATTGCATGTTGTGGTGTCTACAGACAATACACTTACATCCGCATTGCCTATTATCCCACCCTTCCTTCCCCCTCCATTCCCCTCCCTTCTCCCTCGCTCTCTCTCTCTAGCGACGGATTCCAACAGGAATGATGCCAATAGAACGATTAGTCTAAAGTTCTCAGAAATTGTTTCTCAATCCAGCTAGAATAAATTGGTATTAACCATCTGCAATAAATCAGTTAAACAAGACGACTCGGTGTTGTTGAGAGTTATTGAATACGAATTGCTATACAATTATGGATATTGGACATTTCAACTATGTTTCCGAAATATGGGTATTATGTGCAGAATTAGATTCAAAGCATACACATTCCCTTTTGGACAAACAACAGACAGAGTGTCACCCTACATGTTTGGCACTATCTGTACAAGTCATCAGATATAATAAATCGAGACATTAAGATTCCAATTCCTTGGAAAGCAATACGATACTACTGTTATCTATTTTCCAAACATGTCTTTATATTGCACAATAAATGGCTTTCGTTTCTGTTAAAAGCATTTTCGAAATTGTATGATATTGATCAGAATAGTATGGTCTTTATTATGACAGTGTTGCTTTCGTAATGCTTGCTTCATTGTAATATATACCATGCAAAAGAAATAATAAATTAATATAAACGATCTTTTCCTTGCAATATTTCTGTAGCATTATGATTGACAGAACTTTTACAAATCTAGAAAGCACATTGTCTAAATTTGGTCTAGTGGCTATCGATCCAATTTATTTAAGAGGCAATAGGTAGATTGTTGGTATTCTACTTACTGGTCTTATTTGGCTGTCCGATTAGCGCAGTGGTTAGCGCGCTCGCTTCTCACCAATGCAACCCGGGTTCGATCCTCGGACCGGGAAGTATGTGAGATGGTAGGGTGGTGGCCAAATCGGACAGGTGGGTTTTCTCCGGTTTCCTCCCACACGAATGACCACATATACACTTTCATCCGCGCCAACGAGAGTGATTAATATAAGTTTTTCGAATTTGCTTCGCAATCGTTGTAAAATAAATAAAGTTTAAACTGGGCTTATTCTCGTAGACATCCGACACGGGTGCTTCCGTGGCCGTGTGGTTAAGATCATTGACTTCAAAGGTTCGAATCTGACTGGGGTGGCGAAATCGTCCATGTCTGGAACTTATCCAGCTGGCGTACGGACTGTCGGTGGTGGTTATGTTCGGGTACTCATCCGTATCTGAAATACTGTTCAGATAGGGACCCGGGATAGTGCTTCATCAATAATAGCTGGAGAGTTTCTGTTGATGCGAATTTAAATAAAGACATAAAGGTCACTATATCAAATATAATGAAGAATAGTTAATGGTTTCGCCTTGTAATCTAGGATAGATATGATACCAAATGTTGTATGTGGCATCCTCAAACAAGTGCTCATTAAAAACATTTGTTTCAATGTTCCCAGGTTATATATCTTACCTATTAGCACATGGAAACAATGTCACATCAGTAAGGATACATAAATAGAGACGGATATGGTCTCATATGACAGTACTTTACTGTCCAATTCAATGCTTAGTACGAGTAATTACTGTTATTATATCTAAATAGTCATTAAATATGATGTTCTACTAAATCGTCTATGATTAGAACAATCATATGGTCTATTTTTGTGTCCATAAACCTTTGGAAGAGTTCAAGTAGTTATTGATCAATGCTGGACGTTTAGCAGTTGCAATGGAAAATATTAGTACACCATGTACTAAGATCATCATCCCTAACAATGTACAAGCGTTCAATATGATTTTATAATTCCGTCTAAATATCCTATGCAGACATTATGTACACTATCTTAAAACTACAAATGCTTAAAGCGACACTACTTCAGTGAAAACGCAAATTTATACAGAATGTAATTTCATATTATATGGTATAATTCCCCCCCCCCCAATATTTGCATCAAATACTGAGTATTTCAACTAATAAACAAGCGTTGTATACGCGATTTGTTAACATAAAACAATAATGTAAACAGGGTCGAAATACATGTATAATACAACCTGTGTATCCCGAATAACGAGATGTATGGTACATATTTACCGTTATATCTCACACGTATATTTATATTTATTTATAGACTAATCTTAGTTTAATGATCTCTAAACGTCAATTCAGGAGCATGGATGACTATTATATGAAATCCTACTTTCAATTTTGAAAGTTTGTAGACCACAAAACACTATTTATTGATTCAATGTTAGTGTTCGAATATGTTCGGCAGAATTTGTAGTAGCAATGCATTTATACGTGAGAAAATGCATTTTATTTGCTTTTTGCGATGTAATGTCGCTTTAATAGTAAAGTACATTTTTTTAAAACATTATTTATTTTACAACGATTGCGAAGCAAGTTCTACCAACTTATATTAACCACTCCCGTTGGCGCGGATGAAAGCGTATATGTGGTAATTCGTGTGGGAGGAAACCGGAGTACCCGGAGAAAACCCACCTATCCGATCTGGAGACCACCGTACCATCTCACATACTACCCGGTCTGATGATCGAACCAGTGTTACATTGGTTAGAAACGAACACGCTAACCACTGCCTTAATCGGACACCCTAAAGGACATTGGCCTTACGGGAAATACAATACAGCAGATAGTTATATCTAACAGTGCATATGTGTTTTGTCTGATGAGATTACTTTAGAACAGTATGTTTCTTCGTGTCTGATTCCATGTGAAAGTAATAATTTGTTCCTCGGCATTGTGATTGACAGACCTTTAACATTAACTAGATTAAATACAAATGCTGTCTGAATTTGGTCTAGTGATTATTGATTGGCAACAGTTTGGTTGATTGACCAAGCAATCTTGGCTCCAACGCACGCTGAACATTTGTATATTCAACACAAATATCGCGATAATGAAAAGTGCATCAGAACTGTTAAACATATTAGCTTAGAACATGAAATATGCATGCAATCTGGCAGAGGTTGGCATACTGTTGGCATACACGTGTGAGGAGATACAGAATATAAAGCACAAATGCGGTCACAAGCAAATTCACTGTATGTATGTGTGCAAGAGCACTGCAGCAACATACCATTAGATCAAAGAATACCTGGAATATAGTGAAACATGCATCGTTACAGATTCTAATCTGAATTACAGTCCGTCTTTGATTATCGCTCTATCAGTACTTTGATTATCGCTCTATCAGTACTTTGATCATCGATCTATCAGTACTTTGATTATCGCCCTATCAGTACTTTATTATCGCTATATCAGTACTTTATTATCGCTCTATCAGTACTTTGATTATCGATATATCAGTACTTTGATTATCGCTATATCAGTACTTTGATTATCGCTATATCAGTACTTTGATTATCGCCCTACCAGTACTTTATTATCGCTATATCAGTACTTTATTATCGCTATATCAGTACTTTGATTATCGCCCTACCAGTACTTTATTATCGCTATATCAGTACTTTGATTATCGTTCTATCAGTACTTTGATTATCGCTCTATCAGTACTTTGATTATCGCTATATCAGTACTTTATTATCGCTATATCAGTACTTTGATTATCGCTCTATCAGTACTTTGATTATCGCCCTACCAGTACTTTATTATCGCTATATCAGTACTTTATTATCGCTATATCAGTACTTTGATTATCGCTATATCAGTACTTTGATTATCGCTCTATCAGTACTTTGATTATCGCTCTATCAGTACTTTGATTATCGCCCTACCAGTACTTTATTATCGCTATATCAGTACTTTATTATAGCTATAGCAGTACTTTGATTATCGCTATATCAGTACTTTGATTATCGCTATATCAGTACTTTGATTATCGCTCTATCAGTACTTTGATTATCGCTCTATCAGTACTTTTATTATCGCTCTATCAGTACTTTGATTATCGCCCTACCAGTACTTTATTATCGCTATATCAGTACTTTATTATCGCTATATCAGTACTTTGATTATCGCTATATCAGTACTTTGATTATCGCTCTATCAGTACTTTGATTATCGCCCTACCAGTACTTTGATTACAGCTTTATCAGTACTTTGATCATCGATATATCAGTACTTTGATTATCGCTATATCAGTACTTTGATTATCGCTCTATCAGTACTTTATTATCGCTCTATCAGTACTTTGATTATCGCTATATCAGTACTTTGATTATCGCTATATCAGTACTTTGATTATCGCTATATCAGTACTTTGATTATCGCTATATCAGTACTTTGATTATCGCTATATCAGTACTTTGATTATCGCTATATCAGTACTTTGATTATCGCTCTATCAGTACTTTATTATCGCCCTATCTGTACTTTATTATCGCTCTATCAGTACTTTATTATCGCTATATCAGTACTTTATTATCGCTATATCAGTACTTTGATTATCGCTCTATCAGTACTTTGATTATCGCCCTACCAGTACTTTGATTATCGCTCTATCAGTACTTTGATCATCGATATATCAGTACTTTGATTATCGCTCTATCAGTACTTTGATTATCGCTCTATCAGTACTTTGATTATCGCTATATCAGTACTTTGATTATCGCTATATCAGTACTTTGATTATCACTATATCAGTACTTTGATTATCGCTATATCAGTACTTTGATTATCGCTATATCAGTACTTTGATTATCGCTATATCAGTACTTTGATTATCGCTATATCAGTACTTTGATTATCGCCCTACCAGTACTTTATTATCACTATATCAATACTTTATTATCGCTATATCAGTACTTTGATTATCGCTCTATCAGTACTTTGATCATCGATCTATCAGTACTTTGATTATCGCCCTATCAGTACTTTATTATCGCTATATCAGTACTTTGATTATCGCTCTATCAGTACTTTGATTATCGCCCTACCAGTACTTTATTATCGCTATATCAGTACTTTATTATCGCTATATCAGTACTTTGATTATCGCTATATCAGTACTTTGATTATCGCTCTATCAGTACTTTATTATCGCCCTATCTGTACTTTATTATCGCTCTATCAGTACTTTGATTATCGCTCTATCAGTACTTTATTATCGCTATATCAGTACTTTATTATCGCTATATCAGTACTTTAATTATCGCTCTATCAGTACTTTGATCATCGCTCTATCAGTACTTTATTATCGCTATATCAGTACTTTGATTATCGCTCTATCAGTACTTTATTATCGCTATATCAGTACTTTGATTAGCGCTATATCAGTACTTTGATTATCGCTCTATCAGTACTTTGATCATCGCTCTATCAGTACTTTATTATCGCTATATCAGTACTTTGATTATCGCTCTATCAGTACTTCATTATCGCTATATCAGTACTTTGATTATCGCTATATCAGTACTTTATTATCGCTATATCAGTACTTTGATTATCGCTCTATCAGTACTTTATTATCGCTATATCAGTACTTTGATTATCGCTATATCAGTACTTTATTATCGCTCTATCAGTACTTTATTATCGCTATATCAGTACTTTGATTATCGCTCTACCAGTACTTTGATTATCGCCCTACCAGTACTTTGATTATCGCTCTACCAGTACTAAATTGATGAGAAGCATTCATATATGCACATACCATTTGATTTCTTATATGTATAAACTATTTGGACTTCATGTGATTGTAAATAATTCCGTTGTACATAATTATCCTAAAGACCAAAACCTGTAATAGTTTATTTCTAATAAAATTGTTTCTTCTTAATATGCAAATTGTCACTGAGCAGTGTGAATAGGAACTTGTTTTTTGTGTTTGTTTTGTGTGTTTAGAATCACACTAACAGCCTAGATCTAAAGGCGACTCTTCAGGATTAAGACCCCGTGCGTCTCATCAACATATCAAGCACGGACGATCACCCCCGGGTAGAACCACCGACCTTCCACATATCAAACTGATTAGATTTTGTACATGAAATAATTCGACACTTCAGCGGGATTCGGATCTGCAACAGTGATGGGCAAGTGACTCGAAGTCAACTAATTTAACCACGAAGGCCCGGAACCTGTGCTAACATAAATCAATATATGTTTTTATTTTCAGCTTTGTTTCACAACGTCATTCTCCAAAGTGGATCTGCATTTAGCACTTGGGCTCGAGCAATTGACCCCGTACGCTGTGCACACATGATTGCCCGTAATGTAAACTGCTCACATGCTGTAAACAACACCAAGGCGCTTGTTGATTGCTTCCGTGAGCGATCAGTGGACGAACTTGTGCGAAGTGTTCCGCTCACTCCAAAATACTACACTTGTTTCGCTCCAAGTATCGGCTTAGGTGGAATCTTCCCAAAAGGAAACACTCTGGAAAATCTCATCGATGCTAAGCAATCCAGATTCGCATCTACAAAGATTATGTTTGGTTTGACAAGGAAGGAGGCCTACTCGTACCTGAAACAAGATGAAATAGAAAATGGTATAACCGAAGCTAGAAAGAAACAAATAATCAGAACATATGTACAAAACGTATATAAGTATCACAGACAAAAAATCTACGATATCTTACAACACGAATATACACAATGGGACAGACCAACAGACAGTTACTCCCGACGCGATGACATCATGGATTTTCTTAGTGACGGCCAGTATAAATCTCCACTTGTACGAATGGCGCAAGAACACGCTAAGACAGCCGATACGTATTTCTATTCGTTCGCATACTCCACCCAGTCTGAGGACTTCGCTCAATGGTCAGGCGGTGTGCACGGCGATGAACTACCATATATCTTTGGAGCACCTTTAGTTGGAGGGCTGTCCCCGTTCCCTTCTGTGTACAATCAGCAGGAAATGGAACTTAGCAAATTTATGATGCGAATGTGGACAAACTTTGCAAAGACAGGGTCAGTATCAATGTATTCTTCGTTTCAATTAGGATTACATGTACGTGTCCGACTATCGTTATCTTCGGTGGCTTCCTCCTTCTAAGAATAGCATGTTCGTATTTTAAGAACAATATTATCTGATCACGGAGTTATCAATATTTGGAACGAACAATGTGTTGGTGACATTCCGTTGGATATTATTAAGCAACGAAAATTCACCACATATCTACAAATATTGTACGCTGATATACACAACACGAGTCGGCTCTAGTGATATTGTATTGTCAACAACATATTTGAATTGGAAAATATTTAAATGTTGTTCCGGAAACTAAATATAGAATTGCATTGTCTAGATTTAGAATCTCATCACATAACATTGTTATTGAAACAGGAAGATATGACAACGTACCTCGTTAACTACGAACATGTACATCGTGTACTATGGCACAAATTGAAATGGAATATCATTTTCTACTTGTATGTCGCGATATACGAACACAATATTTTAAACAATATTAATGTCACTGGCCAACTATCCATAAATTTGACGACTTAATATCTGCCAAGAAAACTATTTGTAACTTATCAACATTTCTATTATTTGCAAATAAAACGCACATTGTTTAAATACATTAATTTTTCTACAGTATTTACAAATTATAGTGATTGTTAACTTGTATGCTTATGTACAGTGTTAAAAATCCATGTTCTTCTGAAAACACGTGTGCCCACACTGTATTATTTAATTATGCATGCTAATGTTGTAGGATATAAACATTGTTAGGAAAATGTTTAATGCTGAATAAACTATAGACTATTCGTATTATGTCAAATAGGTACTAGGAAAACACTTCTAAAATGCTTACATAACAAAGACATCCGATAAATTATGGAGTAGTTTTACATAGTATATATCTTGTTATGAATATGAGTCTCCAATATATCAATAACAGTTTACCTAACACCACCTTTCATGGGCAGGCTCCAGCGGTTAACCAGTACTTGTATTGGGTGCACCAACCTCCGTAAGAAACTGCCAACGTTTTCATATAAATGAGACACAGCCTGAATAACTTGTATTGAACGTTTCGTCCATGTTGAACTAGTTCTGGAATAAATCAATGTCAAAACAAACATTGAGTTGAAGTTGCTGATCTTGGCTTACATAGCAAAGCAATCCAATACATGTATATTACTACATAAGATAAGCATACTTATGAATAGCATTGGGTTATAGATGCTATTCCTGCAACTGCAAAATAAAGAGGCTGATTGGACGAATACAATCAGCCAGGTAAAGGAAGTTGGTTTTAATTCAATTATTAGTCAATATTTCGAATGTTAGCATCTCATATACAATAACAAGTTATTAAATGAGATTATTGGAAAGATATATGACTGCATTAAGATTAAATATATAGCAGGAAACATTTAGAAAAAAGAAAGACTCAAAACTAGTCCATGTTACCAAACAAACAAAACATATATAGGTAAGCATGCGTAGGCTTCGATCCCGTGACCTTCGTTATAGCATTAGTAAGCTCAGTGTATGTGGAAATCGTGATAGCCCAGTGGTAGCTCGATCGCTTCAGGTGCTAAGTACCCGGAATTCGAGCCCCGCTGAAGCAGATACGACTGTACCTTTGTGCAAGGTATTTAAATTCCACATTGCCTCTTCTCTTTCCCTCATGGCGATTAATTTCATCAGGGACGATGTCTCGAGAGTGGTTAATATAAGTTGTAATAACTTCTTTCGTAATCCAGTTATAAGCTAAGCTATGCTCATCATACTGTGCTATGTCCAACTGTTGAGATATTTATTTTCTATAAGTAATCTAAGTAGTCTTTTAATTTCGTCACTTTGAAACTGTTATTTTCGTTTACCCCTATTAATAGCCACACCGATATACTCGCCTAAACGTCGCATTACATCTCACAGGTCGAAATCGCACTATAATATTATAAGAAGGGTTGTGTCAAGAGCAAAATATTAAACAGCTATGTTAGTTTTCATATCGTAGTGATCGAAACTATGTTCATACATGTTATTTCTATTAATATCACCATAGATCGACGAAAATTCATTCATTATTTTCATGTCTGAAAAACCAATACTCCTTAATCTTTCCAAACCATATAACCCAATATTCTGTGCATGGATATTTATTTTCATCCACACATGTTGATTTTCAGGGTCGAGTGGTATTGACTTCTAGGGAAATATCTACGGCGTGATATCCGGGTTGAATATTTTCCTGTTTACACTAGCGTATATACGTTGATTAAAGCCTTTGACTAAATAATCATTCGGTCATTTTGATACATTTCCTGTCATACTGGCATCACGTTGATAACACCGATCTCGTCTAGCATGATATTACCTCGTTTGATCAATAATATTCTTATGAATATCGTATTTCATATACAGAACGCAAATATTTCCAGATTGGTAATCCAGAACTCAGTTGTTGTTAATGGTTACACAGAGAATGCTCTAATTGCAATGTACCGCCAGGCATGCGTCTAAACCTTCTAAAAGCAGAACTATTTCTAATATTGATGCACCCATCCTTCGACATAGTACATAATTATGTTCTCCTAGTTCAAAGATGTTATAAGTTATAACGCACACATTATACATAGTTTGTAGTCACACTAAGTAGCGTTGTGTATGTCAATGAACGCGACTAACTCTTTCATACATAACATATTTAATAGGCCGTTAAGTACTAATCCCTTCCTTACCATCAGTGTATACAAATACTATCGGGACCTTTGTGACCGAGTGGGTACGTTCGTTTACTTCAAGTATTACCCTTCACCGCTGTAGTTTCGAATCCTAAATAATGTGTCGAAATCTTTCTTGTGAGGAAGAAAACCAACTGGCTTGCGAATGGTCGATCGTTTTAACCGGGCACACACCCGTGCCTAAAATACCGTTATGGGAGGGACACTGGTGTCTTCCTCCGCCAATAATAGCTGGAGATTCGCCATATGGCATATGCTGTTAGGGTGACTTTAAACCACCAACACACATAAAATAGGATTGTATCGTGAATCCCGTTCCAATATTCTCCAATACCGTTTTCACACAAATAGGCAATTTCGGAGATGTGTATGATCAGATGATATAGCCATTTATATTCGAGGCAGAATATTCAATTGACATGACGCTGGTAATCAATTATCTCTTCATATATCCAAATAAAATAATTATTTCAGTACCGTCAAATGATTCACGTTTTGTTGTAATGTAATCAAATAGTGTAATAATTATAACAACCCCCACGAGTATCCCCTACTAATACAAATACATAGCAAAAATCAAAAATTATTCTATTGCGCTTCACATTTACAGATGCAATTTTAAACATTTACACATGACAATAATATATAGAAATATAAATAAAAATGAATGCATATATATATATTATAACATAATATGTTCTAAACCAATTACTAGAATCCTAGTTAGTTATATATATATATATATATAGGATCCTAGTAATTGGTTTAGAACATATTATGTTATAATATCTACACCATTATAAGTGAGTATACCCCTAATAACAACCAAGCTGGAGTTATAGCTGGCTTCGTGACAATACGGTGTACCACCCAGGGAGTTATGTTGTGTTTCCAGTCTGATAAAATTATTACTTTTGCTGTTTTGATACGGTCACGAACTCGTATCAACCAGGCAAAAAACGCATCATATACTAGTTCCTGAGAATATATCGCTTGCGCACTTGGTGCTAGTTTGTTTACTTCCTGTAGTATATCAGTGTGTCACATTTTACAGATAACAGATGTTTTGAATTTTCTTGGTAATATTGAATTCGTTTCCGTGTATCTAATTCAGTAATTGTGATTTATTCCTGATAACGAGAGCATGATTTCGTTTATTAAATGTTCAAATTCATATCAAAGTAATAAACCCTTCCTGATATCAAGATACCTCGAGTGGATACCGATGCTGATATGAAACTAACCACGTAATAACTTCTAAATATGCTTTTATATTTTAGTGATCCAAATCTACCAGAGTGGGATAACAACGAAAAAGATCGGAACTCGATCTACTTTACAGGCGAGAGATGGCCGCTATACAATGCTAGTTCACAAAGTTATCTGCATATCGGTAAGTATTATTGCCATTGACTTCCATCACTAATTTGCAACAATAAGCGAAACATGCATGCATGTAGTTGTTTGTCACTTTGGAATAAAGATTGGAAATATAATTGTTAAATCAAAATATGAAGCAAGTACAATCAACTTAAGCTATTCAGTGGAAGTCATGATAGCGCAGTGGCTGCGCGGTCGCTTCAGGTGCTAACGGTCCGGAGTTCGAACCCCACTGGAGCCGTTATAACTGTGCCCTTAGGCAAGGCATTTAAATTCCACGTTGCCTCGTCTCTCTCCCTCGTGTCGATGGATTCCACCAGGAATGAGGTCACGAGAGCGATTACTATAAGTTGTAAGAACCTATTTCGCAATCGAGCTAAAAATAAAAAGCATCTCATTTATATTTAAACGAGTACACGTTCAAATTTCTACCATTGATGTCTATAATGCTCGACTTACAATTATGCAAACCGGGCTTACTGTGTTCAGTGATAGGAAGCAAATTATGACACAACGCTTTGAGAATGTAGTCCTTCCATTGGAGAGCTTGGGATATTTCTTCCAGCCCTTTATGGATATTTATACAGGGCCACTCTGGATCAGTATCGTACACAGTCAGTCGGTTGTGGTGGAGTAGACCACCCATATTTCCCGAGTAGAAATCAGTACTCAATTATCCAACCTCCGCAAGCAACTGAAAACGTTCTAACATAACATCATTGTATCACTTGTCCTGGATAGTGAGCCAATCTACAGCCATGATGCTATGCGAAATGTGAGTTATTGCAACGGCGTGCTAGACAACTCGACCATATTATGCAATTTGGTCTGCGCAAAAACAGATTATAGAACCACCGTGTCCGAGCAGTCTAGTACGTCGTTTTTAAAACACTGCTATCATCAGGGCCGTGTGTTCGCTTCGTATCACGAACAAATGATACATGATGATCATTTTTCAGTCACTGTTGCATTTGGTACTGATTTGGAAATTACTTCTCAAGCACAGCAGGCTTTGCATGATTATGCACCAGAGTGGGTGATGTATAAACTACCGTCGACGTAAAGAATGAATGCCAAAGATAGCCCTTGCTGTTAATCCGAATTATAGTTGTAGACTAATATATGAATAAGACCGACCGCTAGAAGACATAAACCTACCAGACGGATATGTGGTTTAACACGTTGCACTGGTAATCCACGGATCGCAGATTCGATCCCGCGTCTGACCCTAATAATGGGACGTTAAACCGAGGTCTCGTGTCGGTGCTTTACACCGTACACGTAAAAGAACCAGAGACGATTCTGAAATGGGTATCTGTCTGTATCATTGTACTATCCTCCAACATTCTAAAATGACTAATCTCTGCAGGAGGCGTTGCTCAAATGGGCAACCGCTAGCGACGATAAATAAACGTACAGCGCAGAAATCCGATTTCCTTAGAAAAGAAACTGCATTCAATCGACTTTACTTAGACATACATTTCAAGGCATTATATGTCTAAACACTTAATATCAGTCACTTGATAAATCACTAATGTTTGATATATTCTTTACCAGTATCAGACACCTCATATTTTCTTTGAAACCATAAAACGTTTCACATAACACTGAATCCATATTTACAGGTTTTAGCCAGTTTTTCAATTGAACCATGTCCATGATTCGCTGGTTGCCAATACTGATATGATACACGTATGTCAGGTGATCCTTAATGCAGCTACGCTTCTATTGTACATATGTAAAGTATTTCTTCTATATTTCGCCAATTAACAGGTCGACGAGGTTCTAAAGTTAAAGATTATTACCGTGGAAAAGAGTCTGCATTGTGGCTGAAGCTCATTCCGAAGTTAAACCTCCCAGACAACAGCAGTTCTGATGCCTCGCATGAGTTGGACAATGCTGAGAACATGTCTACGTTTGACGATCCAACAAGACTTATCAACAAATTCCATTCGATATTCCCAACACCACCTCCCCCTCCGTACACGCCGCCTTTCACACCGCCACAAAGTGATCCTGCGTACGTCACAACACAAGATGATATGGACGATCATACACACGATAGCATAGATTTAACAGAGAAACCTAAACCTTATGAACATCAACATGTTACACCAAAGGAAACGGTTCCCATCAGTAAGCAGAGTACACATGATATAAGTGATTCATCTAATGTTCCACTGAGTGTTGTAATTGCGATCGGCTGTTCGCTACTATTTCTAAACCTTCTAGTATTCGCTGGAATGTATTATCAGCGGAAGAGAATTGTCAAAATGCGAGAATCAATTGCACAACCTGTCAATCATCTAAGTGCAGCGGATATACAGGATAGTAGAAACTGTACGAATTTTCGAGGAGGTTCACATGAAGCTGTCAATCTCGTCCACTCTTTTGACACACAGCCGAAGGTCGCAAGTTTAAACCACAAACCTGTTTCGGACAGCGCATCTCCAGTTTATACAGCCATATCAAAACCTGTCGTTCCACCTCAGGGACCCGGTGGATACGCATATAGTGCATTATCTCAAAAAACCTCATCTCCTATGCATTCTCAAAATCAAACGACTTCATTTTCAAACGTTGCTCCGTCAAATGGTCCGCCATCAGAAGGCGGCGGAAGCCATGCTTCCTCAAGAGGCAGTGATTCTTTAAATAGACCTCCTACACAAATGACTCCATCAGATCGGTCTCCAAAGGTTGACCCGAGAACAAAACATATAGCAAGAGGGAGCCATCAGCCGACATCGAATAATGCCATTACTATTGTATAGCATTGATAATATGTTAAATTATTTGGTTTTGACTTAAGCATATCATTCTTAGTTCATACTAGGCCTTTCCAACTGCACGGATTTGATAAATGGAAATCTGAATATCGTAACTTCTGTCATTGGTGTAAGGCAGAGTAATGCCGTCTCTCTTTCACCATACAGCATTTATATTTACAAATTTAGAATTATAACTATTTAAGCTGGACGGTCTACTACTGAGGAAAATTTAAATTACATGTGTAATGCGTAGCTATGTTGTTATCCCACTGTATTGTCATTGCAAATTGTGGTAGATTAATGCGGATTAGATGAGCTATCGAATGAAATAGTTATTGACTTAGGCTGTTCTCAAACTACATTACTTATAACAGCAGTTGGAAAAGCTGTTGTAGATTATATTTGAATCATAATTGTTCGATTTTGTACTAAGGCATGCTGTTAACCCTATTTAATTGACGGTGACCACGTGCTATTGATTGTGTGCTATTGATTATGTGCTTTATCCTTACATATTTGTTGCAAAAGATCAAAATGAATTAGGAAGGTAACACTGACAAACACCAGTTAATCTGTCATGGATTGAAAACTTCTTGAATTACTTTAATGTCATATTCCTGTTCAACACTACTAGGAACGTCAATATTGTTATCATGCATTTACACTCCTTATAGAAACAGTAGTTCCCAAGTGTTTAAAGGGCTGTCCGATTAGTGCAGTGGTTAGCGCGATCGCTTCTCACCAATGCATCCCGGGTTCTATCCTCGGACCGGGAAGTATGTTAGATGGTAAGGTGGTCGCCAGATCGGACAGGTGGGTTTTCTCCGGGTACTCCGGTTTCCTACCACACGAATATACGCTTTATCCGCGGGTACTCCGGTTTCGTCCCACACGAATGACCACATTTACGCTTTCATCCGCGCCAACGAGAGTGATTAATATAAGTTGTTAGAACGTGTTTCGAATTCGTTGTAAAATATAACGTTTAAAATAAGAGTTTAAATAAGGAAATCAAACCGAGGACATGTTTCCCAGTACAGGAAAAGTATTTTAATCTATTTTGACTAGGATAGTTTACTAGCCGCTTTTCTGTTTTAATGTTCTCTCTATAGACATTATTTCTTGACTTTCTAAAATTAGCGCTCTGTATTCAAATTAGTATCATCGATCTTGTGGTGACGACAATGGCTGCGCAATTGAATTTCATGTTTGTATCAAGTTTCTGCTATTCAAATCTCAATAGTAATGACGTTAATAACATTGTATCGTGTTTTATTAAATTGCTAGTGTAAAACAGAGACACGCACATATAGTGCAATGTCGTATTTCTGAACAGGAAACTGACTTTAATGGTTTTCTTGAGGAGCAGAATAAAACAACCAGGAAACAGTCGCATTCGTATAACGTGGTTACGGTACATGGTTTCAAATCACTTGCCCATCAACACTGTATGTTATAGTCTATATAGGTGAGACGGGAGATACATGTATGAAATGCGAGTGTCCGTCCATTTTAATAATGCATGGAGCGAAGTGCTTCATATGTGATTTTGCAATACGTTATTCATATTCTTGAAACAATGAATCGCATAATCGACTCACGATTTGTCCAGATCGGCCTATACCTACTAGCATGTTACTTTCATAGCAATTCAAATCCCAGTCGGCATACGTTATAAGTGTTATATGCATTACAGTGTATATTTTGTTTTGAAGTGTTAAACTGAAATCAATTATTAAATCAACATTATTTAATGATGTCATATATAACATACATATTTATATATATATTACACGTTTGAATTTCAAATGACTTCTAAGCTGGTCTAATGCATTTGATAAACATGTAAATATATAGTCAAGATATAGTTCATTGCAATAAATAATGTTTCAACCATCCCCCTAATACGTCATCAAAACATACAATGGCCGGTTTCACTAAGCTGTCATAGATAAGATGCCTTAGGGTAATTATATCGTTTTAAATAACTACATGTTGTTCTTCAAATAGCCACCCAATGAGCGACATCGCTGTTTTTGTAATGTATTAATCCGATTCATTGGAATTCTTTGTTTTTACTGTTGTTCCCTGACCAGATGTTGCGGTATGATGAATATGATTTTTATCAAAATCATGTTCATTCATTGATAACAAATATTTACAGTAGAGCCATAGGTATGATATTGTATCGATATTTAATAATTTAATAATTACAAGATGAGAAAACGGGTGACAAATTGATAGCATAATTATGGTGTATAGGAAACCACGATGAAAGCAGAGGAAACCCATTAAAAAGACAACTGACCATTAAAGCGTATCCGTGGTGCAGTACCTGACCGATGTATTTCATTGTACACATTGTTAAATCTGCGACATATGAATGATAGCTTAGTTAGTCCGGCCCTTAATCTAGTTTCATTTTGATCAATATACTCACAACTGTTGTGAGTTTTATGTATGGCAATAAAGCATTGCAGATGCTAATCAGATATAGTTTATGTTATCCAATACTGATCAATCTTTGTTTGCAGTCACGTTAATATGCACGTGTAGAAAGAGCAGGCTTGTTACTATCTACGTGTGTACTCGATTGGCCAGGCGGAACAAGCTTGGAATCTAGTACCGATAATTCCATCCCAACCATTCCATAACAAAATGGCGCTTGAGCTAATAATAATTTACGAAAATGTTAGACTCTGAAAGCGATGAGAGCATCAAATAGACCTCTTTTATTCTGCCTGCTGTCTTTGTAAGTCATATTACTGGGCACTATTCTGAAGTATAATATATGTTGAATAATTAACTGGAAATCCATCCTAGGTTCAGGAGTGGCTATTATTAGTTTTCGATACTCGTTGTGAACCTTAATTTGGTTGCATAATTCAACGAACAAATAGTATTATATTATGATTGGATATTATTTTTTATTTCATAGAAATCTATGCTACAATGCTTAATGTGGAGCTGGACCAAAGGTTATAAAACTGTTCTCCAATCTCAAACTTCTGATTGGTTCTGCTGAATGCAAATTCATCCAATCAAATTCCTTGAGATTTGAGAACAGTGTATAACCTGGGCCCTGGGACGTTGGGCATAGTTATTATCGTAAATGGCGTCGAGGCCGAAATCGTACACGTTGCTGTTATTTTCAATTGCAGCAGCCAACACAACGATATCGTTAATATAGCATTGATAAATGTCTACAATTCAGTGGAAAGCAACTATATCTATATCTGACATACATAGGACTCTTCATTCAGCTATTCTGGTCATGAAATTGTATACATCTTATCATATACAATGCAAGACCATTAAATATACCTAGGTAAGGTACTTTGTGATATAAATATTATGTACAATGTTTTGTTTGGAGTGAGATTATATATTATTTAGACATTTAGAAGAAGAATTGTTAGGTATTCAATTTCATGTTTTATATCATATGTTCCTACATCACTATCAACAGTTTATGTGCATGCAAGTGCTAGTTTGCCTGATCTGTTATAACATTGACATTGTCATACCACATTCGCACATTGACAATCAAATTAAGAACATTGTTACATATTCATAAATAAATTGGATTTATGATCATAGATATTTCTATATTTATGCAAATCAACAAGATTCGGTCTCCAATGTGTGCGTGCGACTATTGAATAAATGATTTGGCATATTAACAGATGGTGGTTGAAAAATAAACATCGTTTACTAATATTAATATGCCGACTATTTACGTCGCATCACTCGTCTTGTAGAGCATTCAGCAACGCTTGTATATATAGTTCTGCCAAAACATAAATATAAGTAGGAATATAATGTTATCACTAAATGAAAACCCGAGGAATATTAAAATATGCAGCCAAATAATTGAAATGCATATTAAACAGTAGTAGGCACAGGCTGTAACCTTGTCGCAATCCTAAATTTACATCTACGTTATACATATTTCTAGTATTCGATATGTCAATAACTTAGCTTGACGTAGTTAGATACAGGTAAACATATAATAGTTGCTTATTGTTTACGCCAACATTGCTCCAAGTGCATTCATGAACAAATTAAAAGGCATTTTAGTTTTAGTTTCGTTAGAGAGTTAGTATTTATTTCAATGCCTCGGCGATATCCATCTGTGATGAACACAATAGTGTTAACTGAACATGTGTTTGCTAATGTTAATAGACACTATAGAAAGCTGTGTTTCCATGTACGCTATTGAGTATGACAAATGTATGGCACTCTCGCAGTACTAGCGACAATTAACATGTACAAGGATGTTATGGTGCCAGATGCGTGTCTGATTTTATATAATATTTGTTGACGTGTGTGGTTTGCAAAGAGATATATGTATCACTTAATATCACTATGTACGACAAGTGCTTCCTGTAGTTATCCGGACACATGGTTGATACTTATTAACAACGCTAAAAGAAATAAGTGAATGAATAGCTTAGTATAATTATATATAATGAGGAAGTCGTGATAGATCAGTCGTAGTGCGTTCGCTTCAGGTGCGAAAGGCCCGGAGTTCGTGCCCAACTGTAGCCGTTACGAGTGTGTCCTTAGACAAGGCACTTACATTCCAAATTGCATCTTCTCTCTCCCTCGTTGCGATGGATTCCATCAGAAATGAGGTGTCGAGGGCGATTAATCTAACTTTTTAAAAACTCGTTTCGTGATGGAGCTAAAATAAATTTGCATAAACTTGCATAATATATAATAGTTGCCTTGTAGCACACATTATGTGTCCTTCCTTCCATTTTATATGTATTTAGTTCCAGTGCAGTTATATTGAATGTGTGTGTATACAATGCACACTTATTCAACACATATCATATACGGATGGGTTGCATCTCAATTGAATTTATATTAGCTTTGACATTGCTCCACTTGTGATTTAAAAACACTAAATGCTTCACCAATTCTTAAATAATAATATTTAAACCGCATGAGAGTGCCGCACATGCATCACATGGACACATTTATATGTGTAGATTTGGCCATTATATTAACTGCTAGATTCTCATCCGGCCACCCCAACCACTCACTATATGTATCCTCAGCCACATCAATGTGGGTGTCATAATGAGCCAGAAGGAAAACGAGTTTCATCATTTCGGACAACACAATTCGGATCACACTGTCACTATTTCGGATGCACATAATTCGGATCAAATTGTAATTATTTCAGACAAGTCGGATACGAATCTAGCAGTTCATTTAGGTTAGCATTTAATTTAGTACAACTAGATGATTCCAGACGATAATTATATTCCTTTGATCTAAACTCTCAGGTAAAAGACGTCGTTGTTGTTGGTTTGTGCTTGGTTACGGAGCGGATTGGTCAGTCAAATATCGACAGTCGCTAACTATATGTAATACAATAATGAATTTGTTATTCGATATTACTATTATAAGTTTGTAGTAATTTCATTGGATATGTGTTGCATAAACATAGCAAGTGTCTGCTTACACCGTATATGTAAGCGATATATGATGGTATAAACGCCACCTTAGGTCACAACTGATTGGCATTCTGTCATTAGTTATATGACATATTGCATCCCGCTAGAAGAGTGGATCACAAATACGAGGCCAATAATTATTCTTTATTAATAATTTTAAGTTTTTTACCCTTTGTTCGTAAAGAATAGATGCTCGGTTAGCACGTCTGGTGAAGATTTGATAAATCACCATCTACAACGAGCTTGTGATCATTAGGGTGCCTGACAATATGATAAATGGATTAATGTTATAACTATTTGTCTTTGTGAAGCTTTCGTTTGACCACGTTAGCATCTTTCGATGAACTACTATTCGTAGACTAACAACACAGCTCTAACATCGTGCGATGACCTACTTTTGGCGGACTAACAAAACGGTAAAAATGTTTTCTATTTTCATTTTCATATTTGTTTTCACTTCATTTGTTCAACATATATGTCATGTTAATAGAGTAATTTAAAACATGTTTTCAAATAAAAACTGAACTATGTGTTTTGTGTGTGTTCTTTGTGTGTATGGCAAATGTATATCGTCAAAGAGGTAGTTGATTTTGCTGACTGACGTGAGACGAATAACACCACATCATTGGTGTATACAGACTTGCATTGATGAGGTAATCAAAACCTTTGTTTATATTCAGCTAGTGACATATTTTTTCAAATGGCGTGTGACCAAATTGGAACCAAAATGAATTCAAACATAGTTTTCTCTACGTTGACATACCATCCTTGATTTTCTCTAATTTCTCTTAGCTTAGTTGTTCGTGTGTAACTGCAATGGTGGGTTATTTACATCAATGTGCAACATGTAACTAAATGTGTATAAAAATTGAAGAACAACAGAGGTCTACATTGTTTACAATCATTAATCTGACCCATAGTTTGGGAAGATTTTATTCTCGCACACCTACTAGCCAAGACATGTTTCCAGCTAGTTCCATTCGTGCAGAATGTCCTTTTCCACAACTGCACGTGACATTTGTATTTAGCTCCACGTGACTGTTATCTTTAACTCTCACTTGACCTCCACATGGTGTTAGTGATAGTGATGCTTTATAATGATAGTGTCGTGGGAATCATTTGGTTTTCTAAAATCACCAATAGAAATTTATTAAATATGTAAAATTGAACACATTTGAATCAACATGTCTATTTTTAACTTGCGCTGGACAACTCATCTATTTATACATGCACACACTCGTGAATCGGTTGGATAACATAATTACTTCATCCATCCGGTTCATTAACTTGTCTGTGTCTTTATACATGCACACACTCGTGAATCGGTTGGATAACGTAATTACTTCAGCCATCCGATTCATTAACTTGTCTGTGTCTTTATACATGCACACACTCGTGAATCGGATGGATGGTTACGTCATTAATTACGTCATCCAATCGATTCATTAACGTGTCTGATAGACGTTGCCATTGTTAAGCAGGCATATTTGATATGTTGGCTGCTCTGAAGTCATCAATATTCGTACGAAGAAGGCAAATCTACCGAGAAAGCATAATGTTAACGAAATACTCTTCGACGCAACTGACGACATCTGAAAAGCTTGAATGTGTCTATTTCTTGCCACAACTAGTACGTCTATTAGCCCATAACCTGCTAATCACGACTAAGGTCCCTCTTGCAAACTTTTGCATAAAGCCATATCAGACGGCACAAAACGTGCCATCTGATCAAGCTCGTTGCTATTCGTGGAGTTAAAACGCTTGGCTGAAAAGCAACAACATAGATCATGAACAGACGCGGTGTTGGATCTACTAGTATGCAGTTTGCATATTCCTTCCAATGTATGCCACAGGTTAAGTGTTAAGACCAAAAGAAACAACCCTCCAGAGGAGGCTTCACCGTTTCATATTCATTCGGCACAATTAGGCCACTCAACACCATTCTGCCGAGAAAGCCCGTAACACGAAAGAAAACAAATACACAACCAGAATGATATCTTAGTCAAGGGGCCAACGATTAGGGAAACCATGACACCGAACTCGAGGAGGTTCATCATATAGCCGAAGCAACATAGAATATGGACTCAATATCTCTGGAGTTCTCACAATTAATTCTTTGTTTATACTATATCTCATAGGTTACATCGTGTATGTCCTCAGGGTCGTTACAATTATAAAATTGCACAATAATCGTTACCATTCCTTATAGTTTCTACACTTTATTTTAGCTCGATTGCGATGCAAGTTCCTGCAACTTATATGATTCACTCTCTAGACCTCATACCTGATGATATCCTCGCCAGGAGGAGAGAGAAGGGGCAATATGGACTTTAAATGCCTTGCCTGAGGGCACACTCGTAACGGCTACAGCTCCATGTGTATTGTTTTTTTTACGTTTATTTATCGTCGCTACCGGGTGTCCATATGAGCGACGCCTCCTGACGATATTGGTTATTTTAGATGTTGACGGGTAGTGCAATGATACAGACACAGACTCATTCCAGAGTATCCTCTATTTATTAGGTAACACTGGAGATCGAACCAGCGTGTGTCATGACGTATATGTTAACATATAGTATAGGTCATGAATATTCGGTAGGCCTAATAGTTACCCTCTAAACGTCTTTTTATCTGAAGATAGGATAAATATAATAGTAGGTTTCTGTCTTATAGCTTTTAATTTATTAGGCGAGATGGAGAAAATATACATGGCGAGTGTCTGCCGAGCAACATAATATTCTCTATGTGTTGACTATTCACCAAACAGTGCACATGGACCAAATATATAAATACATGTCTATTAGCATAGGAAGATATGTGATATTGAATGTTCCAAAAAATATAATTAATTGGTATAATGTGTTTTACGTTTATTTATCTCCCTACCGGTTGCCCATATGAGCGACGCCTCCTGACGAGAGTAGTCCATTTAGATGTTGGAGGATAGTGCATGATACAGGCAGAGACCCATTCCAGAGTCTCCTCTGGTTCTTTAAGGTGCACGGTGTAAAGCACCGACACGATACCTCGGTTTAACGTTCCATATGAAATACTGATAATTGTATTATGGTCATCCGGGGGGTCGAACCTGTGATCCATGGATTACCATTCCAGCGGTACACAGTGAATGCACTATTTATAGAGTTTATTCTAATACTGCAAACGGAAGGTCGTATGATATGTTGATTTTGATGTTGACAGCTAAAATGTTGACTTTATAAATTGTGTAGTATGAATAAGCTGCAGTACGTTGATTTGAGTTGTGTTTGCTGTTTACACTAACACAGTATATATTCAATGATACTTCAAGTGATCAGTTTACAACTTATAAAATAATGGATGTTAGTTCTTTCAGTGTATGGCGAATTTCATTTAGCAGAATTTAGCAGAATGAACATTGACAGCATATACCGTGATAGCACAGTGGTTGCACTTTCGTTTCAAGCGCGAAAGGCCCCACCTGGAGCCGTTACGATTGTACCCTTAAGCAAGGCATTTAAATTCCACATTGCCTCTTTTCTATCCCTCGCAGTAATGGATTCAATCAGGAATGTGGTCTCGAACGTGATTAATATAAGTTGTTAGAACTTGTTCCGCAATCGAGCTAAGATCAATTTGTATAAACTAACATTGACAGCAGTATTATTCCAAGAGTGGAAACAACATTCGATCATGCACTTAAACAAACCAGGTTTTCCTTCAAGCCATACTACGGAATGAAGCTTGAACACATGAGTACAACTGATTTACTTAAAGCGACAATATATACTGAGTCAAAAAAGAAACGATACCAAACTAAATATGACGTAAAACGGATAAAACAATAGAAAGGTTTAATATATTAGTACGTATCAGTACCGGGTATCTTATTGCAACGTCAGCCAATCATAAACACAGGTAAATAAACACCCGATAATCCTGGAACGCCGAATTTCCGATTTCCACGTGCTCCTCAACAAAGACTTCCTACACATGTACAAATCGGAAAACCGGTTTATTGTACTGGTATTGCATTATCATCGAGGAAAAACACCTTACATACTCATTGTTACCTCTAACAAAATGCCTAGGCTAAACCGCAATCAGAGAATGCGTGCCATTGGCATGATTGACGGCGGTTTACGTCAGCGTGACGTCGCAAATCGACTCGGGGTTACGCGGATCACGATAACACGTCTACTTCGACGTTATCGAACACATGGATCGGTGGACGACCGTCCAAGATCTGGTCGACCACGTGTGACGACGCGTGAACAGGACCGTCACATTCGGACGTCACATTTACGTGACCGGTTCCTACCTGCTACGCACACAGCTGCCGTTACTCCTGGGATGACCAACAATCGCATCAGTGCACAAACAGTCAGGAACCGGCTCGGTGAACGTGGCATTCGTGCCTATCGGCCATACGTTGGACCCATCCTGACACGACGTCACCGTGACGTACGGCGGGAATGGACGACGGAACGTGCTCGCTGGACTCGGTTACAGTGGAATTCGGTGATGTTTAGCGATGAATCGCGGTTCTGTTTGCGTCGAGCGGATGGCAGAGAGCGGGTATATCGCAGACGCTGTGAACGTTACGCCGACGCATGTGTACGTCAGGTCGATCTGTTCGGGGGCGGAAGCGTTATGGCGTGGGGCGGTATCACCTTCGGCAGTCGCACTGAACTGTTAGTGGTGGACGGGAACCTAAACGCCCAGCGGTACTGTGATGAGATCCTTGCGCCATTTGTTGTGCCGTTCTTTAACGCCAACAGAAACGTCACACTGTTCCAACAGGACAACGCCAGGTGTCATACTGCTCAGATTTCCACCACATTATTGGAGCAGAACAATATTGAAACCCTGCCGTGGCCTGCTTTGTCACCAGACTTGTCACCCATAGAACATTTGTGGGATACGTTAGACCGCCGCGTCAGACGACGTCAGCCGGTAACGTTAAACCAACTGAGGGATGTTTTGCGTCAGGAGTGGACAAATATTGACCAGCAAGAGATTCAGACACTCTTCCGTTCGATGCGACGGCCCATACTCGGTATTGACGTCTGTGTGAAAACTCCATTAGACCCCTGTCCGACGAATTACATTATCACGCAGCATACAGTTTCGGAGGCTCATTATGCGTTATGTGCTCCTCTTTCAAACATGTTGGACTATCATCTTATGAATTTTCAAAGAATTTTCTTAATAAATGTTGAAATTATAGACACATAAACACCAGGTATCGTTTCTTTTTTGACTCAGTATATATACATACATAATGTTATTTTAGTAAAAGGTCGCAGCTATTTAAAGAATGTTATTTCAAATAGCTGTTTTGTTTTTTATTAAATGCCAAATATTCACACAGTAGCGAAACAATCAAATAATTATAGCACCGTCGTATACACGAATTGTTTATCAACAAACTGTGTGTAAACAATGGTTAATCAATCAGTCAATCTTTATTAGCAATCGGCATATAAGTATGCTTTGGCCATTTACAAATTATATTTATGTGAAATATGGCCAAAGTGCAATTACAACATACACAGCATATATTTACAGTATACACATACAATTCAACATATTGACATATAAATGTTATATGTGTAGTCATATGTTATATGGGTAGTCATATGTTATATGGGTAGTCATATGTTATATGGGTAGTCATATGTTATACCCATGAAACACATGTTATTAATTCAAACATTTCCTCAACTTAAATGCACATGGGTTACACAACAACGTATGCTGCAACAACCGTCCTAGATGTTTGTTCTGACGGCCGATATATTCAAAATGTACGCAGATCGTGACAAATCGATGTTGTTATATTGGAAACCACTGCTTAATAATAGAAAATAAGTATTCAAATTACAATGAGAAATTGCTACTTATACGTAAAATTTCAAATTTTATAAACTTTTTATTCCGCAGTGTCTCTTTACACACGTTGCCATTTCATAAGGTGCTTGCTCATATAGTCTACGCACAGACGGATCTGTAGTCTGTAGTCCAGTGGTAACACACTGGACTGGTAATCCAGGGATCGCAGGTACGATCCCCCATCTGATCCTAATAAAATTAACAGTCTTTCAGACGGGGACATTAAACCGAGGTCTCGTGTCAGTGCTGTACACCGTGCACGTAAAAGAACCAGAGGAGACTCTGGAATTGGTCTCTGTCTGTATCATTGCACAATCCTCCAAATTTAAAACGACTAATCTCTTCAGGAGGCGTCGCTCATATGGGCAACCGGTAGCGACGGTAAATAAACGTAAAACACGTACATATAGTCTACGCACAATACCCGAAAGCTAGTGAAGTGATCTATTGCATATTATTGCAATGAGATTGCAAACACAGACAGACAGAAAGCTTTCCAGTGG
This sequence comes from Archivesica marissinica, assembly GCA_014843695.1. NCBI lineage: Eukaryota > Metazoa > Mollusca > Bivalvia > Venerida > Vesicomyidae > Archivesica > Archivesica marissinica. The sequence goes on along the minus strand of CM026389.1, from coordinate 4,211,515 downwards.
CACGCTTAATATGCAAATCAAAATAGCAAATAAATAGCCGCCAATCTCTAAGACTAGAGTCGCAAATTCCATCTAATATTAAGCTCTGTAATCTAGCAGATAATTATGTACACAGCTGGGCTGCCCGCATTTCATTAATTTAAGCCTTTATTCGTCGTCTTAGGTTGCATTTCGGGACTTCTGCTATAATGTATTCGTCTTATTTTATGATTGAGCATTGTGCCATATGTCCAAATTGAACTATTTGCATGCTGGGTTAAATACAAGCTATACATAATTCAAATATTTGTCAAGTTTAAACTTTATTTATTGTGCAACGATTGCGAAGCATGTTCTAACAACTTACATTAATCACGTTCGTTGGAGCGGATGATAGGATAGTGTATATGTTATCAAATATGTGTAGAAGATGACAATTCATGTATGTAGTTGTCTTATTGGTAGCTGAAAACTCTGGAACTATTTAAGACATAATTCTAATGAAATGTCATGACATCATATTTGTTCGTTATTTTCTCCAGGTAGAGTTTAGAAGCATACATACCGGGGTGTATGTAACGTCACACCATCGTTACTCAAAGCGAGACCTCCAGAAATATATAGTCATTTTAGTTGACGGATTGTGCAATATACAGAAGATGATTCAATTCCAGAAGCTTCACTGGCTCTTGTACATACTTGATGCATATCATTGATATTATAGTGCCATTTGAAAAAAAACTGTTAGTATTATTGCAGATGGGAGATCGAGCCTGTGATACCCGGATTCGAAGTCCAGTGTTGACCACTGACCCCCGTATATGTACCATCTATTTTTGATTATGATGTGTGTCTCCTCTCCCTATGATAGGACCACGTGTTCCACTTCAATTACACATGTACGCCTTATTATAACATAGTTTTCATCTTTATTCAAGTATCGTCTATGTACATACATATAATGCAAAGATAAAGCTAAACAATCATATTAAAAGTACATAGCCAGTTTCCAGCAGTTTGATTGGATATGGCGTGATAGTTCTGGGCTAGCCGGGAAATATACATATGCTATACATTCCTTTCGCGTGTTTCACGATTCCTAAAATAAGAATGAACTATGCGCATACGGTTGTACTATGAGCAATATATCTGTCTGTACAAATCGTCAACATAAATATGGAAGTAATTCTTCTATAATGTTCACAATTTTAAATATGTTTAATTTCTTAACACACGGTAAGACAACAGTGAAATACGATATGAGACTCGATTGGATATTTACGTAATTCCAAATCTGGACGTGACGGAATCAAGGTAAAAACCATATATCCATGAAACTACTCAATTGAGGCAGTCGATGCGGTAAAAATGATAAAAAATAAAATCGATGAAAATCCCGAAATTAAAACAGTGACTGAACATATGGAATTGGAAAAGATGATAACCATGCCTTCATGGTAATCAAATTGTTAGTTGGCTTCTTAAAAGGGTGTGTGATCATATTGGGCTCGGGGAATATCACCCCTGAACGGCATTATATGCACATATACGCCGTCAAGAAGCCATAGTACACGTATTATATATGGATGGACTTATATGGCTGCATTCTCGCCAATATAGTTACCACATATTATACTTGTTTTGTACTTGGAATATGGTTAGGTCATTGCCATCTCGAAGTGTTACAATCATAATCATAGGAGTAAATGAATCGCATGCAACTTTAGTTAGATAACTGAATTATGTATTGGGTAAGTCAGAAGGAGTACTGATTTTTAAAAAAATGTAGCGATATAAACGTTATTTATTTTACAACGATTGCGAAACAAGCATTAACAACTTATATAATCACTCTCGTTGGCGCGGATAAGAGCGTGTATGTGATAATTCGTGTTGGTGGATACCGGAGTATCCGGAGAAAACCAACATGTCAGATCTGGCGACAACCCTACTATCTAAATACTTCTCGGTCCGAAAATCGAACCCGGGTTGCATTAGTGAGAAGTGCGCGTGAAAACAACTGAGCAAATGGGGCAGGCATATCCTACACGCCGCAACACAGCAAAGGAATATATGATAGTAGATGATGGTAGAGACATGGTGTATGTTAGATAAGGGCATTGGAATAGGAACAACCGCTTTATTATTCTAGCAAAATAATAATAAAATAAATACATTGAAGGTTATTGATTAGAATTTAACTGCACTTACAGTTGCTGTTATTATATTTGTTCATTCTCCGATAAATACGATCGTGAATAGTGTGCTTACCTGTGGTGTCATGTTGCTACATTGTAGCCTGACGTTGAATAAACGTAAATGTTCTGTTGCTGCTGCTGCTGCTGCTGCTGCTGCTGCTGCTGCTGCTGCTGCTGCTGCTGCTGCTGCTGCTGCTGCTGCTGCTGCTGCTGCTGTTGTTACTGATGTTGCTGTTGCTGCTGCTGTCGCTGCTGCTGTTGTTGATGATGGTGCTGCTGCTGTTGTTGCTGCTGCTGTTGTTGCTGCTGCTGCAGTTGCTGCTGTTGTTACTGCTGATGTTGCTGTTGTTGTTACTGCTGCTGTTGTTGCTGCTGTTGTTGCTGCTGCTGCTACTGCTGCTGCTGCTGCTGCTGCTGCTGCTGCTGCTGCTGCTGCTGCTGCTGCTGCTGCTGCTGCTGCTGCTGCTGCTGCTGCTGCTGCTGCTGCTGCTGCTGCTGCTGCTGCTGCTGCTGCTGCTGCTGCTGCTGCTGCTGTATACTATAAAAGAAACATTGAGAGAACAGTCTTTCAGATGGGACGTTGAACCGAGGTCTCGTGTCGGTGCTGTACACCGTGCACGTAAAAGAACCAGAGGAGACTCTGGAATGGTCACTGTCTGTATCATTGCACTATCCTCCAAAAATCTAAACTGACTAATCTCTTCAGGAGGCGTCGCTCATATGGCAACCGGTAGCGACGATAAATAAACGTAACACACACACTACTCGGTACAATCTAATGTATTAACCAAATAAGATAATCCGTTTTAGACCGGGGGACGGGTCAGGGAGGGTAATCTTACAGGTACACAAAATGACAAAGTGTTGCTCGCTGTATTTCTGGTTCAAGAGTGATGTAAAAGACCCGGATCTACCCTGACTAATACCCGGTATTCTCGTTACCTGAAAAGCCGATAAATCTCGGTGCACGGTGCACGGTAGATAGATTAGCTGCCGTGAATCACTACACACCTTTATTGGACGGTGTACAAGGCCGTCATATCTGGACTGCGAAGACAACCAAGTTTATACAGTCAAACCTGTGTTAAGCAGCCAGCCAAGGGAATGACAGAAAATGAGTTCTTAGCACAGGTGCTGCTTAATAGATGGCACATGTATAACAAAGCAACACATTGGGAATCTGGAAACTAGTTTCTTAATACAGGTTGGCTGCTTAATAGAAGTGATCCATAACACAGGTTTGAATGTATATAAATATAGGTCTTTAGTTTATACAAATTTATTTTTGCTCGAGTGCGAAACAAGTTCTTTCAACTTATATTAATCACTCTCGAGACCTCATTCCTGATGGAAACCATCGCCATGAGGGAGAGAGAAGAGGCAATGTGGAATTTAAATGCCTTGCCTAAGGGCACCATCGTAACGGCTCCAGCAGGGCTCGAACTCCGGACCTTTCGCACCTGAAGCGAACGCGCATCCACTGCGCTATCACGACTTCCACTTATATATGTCTTTGCAACATATAGTAGCATCTCATGTATATGTGCGAATTCCTGTTAACTTCTGTTATTCATGGACTCTCCATTTCCTAATTAATAGCACACTGTTGAACTTGTGCAATTGCTATCACATAACCCTTTGATGTGTTGCGGTATGTGCTTGCAGGTATGGCGTTGTTTGTGTTTGTAAGTAAATTATGTTGACTTTACAAAATTGAGCTACAACTGTTTATTCAAGTACAATTTTTAATTACTTTTATTTTTTCTTTGTATATCCATTACTACCAGTAAAATACATTAATAGGACGTGTTAATTATTGTGATTCCTAGAAACAAAATGAACATTGGTGTACTCAAACTGTTCATTGGCTTAAACTATTTTTGTTTGTTTATCCTTGGGCTTAAAGTCGCACCAACAGCGTATGTCATATGGACAGACGGATCTGTAGTCCAGTGGTTAACGTTGCAGTTGTAATCCATGGATCACAGGTTCGATCCCCCGTCTGACCCTAATAAAATTAGGTCTTTCAGATGGGACGTTAAACCGAGGTCTCGTGTCGATGCTTTACATCGTGCACATAAAAGAACCAGAGGAGACTCTGGAATGGGTCTGTATCATTGCACTATCCTCCATACATCTAAAATGACTAATCTCTTCAGGAGGCGTCGCTCATATTGGCAACCGGTAGCGACGATAAATAAACGTAAGACGCACAGGTCACATGGCGACTATGCAGCTTTTATTAGTGGAGGAAGACTCCCGGTGCCCCACTGAGTAGTAGTTTAGGCATGGACGGGTACCCGGGTAAAACCACTGACCTTTCTTAACTGGATAGCTTCAAACATATGTAATAATTCGAGGCTCCAGCGGGGCTCGAACTCCGCGCCTTTCGCACATGAAGCGAACGCGCTACCACTGCTAAATAAAGTTCATAGTCAAGATACAAGAGATGTTTCCATATAATCAATTAGTACCCTATGACATTGAACTCAAACATGACATGTATTTATTTCTCTAAGACAACACTATTTTCCATTTTTGGAGTGTGTTTATTAGATTTATGTTACATGACACATCTCTCAGCTGAAAGTATGTTGTTTGTATGCAATGTTTTTTAAAATTATTTCCCTAAATTTCCGTAACTGCTCCAGTGGGGCTTGAATGCGCTACCACTGCGCTACCACTGTGCTACCACGATTGAACCTGTTGATAGTGTGTAAACTGTCGAAATATATGCATATATTCACTGAACATTTTAATCTACCCAAATGTGTCTATAGATATCGTACACATCTCGAATATAAATAAATATATTTAGAATACAGTGCACCAAGAAAATGGCAAATAGCAGCAGTAACAAAATAAATGAGACCCTTTTTTATTAAAATAAAGCTCTCCAACTCGTTCTAATTCCCAAATAATCGAATTTGGGGGGTTAAAATATCGACCTAAATTTGTTATTATATTATAACCAAAACGACGAGGAATATACCCAACTAATTGGAATATTATGTCAACATTCTTCGACACATTTTACTCAGCAGGGGGGGTGAGTAACAAAATAAATGGGAGCCTCGGCGCCCCACGTTGAGCCCTCCCTCCATGTTCCGGGTGAACAGACCTCTTAATTTGGGCCGAGGAGGCTCCTAGCCCCATTTCAGACAGCCAAAAAACACCCATATATGAGCCAGGGGACGGATCACAACCCTCGCCGGCCCAGGGCTCTCAGAAACTACGTGCCAAAACAGATATGACAAACCACTTACCTGTCGGGGGTGAATCTCAATGATTATTAAGCCTTTTGGTCGTACCCCGGGCGCCTAATATAAGAGATATTATTTAAGAACCCTTTTTTCCCCTTAAGTCGAAAATGTTTAATATTCTGGAGCACTAGGGATTGCTCGAGGCGTGTAATTGGGAGGACTTTCACGTTCGAGAGGACCTCCCCACATACATAAACACACTATGCGCTTAGTTGTTTTAACACTTTTTTTCTCTCGTCCGATCTACCGTCAGCGATTAATTTATCGATGTTGGCCTTCGATAATACATCGGGAGATGCTCTACATTTAGTTCGGATATCCTCTTTTAAGGATTGGTATCGATCCCATTATTCGCATACTATTTTAAATTCGGGGTCGGATATTACGTTATCCCGAATAGCTTCGCTTATTATGAGATCGATACTGTTTTTCTTAGATTGGGCGGCAATCGCTATACGATCGTGTTTTTTACTTTTATTTTCTAGATGGCGTACGACTTTTCTTCCTACCATGCATAAAAGTCCGCTAGCCGCGGCAGCTACACCCAATCCTATAGCTATCGGAGTTCCTACGATCGTCGTTGTTATAATAACGCTTCCGACTCCGCTAACTATAGAACCCGTAGCGAATATTGTATTAGCTCCTTCGATGATATTCGCTAATCGTTTATATTTTTTAGATATAGTTACCCGATTATTACGTTCGTTATGTAGTAAGGTTTGAATCTCTACGATTCTCCCCATTCTAAAAATCGAGGGATCTACATTAATCTCTTCCGTTATAGGTATAGTTGGGTATAACGCCATCTTTTTTCTTACTCTTTCATATTATAAATCTAGTTCAACTATTATAGCTACAACACTAATAGCGTCTAACGGTCTAGCCGAAGTCGTTACAAAGTTTATAACATTACTCGCCATCACTTCAATATGATTAGCAAAAACTATATACGCCGATCGAACGTCCTTATTTTTTGTAATACTTTCTTTTTGTGTAATTCCGTTAATTACGGGATGTACCGTAATCGTATCTAAACCATCACCTCCGCTACCAGTTTTTATGGAAGAAATAGACATGCGTAAAATTCTACCCGCTATAGTCATAGGGTATCCGGACTATTTATTATTAGCGCTATTACCGAATGCCCATCCCAATACATCGCGTAAAGGATCCCTTTCCTCGGCCCATATAGTAATAATATCTTTTTTAGGTTTATTTAATATAGTTGACGTTACGGCAATTAATCCGTCTAAGTGTTTTTCTAGAGCATTTAATTTACGAGTATCCGAATCGGGTTTATTTAATATAGTCGACGTTACGGTAACTAATCCGTTTAATTGTTTTTCTATACTATTTAATTTAGCCGATTCGGATTTATCTAATATATTTGACGACGTTATGGCTATAAATATATTTAATCGTTTTTCTAGATCATTTAATTTACCGTTATCTTTAATATATTCTTTATGACTACCCGGCCCGTAAATACTCATTTTACTTCGAGTACTACGGAGATCGGAAATTCGTGATTGTCTAACTTTCTTCCGTTATCATCTCTGATAGTAATATCCAATTCGTTAATACAACCGCGTTCCAAATGTTTGAATTCTGGATTAGGATAATCTATAACAACGGGTTCCCCGAAGAAAGCATTTCCCGCGTCTATTATCTTAAGGAGTGTACTCGGAGCTCCATCACATATGTTATACGACGTATTTAATTGTTCTAAGTGCACTCGAATAGTTTTAGTTAAGGCACAACTTACCGGTTTTTCGCCGACGTATATACCGGGTTCCAACCAACCTTTATTAGCGTTATACGTTTTAAATATACCTAGTATGTCACACATACCAGGTGTCATAGTTATTTTTTCGCGTTTGACATTTAGGGTTGCGATTCCATTAGATTTACAAATGCTGATACTCGCGAAGTCGGTAAATTCTGTATCTATAAATGTTTGTAAATCCTCGAAATTCCATAAACCCGGTGATAATTTTACCGCGGTTACAGTACTCTCTTTTAGGTACCCAAATCCTTCGTTTATGATCGTATTATACCAACCGACCGTAAGTGTTATTGATCTAAGGCCAACGCGTAGATCCCCGCAGCGGTTATCAATATATTGTTGGAGGCTTGTGGCCTCACCCCTTTGAACATCGGTGATTGTTTGAAACATAGTTATAATAAAATATGGCTAATACTTTAAATAGAACTTTCGGCTATAATCCTTCGGTTACTTATAAAACCGGCGGTGTATATAAACGCCAGCTTGAGGCCGTGAACCTAACCACCCTGATGATCACGGTCGGCCCGAACGAGGTCTTCTACACCGAGGTTACGAATATCTGGCGAAAATACAGGCTACCTCCTGTCAAGACGGACACCGTAGCGCAGGCTTGGAACAACACACCGATGCAGTTTTGGCAGAATCAGCTCAACTTCGCCATGTGGTGTGCCACGACCGGTTGCGGTGTGTCATTCGAAGACAATCTGAACGGTGTATGTGCCCAAAACGAACCGCTGATGCAATCGGTCTATATCTTCCACGTCTACTATACTATTAGGAGGATTTTAGACGAATTACGAGTCTCGCTACCGCAGAATAATAATTTCGATCCCTTCTCAAATACGTACGACAGACGGGCCTATGAGGGGATATGAGTTTGACGTGAGACCGATGACCGACTGGCGGCAGAAGAGCTACCAGAACAGCAACGGGCTCGGTGATGTCTACACCCTAAGTCACAGCACGAGGGCGCGGACGAGCATGGCAGACCACGCACAAATATTATCGGTCAATGTCGGTAATTTAGATCGGTCGTCGGCGACCTTCGGTCCTGAGGTCCCAGGTGAGTTTCATACGCCTTTCCTAGCTAAAGCATATTACGCTCCTCCGGTGAAAGCTCATATTGATCATATTCTGCAGGATCCGGGCGTAGACGGCGCCTGGAGCACATTTGTGCTAGATAAGTCAAACGGGTTCACCCGGGCCGGTGTTTCCAGCCTGAATGATTCAATCCGGACCTATGTCTGGGCTCTCCTGGGAGCCCAGTCACAGACGAGGTCCTGCATCGTGGGAGTGGGCACGGCATTTGACGCACAGAAGCAGTTTCTAGCGAATGTCGAGGACGCCATAAACTCCCCGGTGGACATCCCATCGGCAATCGTGCGGTACCAAGACGTTCTTCAGTATGCGAAGAGTCAGGTAGATTTCGTCTTCGGCCACAGCCTCTACATGGCCCCGAGTGACATGTTGCTGCGAATCGATCATCGGGCCGGATACAACAATGAAATCGTGATAGCTAGCTCCAACATGTCCTTAGGTCACAATGACGATGTCAACGAGGTGGCTGTCATACCAACAACTCACGGGAGCTTCTCCGCCGGTCCGCTTCATCAAAAGATTGCCGAGCCCGAACCAGGCCCACCGGCAGCGGTTCCCACGGGAACGACTGATGAAGAACAGCATGAAGATGAGAAAAATGCGCTCATTGTGGTTGGCGTCATCTCAGGGTTGGCAATTCTTTGGCTATTACCCTAGTAATGTACTAACCTAGGCCGCGCCAGGCTGCAACATACAGTAGCCCGCCGACGGCAACGACCAGTGCCCATATATTTTCTGAGAGCCACCCCCGCCGTCTTGCTCAAGAAGGTGAGGAGCCAGGAGGCAATGCCACCGATAATGCCAGGAAGCGCTGCCGCAGCCTTTCCGGCGAGTTTTGCCAGTGCCCTACCAAAATATTTCAACACCTTTTTAGCCCACTCCTTGATGCCCTCCTTAGCGGGAACCGCTGCAGCGGCCCCCGCAGCACCCCCGCCTGTAAGAGCCAGCACAAGCGTACTCACAATAAACCCGAGTGCAGTCATAATGCTTACTAGTGTGACGCCCTGCTCTCTGAACAACGTGCGAAGACGCTCGCCGAGCGTGGTGTCCTCATGGAGGACCCGTGATATAGTTTCGCGGATCCGATTGATTTGTGTACGGAGCGCCTCCCGGTTAGCAGAGGCGGCCCCCAAGCGGGCTGCTCTTTCATCCTGCAACCCCTGCAGGCGCTCAGTGATCCGCCGCTTATCGTGTGTTGTGTCGGCCTCGGCTAGTTTCCTTTTTTCTAGCGCTATATGTTCATCGAGTTCCGTCAATTTGGCGAGGTTGTTGGTTAGCTCGCCCCGGACCGTCTGCATGGTTTTATTAAGCCCGCGGAGTTCACGAAGGTTTAACGGCGGATCATCCATTGTGCTGAGTATGTCTTCTATCTGATTATCGGTGAACGTCGTCTCCACTGTGCGAATAACATCGGTGGCGACTTGCGGGATCTCGTTGAGTTCAACTGTTTCTATTTTGTCTGCTGCTCCACCTAGCTCAGTGGTAGCTGCATGGAGGGCCTCTACTGCCCGGACGGATATAATTGTTTTACCTCGCACCCAATCCGTGAATCCAAGCTCGTCTCTGATGATTTGGCCGCCACCTCGCTTCCCGGCAATGGTATTTAATGAGAGTGGCTCGCCGGTGCGGGCATTGACAATCTCGATGTTAGAGGCGGATTTCAAGTGCAATCTACCGTACCGATTCAATTCAAACTTGGAGTAGTCACGGCCAACCGACGGGACCATGCCTTTTTCTGCCAGTTCGCCGTAGTAGGCATCTACGGCGGATCCGAGCAGTTCCTGACTAAGAGGCCCGATGGCCCCACCAGGAGTGACATTTTCGTACGCCTGCGTCCCGCCAGGCAACATACCGGTATCATAGGTGTCTTCTACATCATCTTCTACATCATCGTCGTGTACGATATCATCCATATCAATGTCTGCCATCGTATTGAAGGCTACCACATTTGGGTTCAATATAGTAATGGCTTCAACTCAATACGGACGCAAACTTAATCCATACCGCATGCTGCGGGAGCCCCTCGGGGCAAAGGGCATAAGACAGAGCGTGGTCATTACGAACAACCCCTCGACGATTGACCAGAACCAGCAGCTCTTGGTCCGCTTCCCCAACCTTGGAGCTAACGACGTGATTGTGCCAGGGACCTTTCGCCTCGCTTTCACCATCTCACTGACGTCGACAGACGTAAATCGAACCGTCGTCCAGAACCTGGGCCGCGCCATAGTCAAGAAAACGACTATCAAAATCAGTGGTAATGAGATTATGTCTATCGACGACTCCGATGTCTACTACTGTTACCAATATCTCTGGAAGACTGCACAAGAGCGCAGAAATGCTGCCATTGACACTAGCACCAATCAGAACGTAACCAGACTTAGAATCGATGCTGGTAACAAGGCAGATAACGATGCCGCACACAACGCAATTTCTGCGGCATACGGTAATCGCTATCACATCCCACTCGACTTTGAGCTGCTGGAGAGCCATATGCCATTCTATCAAAGCGCACTGGCAGACAGCCTGGAATACGAACTAACGTTCAACGACTATAGCCGTGTTATCATCGCTACAGACGTGAACTCGACGTATGCGGTGGAAAACATTTCACTGGAGTACGACATGGTCACGCTGCCCGACCTCGCACGGAAGATTAGAGAGCAGTATACCGGGCGGCTTGCAATCCTTTATGACAGAGTTCTTCGTCATCGCAAAATAACGAAAAACAAAAACGACACCCTGTGGAACATTAATATCAACGTCCCGGCCCGCTCGATGAAGGGAATCCTGATGCTGTTCGAGGAGGCCGAGGCTAGAGAAACCGAAAGCTTCTACAATCCCAAAATTACCAAGGTTGAGGTGACAATTGAGGGTGTCCCCAACCATGCGCGCCTACCAGCAGTGGGATGAAGCCAAAAAGCAGTTTGCATGCGGCTCTAAACGCGCCCCAGAGGTTGCTGCGGTAGCCAAAGACCTACAAATCTCGGACGTCTCTCTGGCAGAGTTCCTAACTTCGAAATACGCATTGTGGCTCGATTTGCGGACCAGCGATGATGACCAACTCCATGGTAATGGGCGCAGAGTGGAGAATGCCAGCGAGGGTGTAACAATCCAGATAGCTAAAGAAGCAGACACCGATGGCGCATTGAACGTGTATCTGTACATTATTACAGATGCACAGCTCAACATTGAAGATGGTCGATTCGTCAGTGCGCTCTACTGATCTACTACCCCGCGACCCCCACTCGGCCATCATATGCGGTCAGACTGGTTGCGGTAAAACTGTATTCATACTGGACTTGCTCGAGGGCCCCTACCGCGGGATCTTTCGGCACATAGTTATCCTCTGCACTACGATTGCGCATAACGCAACTTACCAGAACCGCCCTTGGATCTGGAGGGATCCCGAGGTCTACATACTGGACCCCTGTGAAAAGTTACATACCTGGCTGCGGGTATTCTACACCATGTTCCAGGGTGAGCCCACCCTGTACGTGATTGACGACTGCTCGGCCAAGGCAGCTATGACCAAAAAGAAGGACATGCTATCAGAGCTGGCCTTCAGCGGACGGCATGCGCTGCAAAGCGTCTGGGTGTTGACCCAGAAATACAACTCAGTTCTGAAGGATCTCCGCGAGCAGACACGCTGGGCCGCGGTCTTTCACTGCAAAGATCGTGATTCCTTCGAAGAGTGCCTTCGAGAGAATGACGTCATTCCTACGTATGAAGAGCGAGCCACGGTACGGCAAACGCTTGCAGGAACAAAACACAGCATATTGCTGTTAAAGACGGACCAACCAGCTGCTTATAAAGTGCTATTCACAGCTTAACATGTGGGAAGCAATTCTGCTAATCACCCAGATCATAATTTCCACCACATTGGGTTGGTTCGTGTGGCAGTATGTTAGACTTAAGAGGCGAGTACGGATAGCACTAAGAAAAATGAACTGCGACGAACTTCTTGATCAGTTGATGGATGCCGCGCCCCCGATTGATGGGCCGATGGAAACATCGGTCCCGACTACCGAGACGCCGGGAGACGAGAGCGCCCGTCAAGACAACAAGCGTCAACGACTTGCAGCCCTAGCAGCAGGGGGCAGACTGAACAATATCTAGGACGACAACTCACAACCGAGCATATTGACAATATGGCAAATAATACTATCGAGAAGCTCTACGCGCGCTATGAAGCGAGACTCGGGGCCGCGATGACAAAAACCTTAGGGGCCGCAGTCATTCAGTTCTACGCAACAGTAGCAAGTATGTTTCTACCCATACAACCAGAAAATCAACCGAGACTAGTTGCAGACCTCGAATCTGATCCGTTTATCAACCACGCGTTAAGCACAGCCACGTGCGAGCTATATCACAGGTATGGCATGTACCTTGCACCGCTCACCGCTCACCGCTGCGTTAACCACTGCGAAGCATTGCCAATTTGGACACGTATGCCCGCTTACCATAGCTAACGATGTCTACACCGGAGAGAGTGACAGATCCTGTAGTTCTGACACCGGAGGAGACGCCTGCGAAGCTGCAAACACCACGACGGAAGGATCCTAAAAAACAAGCGGCAGGACGGGCAGGGGCTGCGGCTCGGAAGGCCAAGGAAGATAAAATACGTGCCGAGCTCAGAGATGCTAAAGCCACGTTGCAAACATCGAAACCCTCAGTTGCTGTCACCCCGGTGGAACAGGGCACCGCTGGAGAACAAACGGTTGTCGCCCCGCAGCATGTTTCAGCGGTGGAAACCGAGACGAAACACTGGTACCAGTGTAGCGAGGTCTGGACCCCGTGGATCGTTGGCGGTCTTGCATGTGCCTTATGGGTTGTTGTGAACAGTAGGCGGGAGGCGCATAAACCAATGCCCGCCCGAGCTAACATTGTCGTTCCGACAGCGAGTCATTTAAAGACTTCGCTTGACCCATTCTATATGCAATAATCGCGCGAAGAAAAACAATGTCTACTGATGGGAAAATGTTGGCCAATGCGGCGTATCATTCGGTTGTGGTATCTGGCCTGGCTGTGGGCTATGCACGCCTGGGTAAGATGACCTTCAAAGCAGCTACCCCCAAGCTGGACTTCAATGGCTATGACGTCGGCATGGTAGTTATTGATGTGGGCCTGGCCATGGCCACGAAAGATATGCTAATTAAACATGGGATCATACCTGCAAATATCATGAAGTAGACGTATGTATAACAACGATGGCTTCGATCGCAATGCTAGTTGGGGGGCGCCCTGGTCAACGCGCTGGCCTTCAGCGGTAGCAACTACCTATTCTCGAAGCTGCGAAGCTCGGGTGTTGACGAGGAGCGCAAACGGCACGATACAGCTGTAGAACAGCTCCAGGCCGCGCAGTCAGCATGGTCCAACAAACGGGCTGAGCGCCTTGATTGGATTAACGAAGAACTCCGCCGTCAGGGTCATGCCGTGCAAACTTTCCGGGACGTCGACACGGCGATCCGTGAGTACGCGCAGGTATTTCCGCATGTCGCGCCGCTGGTGTCGGAACTACAGCCCCGGCTCTCAGACTTCTATACACCTAGCGATGACCAGAAAGATCGTGAGATTGTCTTCGCCGTCCTGGGGATGACCGCGATAGTCCTCGTGGCATACAAACTCGCCAAGTAATTGTCGCGCTTGAGATTTTGTTTCCTTTCTATATAGATATGGGTTTACAAGAGGAGCTGTACTTTGCAATGCTTGAAGTCGGGTACTGTGCCAAGCGAAACAAACATCCTGGCCCCCTTGGTGATACTATGATAAACACGGCGCGGTGATTCCTGGAGTCCTGGCGTACCGATCACGCTGCTGTGCAGAAATTCGCTACCAGGGTCCTATCAGGCCCAACTGAACCTTAGAGCTACAACTGGGTTGCTAGATCCGATGACACGCAGAGCATGTTGGAGACTCATATAATTATTAGAATACATTCGCGCGCTGGATAGCGAAACAGCCATGTCACAAGTTTAGCTTATACCATGACCGACAGTAATTTTAGCTCGCTATACTACAGTCCCCGCGGTTACTGGAAGGGGCTCGCAGCCATAAAAAACCTTGCCGCGGCCGCTAAGGTCTCCGAAGATGTGACACGGGGTTGGCTGAAGAAGCAGGCCATCTGGCAGATCTACCTCCCCGCCCCACGACACATACCGCGACCCAAGTTCGACGTACCGGTGCCAAACGACGTCCACCAGGCCGACCTCCTATTTCTGCCTCACGACAGGGCGGGTCGCAAAACGTTCAAGTACGCCCTCACCATCATTGACGTGGCCTCCCGGTACAAAGAGGCAGAGCCCCTGGCCACGAAAGAGGCTAAGGAGGTCTCAGCCGCCCTTGAAAGGATTTACAGGCGGAGCCCACTGAAATGGCCAAAGTTGCTTCAGGTCGATCCGGGGCGCGAGTTCATGGGTGCGGTGAACCAACTGCTGGCCAAACACGGTGTCTCTGTCAGGCGTGGCCGTGTAGATATCCATCGAGACCAAGTGATTGTGGAGCGTTTCAATCGCACCCTGGCAGAGCGGCTCTTTGGGCACCAATACGCCCAAGAGATGAGACTTCCGTCTGGAGAACGATCGGCTGAATGGGTGGCTCGGCTGCCTGCCGTGGTTGCGGCTTTGAACGGCGAAGTGACCAGATTGACCGGCAAGAAGCCTTCTAATGCGATCAAGGCCAAGAGTGTGGCACAAAAGCCCTCATCCGTGGTCGCAGCTTCGTCGCACCGTCCCGTTGGCTCGTCAGAGCGAAAGCTCCCCTCGGGTGTTGGCGTTCGCTACCTCTACCAACCCGGCGAACTGGAGGGTGGCCGTCGTCGTGCGACCGACCCTGTGTGGTCCCTCCGGGTATACCGGCTTGGTCGCTCGGTTACCAAGCCTGAAGAGCCCGTGCTCTACTATCTGCTGGATGGCCCTCAGCGGGGGTTTGTCTGGGAAAAGCTGCTTGTGGTGCCTCCTGATACCGTGCTGCCACCTGATGGGGTTCTTAAGCGTTGAGGACCGCGTAACCCCTTTTTCTGTTGCATTCCAGGCACGTCAGCCGGATATTGTCACGGGTATGGCCTCGGGTGTTGTCCAGCCGGTCGACACTGAACTGCTGGGTATCTTTGGGTTGGAATACCCAGAGGAGCTCGATGTTGCATGCCGCGCAGCGGTTCTGCTGGCCGTCTTTGAGTGCGAGGATGTGATCGACCTTGAGATTGAATGCCTGGAGACCTTTGGCCTGATCATGGCGCTTGTATGCCACAAGCTTTCTCTGGATGACTTTGCGGAGCTGCTGCTCAGTGAGTGGCTCTGCCACATCGGAACCCTCTTCCGGTGGGCAGACTACTCGTTCGAGCTGGTGCATGTACTCCACGCGGCTGACGGCGAGGTATGCGAGGTATGCGAGGTTCGACCATTGGAGATAGTCGTCGATAATCCAGACTTTTTGCGGATCGCGGATTGTGAGCCCCTGGCTCGAGTGGACTGTCATGGCATAGCCGAGAGCCCAGTATTGTCCCCACTTGCCGTCCATAACTTCTTGGGCATAGTGGACAGGCACCTCAACGATGTCATTGAGGACGAGCTCTTCCTGCTCTGGCCTACCAGGCCCTGGGATGGTCACCATAATGTTTTGTCTTCGGGTGTCTTTTGGGCGATAGAGGAGGGGCACCGGCTCGTCAGGGAAGTGCTCCTTATGGTAATGGAATAGCAGCTCTTGTGCGCGGTTGCGCACCTTCCGTCTCGAGGTCAAGATACGGTCGCCTGGCTTCCATACTGCAATGAATCTGTCCCATCCGAGGCAGGTGGGTAGGGCCTTTCTCATGGCCGAGCACTGCACACGATCCGGCCGGAGGCGGATCTCCCGTTTGAGGGCTTTGAGGGCCGGGTCTTTCGCTCTGTGGTCAACCTCAACCTCTTCATAGTAGTGGGCAGCATGTTGCAGCCAGTCATGTGGCATCTCGCCTGCAATTGGTGGTGGCTGACCCTGGTCACCACAGCAGATGATGTGGACCCCTCTCTGGTCTAACCAGTCTAGGAACACTTCCAGGATTGGCTTTGGGACAGTGCAAACCTCGTCCCAGATGATCAAGCGGGGTATGTACTTTTGGCCCATCCTTTCTGGGGTCCAGTCAGTCTGGCCACTCCAGCGGAAGAAGCTATGGTAGGTCTGAGTCTTGACCCCTCTGGCCCGCATCTCTTTTGCCAGACGGTGGGTCGGGGTGAACACCAGAGGGTCTCTGGTGCGGAACGATTCGATCGCTCGTGTGGTTTTGCCACTACCACCCCCACCATTCAGGTAGCTCAACTGGTGCCGAGTCAGTGGGTCATTGAAGCAGGGGGCCTGACTCGGTGGTAAGTCTTTTTGTTGGCCTTGGTATACCAGCCTGGGGACATATGCAGCATGTTCCTGAGGCATATACAGCTGATCACCCTTGTCTCTCCACTGGGCTGGTTCTACTGAGGGCAGATACTCTATTCCCAGGAGACAATTCACGCACAAATCAATTTCACAGTTGCAGGTCCTGTGGGCAACATAGGCCTCGACATCCTTGAGCTTGTGTAGTGCCGTCTTCTGGATGTATATGCTGTCTGTGGCCACCCGGACAGCCTCCTTGGCGTCGAAACGCTGGAGCATGCTGAGGAGATTGATATGGGCATACGCGAGCATGCTCGCCCTCAAGTGAGCATACTGTGGCTGGCTTCCGTCATAGTACGTGAGAACATGTCCGAGGGGGCACTTTTGGGGTGCTCCGACAAGAGTGCCACTCTGGCGAGTGTCCCTCACCAGGTAATCCAGCTCTCCCTGGTCAGTCACGAGGCGCCGCGTCAGTCGCTTGCCTTCAGCTTTGGCGCCCTGGGTGAACTTACCAATAATGCTGCATCCCTGATCACGATCCTCGGGGAGCCAGACCTCCTCCTGTTTGGTATAGGAGATGATGGCCTCCCGGACACGCAGGTGATTCAAGAGCCCATATTCGGTGAGGTATGCGAGGAGGGGTGTGGGGGCCCACCCCTCTCCTCAAAATGCTTCCCAAACCAGGCAGGGATTACAGGATGACTGTCTTGTTTGAACACCCACTCTGTGACCTCAGCAAACCCTGCGCTGATGTCTTTGGGCAAAGGCCCATTAATAGCCACTCTCGTCATCCTGTGGGTAGGGTGGCCAAACAGCTCAAAGTATGATTTCGCTTCGCCGAAGCCTTGGAAGCTGGCAGGGTAGCAGGCCTTCATGTCGATGCTGACAACGTCTCTCATGTCATAGTCCATGGAGTTCCAGAGGCCACCATGGCCGTGTTCTACACAGGCTTTTTGGATATCATCTGCGAAGAACGTCGGGGTGGGCTTCCAGCCGTTCCTTTCTTTGGCCACTATGCTCGCCGCATGGTTTACCCCAAAGGCCCTGTCGGCAAGAGATTCGTCACCTAGATGGGTGCAGGCCTCCTGGAGCCTTTGGTGGTCCTCCTGAGTTCTGTAGGTGCGGCCATCCTGCAGGACAAACTGGTCTACACTCAGCTGCTTGTCTTGCCTGCCACCCAAGAGCCAGACTGCGATTGGCTCATCCTGGGTTGTGTGTCGGATTGCTTCCCACACATCGCCTTCATAGATGTGGACCTGCCTGGACAGTGGGAAGTGGAGGTCTTTGGGCCAGGCGTGGCCGTTGTGGCAGATGAGTTCTACCCTCCCATAACTTCTGGTACCCCGTCTCTGGTACTTGCCACTGTTATATATGTCCTCGCCGGCGATGTCCTTCAAGATGATTGCACGCTGGAGAATACTCTCCAGTCCGGCCACATCGTCGACCGTGGCACCAGACTCATGGACTTCGTCCTCCCACTCCCGGATTTTCTGGCGTCTGGTTGTGGTGAGACCCTGGCCCCTCAGGGCGCCCTCAAAATGCTCCACGACTCGCTGGGCCACACAGTTAAGATCGCCGTCTCTTAGCGGGGCAAGGTTGGCAGGATCCGGGTTTCTGAGGGGATAGACGCCGTAGACAACCACGGTGACGGGGTATGCATTCTGAAAGTAAGGCTTGTCGATTCCCGCGAGGGCACCCGGCTTCGTGTTCCGATCGATGGTTACAACTGCCTGACCTTTCTTCATATCTGTCCTCACTGGGTCAAACTTGTCTTCGACCACCCAGTCACCTTCATCCCGCTCTCGCAGGTACTTGAGCTTGAGGATATGCTCACCCTTGGGGAGCTCTCGCAAGAGCTCTGCAGCTCTGACATCCGTCATAGTGGCATCCAGAGACATACGGCCCGCCCCGGCCTCTACCCTCCATGTGGAGAAGACCACCGAGGCTCCATCAACTTGAAACTCGTCTTTAGCATCGTTCAAGATCCCTACCCACGGTTCATCAGCCGGGAATCTTACCGGGGGAGGGACCGGGATGTCCAGGTCGAAGGTATATCCCGCGGGGGTGGGGGCTTCGGCGCTTCCGGGATGTCGAGCCGCTCGTGAAGAATTTCGGGACCTTCCCTCGCGATCGCGCGGGCTAGGGGTTCTTTCGAGCCCTTGGTCAGGCCGTGTAGATGCGGCCTCCTCAAGCGTTCCGTGATCTTGCGGAGATGTGGTAGGCGCTCTCGCGGCCGCCTCGCGACCCGGGCGGCGTACTTCCCGGTCCGCAGCGCCGCATCGACTTCGGCCCTGAGCTGCCCCGCCTCACGGACATGTTGGGCCTTTTTAAGAGGGTTATATCTCCTGAGTGTGGGGAATCGCCCCGTCTTTACCGCCCGCCGGAGACGTCTCGTGTATTCGGCGGCGCGAACTTTCGCGATCGCCTATAAGAGGTCTCGTTTCTTGAGCCTTGATCTTCCACGAATACCCAACTCCCGAGCTTTCAATCGCAGTTCGGTAACTGTGACCATGATATGGGTATACCTTAATGTACACTATTCTCTAAATCTGAAGCAACTTTGTACGTGATAGTATGTTATAACGTACAACTATGAAGAGTATATTATAACGGATATTATTTCTCTAAATCTAAAATTATTTTATTCGCACTTCCAAGAGTTGGACCAAGACCTTCTCAAATTTTATCCGGGCACGACGTTCGGCGTATACCAATTTATGCTTGATACGTTCACCTCCGCAAGGTTGACATAACTTACCCTCGCTCTGGGTTCCCACCCCGCAATTCCTGCATGGCACGGGTTCGACCGGCCGCCTACGGAGCTGGGCTCGATGCTGCTTGCAATGTTCGAAGACGCAGCTCTTTCCACAAGGAATGTGGGAACCAATCACAATCCACCGACAATTATTATGACCTTGAGGCATGATCGTTGTTGTCTTCCGATATATATCCATTGAGACAAACCTTTAATTGGTAGTTTACAATGGAGAATTTTGGTCTTAATATTTTAATAAAATATTACTAAAAAATAAAATAATAACTTCCGATACTGAAAAAAGATGTTAATAAAATTTTAACTTCGAAAAAAAGTTAAAAAAAGTTCAGCTTTGCTTTGGTTTCGAACCCGCGCCTGCCGGGGACAATGTTAAATTACTATATATTAAAATAATAATATGTTGCCCAAAAGAATAGCAAAAGCCCACTGTTATGAAGCGAACCGCAGGGCGGGCTATTTTTTTATTTTTTTTTATTTATCCCTGCGGTCCTTGCTCGGGCATTCCGTCGGGTGTTTTCAGACACCCGAAACGGTCCCCAGTCTCAAACACTCCTCTGTCGGAATGCCACCTTACGAAACACGAAAGCCAAGGTGCATTACAGAAGTGCCGAGAGTGCATAATTACAGACTTGATCAAATAGAAAATATGATATCAATATAAGATATTTAGTAGAAATATTGAATCAATATAAGATATTTAGTGATCATATTGATATCATATAAGATATTTAGTAGAAAATATTGATATCAATATAAGATATTTAGTAGAAAATATTGATATCAATATAAGATATTTAGTAGAACATATTGATATCATATAAGATATTTAGTAGAAAATATTGATATCAATATAAGATATTTAGTAGAAAATATTGATATCAATATAAGATATTTAGTAGAAAATATTGATATCAAATAAGATATTTAGTAAATGTGCCAAAGTTTGTCTACAGATACATTCGTTAATGTGAACTTAATATTTGTAAATCGCATCATTATTATGTCGTTTATTTACTACATCAGTTATAATTGTCTTACATTATATAATATAACATAGCAAATTAAAGAAGACGAGTCATTTAGTATCAATTGTGTGTAAGATACAATGCGTTACATTTAGTATCAATTGTGTGTAAGATACAATGCGTTACATTTAGTATCAATTGTGTGTAAGATACAATGCGTTACATTTAGTATCAATTGTGTGTAAGATACAATGCGTTACATTTAGTATCAATTTGTGTAAGATACAATGCGTTACATTTAGTATCAATTGTGTGTAAGATACAATGCGTTACATTTAGTATCAATTGTGTGTAAGATACAATGCGTTACATTTAGTATCATTGTGTGTAAGATACAATGCGTTACATTTAGTATCATTGTGTGTAAGATACAATGCGTTACATTTAGTATCAATTGTGTGTAAGATACAATGCGTTACATTTAGTATAATTGTGTGTAAGATACATGCGTTAATTAGTATCAATTGTGTGTAAGTACAATGCGTTACATTTAGTATCAATTGTGTGTAAGATACAATGCGTTACATTTAGTATCAATTGTGTGTAAGATACAATCGTTACATTTAGTATCATTGTGTGTAAGATACAATGCGTTACTTTAGTATCTTGGTGTAAGATACAATGCGTTAATTTAGTATCAATTGTGTGTAAGATACAATGCTTTTGTTTGTGTGTAGATACAATGCGTTACATTAGTATCAATTGTGTGTAAGATACAATGCGTTACATTTAGTATCAATTGTGTGTAAGATACAATGCGTTACATTTAGTATCAATTGTGTGTAAGATACAATGCGTTACATTTAGTATCAATTGTGTGTAAGATACAATGCGTTACATTTAGTATCAATTGTGTGTAAGATACAATGCGTTACATTTAGTATCAATTGTGTGTAAGATACAATGCGTTACATTTAGTATCAATTGTGTGTAAGATACAATGCGTTACATTTAGTATCAATTGTGTGTAAGATACAATGCGTTACATTTAGTATCAATTGTGTGTAAGATACAATGCGTTACATTTAGTATCAATTGTGTGTAAGATACAATGCGTTACATTTAGTATCAATTGTGTGTAAGATACAATGCGTTACATTTAGTATCAATTGTGTGTAAGATACAATGCGTTACATTTAGTATCAATTGTGTGTAAGATACAATGCGTTACATTTAGTATCAATTGTGTGTAAGATACAATGCATTACATTTACTGAAACCTGTTATGCCTTGGCACCGCAGGAAACTATCGTTAATACCACATTCCACATTCATTAATGTAGACATAAATTCCATTATTTCCTTTTAAGTTGTCGCGTGTGGTGCTACCAGTGACAGAGTATCTTGCATTTGAATAGAGATTTTTTGTTAAACTAGACAGCTAGCTTTCGGACATTGTCTGCCTGTTGCAACAGCTTTATCTCACAGCGCTGTCTATGTTATATCATCCTATTCTTTGATACATTTCCAACCGCATGAACTCCACATTTAGTATTGGTTTCATCTTCATCTCCTGTGTCAATCTTATTACTCAATTCAACTCAACTTGTTTATTGCATAAAGTATATACGTGCTAAGCGCATGGTTCGACCCCCGTCTGACCCTAATAAAATTAATAATTCTTTCAGATGGGACTAAGTCGAGGTATCGTGTCGGTACTTTATACCGTGCACGTAAAAGAACCAGAGGAGACTCTGGAATGGGTCTCTGTTTGTATCATTGCACTATCCTCCAAAAATCTAAAATGAATAATCTCTTCAGGAGGCGTCGCTCATATGGGCAACCAGTAGCGACGGTAAATAAACGTAAAAAAGCAAAGCATATTAAGCATACATAAATATATAGTTACATACATGCATAATAAATACATGTACATGAAATGTTACAGAGAAGTTATTATGTGTAAATGGAAAAGAAACTATATGTATAACTTCGTATTATGCTCGCTTCTCACCAATGCAACCCGGGTTCAATCCTCGGACCGGGAAGTATGTGATATGGTACGGTGGTCGCTAGATCGGACAGTTGGGTTTTCTCCGGGTACTCCGATTTCCTCCCACACGAATGACCACATAATAAAAATAGTATAGGCTTTCATCCGCGCCAACGAGAGCGATTAATATAAGTTGTTAAAACTTGCTTTTCAATCGTTGTAAAATAAATAAAGTTTAAACTGATTATGTTTGTTGTTTTCTGAATAAATAAAGTTTGCTAAGTTGACAAAATACCTTTCCGATGTTAGATTCATTAAATTTGTGTATGTATTTAATGTTGGCATTTTGCAAAAATAAAGTTTGAAATATTGTGGTTTTAACTGTGTGTACTGGGAAAAACTAAAATAAAATGGTATTCTGATTCTACTTGTTTCATATTACAATATATACATTTCATATTGTTTCTATATATATTTCAATATCGTCCTGTTTCGTTGGCTAATTTGTGCGAACTTATTTTGAGTCTAGTTAGTGCATATCTAAGTTATGGAAATGGATTCGAATAAGTTACTATGTAACTTCCCCCCCCCCAATCCTAACTGTGCTGTGCAACTATTCCTGTGCTATGTACCATTCTCGAATAAAATATTGTTTAAACTAAATAGTGATTGAATCCAAGAGTGTACTTAATTGAACTATAACTTAATAATTGCCCGGTGTTGCTGATGCTTATATACCAACCTTACATTGCCTATCGTTTCAAGTACATGCTTAGCGTTGACTGATGACTGATTGATATGTCAG
Source organism: Archivesica marissinica (assembly GCA_014843695.1). NCBI lineage: Eukaryota > Metazoa > Mollusca > Bivalvia > Venerida > Vesicomyidae > Archivesica > Archivesica marissinica. The sequence continues at coordinate 4,188,312 of CM026389.1, read as the reverse complement.
ATATAATAGGATTAGTAGCCTCGAGAGAATGATCGTGTCTCAGTCACGCCACTCTAAGACAATACGAAATCAAATATCAACTCATTACATAATAATCCTGTTCTTACATGTCCCTCGTTAAAAACATTACCAAAGCCGTAAAATTAATACTTATTTTATTTTCTGTATTAAATGTATTTCCACTGCTATGTTATCTTGAACAAAGGAAGGAAGATGAACGCATGCCTTCATAATATGATTTATTGCATACGTTACTATAAATAGTAACAAATTTAATGGTAGAAAAGCAAAATATCTGGTCGACGCGAGCAAGATATTTCGAATTTCGGCTCTGCCGTGCCAATATCCGATATTGGCACGCGCCGAGAACGAATCACGAGCACGTGTCACAGGACTGGTAGCAACAACATAGTAACTATATTGTGTAAACATGGCCGCCGAAGCAACACTAAATACATTGTCTGACAGATTGTTGTCTCTTGACGGTAAAATGGCTGAGCGAAATAAGCAAATAACAGCAGAAGAAACATACTGCTATGTATGCAATAAAGAAGTTATTAAACGGCTGCGGTGGGCCATTTGTGGATATTGGCGCACCTATCCAATATTGGCCCGAGGGCCGTAGATATCTCCATAGGGTGCGCCAATATCCACAAATGGCCCACCTCCACTGTTTAATAACCTCTTACTATTGCGATGCCTCCAAGATGCATGACTTCATCACATGCTATGTGAGGTGTGTGTAATATTTAAGTAAGCCTAACCTGCTAGACTTAGGTATGTTTTCCACTTTGTTTAACCGCGAGAAAAGATGTCCGGCTATACAGTTATGATGCGAATTCTGAAAACGTCGTGTATCCCACTGAAGAATACAAGTGGTGGAGTGTATGTATGTCCCACTGAAGAATACAAGTGGTGGAGTGTATGTATGTCCCACTGAAGAATACAAGTGGTGGAGTGTATGTATGTCCCACTGAAGAATACAAGTGGTGGAGTGTATGTATATCCCACTGAAGAATACAAGTGGTGGAGTGAATGTATGTCCCACTGAAGAATACAAGTGGTGGAGTGTATGTATATCCCACTGAAGAATACAAGTGGTGGAGTGAATGTATATCCCACTGAAGAATACAAGTGGTGGAGTGTATTATATCCCACTGAGAATACAAGTGGTGGAGTGTATGTATATCCCACTGAAGAATACAAGTGTGGAGTGTTGTATATCCCACTGAAGAATACAAGTGTATAACTGAAGAATACAAGTGGTGGAGTGTATGTGTATCCCACTGAAGAATACAAGTGGTGGAGTGTATGTATATCCCACTGAAGAATACAAGTGGTGGAGTGTATGTATATCCCACTGAAGAATACAAGTGGTGGAGTGTATGTATATCCCACTGAAGAATACAAGTGGTGGAGTGTATGTATATCCCACTGAAGAATACAAGTGGTGGAGTGTATGTATATCCCACTGAAGAATACAAGTGGTGGAGTGTATGTATATCCCACTGAAGAATACAAGTGGTGGAGTGTATGTATATCCCACTGAAGAATACAAGTGGTGGAGTGTATGTATATCCCACTGAAGAATACAAGTGGTGGAGTGTATGTATATCCCACTGAAGAATACAAGTGGTGGAGTGTATGTATATCCCACTGAAGAATACAAGTGGTGGAGTGTATGTATATCCCACTGAAGAATACAAGTGGTGGAGTGTATGTATATCCCACTGAAGAATACAAGTGGTGGAGTGTATGTATATCCCACTGAAGAATACAAGTGGTGGAGTGTATGTATATCCCACTGAAGAATACAAGTGGTGGAGTGTATGTATGTCCCATTGCGGAGACGTAGACATGTTTTTTCCTGGGCAAGCTTAGTCGGCTTAAGTGGTTAACCAGTACTAAGCATTGTGTGTGAGGTGCCTTGCTCAATGACACTACATATGTGGCCTGGTCGTGTACCGAACCCTGGAACGATCGATTCCAAATGCGACGCTCTGGACCACGGATGCCACCATGCCACCACGGATTTATGATGTGCATATAATAAATATAAAGGGAACAACACACTTAGATATAAAGATGCATGCTTGTGTCACAGATATACAAATATAGTACAGGCGTGTCCAAACTTATCCAAAATCTACCAAATCTGACGAAGGGAATGTATGAAATCCAAGATGGCCGCCGCGAAATTGGCAGTTTTTACATAGCATAATAAATTTCTCATAAATTGCTAAAAATTAACATAATATGTAAAAACAATCTCATTTCATGGCAGCCATCTTGGACTTCTATTCCACCTCAACAGATTTTGGTAGAATTTGTATATGTTAGAACATGTGTACCCTAGATTCAAAATGCATTGAGATACCTTCTGTTGCTTTTTATTGTGGGTATTGGATATACATTGAGTATCTGGCCTCCTCTACGATGTGCATGTATGTCAGATGTGTTGCTCACAGGTGCAGGTACGTACTAATACACTGCAATGCATGGCACAGTCCGCCTCCGTGATCGAGTGGTTTAGGTCGCTGACTTGAATACCACTGTAACCTATCATCACTGATGGTCACTGGGTTCGACTCAGACCGTGTCTCTTTATATGAAAAAGTTGGCAATTTCGTACGGAGGATGGTGATGCACCAAGTATGTGCCTGGAGCCTGTCCAGGAAATGTGTTGTTAGGTAATCCGCCCGTCTCACGGGTAGCGATGATAAATAAACTTTTTTTAAATAATGAACATCATACTTGCTGATTATGTAATGAGGTCGTGTTATTTCTTATACTTACTCGATGCTACATGTGTTCATTTACCGAATAGTTTGTCATGCCATCTTACGTACAGAAAATTAACCCTTAAAATGATAATCGCATCTAAAATTGATTTTGCAATCAGCATATAGCCAGTTCAGACGGCACATAACGTGATGTCTGATCAGGCTCTATGATATTTGCTATTCGGATAGTGGAGCTAAAACACTTGGCTGAATAGCAAACAACATAGATCCTGATCATTCATTCCATGTGGAGTTCTTTTTCCCTATGTAACATTCAAAATGTAACATGACAATGTAACATTCACTACCAGACATTCCCGGGGCAAAATATGAAATCGGTCTTGACATCTGAAATGAGTACACATTTAATGGGAGTTTTTAGCCGAGGTAGATCTGTACTAATCCAATAATGCTAAGTTTATATTCAACAGATTAAAACAGGATACAAAAAACAGCTGATTCAAACATTTCTGTGATCTAAAGTATCTTAGCTATGTTAAATTAAACATAGTGTGTAAATCTGGAAACCTTAAACCCCATATTCACGATCTAAGCACCCTCACATACTAAGATTTGAAATCCAGGGGAGCTATAATTGACCTAAATTGAAATAAATAACTTAAAACTATCTATCTACATAATCCAACATAAGCGTTTGATCAGAAGATATAGTTTGATTAATGCCAACACCTTCGTGCAGTTCCAGTTTAACATTTAACGCGGTTATCAGTCATAAGTGTAGAACAGTATGCTTATATTGCACTAGCAGTCAGGAATATGCAATAAAAGAGAAGAATTCCGTCTCGAAAATCATCATTCAGTGCATACGATTCCCATAATGACACAATGTGGAATTGAACACCTTAGCTGTTTCTATTTCAGCTGCATTATCATCATCATCAGTAGTAACAACAACAGCAACAACATAAGCAGCACTTTCATCAACATCAGAACTTAGCTGTTTCTATTTCAGCTGCATTATCATCATCATCATCAGTAGCAACAGCAACAACAACAACATCAACAGCACCTTCATCATCATCAGAACTTAGCTGTTTCTATTTCAGCTACATTATCATCATCATCAGTAGCAACAGCAGCAACACCAACATCAGCAGCACATTCATCATCATCAGAACGTAGCTGTTTCTATTTCAGCTGCATTATCATCATCATCAATAGCAACAGCAACAACAACAACATCAGCAGTACCTTTATCATCATCAGAACGTAGCTGTTTCTATTTCAGCTGCAATATCATCATCATCATCAGTAGCTGCACCAACAATAACAACATCAGCAGCACCTTCATCATCATCAGAACTTAGCTGTTTATATTTCAGCTGCATTATCATCATCATCAGTAGCAACAGCAACAACAACAACATCAGCAGCACCTTCATCATCATCAGAACTTAGCTGTTTCTATTTCAGCTACATTATCATCATCATCAGTAGCAACAGCAACAACAATAACAACATCAGCAGCACCTTCATAATAATCAGAACTTAGCTGTTTCTATTTCAGCTACATTAGCATCATCATCAGTAGCAACAACAATAACAACATCAGCAGCACCTTCATCATCATCAGAAATTAGCGGTTTTTATTTCAGCTGCATTATCATCATCATCATCAGTAGCAACAGCAACAGCAACAATAACATCAGCAGCACCTTTATAATCATCAGAAATTAGCTGTTTCTATTTCAGCTACATTATCATCATCATTAGTAGCAACAGCAACAACAACATCAGCAGCACCTTCATAATCATCAGAACTTAGCTGTTTCTATATCAGCTACACGTGTGTGCGTGTGTGTGCACGTGTGTGTGTGTTACCACTGGACTACATATCCGTATATATAGTGTACGTGCGTGTACACGTGTGTGTGTGTTACCACTGGACTACATATCCGTATATATATATATATATAGTGTACGTGCGTGTACACGTGTGTGTGTGTTACCACTGGACTACATATCCGTATATATATATATATAGTGTACGTGCGTGTACAGCGTGTGTGTGTTACCACTGGACTACATATCCGTATATATATAGTGTACGTGCGTGTACACGTGTGTGTGTGTTACCACTGGACTACATATCCGTATATATATAGTGTGCGTGTGTGTACACGTGTGTGTGTTACCACTGGACTACATATCCGTATATATATAGTGTACGTGCGTGTACAGTGTGTGTGTTACCACTGGACTACATATCCGTATATATATAGTGTACGTGCGTGTACATGCGTGTGTGTGTTACCACTGGACTACATATCCGTATATATATATTATATAGTGTACGTGCGTGTACACGTGTGTGTGTGTTACCACTGGACTACATATCCGTATATATATATAGTGTACGTGCGTGTACACGTGTGTGTGTGTTACCACTGGACTACATATCCGTATATATATATAGTGTACGTGCGTGTACACGTGTGTGTGTGTTACCACTGGACTACATATCCGTATATATATATAGTGTACGTGCGTGTACACGTGTGTGTGTGTTACCACTGGACTACATATCCGTATATATATAGTGTACGTGCGTGTACACGCGTGTGTGTTTACCACTGGACTACATATCCGTATATATATATAATAGTGTACGTGTGTGTGTGTGTTACCACTGGACTACATATCCGTATATATATATTGTGTACGTGCGTGTACACGTGTGTGTGTGTTACCACTGGACTACATATCCGTATATATAGTGTACGTGCGTGTACACGTGTGTGTGTGTTACCACTGGACTACATATCCGTATACATATAGTGTACGTGCGTGTACACGTGTGTGTGTTACCACTGGACTACATATCCGTATATATATAGTGTACGTGTGTGTGCACGTTTGTGTATGTTACCACTGGACTACATATCCGTATATATATAGTGTACGTGCGTGTACACGTGTGTGTGTGTTACCACTGGGCTACATATCCGTATATATATAGTGTACGTGTGTGTGCACGTGTGTGTGTGTTACCACTGGACTACATAACCGTATATATATAGTGTGCGTGTGTGTGCACGTGTGTGTATGTTACAACTGGACTACATATCCGTATTTATATAGTGTACGTGCGTGTACACGCGTGTGTGTGTGTTACCACTGGACTACATATCCGTATATATATAGTGTACGTGTGTGTGTGTTACCACTGGACTACATATCCGTATATATATATAGTGTACGTGCGTGTACACGTGTGTGTGTGTTACCACTGGACTACATATCCGTATATATATAGTGTACGTGCGTGTACACGTGTGTGTGTTACCACTGGACTACATATCCGTATATATATAGTGTACCTGCGTGTACACGTGTGTGTGTGTGTGTGTTACCACTGGACTACATATTCGTATATATATAGTGTACGTGCGTTAACACGTGTGTGTGTTACCACTGGACTACATATCCGTATATATATAGTGTCCGTGTGTGTGCACGTGTGTGTGTGTTACCACTGAACTACATATCCGTATATATATATAGTGTACGTGCGTGTACACGTGTGTGTATGTTACCACTGGACTACATATCCGTATATATATAGTGTACGTGTGTGTGTATGTGTGTGTGTACGTGTGTGTGCATTGCTTGTTTATATCCTGCCTATATACTTTGTTCTCCCATTATTGTCCATTTTCTGATTATATCTCGGAGGTATGTCCAGTCTGCTGAATATCAAGCTAGCCACATATCCCTAGTAAACACTGAACTTACATAGATCTACCCCCGAAAAGTCACATACCCCTAGAAAACACTGAACTGACATAGGTCTACCACCGAAAGCCACATATCCCTGGTAAATACTGAACTGACATAGGTCTACCACCGAAAGCCACATATCCATGGTAAACACTGAACTAACATAGATCTACCCCCGAAAGCCACATACCCCTAGTAAACACTGAACTGACATATATCTACCCCCGAAAGCCACATCTCCCTGGTAAATACTGAACTGACACAGATCTACCCCCGAAAGCCACATATCCCTAGTAAACACTGAACTGACATAGATCTACCCCCGAAAGCCACGTATCCCTGGTAAATACTGAACTGACATAGATCTACCCCCGAAAGCCACATACCTCTAGTAAACACTGAACTGACATAGATCTACCCCCGAAAGCCACATCTCCCTGGTAAACACTGAACTGACATAGATCTACCCCCGAAAGCCACATACCTCTGGTAAACACTGAACTGATACAGATCTACCCCGAAAGCCACATATCCCTGGTAAATACTGAACTGACATAGGTCTACCACCGAAAGCCACATATCCATGGTAAACACTGAACTAACATAGATCTACCCCCGAAAGCCACATACCCCTAGTAAACACTGAACTGACATAGATCTACCCCCGAAAGCCACATCTCCCTGGTAAACACTGAACTGACATAGATCTACCCCCGAAAGCCACATACCTCTGGTAAACACTGAACTGATACAGATCTACCCCGAAAGCCACATATCCCTGGTAAATACTGAACTGACATAGGTCTACCACCGAAAGCCACATATCCATGGTAAACACTGAACTAACATAGATCTACCCCCGAAAGCCACATACCCTAGTAAACACTGAACTGACATAGATCTACCCCCGAAAGCCACATCTCCCTGGTAAACACTGAACTGACATAGATCTACCCCCGAAAGCCACGGTTTACATTCTCAAATAGCAGCATTAATGTTATGTTTTCCAATGAAATATAGAAATTGATCAGTGAAATAAAATGAGTTAATTCACTGGTTAAACACAGTGGAGTAACACATGGCATTCTCGCAGCTTTATGGTTATAGTTTCCAGTTGCCACAGTTTGAAATATTGTTAAAGCGAACGTTTTCGGACTCAAGTCCCCAGTGGCGTCATCTATTGTAACGTGTAAACATCACCTTTAAGCTACATTCAGCGTTCGGTCTCAAGCTTCTGATTGGTTCAACTGACTGTAAATCTCAATCAAAATTTTTAAGCTCCAGTTTGAAATCTGAGAAAGGTTTTATAATCGATAACTACTAACATGGACGCAGTCGGATCTGTAGTCCAGTGGTAACTCGCTGGACTGGTATTCCAGGGATCGCAGGTTCGATCCCCCGTCTGACCCTAATAAAATTAACAGTATTTCAGGTGGGACGTTAAACCGAGGTCTCGTGTCGGTGCTGTACACCGTACACGTAAAAGAACCAGAGGAGATTCTCTGGAATGGGTCTCTGTCTCTGTCAAAATCTAAAATGACTAATCTCTGCAGGAGGCGTCGCTCATATGGGCAACCGGTAGCGACGATAAATAAACGTTAAACACACACATGTTCGCATATAACAGGATATCTAGATTGATCTCTTCTACCAGTTACTGGCCAAGTTCAACAAACTGAACATTATTGCCAGGTGGGTGCGCATAGAGAAAGAATTGGAATAAAAGTGATAGTATGTACAGTGGAGAGTTAAAATAAATAAATAAGACTGTTAGGAGATTAGATAAAGATGGTAGCTAGTTGAGCCTTGAAAGCGTCAACTGTGCCAACTGATATAGTGTCCGGAGGAAGACTGTTCCACTCCTTGATGGTTCTTGGGAAGAATGACTGTTGGCGGTAGCTAGTAGAACAGCGTGGAATTTGGAAGGCATGGTCTGCTGTGTGACGCGAGCGGCGCTGAGGGGGTAATAGGCGGTCGGTCTTGTTGACAGTGACTTGGTCGTTGACTATTTTGAATAGTAGAACTAGGCGAGATGTTTTTCTTCTGTCCTGGAGTGATGTCCACTGTAGGTCTTGGAGCATCTCGGTGACACTGGATCTGCTCTGGTAGCAGTGTTTGATGAATCGTGCCCCACGACGTTGAACCATCAATAGTTTGTTGATATCTATTGTTTCGTAGGGATCCCATACTGAGCAGGTGTATTCTACGGTGGGTCTGACCAGTGACTTGTAAGCGAGTTCTTTTGTTGGGAATGAGGCAATGTTAAGGTTCCGTCGTATGAAGTTCAGGTTTCTATTAGCTTTGTTTGTGATGTTGGTAATATGTTCTCAAAGAGGCAATGCATGTAAGCAACACACGCGTCTACATAACTGTATTTAAATATAAGGTGTATGTAGCATTCATAGAGGATAGTTGTGTTTATTAGTTTATACAAATTTATTTTTAGCTCGATTGCGAAACAAGTTATTTCAACTTATATAAATCACTCTCGAGACCTCATTCCTGATGGAATCCATCGCCACGAGGTAGAGAGAATAGGCAACGTGGAATTTAAATGCCTTGCCTAAGGGCACAATCGTAACGGCTCCAGTGGGGCTCGAACTCCGAGTTGTGTTTATTAGTGTAAGATAGCATTTTATTTCATCGAGTGATCACCGAAATTTGTATAAATAAATATTTCGTTGATCACAATTTTTGTCTTTTAGGATGTCCAATGATATTAGCTAATATAATATATAATTTCAAATTTTAACCGCCCTATCTGGAGCCGCAATGCACTACGTGACACAACCGCACAACTACTTCTGTTAGTGGGAACATAAAACCTATTTCCTGTATAATTTTAAGTTCAAAAACAACAGAAAAAACAAATTCATTAGAATATATTACTTAATAATTAACTGTTCATGATAGTCAGAAAATAGCTAAAATACAAAATTACGTATAGCCGCGCAGGAATGCGAAACGCAACCAGTGGCAGAGAAAATGCCATATTTCACTGTTTCAATGCGGGGTAGGATGGAGTTTTCTTTCACTGATAAAACTCTATCATTCATTGGAGAGCATTAAAATATTATAGAACGCATATCGACCACCATCGTTATCCTGTTATAAATCTAAAATGCGTGTGATATTTCTGATAGCAAACCCTACCAAATCATACTTTATTGGCAGGAAAATATAATATGTCAAAGTTGCATGCACGTGCTGTCAGTATGATTGGCGGTTTATTAGGACGTTCTTGAAGCCTGTTAAGCCGCTGCTATAGGTTTCATACTTTGTCGGGTCCTTTAGAGATGCTGTAATATATCCCAATAATAACAGATGGATATGTAGTCCAGTGGTAACACACTGGACTGGTAATCCAGGGATCGCAGGTTCGATCCTCCGTCTGGCCCTAATAAAAGTAACAGTCTTTGAGATGGGACGTTAAACCGAGGTCTCGTGTCGGTGCTTTACACCGTGCACGTAAACGAGCCAGCGGATACTCTGGAATGGGTCTCTGACTGTATCTGTATCCTCCTAAACTCTAAAATGGGTAACCGTGTATCAACCGTCACTAGGGTAACCGTGTATCAACCATCACCAAGGTAACCGGGTATCAACGATCACCAGGGTAACCGTGTATCAACCGCCACTAGGGTAACCGTGTATCAACCATCACCAATGTAACAGGGTATCAACGATCACCAGGGTAACCGTGTATCAAAGTCACAAGGGTAACTGTGTATCAACCGTCACCATGGTAACCGTGTATCAACCGTCACATGGGTAACCGGGTATAATGAGAGGCATTGGGCCAGTTACGGCCCCTGAATCATCTTAAAAGTAGATAGATCATCGTATTATTAATTCCTCTGTTTCGACGTTGTTTCTTCGCAAAACATGTTATCAATATGCATCTGCTTTCTCATGTTATAATTAAAAAAACATTAAACCTCGACAGCTCAGCTACAGAATATCCAATGAATACTTCATTCCTGTACAAAAATTAGAAGCCTGATTTTAATAAATGTCACAAAGTTGATATTTCTCCTACTTGTATAGTAGAACTTGCACCATATTTTTCTTATAAATCAGTACAATTTTGACCGGTATCCGAAATAATTTTGACCGGTATCCGAAATAATTTTGACCGGTATCCGAAATAATTTTGACCGGTATCCGAAATAATAAAGATCCATGCAAATGTTATCAAATTCGACACAGAACTCATATTTTTATCACAAGCATATTTGTGTAATGATAATGTACGTTAGATAAATGCCTGGCAAGGCCTCTTTTGATAAAGTGTTAAACCATCGGGTGATTTATCTTGCGACTCATGATAGGTATAATATAGGATTTGGTCGTGGAACTCGTGCTCAATTCAGTATATAAGATTGTCATTTTCAAACATTCAGACAAACACGATTAGGTTATTTTGACCATTAACCCTTTCAACACCACAGACCTCTAAATAGGCTTACAAAAAGTGTAGATCCAGATGAGCCGACTCGTGACGAGCCGTCTCATCAGGATCTGCACTTTTTGCCAGTGATATGACTATTTTTAGACATAATTACCCATTTTGATAAATGAACTTGTCCAAATGTGATTTTCTGATTCATTTATTGGTTTATGAATATCATGGACCAGTCCATGTGAGTTACTTGGTGTTGAATGGGTTAAGAGGTCGGTAATGTGAGGATTTACTTTTTGCTTGACGTCAAGCTACTCCCCCCGGACATATATTCCCGGTGAGGATTTGAAGGACGTTAGAGCCCCAACTGTTGTTTAAGGCCGGACTATGTACCGCAGCCACTGTTGTTGATATTCCCGGAGACACGGGTCAAGGAGAAGACGTCGTTTTGTTTATCCACGGCCCGGATACTGTACGCCGGGGCCGTTACCTTCCTCATGTGTCGTCTCAACCCCCACAACGATGTTCTTGGTGGACTTGGTGTAAGCTCAAGACGAACCAACACTATCCTGGGAGCCAACATGGGAACATCGTTGTCAGGATTGAACCCTGTCATTTAATTCAGTTATGTACTTTTATTATTCGAAGTGACTCGGTCATAATTCCTTGATGACTACTTGTGCTTATTCTGTATAGCTAACGGAATGTCATTATAGACATTAAACGGGATGTCATTACAGCCAGTTAACTTTCAGTGACTCATTTACTCATGAGCATTGTGTTTTCATGTGAAGATTATCTTCCACCAGGACAATCGTCATAGTGTATTTCGTTAACTAAGGTTACTTTGTTGTGTCATCGCATTAATGGAAATATTCATCTTTCATTGTACATTATACTTATTAATATTGTACATGAGTGTTGATTGTGTCTCACTAGTTATTGTGATCAAACATTGCCAGCCCATCCTGTTGCAGTAAAACACACAATATATTACGGCAACATCTGGTAAGCAAACAACAGTAAAAACAAAAGAATCCAACTAAATAAACCAATATACATTTCGGGATAAATCGGACTTTATCAGCCAAGGGGGGTAATAGAAATAACAGCAACAACAGATCATTGGGCAATGGAGACAACCAATATTACATGCAGGCATATCTTTCTGTATGCTATTGTCTAACTCAGTTCTAATCTTCGTCGTCCGCTTACTTCGTGTTCGTATTCGTCACCCCTGGGCGGTCTTTGCTGACATGCTATATTGTACGCATTTGTATCTTGATACAGTATCAGTCCTACAGCTCGGAGATACACTAAGTAATATATCAAAGGAAGAGATTAAGTTTATATTATATAGCTACTTAAATTGTTCCATTACGACTAATCCGTGCATTCACGATTACGCACAATGTCGTAGTTTTCCATAAGTGTGTGTTCTGGTTAATTTCCTAATATCACGTGTATGTTTCAGGGACACCAGGCACGCGTTATCTTGTGTTTCTCCTTGCGCACGAGGGACCATTCCTTGATCAATTCAATAGATTAAGCCTTCAGCTACTGTCACAGTAATGCAATAATGGCGTCGAAATGCTTCATTTTTGTGATAGTGTGTTGAGAGTCTTAATGTTCTGATAATTAAATATTCAATATTTTAAGTTTGTGGAAGTCGTGATAGCGCAGTGGATGCGCGTTCGCTTCAGGTGCGAACATTCCGGAGTTCGAGCCCCGCTGGAGCCGTTACGATTGTGTCCTTAGGCAAGGCATTTAAATTCCATGTTGCCTCTTCTCGCCCTCGTGAGCGATTTATATAAGTTGAAAGAACTTGTTTCGCAATCGAGCTCAAATAAATTTGTATAAACTAAATATTTTAAGTTGTAAATGCAGTTGTGTGCTTATGAAGAATCCTTTTTACATCTCTAGCAAACAATTCAAGTATTATTGTAGTTGTGGCTTTGTTACGACATGAGTTATACCTCAGCAATGTCTTTAACATTTTCATAGTATTTACCACTGGTGAAAATTGTAAGACATTTACTGGTATTCAGATGTATTCTATTACTTTTTTTGCATATTGTTTTTCATTTTAGAACATACTCGTTGCTGTTTTTCCAAGGAAAATTAAAATTAATTTGTGTGTTACGTTTATTTATCGTCGCTACCGGTTGCCCATATGAGAGACGCCTCCTGGAGATATTAGTTGGAAAAAAGTGCAATGATAAAGAAAAAGACCCATTCCAGAGTCTCATCTGGTTCTTTTACGTGCACGGTGTAAAGCACCGACACGAGACCTCGGTTTAACGTCCCATCTGAAAGACTGTTAATTTGATTAGGGTCAGACGGGGTCGAACCTGCGATCCCTGTATTACCAGTCCAGCGTGTTAACCACTGGACTACAGATCCGTCTGTAATTAAAATTAAGAGCAGGCTTCAAGGTTATAAAACTTTTCTCCTATCTCAAACTCGAGTCCCAAGCTTCTAATTGGTTCAGCTGGCAGGTAAAACTCAGAATCAACCAATCAAACCATTTGAGCTTGAGTTTGAGATTTGATAAAAATGTTATAACCTCTGGCACAGGTTTCTAAGACATGTTAAATTTATACTTTTATAGATTTTATTTTCTTTTGATAAGTTAAAATTTGGAAATAAATACATAGGTTGGTAACAATCTATGTATTACAGAACAGAACATATATTTATTAACGAATACACATAAATATTTGGTTACATATGTACATTAATCTACAATGTATACACATTTCAAAATGTAACGAAATATCACAATACATATCACTTGTATATTATAATATTTAGAGTGCATGCACACGTGTGTTAAAAGCACATACTTTCATAGATGGAGAATGGACTATGTATTTTAGATATCACGTACATTATTAAAATTACAATTCAAATACACTGTAGTCATATAGTAATGTCATGTTATCCAACTAAGACTCCGTTCCTTCTATGTAGAGCAAATCCGACGTCTTTACTAAGAGTGATTAAACTATTACTACTATTGAGCAAACTTGGACTAACTCGATAATAACGTTTAATATATATATTGTTAAATTATATTGTATATAAAAATAGTAAATGTGACATATAAAAACAGATAACATTAAAAAATTAATCTCTCAACCAATCAGAATCATTCCATGTGTCACTACACGTGTGTACATATAAGAAATTATGAGATAGTGTTATTACACTGAATACAAGCACAGTTATGTGATAACAAACTTATTGCACAGCTAACGGGAATGGATTATGTGATATAGAATGCTGCATGCAAACGTCATTAAAGCACGCTCGTATGTAGGTTATATATATCGATTAAAGGTCAAAGTCACACAACTTATCTGTGGAGCAATGCTGGAGAGAAGTTAAATGAAACCTCTGAAAAGAGTTCGTCAATATGAGATGATGGTACAATTCAGGCCAATAGGAGTCAATACCATGCTAAGTACCGGAACTAATTTCCTCTAACTTCTGAGAAATGTTCGGAACAATGAGAGAATAATTATATTTTCCATTATTATGCGCATTGTGCATTTGCCGCATGGCATGTGATTTCATGGCTGAGTATTTATCGCTGTTGACTGACAAGTCGTTGCTTCCTCTTAAAGGAATGTATCGAGTGTTAATAGTTTGCTATCGAGGGCATGAACTAAATTTGTGACCGTCTTGATAGCGTAGTAGTAGCGCGTTCGGTACGAGAGCCCAGCTGTAGTCGTTACGAATGTCCCATTAAGCTAGGCGCTTAAATTCCACGTTGTCTCTTATCTCTCCCTCGTGGCGATGGATTCGATCAGGAATGAGGTATCGAGAGTGATGAAAAGAAATATGACGTTTTCTGAGACACCCTGTACCATACTGAAATATAGTATCATTGCCTGGAGATAATCATTGGCATTCTGAAGCAGCCGAGATAAAGCTCTCGAAATATGTTAGACTAAAAACCGTGTTTAAACGTGCAGTTTCTATGCAACTGATAACAAGTAATAGCAAAACCTATTATTTGTTTTACTAGTTATAAAAAGAAGGATTATTCACTTATTTTACGACGCATATTGCAAAACTACGTCAGCGGAGTTAATCATGCAGTGTACGAATATCTTGCATAAACAATGTATGACGTCATTATACTTCCAGTTAAATTTAAAGACGCGGGACGAAAAGTATCGAAATCATTTACATATCGAAAACATGTCAACAAACGATACTATAGTTTTTAATCTGAAAGTAAGAGACATTTGAAACAAATACGTGTTTGCCACGAAGCAATTTGGAAACTTGCGATTTACGTTTAAAGCGGTGCGGAACTCAAAACTCACATATTTTCAAAAGTAAGTAAATGCATCTGACTTAGATTCCACCAAATGAACCGAACTCTAGAGACAATTAATATTGCAGTAATGCTTACATATATAGAAAGAGTTTTCTCTAAGACATATTTCACTAGGATCTGTAGCAAATCCAGTCGAATTAGTTTCCTGATAAGATGGCGTGCAAAAGACATTTACTTCAAATGAAGCTTATTTGTGGATATGTGTTGTTGATTTTTTATTGACAGTCTCATTCCTTTGAAATCCTTGCTTCAGGCAAATCTACGAATGCGTGTTTGTTGTCACGTCTGTAAATATATTCCTTTAATGCAGCAGTTTGGCTTAGTTTATACAATTTCAATTTAGCTCGATTGCAAGTTAGTTTAGTTATCGATCTGGAGACCTCATTCCTGGTGGAATCCCTCGTCATCGCTCTCGAGACCTCATTCCTGATGGAATCCCTCGTCATCGCTTTCGAGACCTCATTCCTGATGGAATCCCTAGTCATCGCTCTCGAGACCTCATTCCTGATGGAATCCGCCGCCATCGCTCTCGAGACCTCATTCCTGATGGAATCCCTCGCCATCGCTCTCGAGACCTTATTCCTGATGGATTCCATCAGCATGAGTGTGGAAATAGAGGAAATGTGAACTTCAAGTGACTGGCCTAAGGACACAGTCGTAACTGCCACAGTTTAGCGCGAACTCTTGGCCGTTCACACGTGAAGCGACCTCTGGGCCGTTCACACCTGAAGCGACCTCAGACCTCACTACCACTCTGCTACCACGACAAGCTAGTGGTTATGTTGCGGGTGATAATGAATGCGATATGTAACGTGAACTATGTACATGTAATACAAGATTGGTTGATTATTAATGTTATATTCATTTATTTGTAGACCATACATTGTATTAGTGGAGTCATTTTTTAATTTCTTCTTCTATGTAACGTGTTATATGCTCGGTAGGGTCATAATTGTGCATAATAAATTTAATCGTGTTTTCAATTATTTACAGACATCTATAACATCAATGCAACATTTGTTTGTTTGATTATGCTAGCAGGCTCCAGCAGTTAACCAGTACATTGTGTACCAACCTCCGTAAGAAACTGCCACATTTTTCATATAAAGAGACACGGTCTGAGAGGGCTAGAACCCGTGACCATCAGTGATGATAGGTTACAGTTGAATACTAGTCAGGACCACGGAGCCGGTTCAATTGGATGCATTAGGAATGAAAGACGAAGTCCGCTAGAAATCCTCTCTTTGGATGGACTTATCTACATAGTATTTCACTGGTTTCATAAGAATTAAAATCAGTTTTGCTTGAGCTAGTGTGTATATTTGCATAAGAAATTGTTCGAAAACAAACTATAAGATTAATCATTTTATATTTATGGAGGATAGTGCAATGCTACAGAGTCTATGGTCTCCTCTGGTTCTTTTACGTGCACGGTGTAATGGACAGACACGAGACCTCGATTTAAAGTCCCATCTAAAATTGTATTAGGATAAGACGGGGAATTAGCAGTCCAACCAGTGGAAGTCGTGATTGCCCCGTTGGTAGCGCGTTCGCTTAAGGTGCGAAATGTCATTTAGCCGTTACGATTGTGCTCTTAGGCAAGCAATGCATTTAATTTCCACGTTGTCCCTTCTCTCTCCCTCCCTCGTGGCGATATATTCCATCAGGAATGAGGTCTCGAGAGTGATTAATATAAGTTGTAAGAACTTGTTTCGCAGTCGAGCTAAAATATATTTGTATAAACCAGTCCAACATGTTAACCACTGTACTACAGATACTAACGGTACATTACTATTCTATCCTAGTATCTTATAGGGTATTGATCTGTAAGGTGATCTAAGTACACTTGCTATATAGAAGACATTTCTGAATAAGAAAGCATAAACACTATAATAGTATAGTCTTCCTATAAGATATTGCAACCCGGGTTCGATCCTCGGACAGAGAAGTATGTGAGATGGTACGGTTGTCACCCTATCAGACAGGTGAGATTTCTGCGGGTACTTCTCCCACAATAAGGACCACAAAATACGCGTTATACCGCGCCAACGAGAGTGATTAATATGAGTTGTTAAAGCTTGTTTCCCAATCGTTGTTAAAGTGTATACTTTAACATAGTTCTGAGGCATATGAAGCAGAGGAGAAAGATATAGAAAACTGAACCCGGCAGGCTTGGCAATAGTACGTGGACATCTACTACCGGTTCCTGGAAGTACGTGAGTGGTTCCTGTGATACGTTCCTGCACGTTCATTGTAGTGTGCATCTAGTTGTTATTAACATGAGACTGGTCATTGGAAGATATCTGGGTGTATGTCACTATTCCGTTAAGTTGTAAGCATATACTATTCCGTTAGGTTGTAAGCATATACTATTCCGTTAGGTTGTAAGCGTATACTATTCCGTTAAGTTGTAAGCATATACTATTCCGTTAAGTTGTAAGCATATACTATTCCGTTAAGTTGTAGGCATATACTATTCCGTTAAGTTGTAAGCATATACTATTCCGTTAAGTTGTAGGCATATACTATTCCGTTAGGTTGTAAGCATATACTATTCCGTTAAGTTGTAAGCATATACTATTCCGTTAAGTTGTAGGCATATACTATTCCGTTAAGTTGTAAGCATATACTATTCCGTTAGGTTGTAAGCATATACTATTCCGTTAGGTTGTAAGCATATACTATTCCGTTAAGTTGTAAGCATAGTTAGCTTGTGACTAGATCCAAGAAATCTGCGATCATGTTCTAGGATTGGTTCTAGGAAGCTGATGAGGCTGGTTATGTGCAGTATGCGAGTACTTATTATAAAGCTTATGACTTGTTCGTTAAATTCCTTGAGCGGTTCTTGGAAATCTGAGAGTGTTACCTGAAGAGTTGCTGCCTGTTCATGGAAATGTACACGGAAGGTTTATTAAAATGTGTGACTTATAATTGGAATTAAGTCAGTGGGTTCTGAAACCTATTCCTGGAAGTCTGCGATTGCATTCAGAAACGCAGACAGTGGGTCGTGTAAGTTTCATTCTGGTCCCCTGAATCATGCCCATTGGTTGAAAGCTGCTCCAGTTGATATTTACATTTTGTATGTAAAATAATCGTAATTGAAATATGTATGTACCATTCATGACTAGCGTCACTAAATGGCAACACTGTTTGCAACGCTCATTTGATGAAATATATTTCAGACATACACTGATACCAACAAATACCATCGATTTGTTCCACATTAAATATTGTCCTTGTTGTGTTCTGATATATTCTATTTTACGCTAGCAAGTTCCTCTCCGTTACTGTCTTGCTAACAGATAATACCATATTCGACTTTGAGTGTGCGTATTCGTGTCTTATTGTGAGCCAGCAAGATGCTATCTTTAATTGGCTATTTCTGTATAAAATAAGCATTACTAAGGTGACTGATCTCTGCCATGCCGTAGTTCTGTGTTGCCTGTGTGAATACATGAATGCGCGACATAACGATAAATATGTCGAAATGTCGTGCTGTTGTATTAGCAGGTGCCAATACGACAGCTCGAACTGTTTTATGCGATGACTCATTTTCCTACTCCCCGAGAGTGTTTGTGTGTGTTTTACGTTTATTCATCGTCGCTACCTGTTGCCCATATGAGCGACGCATCCGGGTGAGATTAGTCATTTTAAATTTTTGGAGAATAGTGCAATGATACACATTTGACAGACACATTCCAGAGTCTCCTCTGGTTCTTTTGCGTACATGGTGTACAACACTGACACGAGACCTCGGTTTAACATCCCATCGGAAAGACTATTAATTTTATTAGGGTCAGACGGGGGATCGAACCTGCGATCCCTGGATTACCAATCCAGCGTGTTACTACTGGGTTAAGAAGTTCTATGATTAATCAGATAACATAGATTCGTGTTATAATTAAGACTTAGCACTGAAATCTAGTGCAGCCTCCATATTATGTTAGATAATTTGTTTCAATATATATGTATGTATGTATGTATGTAGAACTTTGCATTTCGAGTTGCGATTGTTCAAACTTCCGGTGCCTGCTTAGTTAGTGGGTGTTCAGCCACACACTAGGGTGGCGTGTGGCAAAAGATGGTGCAATGACCCAGTCCAGAATATCCTTGATCTGTTATGTACACAGTGTAAAACACCGATATTTGTGTTGATATTATTAGGGTCAGACTGGACTACCGACCCGTCTGTAACTCGCCAGCTCGATAAATAAATATAATGTAGCTCTGTCGCATAACCAGCCACGTTATAACCTATATGTGTCGCTGTGTCGAACCTCCAATACGATAGAATGACACCTTCATTCTGGCGGGCAAGAACATGTCAAAATGACGACTTAAGCTGTGTTGCCATCCGCCAAACGGATAGCACGACAGCTCTACACATCAGGAATTCGCGATACTGTTCATTTGTCGTTTCTTCGCATCTCCAGTAAGACAACTCGACAATTCGAAATGGCAGACATCAGCCACCATACAATGCTGATATGTTCTGTTAGTGCATTTGATTGCTATGTATGGCATATTTTGGGTTGAGAGTAAGTATCAATTGTTTTATTTTACTAGCGCAATATCGATGCATTACCACCGGGGTCGTTTAATGTCAAAATTGTCGAAATATAATTATTAAATTCATCTTCAGTAATGTTTTCAGCATTGTGAAATATGAGACAATCTTGTTTGATAAAATTGTAACTTTTCATTTAATTTCCTGCTGTCACTGTTTGACACTCGATGTGCTGTTAATTTATTTCAGCTCGATTGCGAAACAAGTTGATACAACGTTAGATTAATCGCGTCCGGAGACCTCATTCCTGATGGAATCCATCGTAATAAAGGAGAGAGAAGAGGAAATTCGGAATGTAAGTGCATTGCCCAATGGCGCAATCGTAACAGCTACATCTGAGTGCGAACTAGGGGAGTACTATGAATGCATTCCTGGATTAACTCTTAATTAATGCATATAATTAATATTTACATAATGCTAAAATATATTTGCATAAGCTAATAAGATTTATAATGAAAATGGGTTTTCCAAATGTATACATGTACATGTATTTAGTCCTTCAATAATATATACTTAATTACATTGATAATTCATGTTTGCTGCTATCTAATTAGAATACTGAATATAGTGTAGTAGCTAAGGACCATGGATGCCCAGAGGGTGTAAAAAGCACCACATTTGGCATGGTGGTAGTGTAGAACCAGCTTGTAAATAACATGCCAGAAGGCAATCACGAAAGGCCCTAAATCCCCCGTGAGATAGGGCCCCAAAGGGGCACATAATTGTGCAGATTTGGATGTATATAACTACTTTATTACAATCACAAATGGTATATAACTTGTGTAAATGAGGTCTGTTATCAGGATAAAAGGTTACACCAGTATAAAAATGACTTTTGCCAAATACAAAATTGAAAATGGAGGCCCTAATTAATGATAATGCTATAAACGAGGCCAACAATGTTGTTAAAATTGGCCAATTACGATTAATAATATTATAATTATATTACAAATGTATGCCAGTATCCACAATTTTACAATAAATAACTACTTTACACAATTACAGCTATCTAAATGCTGCACTATGCTTTAGGTAATGGTCAGAAGCCACATATATTTGGTTAACGGAGTTGTTTCCCTTTTGGCAACATTTCCAGGAACAGTTCAGAGAGTGGGAAAGTTGCGTTTTTACATGCTGTATCACGCCAAGATGTAGTATTATTAAATATTTTGTTTGTTGTTATTATATAATATATTATAGTTGAGGACTGAATGCGAATTTATTCGATCTACTTGTGTGTTTGTTTTGTTAAGCTTACAATGTCATTCCGCACATTGGGCGCAGTAGAGTAGTGACACCGTCATGTCCCCACATGCCCTAACGTAAACTTTGTTGAAGCTGAATGAGGAAATGTACCTGCCAGAAATGTCCAGCCAGTATTTGCCAAACATGCTCATTTTGAATCCAAATGTTCACACTGAAACAACTGATATTGAGACCTGAACGTTCAGTGGCAATTATTTTTCCTGGACCTAACCAGAACTAGGACACGTTTTTTCCTGGATAAAAATCAACTAGTACGTATGTGCCACGGCCGGGGATTTAACTCACGACCTTCCGCTTTGGAATTAAAGGCGCTAACAACTGTGCTAACGAGCTGTTTTATTCGACCAATATTATCCAATTCATATTCAGATCAATCGATGGTTACATACATGGGCCCATCTACTTGTTTGTACAGATACAGGCATAACTATCCTGCAGTTGTCAGCATGCATTGCTGATCGTTCAGGTGTATTGCTGTCATTCTCTATACTCTTGTTTTGATTACATTTTGATAGACAATTAGTAATGTATTACACGTTTTAGGAATCCACATCATGACATGTTGTTGGGGTTGAGCAATCGTCGACATTGCGTTGTACAGGGCATGCATATGTTACCAACTGGAGTCAGTGTTAACTATCCCAAAAGAAGACTTTCGAGATATTACGAACAGCTTTGGCGTATTCGACGATGTGTGTATGCTCTATCTACCTGAGTCCACACAATGCATTGCCAGGAACAATTAATATTGTGGAATGACTTAGGGAGTGACATAGCAGAAACAATGACGGAGCAAAATGCCAGACGCTTCAACATGTATTAACAGCATAATATTGACAGAGCAGTAAAGAGACAGCAAGTGTGTATGGAACCGATAGAGACATGGATGCTTAGAAAGAGTTGTTGATACAAAATGTCATTGTAGTTACTTCGTTTACAATAAATCTGATGGTAGACTACATTGAGTAGAAACAATGGAAATAGATACAAAAGGGTGACATATTACAACTGAGATGTCAGATATCGAAATTCTAGCCAAATATTAAGAGGTGGATATGGTAGCAAGAGACGCAGAATATCGTGGAAACTGTTTGTGCGCATTTTATAACAAGTACAATAGACAGTATACACTTTCCACTGATTCTACGTCGATTCATGCGCACGATATTAGTGATGATTAATCGAAAAAAGCTATCATTGTTGCTGAGTTGATTGCATATATAGAGGGTTAAACCTATCAATGTGAAAGTGATGGCTTGTAGATAATAATAAATGACAAAGACGTTTCGGTGTCTTATAACAGGGTTATACTGATCTCCGCAGACATAGTAAACTGTCTTAGGTGAATATGAAACTACTAGCATTGTGTGTCCACCAAATCAACGGATTGTACACCACAGCATGGATCATAATCCACAGCCAGTAACATCGAAGGATGCATTTCATGGTACGGCAATCTCGGTCAATCAATGTATGAGGCACAACGTATAAATATAACTCATCTCAAGGCCGATCAGTCACAAAATATCTACTAGAGAAGTACAAAGATGTCCCTCCTGTAACATTGAAGGCCAACACTCCACAACCGGTTGTCGTGTATGACTGAGCCTCCTCCAACTACTCAACGGGAATTAGTTCTTAGTGACCAAATGGTTAGAGAATGTTGCCGAAAATCTTGGAAAGAACGATTGGTCAAAACGAATGTTTCATGGTCAGCATTCTTTGTACAACACCTCTCAATTGACACAAGACCACCAGCCATAACACCACTATTCTCATTGTTTCGTGATGCGTTCACATCGGTTATGGTAACGCATGGAATGCCACTTATCAAACATGTCACTGAAGCTAAGGACCCTAGCCAGATCACAGTATAAACGGTCGATCAACCACTCCTCACATTGACCAAGAAGGTCGAGCTAGGACATGATGCTAGGAAACATATGTTTTGTTATGGTAATATGACTATTGACAAGGTTCCACCATCACATAGTGCACTCGTCCACCATGTCTATCATGTCATGTACTCATTTATGTCTGTGTGGTGGCCAATGTGAAAGAGAAAATGTTTGTTGAATATAGTACACTGTGTATATTTATGCAGTGTTAAATGCACAATACACACTAACATGCATATAGACATATTCCATTAGCATGTTAAGATTTATATATTTTAGACAAACAAGATTGATTTCGAATCTTCTTTCTGCAATTACCTTAAGGGCCTCACTATTATAAATATTACCCATTGAAGGGCCTCATTATAGTATACATGTGCTAAGATATGTATTTAATTAATAGTTTAGTGTTGTACAATTTAGATATAGTGTACAACCTGTTCACTTATCTTTATTTAATTGTAATTATTGTTATTGAATACATGCAATTTGCCATATTAAACGAATATTTAAATGGCTGTTAACAGGGCCTCGGATGACACACACAGACATGTATACACACAGAGGTTTCAGATACTGATACTATTATACCAACAGAACTAAGTTTATTTACTTTTCCCTCACTGGGAACAAAAAGAAAAAACTTGTTTTGTATTTTATAGTACAAAATTATTATTTGTATATAAAACATTAGATACTATTATGCCTTCTCTATTAATTAGCATGTGAAAACAATTGAAGTAGTAACAATTAACTAAATTCTTGATACTTTCAAAAATATTGTGTTTTTTTAAAAATTTCTGTTGGTGGTCCCTTTTTGGGGTCAAAGATGGAGTCAAAGGGCCGCTCGTGTTTGTCGAACGGGCGTTTTGAAAAGTATACCCCCTCATGTTACTTGTGTGAATAATTGGTGTATTTTACACTTTCCGAATCAAATCATAAACCAACTATAGTACACATAACCCAATATAGTACACATACCCTAAATGTAGTACACATAACTCAAGAACTCTTTATGACAGAAAGGTAAACTTGTTTTGTTTATTTTTGCGTTAATTTATCGATGGTACCGGTTGCCCATATGAGCGACGCCTCTGGAAAAGATTAGTTATTTTAGATTGTGGAGGACAGTGCACTGATAGACAGACAGAGACCCGTCCCTTGTTCTCTTACATGCACAATGTAAAACACCGACACGAGAAGTCGTTTGAAAGTCCCATCTGGAGGACTATTAATATTTTTATGGTCAGACGGGGGATCTAACTAGCGATCCTTGGATTCCCATTCCAATGTGTTACCCACGTGTTTACTGACCCGCCTATAAGATTACCATGTACCAAACTGTTGCTTATATTACGTGTCCTATAAGATTACCATGTACCAAACTGTTGCTTATATTACGTGTTACCCACGTGTTTACTGACCCGCCTGTAAGATTACCATGTACCAAACTGTTGCTTATATTACGTGTTACCCACGTGTTTACTGACCCGCCTGTAAGATTACCATGTACCAAACTGTTGCTTATATTACGTGTTACCCACGTGTTTACTGACCCGCCTGTAAGATTACCATGTACCAAACTGTTGCTTATATTACGTGTTACCCACGTGTTTACTGACCCGCCTGTAAGATTACCATGTACCAAACTGTTGCTTATATTACGTGTTACCCACGTGTTTACTGACCCGCCTGTAAGATTACCATGTACCAAAATGTTGCTTATATTACAAACTATACCTGTCATTTTCCAATGAAGCAATCGTGCGATTAAGTTCATTTGCATAAATTGGTCGTTTGGAAAACAAGAAGTGTGTAATCTTTTATTTAAATGAAAATGAATTATCTAACTTAACAAATATAATCCTACTCTGCATAATTGGTCTACACGAGTCCCACGTATAACAATTTCAATATTGTAAGTGTATGTTAATTAGTTATAATATCAATAACCTTTCTTGTCTTTGTTCAATTTTGTTCAAGAGGACAGTATTATAAAGTTCAGAGAAATGCCTCTATCATGAACATCTTCTATGTTTAATTGTCTTATTTAGTTTAAAAGCACACCAACGTCATACAATTATGTCATAATTATGTTCCAAAACCTGTTTTATTATTCTACAGAGACGTCAGCTTTTATTATTTAAGTTTGCAGATAATGTCATTATTTCTTACTCTTTCTAACAGCTGAATTTGTATCTCGTCTGTAACATCTCTGCTAATCACATTCGCCTATCAAAGCGAATTTATATTTCATATTACAAATTCTTAATCAGTGTCCAATAACACCAACGTTGTCATTCGGTGTGTTATCATTGTTTTAGAGCAGTGTCTAGTATCTGATATTGCCCGTTTACTCCATATGTACTGTGATAACTGATTGTGATATTGTTCTATATCTATGTTGGATTGCCATTGTACAGTTTTACTATATACTATGTATGTAATGTATTATAAATACTATGTGTACATTGATGACATGTAAATACAGATTACATACCTAGTGGCGTGTTTCCAGCTGTTATTGTTGGAGGATGACATCGAATGCTCTTTCGAGCAGTAAATCTAAAATGACTAATCTCTTCAGGAGGCGTCGCTCATATGGGCAACCGGTAGCCATGATAAATAAGCGTAACACACACCCCAACTGGAATGTTTCCTCACATGAAAGTGGGAGTCGAACCTATATCGTCGAGAGGCAAATTATTTGAAGTCAATGATATGAACAACTCGGTCATGAAGTCAATTAAACAAATAAGTTTACATTTTTGCAGTCTTGCAAGTTATGCAAATTAAATAGATCGGGTAGTTCTTTCATTTGAAACTTAGTTGGTAACAACTATGTCTATATATGTATAGTCGTTCTTGAGTTGTGTGGTTTGTTAGTACGGTGTGGTCCCTCCCTGGCGTAATGGGTACGATGTACGCCTAGTAATCGAGAGGCTGTGAGTTCGAACTGAGTTAAACTAATATTGTAAGAACTTGTTTCGTAAATTAGCTAGACGATTATTGTATAAATTACGCTATTAGTAATATATTAATTGCGTCTTCGGGCGGCTCGTTTGTTGCATGGAGTTACTTGGAACATCCCCTGCTCTTGTAGTATAGCTCGCATTCTGGCTTGGCTATACACTCAAATGTTGTGATTAGTTTAACATTAATTGCGTTTAATTATATTCATTAAATATGTTAATTATGTTAATTAATGAACTCTTTGATTATCCTCGTTATGTATTATATATTTATAAATAATGGTTGCGTAATGTCTACTTACAGATAATCATACGTTTGAAATGTACTGCTTGTTCATATTGCCAGGTAACAAATAGCTAAACGTTGTCACATTATTGCTTGATTAGAATTTACCAAAAAAACATGTTTGCACAAATGTTTGACTGCAATATGCTACCGTTGTGTGTGTTTTACGTTTATTTAAACCCCAAAAGCAAAAACAAACCATTCATTGAGCAGCCTTATTTATATCATGCACTATCCTCCTACATCTAAAATGATTATTCTCTTCAGGAGGAGTCGCTCATATGGGCAATCGGTAGCGACGATAAATAAGCGTAAAACAAACAACACCAATCTATTTACATTGATTAACGATTGCCATGTTGAGCACCTTCCGGTCTACTGCACTTGCATTTTTGGTCAAAATGTATTTTCATGACAGACATGACAGGCAGTGTATAGTATTTGTGTTTTCTGAGAAATATTTGACTTGAGAAGACTTCAGACTAATTGATGTGTAGAAAATATGTGATATAAGAAGCAGTGCCATTGCAAACTGAAGGTTGTGAATACAGTAATAGTTTGCGCAGGAATACAGTGTGTACGCACAGTGACGTTATTCACTGAAGGTTGGGTATACGGTAATAGTTTGCACAGGAATACAGTGTGTAAGCACAGTGACGTTATTCACTGAAGGTTGGGTATACAGTAATAGTGTGTGCAGGAATACAGTGTGTACGCACAGTGACGTTATTCACTGAAGGTTGGGCATACAGTAATAGTTTGCGCAGGAATATAGTGTGTAAGCACAGTGACGTTATTCACTGAAGGTTGGTTATACAGTAATAGTTTGCGCAGGAATACAGTGTGTAAGCACAGTGACGTTATTCACTGAAGGTTGGGTATACAGTAATAGTGTGTGCAGGAATACAGTGTGTTAGCACAGTGACGTTATTCACTGAAGGTTGGGCATACAGTAATAGTTTGCACAGGAATACAGTGTGTTAGCACAGTGACGTTATTCACTGAAGGTTGGGCATACAGTAATAGTTTGCGCAGGAATACAGTGTGTTAGCACAGTGACGTTATTCACTGAAGGTTGGGCATACAGTAATAGTTTGCACAGGAATACAGTGTGTAAGCACAGTGACGTTATTCACTGAAGGTTGGGTATACAGTAATAGTGTGTGCAGGAATACAGTATGTTAGCATAGTGACGTTATTCACATGTGAGCACTGCCAATGCTGAACATTACATGTGTGATATTTTTGCCTTTTTTCAGTTTGATTTGAAATACCTCTTCACAATAGATGTGGTATCAGAAGAAATGAAAGATCGGATATATAAATGAACAGACTGTATGTTTACTTTTTACTATGTATTTAATAGGCAATTTATATGTTTTAAGATTTGAGTTGTCACCAGAGTGAGATTCATTCGAACCTACAACAACGAGGGGCAAGTGATTGGAAGTCAACGACTTTAACCACTAGACCACATAGGCTTCCCTGCTTAACTAAGAAATCAATTGAATCATATAGCAGTATGTAAGAACAGATTGAATCATCCAATTCCTTGTCTAGTACGTTTCTTTTAGGACAAACATTCATGGAATGTTACCCCTCTTTACTATTTACTATGCAGTAAGCGATTCCATTATCGTAATACGCAAGTAACTCTGACATAACCCCGTACTTTGAACATGTCATTGAAACGAGATTAGTTTCGATCTTAGATTCATATGAACTGATTAGCTTAACTATGGCATTAGTTTCAACGAACCGAGTTGCGAAGTTTCTAATTGCATCGGGTTTCTTCAGATACATGTGTTATCGACAGACGGGGCTTCTGTGAATTACCTTCATGTATGTTTTAGTGGAAAATGTAATCACATCTGTAGTCAATAAATGCAAATTGTGCTAAGCCATTATAATCCATTTTCAAACGAAATTTGACAAGAACCCGTAATGAGGTTAGGTATGAATCTTGCATTTACGTAAACACCTGATGATTCCTGTATGTTTGAAGTTCTTAATGAATCACATGTTTTCCTCTGGAATGTTCCGATATCCAATGGCTTATAGACAGTTAGGTTAGCGACGTCATATTACCTACATTTGTAACCAGAACATGTATTTGAATTTCCGTTGTTCTTTGGCGAAATATAACATGGTTTGGAGTTCTGA
Source organism: Archivesica marissinica (assembly GCA_014843695.1). Lineage (NCBI taxonomy): Eukaryota > Metazoa > Mollusca > Bivalvia > Venerida > Vesicomyidae > Archivesica > Archivesica marissinica. Next base: position 4,159,883 of record CM026389.1, on the reverse strand, counting down.
TGGGTAGGAATTAACCACGCAGGCCATAGGCCTAAGTGATTCATTCCGTTGTATAGAACGACAAACCATGTTTTCTTCGACTATAAATAACGCAAATACAAATATTATTAACAGTCTTTCAGATGCGACTTTAAACCGTTGTCTCGTGTCTGTGCTTTACACCGTGCACGTACAAGAACCAGAGGAGACTTTGGAATGGGTCTCTGTCTGTATCATTGTACAAAACCTCCAAAACCTCAGTATCATCCTCCAAAACTCTAAAATGACTAATCTCATTAGGAGGCGTCGCTCATATGGGCAACCGGTAGCGACGATAAATAAACGTAAAACTCACAAATTATTTCGATTCTTAAGCTATATCTTATTGCAGATTTAACAACTGTAAATTCCTTCTCTGCGTATTGAAACAAAATGTCCAGCCATGTTAGAAAGTACTATTCATCATTACACTTTCTTCTCGTGACAGAACAAGACACATTAGATTGGTTTCAAGACAATTTACTGGAATCCAAAACACTATGTACCATATACAATTCAAACCATAAATATATGTCTGTTTGCAATATGGCAGTGTGCATACATCATAGGAATACATATTTGCTCACAGTAGAATACACATGATTGTTCCCTCGCCAAATGTAATGATTTCGTTTACGGAGAACAAATTAACCAGGATGTGTCTGTGTTTAAATTAGCTCACATTTGCGTGTACAGGAATTTGGTTCAATGTTCTACACTGATGATGGCAATCACCTTCACAATGTTCAATATGATTCATTAATGTTATTGCCTGTCGCCCTCAATCTCTCCCTTAGACCGTCGACCCTCCTCTCTCTCTCCATCCATCACACTCTCACTATCCACCCATCGCCCTCACCCTCTCTTCCTGCTTCCCGATTTCCACTTCCTCTCCCTTTTGTCTCTATTGCGTTCTCTACTCCGTCTCTGTGATATGCAATCCTCACTCTTGTCCGGTCCTTATTCATCTCACTACCTCTCTGTCTCTTTCTATATATACAGTGTTATCTCCTCATATATCACTCACTCCCAATCTCTTTATCACTCACTCGCTCACACACTCACTCATCCACCCACCAACCCACTCACCCACTCGCTAGCTCACTCCCTAACTATCTAACCCACTCACTCACCCACTCGGTCTCTCATTCACTAACTCACTACATATATATATATATATAATACTACTTTGCTGTGCAACAAGCGTCTGCCATGTAAATGTCTATTATTTTGTAACTGATTTTGCCAGAATGTTATTTATTCCTGAATCATCTTATTCGCTGTATCCTCTCCATCATCCTAATGGACAGATCTTTAACATATCTAGATTAAATAAAAAATCGCTGTATGAATTCGGTCTAGTACTTATTGATTGGCAATACGGAAGGGCTCGAATGATCCTGATACTGGTTAGACAAGGACTAGATATATCGCCTGAAATGAAATTTGGAATTACGAATGTCAGAATCGAATGCATGAATATTTGGCAGCCTGATTGATACAGATGGCCGGTTGTGTACGTTCCTCGAAGTGTAGCAAAAAGTCGCACAATTAGGTTAGGTCATATGATGCCGCTCTGGCTGTTATTCGCGGATGAAGACCCATCCGAGTAGTATTGCACATGGTAGATCTGCCGACCATCCCCGAGCCAATTAGATAGATTCCTCACATGGAATAATACAATAACCCTAGTTGTATTCGAACATACATAGGTGAATGACACGTGGTTTGAAGTCAAAGACCTTAAGCACAAGCCCATGGAGGACATAACTAGGAATTTAGGGATGGAATACATTACAACCCGTCCACAATGTTAGTGCGTGGCGCTCTCAGACATGATATATGGCTAGTTAGAGGAAGAGGCTATGCAACCATTTGTATCTATTAAATATGATTACCAGGTCAAAAGTTTCTAGATTGTATCGTAGTGAATGTCAGCGTAAGCTTTATATTGCAGCAGTTCATGCTCTGTAACAAAGTACGGACTTATACAGTGTATCGTATAGTTTGCAGACGTATGGGCTGTATGTTTGAATCAAGCTGGGTGGCGAATTATGTCAAGTGAAAAAGCTATCCTGCTGGCTTGCGGTATGTTGATGGGTATTCCGTGTCTGGAGGGACACCCGTGGTCTTCCACCAGTAACCGCTGGCAAGTCGTCATATGAGCGAGCTGTCCGCTTAGCGCAGTGGTTAGCGCGCTCGCTTCTCACCAATGCAATACGGGTTCGATCCTCGGACCGAGACGTAGGTGAGATAGTACGGTGGTCGCCAGCTCGGACAGGTGGGTTTTCTCCGGGTAGTCCGGTTTCCTCCCACACCAATGACCACATATACGCTTTCATCCGCGCCAACCAGAATCATGATTAATATAAGTTGTTAAAACTTGCTTCGCAATCGTTGTAAAATCAATACAGTTTAAATATAAACTATGACCGAACTGTTGGCGAGACTTTAAACGTCAAGCACACACAAAACAAAGTGAATGTATGATCTGAAACATAATTTAGAACATTGGTGCATCACATTGTGAATTGATACTCAAGTGCATAGTTTGGAACTATAAGACTATAAAATCTAAAATATAGGCTAGACGCTTAGATAATCCGGAGTCAAAGTTGATGTGGGGAACATAGCTTCATGCCGACTGGTGAATATATATTTTGGTAGAATTGTTTTAACATTTATACGAAATTACTCGTCGGTGTAGGATTCAAAGACAATATTTCTGCCAATAACCTCTCTAAATGTTTAGCATACTTGTCTGAAACACATAGTGGATAACGTGAGACATGAACTAGACTGTTAAGTGCTTAGTTTCATATAGGACTATTATATAAACTGAGGGGTATATAACATGTGCACCCCCTCCATAGCCTGGTGGTTAAGGCGTCCGTTTACATAATGTGAGCTAGAAGGTTCGAACCTTGCCACGATCCATTTTGGTATGACGGATTGGTGAAGCACCAGCTAGTTACATAATGGTTACCGATTACGTATAAGCGTATCAGCCTGACGCCTGGCCCTGAGGTTATAAAACTGTTGTCAGATCTCAAACTCGAGCTCAAGTGATCTGATTGGTTGATTCTGAGTGTTACTGTCAGCAGAACCAATCAGACGATTGAGACTGAATTTTGAGATTGGAGGAAAGTTTTATAACCTCCAGGCCTGGTATACAAGGATAGGATTCTGGAAGTACTGATGTCCATAAGAGGTGTCTCATAGTTTAGAAATGACTGGCCCTTTCAATAGGGGTGACACTATTATAAACAATTACACAGTCTATATACTGACACCAAAATGAAACTGTGGACTTGCCTTAGAGGTAAATGTTATATCTTTTTAGAAACACAAATAGGCACAGTTTGTATCAATCGGTGCGACATACTGGGTAAATAGGCACATCAATCGGTGCGACATACTGGGTAAATAGGCACATCAATCGGTGCGACATACTGGGTAAATAGGCACATCAATCGGTGCGACATACTGGGTAAATAGGCACATCAATCGGTGCGACATACTGGGTAAATAGGCACATCAATCGGTGCGACATACTGGGTAAATAGGCACATCAATCGGTGCGACATACTGGGTAAATAGGCACATCAATCGGTGCGACATACTGGGTAAATAGGCACATCAATCGGTGCGACATACTGGGTAAATAGGCACATCAATCGGTGCGACATACTGGGTAAATCAGTGCAATGTGTGAAGGATTGTTACCTGAACTCATGATAGTAAGTACATACAGGTTGTCTGATTAGCGCTGTGGTTAGCGCGCTCGCCTCTCAGTATGTTAGATTGTACGGTGGTCGCCAGATCGGACAGGTGGGTTTTCCCCGGGTACTCCGGTTTCCTCCCACACGAATGACCACATTTACGCTTTCATCCGCTCTAACGAGAGTGATTAATATAAGTTGTTAGAACTTGTTTAAATTTTAAGTAAGTCCATATTTCTACTATTGGTAACGAAAAGGTAACGCTCAATATAAAGTGCACATTGTTTATGGTGTCAGTATATAAGTAAGTAAGATATTATTCTTGAACACCTTTGTGTACAATCAATCTTTCTGGACGCTGTCCTAGCGCAGTGGAAGCATGTTCGTTTCAGGTGCGAAACGCCCGGAGTTCGAACCCCGCTGGGGCCGTTATGATTGTGCCCTTAGGCAAGTCATTTAAATTCCACGTTGCTACTTCTTTCTCCCTCGTGGCGATAGATTCCATCAGGAATGAGGTCTCGAGAGCGATTAATTAATATAAATGATAAGAACTTGTTTTTGCAATGGAGCTAAAATAAAGTTGTATAAACTATATAATATGTGTTTAGCAATCGGTATATAGTAATGCCTTTGGTCATTTAGAAATGATATGTATGCGAAATATGGCCAAATGTGAATAACAACACAAACAATATCAGTATACATACATATTCAACAGATTTATATACATCTGTGACACGATCTAGATTCATATTTAATTATAGATTAGTCAACTACCTTGGCTATCTATTAAATGAATTTCTAGACCTCAATGCTACTGTTAAAATGTAGCAAGAAGTGCAAACCGTGCCCTTTGCCTTCTCATTGCTAGATGTAAGGTAATTGGTGGGATTGCCTATAGCGTTTTTACTAAGTTATATGAGTATATTGTTTGGCCAGTCATTGACTGTGGGTCCGTTGTATGGTAAACTCATGATGTTCATGCATTAACGCTATCAACAATCGTGCAGTGAGATTTTGTCTGGGGGGTTGGAAAATATACTACAATCTCGGCAGTAATAGGTGAAATGGCATGGCAACCAACGTGTGTCCGTCAGTGGAAAAGCATTGCGAATTTCTTGTTCCGCCTTTCTTGTATAAATCACACCCGGTTAAATAAACGTATTGCACACTGGGCACAAGCAAAGTCAAGAAGGTCATGCCAAAATTGGTTCTTTGTTGTAAAGCATATGGCTGAATTTTGTCTAGGATGTTACATTTGTGAGAGCATTAACAAACACCCATGTGTATTATTTGTTGAAGCAAAGTGTATGGATTTATTCATTATTGATGGGCTTTAGTCGGGACAGATAGATAGCCTGTCTGGAAACGGCCGCAGCAAAATACGAACCTACCAGCTTTTCAAACTAAATTTCGATGTTGAACAGTATTGCAAGATTATTATTTAGCCATTTAGCCATCGTTCAGCATTTAGTAAGTTTCGTTGTGACGTTGCGCCTCTACGCATTGAAACTGAGCGATACGACTGTACAGAATCGTACGTGTCCATTTTGTAATGCAAGTGAGGATGAAATGCATACCACTATAGAATGTTGCATGTATGAGGATATTAGGGATATATTATTTGCTAACGTTTCCAGTATATGTGATAATGTTCTTACAATTCCATGTTACTCACTAATCTGGTATTAATACGTATATGTGCCAAAACCTGCTTTAATATTTTACAGCGTCGTAGTTCTTATCTATGTAAATAATGTGTACATTATTTTATTTGTGAACAACTTTTTATATGAACTATGTAAAAGCTGCTAATCCATGATATGGTACTTTTTATCACATTACCATATAGCTCTCGTTCTAATCATATGTATGCACAACATAACGTTGCTACTTTCATTTAGCGCCAAGGCAGCAAAGCAAATCGTCATGACGTCACTAAATTGTCATGACGTCACTATGCAAAACAGCGTTATATTTACGATTTAAACAGTGTTATTAGTACGACAAGACGTCCATTACATGACCATCGCTTGCCTTATCGTCAACAGTATGATCAATTCAGCTAGAAATATGCATAATTAAAATGCTTAATTGATAAATGATATGGATTATTCTCTCAGCAATTCCGAATCCTTCCAGGTTGTATTACACGTGTGTACATATACTAGTAGGAAAATATGTGATGTTGAGGCTGTATGAAACTGAATGCAAGGAAAGTTAAGTGATAAATAATCATAATTAATCATAGATAATGTTCAAGCAAGATATGGTAGCCATATAAACATCATTCTTAGATGACACATGACCACTAGTTGGTTTTATTAATTTGGAAACTAAAATGCTTCTCTGTGGTTGTATATACTAGGTAAATAGGCGGAAGTTCACCCGATGTCCACTTGACTGTATTTCTGATAATTAATATAGTGCATTATATTTTGGGGGGATGCATTTTCGTGACAGGCAGTGTATAGTTTTTGGGGTTTTTGAGAAAGTATGTGACTTGATAATACTTCAGACTAGTTGATGTTGAGAACAGTTGTGTATGTGATATAAGGGGTCCTGCAATGCAAGCATAATGTGAGATATACTGTGATATTTGACGTGACGGAGGAATACAGTAACGTTATTCACAGGTGTCAATCATCAACATTAAATGTCATAAGACAGATACGCGTCATAAAACAATTAGCGGTTATGAGTTTAAGACGTGTGGCGGAATTTTTAATGTCGCTTGGTGGTTTTATGACGCATATTGGAATTTTTTATGACGTTTAGCGTTCTTATGACGTTTAACGTTCTTATGACGTTTAGCGTTCTTATGACGTTTAGCGTTCTTATGACGTTTAGCGTTCTTATGACGTTTAGCGTTCTTATGACGTTTAGCGTTCTTATGACGTTTAAGGGAGTTTATGCCGTTTAGCGTTCTTATGACGTTTAGCGTTCTTATGACGTTTAAGGGAGTTTATGCCGTTTAGCTGCAGGGACAGGCTGTGGGGGACAACTCTGCCAAACGTGTTGATTTCATAATACTGATTCATATTAACACCTAACACATCATCTAATAACCAATCCTTCAACACAGCTTGAAACGATGTTGTTCCTTACAATAGGAGGCCCTATGGGTCCGCACATTTACCCCCTATATAGTGTACATGCAAACTATAAAAATCTTCTACTCTCAACACGATTGTCAGAAATCCGAGTAATATGGCACAAGTGAATACCTAATGACTCTCCACAAAACAAACCATACAAACGTAGTTGATCCGTCTGAATTGAGTCCCCCATGAGACCGGTGCATTTTCCCTATGTAATCTAAATTGGAACATTAATTCGCACATTCAAATAGAGCTTCAACTTCACGCAATCGCAATGACATCATTCATCCCAGATAGCGTCCAAACAAGCAAAGTATAATTTAGTTCGCATATCTATTGGAAGAACGGCCTCAAGCAACGATCATTTTATTGCATGCACAATAAGATTCTAGCGATACTGATGAGTTCTGCCTCTCAAACCAGTGACCCAGAACGGCACTATTGGCGCATGCACGGTTCGAGTCCTAAACTTTTAAATGCCTACTAGTTAGACAGACTTCAGTAGAGATTTAAATCGAGGTCTGGAGTCAGCTCTATAACTATTTGTATACAAAAGAATTAAAGTTGCATCGGGATGGAACTAGGTCAATATTAGTGGGGATGGTGTTCTGTCTGTATTAGTGGGAATGGTGTTCTGTCTGTATTAGTGGGGGTGGTGTTCTGTCTGTATTAGTGGGGGTGGTGTTCTGTCTGTATTAGTGGGGGTGGTGTTCTATCTGTATTAGTGGGGATGGTGTTCTGTCTGTATTAGTGGGAATGGTGTTCTGTCTGTATTAGTGGGGATGGTGTTCTGTCTGTATTAGTGGGGGTGGTGTTCTGTCTGTATTAGTGGGGGTGGTGTTCTGTCTGTATTAGTGGGGGTGTGTTTGTTGTGTGGGGGTGGTGTTCTGTCTGTATTAGTGGGGTGGTGTTCTGTCTGTATCAGTGGGTGGTGTTCTGTCTGTATTAGTGGGGTGGTGTTTGTCTGTATTAGTGGGGTGGTGTTCTGTCTGTATTAGTGGGGTGGTGTTCTGTCTGTATTAGTGGGGGTGGTGTTCTGTCTGTATTAGTGGGGTGGTGTTTGTCTGTATTAGTGGGGTGGTGTTCTGTCTGTATCAGTGGGTGGTGTTCTGTCTGTATCAGTGGTGGTGTGTTCTGTCTGTATTAGTGGGGTGGTGTTTTGTCTGTATTAGTGGGATGGTGTTCTGTCTGTATTAGTGGGGTGGTGTTCTGTCTGTATCAGTGGGGTGGTGTTCTGTCTGTATCAGTGGGGTGTGTTCTGTCTGTATTAGTGGGGTGGTGTTCTGTTTGTATTAGTGGGGGTGGTGTTCTGTCTGTATTAGTGGGGGTGGTGTTCTGTCTGTATTAGTGGTTGTGGTGTTCTGTCTGTATTAGTGGGGTGGTGTTCTGTCTGTATTAGTGGTTGTGGTGTTCTGTCTGTATTAGTGGGGGTGGTGTTCTGTCTGTATTAGTGGTTGTGGTGTTCTGTCTGTATTAGTGGGGTGATGTTCTGTCTGTATCAGTGGGGATGATGTTCTGTCTGTATTAGTGGGGGTGGTGTTCTGTCTGTATTAGTGGGGATGATGTTCTGTCTGTATTAGTGGGGATGGTGTTCTGTCTGTATTAGTGGGGTGGTGTTCTGTCTGTATTAGTGTGGGTGATGTTATGTCTGTATTAGAAGGTGTGGTGTTATCTCTGTATTAGTGGGATGGTGTTCTGTCTGTATTAGTGTGGGTGGTATTATGTCTGTATCAGTGGGTGGTGTTCTGTCTGTATTAGTGGGGTTGGTTTTATGTCTGCATCAGTGGGGCTGGTGTTCTGTCTGTATCAGTGAGGGTGTTGTTCAGTCTGTATCAGTGGGGATGGTGTTCTGTCTGTATTAGTGTGTGTGATGTTATGTCTGTATTAGTGGGTGTGGTGTTATCTCTGTATTAGTGCTGGTGGTGCTCTGTCTGTATTAGTGGGGGTAGTGTTCTGTCTGTATTAGTGGGGGTGGTGTTCTGTCTGTATTAGTAGGGGTGGTGTTCTGTCTGTATTAGTGGGGATGGTGTTCTGTCTGTATTAGTGGGAATGGTGTTCCGTCTGTATTAGTGGGGGTGGTGTTCTGTCTGTATTAGTGGGGGTGGTGTTCTGTCTGTATTAGTGGGGTGGTGTTCTGTCTGTATTAGTGGGGATGTGTTCTGTCTGTATTAGTGGGGATGGTGTTCTGTCTGTATTAGTGGGGATGGTGTTCTGTCTGTATTAGTGGGGGTGGTGTTCTGTCTGTATTAGTGGGGGTGGTGTTCTGTCTGTATTAGTGGGGGGTGTTCTGTCTGTATTAGGGGTGGTGTTCTGTCTGTATCAGTGGGGTGGTGTTCTGTCTGTATCAGTGGGATGGTGTTCTGTCTGTATTAGAGGGGGTGGTGTTCTGTCTGTATTAGTGGGGGTGGTGTTCTGTCTGTATTAGTGTGGTGGTGTTCTGTCTGTATTAGTGGGGGTGGTGTTCTGTCTGTATTAGTTGGGTGGTGTTCTGTCTGTATCAGTGGGGGTGGTGTTCTGTCTGTATCAGTGGTGGTGGTGTTCTGTCTGTATTAGTGGGGGTGGTGTTCTGTCTGTATTAGTGGGGGTGGTGTTCTGTCTGTATTAGTGGGGGTGGTGTTCTGTCTGTATCAGTGGGGATGGTGTTCTGTCTGTATCAGTGGGGGTGGTGTTCTGTCTGTATTAGTGGGGGTGGTGTTCTGTCTGTATTAGTGGGGGTGGTGTTCTGTCTGTATTAGTGGGGGTGGTGTTCTGTCTGTATTAGTGGTTGTGGTGTTCTGTCTGTATTAGTGGGGTGGTGTTCTGTCTGTATTAGTGGTTGTGGTGTTCTGTCTGTATTAGTGGGGGTGGTGTTCTGTCTGTATTAGTGGTTGTGGTGTTCTGTCTGTATTAGTGGGGTGATGTTCTGTCTGTATCAGTGGGGATGATGTTCTGTCTGTATTAGTGGGGGTGGTGTTCTGTCTGTATTAGTGGGGATGATGTTCTGTCTGTATTAGTGGGGATGGTGTTCTGTCTGTATTAGTGGGGTGGTGTTCTGTCTGTATTAGTGTGGGTGATGTTATGTCTGTATTAGAAGGTGTGGTGTTATCTCTGTATTAGTGGGATGGTGTTCTGTCTGTATTAGTGTGGGTGGTATTATGTCTGTATCAGTGGGTGGTGTTCTGTCTGTATTAGTGGGGTTGGTTTTATGTCTGCATCAGTGGGGCTGGTGTTCTGTCTGTATCAGTGAGGGTGCTGTTCAGTCTGTATCAGTGGGGATGGTGTTCTGTCTGTATTAGTGTGTGTGATGTTATGTCTGTATTAGTGGGTGTGGTGTTATCTCTGTATTAGTGCTGGTGGTGCTCTGTCTGTATTAGTGGGGGTAGTGTTCTGTCTGTATTAGTGGGGGTGGTGTTCTGTCTGTATTAGTAGGGGTGGTGTTCTGTCTGTATTAGTGGGGGTGGTGTTCTGTCTGTATTAGTGGGGGTTGTGTTCTGTCTGTATCAGTGGGGGTGGTGTTCTGTCTGTATTAGTGGGGGTTGTGTTCTGTCTGTATCAGTGGGGTAGGGTTAGGTCTGTATCAGTGGGGTGGTGTTCTGTCTGTGTCAGTGGGGTGGTGTTCTGTCTGTATTAGTGGGGGTGGTGTTCTGTCTGTGTCAGTGGGGTGGTGTTGTGTCTTTATTAGTGGGGTGGTGTTCTGTGTGTATTAGTGTTGGTGGTGTTCTGTCTGTATTAGTGGGGGGAGTTGTTCTGTCTGTATTAATGTGTGTGATGTTATATCTGTATTAGTGGGTGTGGTGTTATCTCTGTATTAATGGGGTGGTGTTCGGTCTGTATCAGTGGGTGGTGTTCTGTCTGTATTAGTGTGGGTGGTATTATGTCTGTATTTGTGGTGGTGGTGTTCTGTCTGTATCAGTGGGGCTGATGTTCTGTCTGTATCAGTGAGGGTGCTGTTCAGTCTGTGTCAGGGGGGATGGTGTTCCGTCTGTATCAGTGGGTATGGTGTTCTGTCTGTATCAGTGGGGATGGTGTTCTGTCTGTATCAGTGGGGTAGGGTTAGGTCTGTATTAGTGGGAATGGTGTTCTGTCTGTATTAGTGGGGTTGATATTCTGTCTGTATCAGTGGGGCTGGTGTTCTGTCTGTATCAGTGGGGCTGGTGTTCTGTCTGTATTAGTGCGGTTGATGTTCTATCTGTATCAGTGGGGCTGGTGTTCTGTCTGTATCAGTGGGGATGGTGTTCTGTCTGTATCAGTGGGGAAGGGTTATGTCTGTATTAGTGGGGATGGTGTTCTGACTGTATTAGTGGGGTTGATATTCTGTCTGTACCAGTGGGGTGGTGTTCTCTCTGTATCAGTGGGGGTGATTGTCTCTCTGTATTAGTGTGGTGATGTTCTGTCTGTTTCAGTGGGGTGGTGTTCTGTCTGTATCAGTGGGGGTGGTGTTCTGTCTGTATCAGTGGGGTGGTGTTCTGTCTGTATCAGTGGGGGTGGTGTTCTCTCTGTATCAGTGGGTGTGGTGTTCTGTCTGTATCAGTGGCGGTGGTGTTTTGTCTGTATCAGTGGTTGTGGTGTTTTGTCAGTATTAGTGGGGTGGTGTTCTGTCTGTATTAGTGGGGATGGTGTTCTGTCTGTATTAGTGTGGGTGATGTTATGTCTGTATTAGAAGGTTTGGTGTTATCTCTGTATTAGTTGGATGGTTTTCGATCTGTATCAGTGGGATGGTGTTCTGTCTGTATTAGTGTGGGTGGTATTATGTCTGTATCAGTGGGTGGTGTTCTGTCTGTATTGGTGGGGATGGTGTTATGTCTGCATCAGTGGGGCTGGTGTTCTGTCTGTATCAGTGAGGGTGCTGTTCAGTCTGTATCAGTGGGGATGGTGTTCTGTCTGTATTAGTGTGTGTGATGTTATGTCTGTATTAGTGGGTGTAGTGTTATCTCTGTATTAGTCGGGTGATGTTCTGTTTGTATTAGTGCGGTGGTGTTCTGTCTGTATTAGTGGGGGTGGTGTTCTGTCTGTATTAGTGGTTGTGGTGTTCTGTCTGTATTAGTGGGGTGGTGTTCTGTCTGTATTAGTGGTTGTGGTGTTCTGTCTGTATTAGTGGGGGTGGTGTTCTGTCTGTATTAGTGGGGTGATGTTCTGTCTGTATCAATGGGGTGGTGTTCTGTCTGTATTAGTGGGGATGATGTTCTGTTTGTATTAGTGGGGGTGGTGTTCTGTCTGTATTAGTGGTTGTGGTGTTCTGTCTGTATTAGTGGGGATGGTGTTCTGTCTGTATTAGTGGGGGTGGTGTTCTGTCTGTATTAGTGTGGGTGATGTTATGTCTGTATTAGAAGCTGTGGTGTTATCTCTGTATTAGTGGGATGGTGTTCTGTCTGTATTAGTGTGGGTGATATTATGTCTGTATCAGTGGGTGGTGTTCTGTCTCTATTAGTGGGGTTGGTTTTATGTCTGCATCAGTGGGGCTGGTGTTCTGTCTGTATCAGTGGGGAAGGGTTATGTCTGTATTAGTGGGGATGGTGTTCTGACTGTATTAGTGGGGTTGATATTCTGTCTGTATCAGTGGTGTTGATATTCTGTCTGTATCAGTGGGGGTGGTGTTCTGTCTGTATCAGTGGGGATGGTGTTCTGTCTGTATCAGTGGGGGTGGTGTTCTATCTGTATCAGTGGGGATGGTGTTCTGTCTGTATCAGTTGGGCTGGAGTTCTGTCTGTATCGGTGGAGCTGGTGTTATGTCTGTATCAGTGGGGCTAGTGTTCTGTCTGTATCAGTGAGGGTGCTGTTCAGTCGGTATCAGTGGGGATGCTGTTCAGTCTGTATCAGTGGGGATGGTATTATGTCTGTACCAGTGGGGTGGTGTTCTCTCTGTATCAGTGGGGGTAATGGTCTGTCTGTATTAGTGTGGTGATGTTCTGTCTGTATCAGTGGGGGTGGTGTTCTGTCTGTATCAGTGGGGTGGTGTTCTGTCTGTATCAGTGGGGGTGGTATTCTCTCTGTATCAGTGGGTGTGGTGTTCTGTCTGTATCAGTGGCGGTGGTGTTTTGTCTGTATCAGTGGTTGTGGTATTTTGTCTGTATTAGTGGGGTGGTGTTCTGTCTGTATTAGTGGGGATGGTGTTCTGTCTGTATTAGTGTGGGTGATGTTATGTCTGTATTAGAAGGTTTGGTGTTATCTCTGTACTAGTGGGATGGTTTTCGATCTGTATCAGTGGGATGGTGTTCTGTCTGTATTAGTGTGGGTGGTATTATGTCTGTATCAGTGGGTGGTGTTCTGTCTGTATTAGTGGGGGTGGTGTTCTCTCTGTATCAGTGGGTGTGGTGTTCTGTCTGTATCAGTGGCGGTGGTGTTTTGTCTGTATCAGTGGTTGTGGTATTTTGTCTGTATTAGTGGGGTGGTGTTCTGTCTGTATTAGTGGAGATGGTGTTCTGTCTGTATTAGTGTGGGTGATGTTATGTCTGTATTAGAAGGTTTGGTGTTATCTCTGTATTAGTGGGATGGTTTTCGATCTGTATCAGTGGGATGGTGTTCTGTCTGTATTAGTGTGGGTGGTATTATGTCTGTATCAGTGGGTGGTGTTCTGTCTGTATTAGTGGGGATGGTTTTATGTCTGCATCAGTGGGGCTGGTGTTCTGTCTGTATCAGTGAGGGTGCTGTTCAGTCTGTATCAGTGGGGATGGTGTTCTGTCTGTATTAGTGTGTGTGATGTTATGTCTGTATTAGTGGGTGTGGTGTTATCTCTGTATTATGTTGGTGGTGCTCTGTCTGTATTAGTGGGGGTGGTGTTCTGTCTGTATTAGTGGGGGTGGTGTTCTGTCTGTATTAGTAGGGGTGGTGTTCTGTCTGTATTAGTGGGGGTGGTGTTCTGTCTGTATTAGTGGGGGTGGTGTTCTGTCTGTTTTAGTGGGGGAGTTGTTCTGTCTGTATCAATGTGTGTGATGTTATACCTGTATTAGTGGGTGTGGTGTTATCTCTGTATTAATGGGGTGGTGTTCGGTCTGTATCAGTGGGTGGTGTTCTGTCTGTATTAGTGTGGGTGGTATTATGTCTGTATTTGTGGTGGTGTTGTTCTGTCTGTATCAATGGGGCTGATGTACTGTCTGTATTAGTTGGGGTGGTGTTCTATCTGTATTAGTTGGGTTGGATTTATGTCTGTATCAGTGGGGCTGGTGTTCTGTCTGTATCAGTGAGGGTGCTGTTCAGTCTGTATCAGTGGGGATGGTGTTCCGTCTGTATCAGTGGGTATGGTGTTCTGTCTGTATCAGTGGGGTAGGGTTAGGTCTGTATTAGTGGGGATTATGTTCTGTCTGTATTAGTGGGGTTGATATTCTGTCTGTATCAGTGGGGCTGGTGTTCTGTCTTTATCAGTGGGGCTGGTGTTCTGTCTGTATTAGTGGGGTTGATGTTCTGTCTGTATCAGTGGGGATGGTGTCCTTTCTGTATCAGTGGGAGTGGTGTTCTATCTGTATCAGTGGGGATGGTGTTCTGTCTGTATCAGTTGGGCTGGAGTTCTGTCTGTATCGGTGGAGCTGGTGTTATGTCTGTATCAGTGGGGCTAGTGTTCTGTCTGTATCAGTGAGGGTGCTGTTCAGTCGGTATCAGTGGGGATGCTGTTCAGTCTGTATCAGTGGCGGTGGTATTATGTCTGTATCAGTGGGATGGTGTTCTGTCTGTATTAGTGTGGGTGATGTTATGTCTGTATTAGAAGGTTTGGTGTTATCTCTGTATTAGTGGGATGGTTTTCGATCTGTATCAGTGGGATGGTGTTCTGTCTGTATTAGTGTGGGTGGTATTATGTCTGTATCAGTGGGTGGTGTTCTATCTGTATTAGTGGGATGGTTTTATGTCTGCATCAGTGGGGCTGGTGTTCTGTCTGTATCAGTGAGGGTGCTGTTCAGTCTGTATCAGTGGGGATGGTGTTCTGTCTGTATTAGTGTGTGTGATGTTATGTCTGTATTAGTGGGTGTAGTGTTATCTCTGTATTAGTCGGGTGATGTTCTGTTTGTATTAGTGCGGTGGTGTTCTGTTTGTATTAGTGCTGGTGGTGCTCTGTCTGTATTAGTGGGGGTAGTGTTCTGTGTGAATTAGTGGGGGTGGTGTTCTGTCTGTATTAGTAGGGGTGGTGTTCTGTCTGTATTAGTGGGGGTGGTGTTCTGTCTGTATTAGTGGGGGTTGTGTTCTGTCTGTATCAGTGGGGGAGGTGTTCTGTCTGTATCAGTGGGTGGGGGTGTTCTGTCTATATCAGTGGTGGTGATGGTCTGTCTGTATTAGTGGGGTGATGTTCTGTCTGTATCAGTGGTGGTGATGGTCTGTCTGTATTAGTGGGGTAGTGTTCTTTCTGTATTAGTGTGGGTGGTGTTCTGTCTGTATCAGTGGGGTGGTGTTCTGTCTGTATTAGTGGGGTGGTGTTCTGTCTGTATTAGTGGTGGTGGTGTTCTGTCTGTATTAGTGGGGGGGTGGTTTTCTGTCTGTATTAATGTGTGTGATGTTATATCTGTATTAGTGGGGTGGTGTTCGGTCTGTATCATTGGGTGGTGTTCTGTCTGTATTAGTGTGGGTGGTATTATGTCTGTATTTGTGGTGGTGCTGTTCTTTCTGTATCAGTGGGGCTGATGTACTGTCTGTATTAGTTGGGGTGGTGTTCAGTCTGTATTAGTTGGGTTGGATTTATGTCTGTATCAGTGGGGCTGGTGTTCTATCTGTATCAGTGAGGGTGCTGTTCAGTCTGTATCAGTGGGGATGGTGTTCTGTCTGTATTAGTGGGGATGGTGTTCTGTCTGTATCAGTGTGGATGTTGTTCTGTCTGTACCAGTGGGGATGGTGTTCTGTCTGTATCAGTGGGGTAGGTTTATGTCTGTATTAGTGGGGATGGTGTTCTGTCTGTATTAGTGGGGTTGATATTCTGTTTGTATCAGTGGGGTTGATATTCTGTCTGTATCAGTGGGGGTGGTGTTCTGTCTGTATCAGTGGGGGTGGTGTTCTGTCTGTATCAGTGGGGATGGTGTTATATCTGTATTAGTTAGGCTGGAGTTCTCTCTGTATCAGTGGGGCTGGTGTTATGCCTGTATCAATGGGACTAGTTTTCTGTCTGTATCAGTGAGGGTGAAGTTCATTCTGTATCAGTGGGGATGGTATTATGTCTGTATCAGTGGGGTGATATTCTGTCTTTATTAGTGGGGATGGTGTTGTGTCTTTATTAGTGGGGATGATATTCTGTCTGTATCAGTGGGGCTGATGTTCTGTCTGTATCAGTGGGGCTGGTGTTCTGTCTGTATCAGTGGGGATGGTGTTCTGTCTGTATCAGAGGGGCTGGTGTTCTGTCTGTATCAGTGGGGATGGTGGTCTGACTGTATCAGTGGGGATGGTGTTATGTCTGTATTAGTGGGGATAGTGCTCTGTATTTATCAGTGGGGATGGTGTTCTGTCTGTATCAGTGGGTTGTAATCTGTCTGTATCAGTGGGGTTGTTCTGTCTGTATCAGTGGGGGTGATGGTCTGTCTCTATTAGTGGTATAGTGTTCTGTCTGTATTAGTGGGGTGGTGTTCTGTCTGTGTCAGTTGGGTTGTGTTGTGTCTTTATCAGTGTGGTGGTGTTCTGTCTGTATCAATGGTTTTGTTGTTATGTTTGTATTAGTGTGGGTGGTATTATGTCTGTATTTGTGGGTGATGTACTGTCTGTATTAGTTGGGGTGGTGTTCTGTCTGTATTAGTTGGGTTGGATTTATGTCTGTGTCAGTGGGGGTGGTGTTCTGTCTGTATCAGCGGGGGTGGTGTTCTCTCTGTAGCAGTGGAGTATGTTATGTCTCTATTATTGGTGGTGGTATTATTTTTTTTTAGTGACGTGATGTTCTGTTTGTATTAGTGGGTGGTGTTATGTCTGTATTGGTGGGGGTGGTGTTATGTCTGTATTAGTGAGGCTGGTGTTATCTCTGTATTAGTGGCGTTGGTGTTATATCTGTATTAGTGGTGGTGGTGTTCTGTTTGTATCAGTGGGGGTGGTGTTCTGTCTGTATTAGTGGTGATGATGTTCTGTCTGTATTAGTGGGTGGGTGTGTTCTGTCGATATCAGTGGGGGTGATGGTCTGTCTGTATTAGTGGGGTGATGGTCTGTCTGTATTAGTGGGGTGATGGTCTGTCTGTATTAGTGGGGTGGTGTTCTGTCTGTATTAGTGGGGATGATGTTCTGTTTGTATTCGTGGGGGTGGTGTTCTGTCTGTATTAGTGGGGATGGTGTTCTGTCTGTATTAGTGGGGATGGTGTTCTGTCTGTATTAGTGGGGATAGTGTTCTGTCTGTATTCGTGGGGGTGGTGTTCTGTCTGTATTAGTGGGGATGGTGTTCTGTCTGTATTAGTGGGGATGGTGTTCTGTCTGTATTAGTGGGGGTGGTGTTCTGTCTGTATTAGTGGGGATGGTGTTCTGTCTGTATCAGTGGGTCGGGGTGTTCTGTCTATATCAGTGGGGATGGTGTTCTGTCTGTATTAGTGGGGGTGGTGTTCTGTCTGTATCAGTTGGTGGGGGTGTTCTGTCTATATTAGTGGGGTGATGGTCTGTCTGTTTCAGTGGGGTGGTGTTCTGTCTGTATCAGTGGGGTGGTGTTCTGTCTGTATTAGTGGGGATGATGTTCTGTTTGTATTAGTGGGGTTGTGTTCTGTCTGTATTAGTGGGGTGGTGTTCTGTCTGTATTAGTGGGTGTGGTGTTATGTCTGTATTAGGGGGTGGTTTTATGTCTGTATTAGTGGGGTGGTGTTATGTCTGTATTAGTGGGGGTGGTGTTATATCTGTATTAGTGGGGTGGTTTTATGTCTTTATTAGTGGGTGTTGTGATATGTCTGTATTAGTGGTGTGGTGTGCTGTCTGTATCAGTGGGGCTGGTGTTCTGTCTGTATTAGTGTGGGTGGTATTATTTCTCTATCAGTGGGTGGTGTTCTGTCTGTATTAGTGGGGTTGGTTTTATGTCTGTATTAGTTGGGTGTTATGTCTGTATCAGTGAGGCTGGTGTTATATCTATATTAGTGCGGCTGGCGTTATCTCTCTACTAAAGGGATTGGTGTTATGTCTGTATTAGTGGTGTGGTGCTATGTCTGTATTAGTGGGGTGGTGTTCTGTCTGTATTAGTGGGGGTGGTATTCTGTCTGTATTATTGGGGATGGTGTTCTGTCTGTAGCAGTGGGGCTGGTGTTCTGGCTCTATCAGTGAGGGTGGTGTTATGTCTTTATCATTGGGTAGGGGGTAATATTCTTTATGTATCAGTGGGGCTCGTGTTCTTTCTGTATACATTGGTCGTGTGTTCTGTCTGTATTAGTGGAGGTGGTATTCTGTCTGTATTAGTGGGGGGGTATTCTATCTGTATTAGTGGGGATGGTATTCTCTCTGTATCAGTGGGGCTGGTGTTCTGTCTGTATCAGTGGGTGTTGTGTTATGTCTGTATCAGTGGGTGTTGTGTTATGTCTGTATCAGTGGGTGTTGTGTTATGTCTTTATCAGTGGCTGTGGTGTTCTGTCTATATCAGTGTGGGTGGTGTTCTGTCTGTAGCAGTGGGGCTGGTGTTATGTCTGTATCAGTGGGGCTGGTGTTCTGTCTGTATCAATGGGGCTGGTGTTCTGTCTGTAACAGGGGTGGTGGTGTTCTGTCTGTATCAGTGGGTGTTGTGTTATGTCTGTATCAGTGGGTGTTGTGTTATGTCTGTATTAGTGGATGTTGTGTTATTTCTGTATCAGTGGGGTGGTGTTCTGTCTGTAACAGTGGGTGTTGTGTTATTTCTGTATCAGTGGGTGTTGTGTTATGTCTGTATGAGTCGGTGTTGTGTTCTGTCTGTATTAGTGGTGTGGTGTTCTGTCTGTATTAGTGGTGTGGTGTGCTGTCTGTATCAGTGGGGCCGGTGTTCTGTCTGTATTAGTGGGTGTTGTGTTATGTCTGTATCAGTGGGGTGATCTTCTGTCAGTATCATTGGGGTGGTGTTCTGTCTGTATTAGTGGGTGTGATGTTCTGTCTGTATTAGTGGGGTGGTGTTCTGTCTGTATTAGTGGGGATTGTGTTCTGTCTGTATCAGTGGGGATGGTGTTCTGTCTGTATCAGTGGGTGTTGTGTTATGTCTGTATCAGTGGGTGTTGTGTTATGTCTGTATCAGTGGGTGTTGTGTTATGTCTGTATCAGTGGCTGTGGTGTTATGTCTGTATCAGTGTGGGTGGTGTTTTGTCTGTAGCAGTGGGGCTGGTGTTATGTTTGTATCAGTGGGGCTGGTGTTCTGTCTGTATCAATGGGGCTGGTGTTCTGTCTGTATCAGGGGTGGTGGTGTTCTGTCTGTATCAGTGGGTGTTGTGTTATGTCTGTATCAGTGGGTGTTGTGTTATGTCTGTATCAGTGGGTGTTGTGTTATGTCTGTATCAGTGGATGTGGTGTTCTGTCTGTATCAGTGGGGGTGATGTTCTGTCTGTATCAGTGGGGGTGGTGTTATGTATGTATCAGTGGGGGTGGTGTTATGTCTGTATCAGTGGGTGTTGTGTTGTATCTGTATCAGTGGGGGTGGTGTTCTGTCTGTATCAGCGGGTGTTGTGTTATGTCTGTATCAGTGGGTGTTGTGTTATGTCTGTATTAGTGGGGTGGTGTTATGTCTGTATTAGTGGGGTGGTTTTATGTCTGTATCAGTGGGTGTTGTGTTATTTCTGTATCAGTGGGGTAGTATTCTGTCTGTATCAGTGGGTGTTGTGTTATGTCTGTATCAGTGGGTGTTGTGTTATTTCTGTATCAGTGGTGTAATGTTCTGTCTGTATCAGTGGGTGTTGTGTTATTTCTGTATCAGTGGGTGTTGTGTTATGTCTGTATCAGTGGGTGTTGTGTTCTGTCTGTATTAGTGGGGTGGTGTTCTGTCTGTATTAGTGATGTGGTGTGCTGTCTGTATTAATTGTGCTGGTGTTCTGTCTGTATCAGTGGTGCTGGTGTTCTGTCTATATTAGTGGGTGTTGTGTTATGTCTGTATCAGTGGTGTGGTGTTTTGTCTGTATTAGTGGGGTGGTGTTCTGTCTGTATCAGTGGGGTGGTCTTCTGTCTGTATCAGTGGGTGGTATTCTGTCTTTATTAGTGGGTGTGATGTTCTGTCTGTATTAGTGGGGTGGTGTTCTGTCTGTATTAGTGGGGATTGTGTTATGTCTGTATCAGTGGGGATGGTGTTCTTTATCAGTGGGGTGGTATTCTGTCTGTAGTAATAGGGTGGTATTATGTCTGTATCAGTGGGGCGTGAGTTCTGTCTGTATCAGTGGGGCTGGTAATATGTCTGTATTAATGGGGTGGTGTTATGTTTGTATCAATGGGGGTGGTGTTCTCTCTGTATCAGTGGGGGTGGCGTTCTGTCTGTATCAGTGGGGCGGTGTTCAGTCTTTATTAGTGGGGAAGGTGATCTGTCTGTATTAGTGGGGTGGTGTTATGTCTGTATTAGTGGGGTGGTGTTATGTCTGTATTAGTGGGGTGGTTTTATATCTGTATTAGTGGGGTGGTGTTATATCTGTATTAGTGGGGTGGTGTTACGTCTGTATTAGTGGGGTTGTGTTATATCTGTATTAGTGGAGTGGAGTTATATCTGTATTAGTGGGGTGGTGTTATATCTGTATTAGTGGGGGTGGTGTTATGTCTGTATTAGTGGGGTGGTGTTATATCTGTATTAGCGGGGGTGGTGTTATATCTGTATTAGTGGGGTGGTGTTATATCTGTATTAGTGGGGATGGTGTTATGTCTGTATTAGGGGGTGGTTTTATGTCTGTATTAGTGGGGTGGTGTTATGTCTGTATTAGTGGGGGTGGTGTTATATCTGTATTAGTGGGGTGGTTTTATGTCTTTATTAGTGGGTGTTGTGTTATGTCTGTATTAGTGGTGTGGTGTGCTGTCTGTATCAGTGGGGCTGGTGTTCTGTCTGTATTAGTGGGTGTTGTGTTATGTTTGTATCAGTGGGGTGATCTTCTGTCTGTATCAGTGGGGTGGTGTTCTGTCTGTATTAGTGGGTGTGATGTTCTGTCTGTATTAGTGGGGTGGTGTTCTGTCTGTATTAGTGGGGATTGTGTTCTGTCTGTATCAGTGGGGATGGTGTTCTGTCTGTATCAGTGGGTGTTTTGTTATGTCTGTATCAGTGGGTGTTGTGTTATGTCTGTATCAGTGGCTGTGATGTTCTGTCTGTATCAGTGTGGGTGGAGTTTTGTCTGTAGCAGTGGGGCTGGTGTTATGTCTGTATCAGTGGGGCTGGTGTTCTGTCTGTATCAATGGGGCTGGTGTTCTGTCTGTATCAGGGGTGGTGGTGTTCTGTCTGTATCAGTGGGTGTTGTGTTATGTCTGTATCAGTGGGTGTTGTGTTATGTCTGTATCAGTGGGTGTTGTGTTATGTCTGCATCAGTGGATGTGGTGTTCTGTCTGTATCAGTGGGGGTGGTGTTCTGTCTGTATCAGTGGGGGTGGTGTTATGTATGTATCAGTGGGGGTGGTGTTATGTCTGTATCAGTGGGTGTTGTGTTATATCTGTATCTGTGGGGGTGGTGTTCTTTCTGTATCAGCGGGTGTTGTGTTATGTCTGTATCAGTGGGTGTTGTGTTATGTCTGTATTAGTGGGGTGGTGTTATGTCTGTATTTGTGGGGTGGTGTTATGTCTGTATCAGTGGGTGTTGTGTTATTTCTGTATCAGTGGGGTAGTGTTCTGTCTGAATCAGTGGGTGTTGTGTTATTTCTGTATCAGTGGGTGTATTGTTATGTCTGTATCAGTGGGTGTTGTGTTCTGTCTGTATTAGTGGGGTGGTGTTCTGTCTGTATTAGTGATGTGGTGTGCTGTGTGTATTAATTGTGCTGGTGTTCTGTCTGTATCAGTGGGGCTGGTGTTCTGTCTATATTGGTGGGTGTTGTGTTATGTCTGTATCAGTGGTGTGGTGTTCTGTCTGTATTAGTGGGGTGGTGTTTTGTCTGTATCAGTGGGGTGGTCTTCTGTCTGTTTCAGTGGGTGGTATTCTGTCTGTATTAGTGGGTGTGATGTTCTGTCTGTATTAGTTGGGTGGTGTTCTGTCTGTATTAGTGGGGATTGTGTTATGTCTGTATCAGTGGGGATGGTGTTCTTTATCAGTGGGGTGGTATTCTGTCTGTAGTAATAGGGTGGTATTATGTCTGTATCAGTGGGTCGTGAGTTCTCTCTGTATCACTGGGGCTAGTAATATGTCTGTATTAATGGGGTGGTGTTATGTTTGTATCAATGGGGGTGGTGGTCTCTCTGTATCAGTGGGTGTGGCGTTCTGTCTGTATCAGTGGGGCGGTGTTCTGTCTTTATTAGTGGGGAAGGTGATCTGTCTGTATTAGTGGGGTGGTGTTATGTCTGTATTAGTGGGTGGTGTTATGTCTGTATTAGTGGGGTGGTGTTATATCTGTATTAGTGGAGTGGTGTTATATCTGTATTAGTGGGGTGGTGTTATATCTGTATTAGTGGGGTGGTGTTACGTCTGTATTAGTGGGGTGGAGTTATATCTGTATTAGTGGGGTGGTGTTATATCTGTATTAGTGGGGGTGGTGTTATGTCTGTATTAGTGGGGTGGTGTTATATCTGTATTAGCGGGGGTGGTGTTATATCTGTATTAGTGGGGTGGTGTTATATCTGTATTAGTGGGGATGGTGTTATGTCTGTATTAGTGGGGTGGTTTTATGTCTGTATTAGTGGGGTGGTGTTATGTCTGTATTAGTGGGGGTGGTGTTATGTCTGTATTAGTGGGGTGGTTTTATGTCGGTATTAGTGGGGTGGTGTTATATCTGTATTAGTGGGGGTGGTGTTATTTTGTATTAGTGGGGTGGTTTTATGTCTGTATTAGTGGGGTGGTGTTATGTCTGTATTAGTGCGATGGTGTTATGTCTGTATTAGTGAGGTGGTGTTATGTCTGTATCAGTGAGGTGGTGCTATGTCTGTATTAGTGGGGTTGGTGTTATGTCTGTATCAGTGGGGTGGTGTTATGTCTGTATTAGTGGTGGTTGTGTTATGTCTGTTTTAATGGTCGTTTTATGTCTGTATCAGTGGGCCTGGTGTTATTTCTATATTAGTGGGGCTGGTGTTATCTTTCTATTAGTGGGGTTGGTGTTATGTCTCTATTAGTGGGTGTGGTGTTATCTCTGTATTAGTGGTGTGGTGTTATTACTGTATTAGTGGTGTGGTGCTATGTCTGTATTAGTGGGGGTGGTGTTCTGTTTGTATCAGTGGGATGGTATTATGTCTGTATCAGTGGGGCTGGTTTTCTGTCTGTATTAGTGTGGGTCGTATTATGTCTGTATAAGTGGGGCTAGTGTTCTGTCTGTATTAGTGTTGGTGGTATTATGTCTGTATCAGTGGGGTTGGTATTATGTCTGTATCAGTGGGGTGGTGTTATGTCTGTATCAGTGGGGGTGGCGTTCTGTCTATATCAGTGGGGGTGATGTTCTGTCTGTATTAGTGGGGGTGGTGTTTTGTCTGTATTAGTGGGGTGGTGTTCTGTCTGTATTAGAAGGGGTGATGTTCTCTGTGTATTAGTGGGGGTGGTTTTCTGTCTGTATTGGTTGGGGTGGTGTTCTGTCTGTATTAGTGGGGTGGTGTTCTGTCTGTATTAGAGGGGTGGTGTTCTGTCTGTATTAGTGGGGGTGGTGTTCTGTCTGTATTAGTGGGGGTGGTGTTCTGTCTGTATTAGAACGGGGTGGTGTTCTGTCTGTATTAGAAGGGGTACTGTTCTGTCTTTATTAGTGGGTGGTGTGTTTTGTCTGTATTAGTGGGGTGGTGTTATGCATGTACTAGAAGGAGTGGTGTCCTGTCTGTATTAGTGGGGATGGTATTATGTCTGTATTAGTGGGGTGGTGTTATGTCTGTATCAGTGAGGGTGGTCTTATGTCTGTATCAGTGGGGGTGGTGATCTGTCTATATCAGTGGGGGTGATGTTCTGTCTGTATTAGTGGGGGTGGTGTTCTGTCTTTATTAGAAGGGGTGGTGTTCTGTCTGTATTATTAGGTGTGCTGTTCTGTCTGTATTAGTTGGGGTGGTGTTTTGTCTGTATTAGTGGGGTGGTGTTCTGTCTGTATTAGAAGGGGTGATGTTCTGTCTGTATTAGTGGGGTGGTGTTCTGTCTGTTTTAGTGGGGTGGTGTTCTGTCTGTATTAGAAGGGGTGGTGTTCTGTCTGTATTAGTGGGGTGGTATTCTGTCTGTATTAGTGGGGGTAGTGTTCTGTCTGTATTAGAAGGGGTGGTGTTCTGTCTGTATTATAAGGGGTGCTGTTCTGTCTGTATTAGTTGGGGTGGTGTTTTGTCTGTATTAGTGTGGTGGTGTTCTGTCTGTATTAGAAGGGGTGATGTTCTCTGTGTATTAGTGGGGTGGTGTTCTGTCTGTATTAGTGGTGGGGTGGTGTTCTGTCTGTATTAGAAGGGGTGGTGTTCTGTCTTTATTAATGGGGGGTGGTGTTCTGTCTGTATTAGTGGGGGTGGTGTTCTATCTGTATCAGTGGGGCTGGTGTCCTGTCTGTATTAGTGGGGATGGTGTTCTGTCTGTATCAGTGGGGTAGTGTTTTGTCTTTATCAGTGGGGTGGTGTTCTGTCTGTATATGTGGGGGGTGTTATGTCTGTATTAGTGGTGGTGGTGTTATGTCTGTATTTTTTATTTATTTTTTTATTTTTTTTTATTTTTTGGAGCCACGTTTAAGGTCCGTTTATTTGCCTCGTCGTAGGTAGCAAGCTGGTCGAGGCCATCTCACTTGTACCTTACAAAGAACATAGTAATGAAATGTGTACAAAACAGTTACATTTACATATGTATACAACATTACATAATTCAATATATAAGAATGTTATGTTTAGACAAAGCATGTGAAAAAAGAAGAGAAAAATTAACACAAAACATTTCATCGTTTCGAAATGCTGTATATTTTTCTAATTTAAATCTTGCAATTACTTTTTGCTTAAAAATCATTATGTTAGGTAACAACTTATTCTGTTTGCAGGTATGTATAACATATTTTGCAAATAATAAAATGTACGATACTGTTTTATTGTTAGTATGAAAATATACATCGAATTTGTCTTGATTTATATCAATATCAATATCCTCCATCCATTTAAATAATTCATTCCAAAAACATTGCGATCTTGTGGAGTTCCAGAACAGGTGATCTATACTTTCTATTTCCATACTACAAAAATCACACAAGCTAGATTCAATTCAATTACATTTGAATAAAAATGTGTTAGTTGCTATATTTCTATGTAGGAAGTTGTACTGAATGTTTTGAAGAATATTATCCTTGCAAATTTCAAAAAGCATTAGTATATATATCTTTCCAACTGAACTGTTTTTGCGGGAAAATCAGTTCCCATTTTATTTGTGATTTTGTCTTATCTTGTAAGTTTTTCATTTTTTGTATTTCAGTAAGTTTTTTATTTATATAGCTTGTATTTGTCTTATCTAAGATTTCATATGCATTTATCTTGTCAGTAGGAGTATCAAAGTCACCAACACTCTCCAGCTTCCTTATCCATTCTTTGGGAATTGATGCTATTAATTTATAATAATTGAGGAATTCAGTGTTAAATATTTGATATTCCGTATTTAAATCTTTTAGAGTTTTAAATGTTTTGGTATCCATGTTATAGATGTCTTTGACATAAATTATGTTTTTGTTGATCCAATAAGGGAATACCATAGTATCGTTATTATTTTTTATATGTGAGTTATTCCAAAGTATCTGCGTTTTTATGTGTTGGGGGTCTTTGTCATAGTTGATTTTGCTCCATGCTATCAAAATTTCTTTTAAAAATGTACTTGTAATTTTTAATTTCATTATGTCCCTTGTTGTTATATTACTTCGAAATAAAAGCCATCCGCCTATTTTTTGTAGCTGTTTATTTATTATAAATTTCCATGCACCTTTATTCGACACATTGATTATTCTTTTGATCCAACTGGATTTGATGGAGTTTAGAAATAACTTGATATCAATCATGTTTAATCCTCCATATTTAAAGTCTTGTATTACAACGTTACGTTTTACTTTATCTCTTTTTGAGTTCCATATAAATTCGTAGCTGTTTTGAGTTAACATGTTTAAAGTTTCATCAAATGGGTTTGGTAATATTAATGATTTATACACTGAGATATTACCTATTGTAGTTAGTCTTCTAGCTTTCCATCTTTTGATATCGGTATTGAATTGATGTATTCGTTGTTCATAGTTTAAATGAAGTATTTGTTTTGATTTTGCATGGAAAATGATACCCAACGTTTTAGCACTTTTTGAAGTCCATTGTATTGTTTCATTCTTCTTTCTACAGTAAATAAGATCATGCTGATTCCTAATAGACCCTATTCTGAGAACTGAACATTTATCACAATTAAGTTTTAGGCCTGAAATACATGCAAAATCATCAAACATTTGTAACATTTCAGAATAGCTCTTCTTAGAGCCATCTAAAATAATAGTGGCATCGTCTGCAAACATACTATTTTTCACTTCTTTGTCGGACATTGATATACCTTTCACATCATTATTATTACGTATTGCAATGGATAGTAACTCGATAGCTAATATAAAAATATACGGTGATAAAGGACAACCTTGTCTAACCCCTCTTTTTATGCTAAATGACTCTGACAAAAAACCGTTATATAACACACAACTTGAAGGGTTATTGTAGAAAAGTTTGATCCATTCTTTTAGGATAGGGTCAAAATTAAATATATCTAGTACCGTTTGCATAAACTTATGGTTCAGGCTGTCGAACGCTTTTTCAAAATCGGCAAAGAATAAAAGACCAGGAACATTATTGTTTTCAGTATATTCTATGACATCATACAATAACCGTATGTTTTCTCCTATATATCGGCCTTTTATAAAGCCTGTTTGGCTGTTGTCTATTAATTTATCTAGGACTGACTTTATTCTGTTAGCAATTACTTTAGCAACTATCTTGTAATCCACGTTTAACAAGCTTATAGGTCTCCAATTTGAAAGAAGAGATAAGTCTTTCCCTGGTTTAGGTAATAATGTGATTATACTTTGTGCTTGTAATTGACTAAGTAATTCTGTTTCTAAAGAGAAGTTAAAAGAGGCTACCAAATCTGTTTTTATTTCGTTCCAATATAGCTTGTAGAATTCCACATTTATACCATCGGATCCTGGACTTTTGCCATTTTTCATATCCTTAATAGCTCGTTTACATTCATCTTCTGTTATCATTCCTTCACATGATTGCTTTTCAGCATCTGATAGTTTAGGTATTACATGTTCATTGTAAAAATTATGATTTATATTTGTCTGCTTACTTTCTTTATATAGGTTTTCATAATATCGTTTCTGTTCATATAGGATTTCATTTTGATTTGTAACAGTCTTACAGTCTACATTTAAATTCGTAATTAGTTTTCTTTCGGCATTCCTTTTTTCTAGTGCTTTCAGTAATTTAACATTTCTTTCCCCATTCTCAATTTTGTAACTTTTGATTCTTGTTATAATTCCATTTATCTTTTCATTATAAAACTCTTCTAATTCTGTCTTTTTTTGGTTTAGATCTCTAATAAGATTTTCTTCGTATTTATCGGATAGTCTGTTCTCTATTTCTTCAATTTCCTTTGTAATGTTTTTATAATAGTTTGTATTTATTTGATTTTTGTAGCTTGCAAATTTAATAGTCGAATGGTGCTTTTGATTATTTCCCATCTAATTTGTGGATTTGCATCTTTATTTATTTCCCGTGTTTCACTTATGGCTTTTGACATGTTTTCCTTATATTCGTCTTCTAGAAGCAGACTATTATTCATTTTGAAAACACCCGGGCCTCTTTCTATGGGATCAAAGTCAATTTCAACAAACACTATAGAGTGGTCTGACTTAAAACTTTGTTTTATATCTGAACATTTTACTAAGTTCAGGATGTCATTTGAGATGAGTATATAATCAAGTCTACATGCTATACCTGGTCTTACCGCAGAACGCCAAGTGTATCTTTTCGTGTTTGGATTATGAATTCTATATACATCAACAAGTTCAAATGTTTCCATAAGTGACTTTAATTTATTCCGACTTTTTGAATGCGTTTGATAGTTACCACCTTGTTTATCCAAATTTGGGTCTAGAGGAACGTTAAGATCCCCACCTGTTATGAATGAATTGTCAGAGTGGTTCTTCACGAAATCTTCAAGTTTTTGAAAAAACATCATGTTTGGGCCATAAATGTTTATAATAATAATTATCTGTTTATTTTCAATCTTGGCCTGTACTGCTAACATGCGTCCAATAACAATTTCATATATTTTCATAATTTCGATTTTTAATCCGTTTTTTATCAAAATTGCACACCTGTTTGATTTGAACTATTACCGCTACATATAATTTTACCATCCCATTCTTTTTCCCAGTCTTTGCGGTCCGACTCTCTACAATGTACTTCTTGCAGTAAAGTTATACCTGCGTTTTGAGATTTTATCCATTGGAACACAGCATTTCTCTTTTTTTTGTTTGCTAAACCATTAACATTATAAGTAAAAATTGTAGTTTGATACATATTCATGTCTATGTGAAAAAATGTGATAATACCGAAGTAGTTTATGATGCAAATGATTAAAAAGAACATAACGAAAATAAATGATTATTGACTAGTAAGCAAGAATACTAGATCGCTTGTTTAAATATTGTTATTAGAAGTCTGTGTTGTTTATATATTGCATTTAGATATCGTAGGATATTTCATCATTTCGATTCTTTGTGTTTACATGATGTCAGTATATGATTCATTTACAAAGCAAGCTGCATCCCAATATGCTCCCCCGACGTCGTTTTGCACCTCACGGGTCAGCCTCGAATCCGGCGTCAGTCTAGCATACAGGGATAACATATAGTTGTCAGATTATATCCTTATACTAAATCTAATGGAAGAGAAAAATATATTAATGTTATACAAAAACAGTCCGATATATTTACTTTCTTCCAACGAAAACGAAAAAGAAGGAAATAAAAAAACGAATTGTAAAATATATTATACCATTACAGCTGTTTTTCACAACATGTGTCCTTGTAATTAATTAGTGTGTTTAACCTACTTTTTAAACACAATAAAAAATATTAAATATAGATACAAATATTGATGTGCGTAGCTCTATATTTGACACCGTTAATGAAATATATATGTTTTTACTTTAAATGATATCTTTCGTTTTTAAAACATAATATTATGCTACATGTGAAGTAGCATAACAAATCGCTCTCAAAGCACCAATGTTTGAAATCAATGCTCTAAAACACTAAAACACAATCTTATATAACAAAATAATTTGTTAATGTTGCGATGAAACAATGTATGTAAATTATCATATTGGTCTAGAATAATGTATGAGAAATTAAATATCAAATCAGTTTCAGAAAATATTAGTTTATCTTAAGTAATATTTTGGAAAGCAAAAGCAACGAACATCTCTATAACATAATAAAGGGACATAATACAAGTTGGTTTTTTTCCTTAGCATAAATATTCAAAGAAAGTAACTGCTACCATAATACATAACAGTTAGCCACACTACTTGGCTCATAAGAAGACAAAATAAAACAAAACAATCTCACAGACGACGCGCAAAAATAACCGTTGTAAACAAAAACACATATAAACAATACAATAGCGAGGTGTCCATGGTTGCTAAATATCAATACAATCTATTTGGGGTATACTTGCGCGGTGGTATGATATCAAATAAATAAATCAACGTCGTGAAATATGTATTTAAAAAGAAGAAGAAGCATGAGTCGCTCGCATATTAATATTATCAGTTACCGTATTCATATAGATCTACTACTATGCAGTATAGGGTACAAATTCGTATAAAATTTACAATAGCCGGCTGGAAAAAAAGTTCTGTTTTATACATACATTCTGTGTTATACAAAAACACGATTGTTGATTAAAGCAATGCATCAATAGACAGTTACGGAAGACCCGATCTGGGAACGCGAACACCGAACCACGACAATATCACCGTGAACAAAACCCATGTATTAATAACATCTCTATGATATTGTCGTTTTACGATGTCCACATTCACAGTCCATGACACCCGCTAATGTCCAATATGAGCTTTCTTCTTGTTTATAAATATAAGCATATATATATATATATATGCACACACATATACATATATACACATACATACACACATATATACATATATACACATACATACACATATATACACATACATACACATATATATATATATACATATATATATATATATATATATATATATATACATATACATACACACATACATATACATACACATACACACATATATACATGAATATATACATTTTGAAGATTTTATAGATCGTGTTCGAACTTTAATTTACACTTTTCAATGTTCTTTTTATTGTTTCCTTTCAGGCCATGGCATTGATAACCAATAGTCAAAATCCATGAATCGAATCTGCCTAGTTGTTGTGTTCAGTGGTTTTTGAGGGTTGGTCGAACTAAACGTAGCAAAAATCTTTCCTTCAAATATCCAAGCACTAGCGATTCTCTTTGGAGCCTTCAAACGGAGTGACATCAGAACCTGCTGGTTTGTGTGAGTTAGGTCATCATTTAAGAAGATGCGAGTTCCTTTGAGGGCTTTTGCCGCTTTCAATATGTTAATTTTTGTCTGTCTTCTGACAAATTTAACAATAATTGGTCGATTTATTTTTGTCTTATATTGCCCGATACGATGAGCAATGTCAATTTCTGCGGCCGAGATCTCTAGCCCCATTTTTTCTTTACACATGGCTAGGAATTGTGTTGTTGTTTCTGTTGACGATTGTTTGTCCTTATCGTCCTGTATTCCAACGACACGTAGATTGTTCTTGCGACTGTATTGTTCTTGGTCGTTTGAGATTTCCCACAGCTTTTCATTTTCCTGTTTTAACGCATTATTTTCGTTATGTATTTGTTGTTCAGTTTTTTCAAGCTTTTTCTCGACTGCCATTTTATTGGCTTTGATCTCAGAGGAGAGCTTGGATGTTGAATCTGATTTGCTGTGGAGGTCGCTTT
Organism: Archivesica marissinica; assembly: GCA_014843695.1. Lineage (NCBI taxonomy): Eukaryota > Metazoa > Mollusca > Bivalvia > Venerida > Vesicomyidae > Archivesica > Archivesica marissinica. The sequence continues at coordinate 4,129,042 of CM026389.1, read as the reverse complement.
CAAGAATGTCAACCCGTTTGACAACCGATGCTAACAGTTGTTCTTTCATTTCTTCAACGGTGTCTTTTATGATGGCTTTTATAAATGATCTGTCTTCTTTTGTTAAGACGTTACTCAATTTTTCGTCAATTTTATCTAGTTTTTTTTCAATATTTGATTCTACGTGTTGTAGTGATGTAGCTAGATCTATTGATTCTAGGGAAGCCATTGTTTTCCTTTTTTTGTTTTCTTTTTATTTGTACTTTTTTTGCTTTCGCTCTTGCTTTCCTGTTCAAATGTTTCTTTAAACTCTGTGTCTTCTGGTGTTTTGCTTAAAACACTGAATGAGTTTGAAAAACTACTATCCCTTAAGCTAGTAGTAGACGATTTTTTCCTTTTGTTGGCGTTCTTTTCATTCGGCATACCTCCGTCCATGGGATCAGAGATCAAGTAGCCACAAGTAGTCATATACAGTTATTTTTCACACCGTTCTGCTTAGTCATGCGTGACGAAAAAACTGGTATGAATCGTGTGCGATCTGTTCACCACATTCCATCATATATCTTCCATTATCAATTCAATTCAAAATGTCTCATCAAAAACTGTCAGAGAATGCAAAAAGTTTCACGAAAAATCTTCATACCATCTGAAAGCCGTTAAAAAGTTCTTTCTCCTACATGGTTTCTTTTTCCCGTCGACCTAATATTTTGCTTAAAAATAAGAAGTTTACATCTTCGATTGGATTTTGATGTTTATATGTCAACGGAAGCGGAAGTATGTCTGTATTAGTGGGGGTGTTATGTCTGTATCAGTGGGGCTGGTGTTATTTCTATATTAGTGGGGCTGGTGTTATCTCTCTATTAGTGGGGTTGGTGTTATTTCTGTATTGGTGGGTATGGTGTTATCTCTGTATTAGTGGTGTGGTGTTATGTCTGTATTAGTGGGGGGTAGTATTCTGTCAGTATCAGTGGGGCTCGTGTTTTGTCTGTATCAATTGGTGTCGTGTACTGTTTGTATTAGTGGGGGTGTTGTTCTGTCTGTATTAGTGGGGTGATATTCTGTCTGTATTAGTGGGGATGGTGTTCTGTCTGTATCAGTGGGGCTGGTGTTCTGGCTGTATCAGTGGGGCTGGTGTTATTTCTATATTGGTTGGGCTGGTGTTATCTCTCTACTAGTGGGGTTGGTGTTATGTCTGTATTAGTGGGGTGGTGTTATCTCTGTATTAGTGGGGTGATGTTATGTCTGTATTAGTGGGGATGGTATTCTGTCTGTATTATTGGGGATGGTGTTCTGTCTGTAGTAGTGGGGTTGGTGTTCTGGCTCTATCAGTGAGGGTGATGTTATGTCTGTATCAGTGGGGGGTAATATTCTGTCAGTATCAGTGGGGCTCGTGTTCTGTCTGTATTAGTGGGGGTGGTGTTCTGTCTGTATTAGTGGGGGTGGTATTCTATCTGTATTAGTGGGGATGGTATTCTGTCTGTATCAGTGGGGCTGGTGTTCTGTCTATATTAGTGTGGGTGGTATTATGCCTGTATCAGTGGAGCTAGTGTTCTGTCTGTATAAGTGTGGGTGGTATTATGTCTGTATCAGTGTGGTTGGTGTTATGTCTGTATCAGTGGGGTGGTGTTTTCTGTATCAGTGGGGGTGGCGTTCTGTCTGTATTAGTGGGAATGATGTTCTGTCTGTATTAGTGGTGGGGTGGTGTTCTGTCTGTATTAGTGGGGGTGGTGTTCAGTCTGTATTAGAAGGGGTGGTGTTCTGTCTGTAGTAGTGGGGGTGGTGTTCTGTCTGTATTAGTGGGGGTGGTGTTCTGTCTGTATTGGAAGGGGTGGTGTTCTGTATGTGTTAGAAGGGGTGCTGTTCTGTCTGTATTAGTGGGGATGGTGTTCTGTCTGTAGCAGTGGGGCTGGTGTTCTGGCTATATCAGTGAGGGTGGTGTTATGTCTGTATCAGTGTGGGGTAATATTCTGTCAGTATCAGTGGGGCTAGTGTTATGTCTGTATAAATTGGTGGTGTGTTCTGTCTGTATTAGTGTGGGTGGTGTTCTGTCTGTATTAGTGGGGTGGTATTCTATCTGTATTAGTGGGGATGGTATTCTGTTTGTATCAGTGGGGCTGGTGTTATGGCTGTATCAGTGAGTGTGGTGTTATGTCTGTATCAGTGGGTGTTGTGTTCTGTCTGTATCAGTGGGTGTTGTGTTCTGTCTATATTAGTGGGGGTGGTGTTCTGTCTGTATTAGTGGGGATGATGTTCTGTCTGTATTAGTGGGGATGATGTTCTGTCTGTATTAGTGGTGGGGTTGTTTTCTGTCTGTATTAGTGGGTGTGGTGTTCTGTCTGTATTAGAAGGGGTGGTGTTATGTCTGTATTAATGGTGAGGTGGTGTTCTGTCTGTAATAGTGGGTTGGTGTTCTGTCTGTATTAGAAGGGGTGGTGTTCTTTCTGTATTTGTGGGAGTGGTGTTCTGTCTGTATTAGTAGGGGTGGTGTTATGTCTGTATTGGAAGGGGTGCTGTTCTGTCTGTGTTAGAAGGGGTGCTGTTCTGTCTGTATTAGTAGGGGTGGTGTTTGTCTGTATTAGCGGGGTGGTGTTGTGGATGTATTAGAAGCGGTGGTGTTCTGTCTGTATCAGTGGGGGGTGTTCTGTCTGTATCAGTGGGGTGGTGTTCAGTCTGTATCAGTGGGGTGGTGTTCTGTCTGTATTAGTGTGGGTGTTATGTCTGTATCAGTGGGGCTGGTGATATTTCTATATTAGTGGGGCTGGTGTTATCTCTCTACTAGTGGGGTTGGTGTTATATCTGTATTAGTGGGGTGGTGTTACCTCTGTATTAGTGGGGGTGGTATTCTGTCTGTATTATTGGGGATGGTGTTCTGTCTGTAGCAGTGGGAATGGTGTTCTGGCTCTATCAGTGAGGGTGGTGTTATGTCTGTATCAGTGGGGGGTAATATTCTTTCAGTATCAGTGGGGCTCGTGTTCTGTCTGTATAAATTGGTGGTGTGTTTAGTCTGTATTAGTGGAGGTGGTGTTCTGTCTGTATTAGTGGGGGTGGTATTCTATCTGTATTAGAGGGGATGGTATTCTGTCTGTATCAGTGGGGTGGTGTTCTGTCTGTATCAGTGGGTGTTGTTTTATGTCTGTATCAGTGGGAGTTGTGTTATGTCTGTATCAGTGGGTGTGGTGTTCTGTCTGTATCAGTGGGGGTGGTGTTCTGTCTGTATCAGTGGGTGTTGTGTTATGTCTGTATCAGTGTGGCTGGTGTTATGTCTGTATCAGTGGGGCTGGTGTTCTGTCTGTATCAGGGGTGTTGGTTTTATGTCTGTATCAGTGGGTGTTGTGTTATGTCTGTATTATTGGGTGTTGTGTTATGTCTGTATCAGTGGGTGTGGTGTTCTGTCTGTATCAGTGGGGGTATTGTTCTCTCTGTATCAGTGGGTGTGGTGTTATGTCTGTATCAGTGGTGGTGGTGTAATGTCTGTATCAGTGGGTGTTGTGTTATGTCTGTATCAGTGGGGTGTTGTTCTGTCTGTATCAGCGGGTGTTGTATTATGTCTGTATCAGTGGGTGTTGTGTTATGTCTGTATCAGTGCGTGTTGTGTTATTTCTGTATCAGTGGGATGGTGTTCTGTCTGTATCAGTGGGGCTGGTGTTCTGTCTGTATCAGTGGGGTGATGTACTGTCATGATCAGTGACTGTGGTATTCTGTCTGTATTGGTGGGTGTGCTGTTCTGTCTGTATCTGTGGCTGTGGTATACTGTCTGTATCAGTGGCTGTGGTGTTCTGTCTGTATCAGTGGGTGTTGTGTTATGTCTGTATCAGTGGGTGTTGTGTTATGTCTGTAACATTGGGGGGGGTAGTATTCTGTCAGTATCAGTGGGGCTCGTGTTCTGTCTGTATCAATTGGTGTTGTGTACTGTTTATATTAGTGGGGGTGGTGTTCTGTCTGTATTAGTGGGGTTATATTATGTCTGTATTAGTGGGGATGGTGTTCTGTCTGTATCAGTGGGGCTGGTGTTCTGGCTGTATCAGTGAGGGTGGTGTTATGTCTGTTTCAGTGGTTGGGGGTAGAATTATGTCAGTATCATTGAGGCTCGTGTTCTGTCTGTATTAATGGGGGTGGTGTTCTGTCTGTACAAGTGGGGTATTGTGTTCTGTCTGTATCAGTGGGTGTGGTGTTCTGTCTGTATCAGTGGGTGTTGTGTTATGTCTTTATCAGTGGGTGTTGTGTTATGTCTCTATCAGTAGGGGTGGTGTTCTGTCTGTATCAATGGGTGTTGTGTTATGTCTGTATCAGTGGGTGTTGTGTTCTCTATGTATCAGTGGGTGGTGTTATGTCTCTATCGGTAGGGGTGCTGTTCTGTCTGTATCAGTGGGGTGGTGTTCTGTCTGTATCAGTGGGTGTTGTGTTATTTCTGTATCAGTGGGTGTTGTGTTATGTCTGTATCAGTGTATGTGGTGTTCTGTCTTTATCAGTGTGTAGTGTTATGTCTGTATCAGTGGGGGTGATGTTCTGTCTGTATCAGTGGGTGTTGTGTTCTGTCTGTATCAGTGGGGTGGTTTTCTGTCTGTATCAGTGGGGCTGGTGTTCTGTCTGTATCAGTGGGTGTGGTGTTCTTTCTGTATCAGTGGGGGTGGTGTTATGTCTGTATCAGTGGGGTGGTGTTCTGTCTGTATCAGTGGGGGTGGTGTTCTGTCTGTATCAGTGGGGGTGGTGTTCTGTCTGTATCAGTGGGGTGGTGTTCTGACTGTATCAGTGGGGGTGGTGTTCTGTCTGTATCAGTGGGGCTGGTGTTCTGTCTGTATCATTGGGTGATGTTCTGTCTGTATCAGTGGGGGTGGTATTCTGTCTGTATCAGTGGGCTGGTGTTCTGACTCTATCAGTGGGGCTGGTGTTCTCTCTGTATTAGTGGGGCTGGTGTTCTGTCTGTATTAGTGGGGTGGTATTCTCTCTGTATTAGTGTGGCTGGTGTTCTGTCTGTATTAGTGGGGATATTGTTATGTCTGTATCTGTGGGGTGGTGTTCTGTCTATATTAGTTGTTGTTGTGTTATGTCTGTATCAGTGGGGTGATGTTCTTTCTGTATTAGTGGGGTTGTGTTATGTCTTTATCAGTGGGTGTTGTGTTCTTTCTGTATCAGTGAGGGGTGTTCTGTCTGTATCAGTGGGGGGGTGTTTTGTCTGTATCAGTGGGGTTGTGTTATGTCTGTATCAGTGGGTATTGTGTTCTCTCTGCATCAGTGGGGTTGTGTTATGTCTGTATCAGTGGGTGTTCTGTCTGTATCTGTGGGGTGGTGTTCTGTCTGTATCAGTGGGGTGGTGTTATGTCTTAATTAGTTCTTGTATTATGTCTGTATCAGTGGGGTGATGTTCTTTCTTTATTAGTGGGGCTGGTGTTCTGTCTATATCAGTGGGTGTTGTGTTATGTCTGTACCAGTGGGGTGGTGTTCTGTCTGTATCAGTGGGGTGGTGTTCTGTCTGTAGCAGTTGGGCTGGTGTTCTGTCTGTATCAGTGTGGGTGATGTTCTTTCTGTATTAGTGGGGTTGTGTTATGTCTGTATCAGTGGGTGTTGTGTTATGTCTGTATCAATGGGGTGGTGTTCTGTCTGTATCAGCGGGTGTTGTGTTATGTCTGTATCAGTGGGGTGGTGTTCTGTCTGTATCAGTGGGGTTTTGCTATGTCTGTATCAGTGGGTGTTGTGTTATGTCTGTATCAGTGGGTGTTGTGTTATGTATGTATCAGTGGGCGTGGTTTTCTGTCTGTATTAGAGGGGGTTGTGTTCTGTCTGTATCAGTGGGGTGGTGTTCTGTCTGCATCAGTGGGTGTTATGTTATGTCTGTATCAGTGGGGGTGGTGTTCTGTCTGTATCAGTGGGTGTTGTGTTATATCTGTATCAGTGTGGGTGGTGTTCTGTCTGTATTAGTGGGGATGGTGTTCTCTCTGTATCAGTGGGTGTTGTGTTCTGTCTGTATTAGTTGGGTGGTGTTCTGTCTGTATTAGTGTGGGTGGTGTTCTGTTTGTATTAGTGGGCCTGTTGTTATGTCTGTATCATTGGGCTGGTGTTATGTTTGTATCAGTGGAGCTGGTGTTATATCTGTATTAGTGGGATGGTATTATGTCTATATCAGTGGGGCTGGTGTTATGTGTGTATCAGTGTGGATGGTGTTATATCTCTATCAGTGGGGGTAGTGTTATGTATGTATTAGTAGGGATGGTGTTATGTCTGTATCAGTTGGGATTGTGTTATGTCTATATCAATGGGTGTTGTGTTATGTCTGTATCAGTGGGGGTGATGTTCTGTCTGTATCAGTGGGGTGGTATTCTGTCTGTATCAGTGGGGGTGGTGTTCTCTCTGAATCAGGGGGGTGGTGTTCTGTGTGTATCAGTGGGGTTGTGTTATGTCTGTATCAGTGGGTGTTGTGTTCTGTCTGTATCAGTGGGGGTGGTGTTCTGTCTGTATCAGTGGGGATGGTGTTCTGTCTGTATTATTGGGAATGGTGTTCTGTCTGTGTCAGTGGGGTGGTGTTCTGTCTGTATTAGTGGGGATGGTGTTCTGTCTGTATTAGTGGGTGTTGTGTTCTGTCTGTGTCAGTGGGTGTGGTGTTCTGTCTGTATCAGTGGGGTGTTGTGTTCTGTCTGTATCAGTGGGTGTTGTGTTATGTCTGTATCAGTGGGGGTGGTGTTCTGTCTGTATCAGTGGGGTGGTGTTATGTCTGTATCAGTGGGGGGTTTCTGTCTGTATCAGTGGGGGTGGTGTTCTCTCTGTATGAGTGGGGTTGTTCTTTCTGTATCAGTGGGGGTGGTGTTCTGTCTGTATCAGTGGGGTGGTGTTATATCTGTATCAGTGGGGGGTGTTCGGTCTGTATCAGTGGGGCTGGTGTTCTGTCTGTATTATTGGGTGCTATGTTCTGTCTGTATCAGTGGGTGTTGTGTTATTTCTGTATCAGTGGGGTGGTGTTCTGTCTGTATCAGTGGGGCTGGTGTTCTGTCTGTATCAGTGGGGTGATGTACTGTATGTATCAGTGGCTGTGGTGTTCTGTCTATATTAGTGGGTGTGCTGTTCTATCTGTATCAGTTGAAGTGGTGTTCTGTCTGTATCAGTGGCTGTTGTGATTTGTCTGTATCAGTGGGTGTTGTGTTATATCTGTATCAGTGTGATGGTGTTCTGTCTGTATCAATGGGGTGGTTTTATGTCTGTATCAGTGGGGGGGGTGATCTGTCTCTATTAGTGGGGGTGGTGTTCTGCCTGTATCAGTGGGTGTGGTGTTCTGTCTGTATCAGTGGAGGTGGTGTTCTGTCTATATCAGTGGGTGTTGTGTTATATCTGTATCAGTGGGTGTTGTGTTATGTCTGTATCAGTTGGTGTTGTGTTCTGTCTGTATCAGTGGGTGTTGTTTTATGTCTGTATCAGTGGGTGTTGTGTTATGTCTGTATCAGCGGGGTGGTGGTCTGTCTGTATCAGTGGGGTGGTGTTAGGTCTCTATCAGTGGGGATGGAGTTATCTCTGTATCAGTGGGTGTGGTGTTCTCTCTGTATCAGTGGGTGTTGTGTTCTGTCTGCATTAGTGGGTGTTGTGTTCTGTCTGTATTAGTGGGGATGGTGTTCTGTCTGTATCAGTGGGGTGGTATTCTGTCTGTATTAGTGGGGTGGTGTTATGTATGTATCAGTGGGTGTTGTGTTATGTCTGTATCAGTGGGGTTGTGTTATGTCTGTATCAATGGGGTGGTGTTCTGTCTGTATCAGCGGGTGTTGTGTTATGTCTGTATCAGTGGGGTGGTGTTCTGTCTGTATCAGTGGGGTTTTGCTATGTCTGTATCAGTGGGTGTTGTGTTATGTCTGTATCAGTGGGTGTTGTGTTATGTATGTATCAGTGGGCGTGGTTTTCTGTCTGTATTAGAGGGGGTTGTGTTCTGTCTGTATCAGTGGGGTGGTGTTCTGTCTGCATCAGTGGGTGTTATGTTATGTCTGTATCAGTGGGGGTGGTGTTCTGTCTGTATCAGTGGGTGTTGTGTTATATCTGTATCAGTGTGGGTGGTGTTCTGTCTGTATTAGTGGGGATGGTGTTCTCTCTGTATCAGTGGGTGTTGTGTTCTGTCTGTATTAGTTGGGTGGTGTTCTGTCTGTATTAGTGTGGGTGGTGTTCTGTTTGTATTAGTGGGCCTTTGTTATGTCTGTATCATTGGGCTGGTGTTATGTTTGTATCAGTGGAGCTGGTGTTATATCTGTATTAGTGGATGGTATTATGTCTATATCAGTGGGGCTGGTGTTATGTGTGTATCAGTGTGGATGGTGTTATATCTCTATCAGTGGGGGTAGTGTTATGTATGTATTAGTAGGGATGGTGTTATGTCTGTATCAGTTGGGATTGTGTTATGTCTGTATCAGTGGGTGTTGTGTTATGTCTGTATCAGTGGGGGTGGTGTTCTGTCTGTATCAGTGGGGTGGTATTCTGTCTGTATCAGTGGGGGTGGTGTTATGTCTGTATCAGTGGGGTGGTGTTCTGTCTGTATCAGTGGGGTTGTGTTATGTCTGTATCAGTGGGTGTTGTGTTATGTCTGTATCAGTGGGTGTGGTGTTCTGTCTGTATCAGTGGGGTGGTGTTCTGTCTGTATCAGTGGGGTGGTGTTCTGTCTGTATTAGTGGGAATGGTGTTCTGTCTGTATCAGTGGGGTGGTGTTCTGTCTGTATTAGTGGGGATGGTGTTCTGTCTGTATTAGTGGGTGTTGTGTTCTGTCTGTATCAGTGGGTGTGGTGTTCTGTCTGTATCAGTGGGGTGTTGTGTTCTGTCTGTATCAGTGGGTGTTGTGTTATGTCTGTATCAGTGGGGTGGTGTTCTGTCTGTATCAGTGGGTGTGGTGTTATGTCTGTATCAGTGGGTTTGGTGTATGTCTGTATCAGTGGGGGGTGTTCTGTCTGTATCAGTGGGGGTGGTGTTCTCTCTGTATGAGTGGGGTTGTTCTTTCTGTATCAGTGGGGGTGGTGTTCTGTCTGTATCAGTGGGGTGGTGTTATATCTGTATCAGTGGGGGGTGTTCGGTCTGTATCAGTGGGGCTGGTGTTCTGTCTGTATTATTGGGTGCTATGTTCTGTCTGTATCAGTGGGTGTTGTGTTATTTCTGTATCAGTGGGGTGGTGTTCTGTCTGTATCAGTGGGGTGGTGTTCTGTCTGTATCAGTGGGGTGATGTACTGTATGTATCAGTGGCTGTGGTGTTCTGTCTATATTAGTGGGTGTGCTGTTCTATCTGTATCAGTTGAAGTGGTGTTCTGTCTGTATCAGTGGCTGTTGTGATTTGTCTGTATCAGTGGGTGTTGTGTTATATCTGTATCAGTGTGATGGTGTTCTGTCTGTATCAATGGGGTGGTTTTATGTCTGTATCAGTGGGGGGGGTGATCTGTCTCTATTAGTGGGGGTGGTGTTCTGCCTGTATCAGTGGGTGTGGTGTTCTGTCTGTATCAGTGGAGGTGGTGTTCTGTCTATATCAGTGGGTGTTGTGTTATATCTGTATCAGTGGGTGTTGTGTTATGTCTGTATCAGTTGGTGTTGTGTTCTGTCTGTATCAGTGGGTGTTGTTTTATGTCTGTATCAGTGGGTGTTGTGTTATGTCTGTATCAGCGGGGTGGTGGTCTGTCTGTATCAGTGGGGTGGTGTTAGGTCTCTATCAGTGGGGATGGAGTTATCTCTGTATCAGTGGGTGTGGTGTTCTCTCTGTATCAGTGGGTGTTGTGTTCTGTCTGCATTAGTGGGTGTTGTGTTCTGTCTGTATTAGTGGGGATGGTGTTCTGTCTGTATCAGTGGGGTGGTATTCTGTCTGTATTAGTGGGGTGGTGTTATGTATGTATCAGTGGGTGTTGTGTTATGTCTGTATCAGTGGGGTTGTGTGCTATGTCTGTATCAGTAGGGTGGTGTTCAGTCTATATTAGTGGGTGTTGTGTTATGTCTGTATCAGTGGGTGTTGTGTTATGTCTGTATCAGTGGGTGTTGTGTTATGTCTGTATCATTGGGTGTTGTTTTCTGTCTGTATCAGTGGGTGTTGTGTTATTTCTGTATCAGTGGGTGTTGTATTATGTCTGTATCAGTGGGTGTGGTGTTATGTCTGTATCAGTGGGGGTGTTCTGTCTGTATCAGTGGGGGTGGTGTTCTGTCTGTATGAGTCGTGTGGTGTTATATATGTATCAGTGGGGGGTGTTCGGTCTGTATCAGTGGGGTGGTTTTATGTCTGTATCAGTGGGGGTGGTGTTCTGTCTGTATCAGTGGGGGTGGTGTTCTGTCTGTATCAGTGGGGTGGTGTTCTGTCTGTATCAGTGGGTGTGGTGTTCTGTCTGTATCAGTGGGTGTGGTGTTCTGTCTGTATCAGTGGGTGTGGTGTTATGTCTGTATCAGTGGGTGTTGTGTTATGTCTGTATCAGTGGGTGTTGTGTTATGTCTGTATCAGTGGGTGTTGTGTTCTGTCTGTATCAGTGGGGGGTGGTGTTATGTCTGTATCATTGGGGGTGTTCTGTCTGTATCAATGGGGGTGGTGTTCTGTCTGTATGAGTGGGGGTGTTCTTTCTGTATCAGTGGGGGTGGTGTTCTGTCTGTATCAGTGGGGTGGTGTTGTATCTGTATCAGTGGGGGTGTTCGGTCTGTATCAGTGGGGCTGGTGTTCTGTCTGTATTATTGGGTGTGGTATTCTGTCTGTATCAGTGGGGTGATGTACTGTATGTATCAGTGGCTGTGGTGTTCTGTCTATATTAGTGGGTGTGCTATTCTATCTGTGTCAGTTGATGTGGTGTTCTGTTTGTATCAGTGGCTGTGGTGTTTTGTCTGTATCAGTGGGTGTTGTGTTATATCTGTATCAGTGGGTTGGTGTTCTGTCTGTATCAGTGGGGTGGTGTTCTGTCTGTATCAGTGGGTGTTGTGTTATGTCTGTATCAGTGGGTGTGGTGTTATGTCTGTATAAGTGGGTGTTGTGTTATGTCTGTATCAGTGGGGGTGGTATTCTGTCTGTATCAGTGGGTGTTGTGTTATGTCTGTATCAGTGGTTGTTGTGTTATGTCTGTATCAGTGGGTGTTGTGTTATATCTGTATCAGTGGGTGTGGTGTTCTGTCTGTATCAGTGGGTGTGGTGTTCTGTCTGTATCAGTGGGTGTTGTGTTATGTCTGTATCAGTGGGTGTTGTGTTATGTCTGTATTAGTGGGTGTTGTGTTATGTCTGTACCAGTATGGGTGGTGTTCTGTCTGTAATAGTGGGTGTGGTGTTCTGTCTGTATCAGTGGGTGTTGTGTTCTGTCTGTATTAGTGGGTGTTGTGTTATGTCTGTATCAGTGTGGGTGGTGTTCTGTCTGTATTAGTGGGGATGGTTTTCTGTCTTATCAGTGGTGGTGTTCTCTCTGTATTAGTGGGGTTGGTGTTCTGTCTGTATCAGTGGGTGTGGTGGTCTCTCTGTATCAGTGGGTGTTGTGTTCTGTCTGTATTAGTGGGTGTTGTGTTATGTCTGTATCAGTGAGGGTGGTGTTCTGTCTGTATTAGTGGGGATGGTGTTCTGTCTGTATCAGTGGGGTGGTGTTCTGTCTGTATTAGTGGGTGTGGTTTTCTGTCTGTATCAGTGGGTGTGGTGTTCTGTCTGTATTAGTGGGGTGGTGTTATGTCTGTATCAGTGGGTGTTGTGTTATGTCTGTATCAGTGGGGTGGTGTTATGTCTGTATCAGTGGGGGGTGTTATGTCTGTATCAGTGGGTGTGGTGTTCTGTCTGTATCAGTGGGTTGGTGTTCTGTCTGTATCAGTGGGTGGGTGTTCTGTCTGTATCAGTGGGTGTTGTGTTATGTCTGTATCAGTGGGTTGTCTGATCATGGGTGTGTTTTTGTATATGGGGGTTGTGTTCTGTCTGTATCAGTGGGTGTTGTGTTATGTCTGTATCAGTGTGGGTGGTGTTCTGTCTGTATTAGTGGGGATGGTGTTCTGTCTGTATCAGTGGGTGTTTTGTTCTGTCTGTATCAGTGGGGTGGTGTTCTGTCTGTATTAATGTGGGTGGTGTTCTGTCTGTATTAGTGGGCCTCTTGTTATGTCTGTATCATTGGGCTGGTGTTATGTTTGTATCAGTAGTGCTGGTGTTATGTCCGTATTAGTGGGGATGGTGTTATGTCTATATCAGTGGGGCTGGTATTATGTCTGTATCAGTGGGGATGGTGTTATGTCTGTATTAGTGGGTGTTGTGTTCTGTCTATATCAGTGGATGTGGTGTTCTGACTGTATCAGTGGGGTGTAGTGTTCTGTCTGTATCAGTGGGTGTTGTGTTATGTCTGTATCAGTGGGTGTTGTGTTATGTCTGTATCAGTGGGTGTTGTGTTATGTCGGTGTCAGTGGGGGTGGTGTTATGTCTGTATCAGTGGGGGTGGTGTTCTGTCTGTATCAGTGGGTGTGGTGTTCTGTCTGTATCAGTGTGTGTTGTGTTATGTCTGTATCAGTGGGTGTTGTGTTATGTCTGTATCAGTGGGCGTTGTGTTGTGTCTGTATTTTTGGGTGTTGTGTTATGTCTGTATCAGTGTGGGTGGTGTTCTGTCTGTATTAGTGGGTGTTGTGTTATGTCTGTATCAGTGGGTGTTGTGTTCTGTCTGTATTAGTGGGTGTTGTGTTATGTCTGTATCAGTGTGGGTGGTATACTGTCTGTATTAGTGGGGATGGTGTTCTGTCTGTATCAGTGGGATGGTGTTCTCTCTGTATCAGTGGGTGTGGTTTTCTCTCTGTATCAGTGGGTGTTGTGTTCGGACTGTATTAGTGGGTGTTGTGTTATGTCTGTATCAGT
>CM026389.1:4106900-4115288 GCA_014843695.1 Archivesica marissinica | reverse complement strand
GAAACGCACACCTACATTATATACTAGAGGACATAGGAAACGCACACCTACATTATATACTAGAGGACATAGGAAACGCACACCTACATTATATACTAGAGGACATAGGAAACGCACACCTACATTATATACTAGTGGACACAGGAAACGCACAACTACATTATATACTAGAGGACATAGGGAACGCACACCTACATTATATACTAGAGGACATAGGAAACGCAAACCTACATTATATACTAGAGGACATAGAAAACTCACACTTACATTATATACTAGAGGACACAGGAAACGCACACCTACACTATATACTAGAGGACATAGGAAACGCACACCTACATTATATACTAGAGGACACATGAAACGCACACCTACATTATATACTAGAGGACACAGGAAACGCACACCTACATTATATACTAGAGGACACAGGAAACGCACACCTACAGTATATACTAGAGGACACAGGAAACGCACACCTACATTATATACTAGAGGACACAGGAAACGCACACCTACATTATATACTAGAGGACACAGGAAACGCACACCTACAATATATACTAGAGGACACAGGAACGCACACCTACATTATACTAGAGGACACAGGAACGCACACCTACATTGTATACTAGAGGACACAGGAACGCACACCTACATTATATACTAGGGGACACAGGAAACGCACACCTACATTATATACTAGAGGACACAGGAAACGCACACCTACATTATATACTAGAGGACACAGGAAACGCACACCTACATTATATACTAGAGGACACAGGAAACGCACACCTACATTATATACTAGAGGACACAGGAAACGCACACCTACATTATATACTAGAGGACACAGGAAACGCACACCTACATTATATACTAGAGGACATAGGAAACTTGTTTTGGGGGGTGTTGGGGGTGGGCGCACACCTACATTATATACTAGAGGACATAGGAAACGCACACCTACATTATAACTAGAGGACATAGGAAACGCACACCTACATTACATACTAGAGACAGGAGAACGCACACCTACATTATACAAGAGGACATAGGAACGCACACCTACATTATATACTAGAGGACATAGGAAACGCACACCTACATTATATACTAGAGGACATAGGAAACGCACACCTACATTATATACTAGAGGACATAGGAAACGCACACCTACATTATATACTAGAGGACATAGAAAACGCACACCTACATTATATACTAGAGGACATAGAAAACGCACACCTACATTATATACTAGAGGACATAGAAAACGCACACCTACATTATATACTAGAGGACATAGGAAACGCACACCTACATTATATACTAGAGGACACAGGAAACGCACACCTACATTATATACTAGAGGACATAGGAAACGCACACCTACATTATATACTAGAGGACACAGGAAACGCACACCTACATTATATACTAGAGGACATAGGAAACGCACACCTACATTATATACTAGAGGACACAGGAAACGCACACCTACATTATATACTAGAGGACACAGGAAACGCACACCTACATTATATACTAGAGGACACAGGAAACGCACACCTACATTATATACTAGAGGACACAGGAAACGCACACCTACATTATATACTAGAGGACACAGGAAACGCACACCTACATTATATACTAGAGGACACAGGAAACGCACACCTACATTATATACTAGAGGACACAGGAAACGCACACCTACATTATATACTAGAGGACACAGGAAACGCACACCTACATTATATACTAGAGGACACAGGAAACGCACACCTACATTATATACTAGAGGTGGGACACAGGAAACGCACACCTACATTATATACTAGAGGACACAGGAAACGCACACCTACATTATATACTAGAGGACACAGGAAACGCACACCTACATTATATACTAGAGGACACAGGAAACGCACACCTACATTATATACTAGAGGACACAGGAAACGCACACCTACATTATATACTAGAGGACACAGGAAACGCACACCTACATTATATACTAGAGGACACAGGAAACGCACACCTACATTATATACTAGAGGACACAGGAAACGCACACCTACATTACATACTAGAGGACACAGGAAACGCACACCTACATTACATACTAGAGGACATAGGAAACGCACACCTACATTATATACTAGAGGACATATGAAACGCACACCTACATTATATACTAGAGGACATAGGAAACGCACACCTACATTATATACTAGAGGACACAGGAAACGCACACCTACATTATATACTAGAGGACATAGGAAACGCACACCTACATTATATACTAGAGGACATAGGAAACGCACACCTACATTATATACTAGAGGACATAGAAAACTCACACTTACATTATATACTAGAGGACACAGGAAACGCACACCTACATTATATACTAGAGGACATAGGAAACGCACACCTACATTATATACTAGAGGACACAGGAAACGCACACCTACGGTATATACTAGAGGACATAGAAAACGCACACCTACATTATATACTAGAGGACATAGAAAACGCACACCTACATTATATACTAGAGGACACAGGAAACGCACACCTACATTATATACTAGAGGACACAGGAAACGCAAACCTACATTATATACTAGAGGACACAGGAAACGCACACCTACATTATATACTGGAGGACACAGGAAACGCACACCTACATTATATACTAGAGGACACAGGAAACGCAAACCTACATTATATACTAGAGGACACAGGAAACGCACACCTACATTATATACTAGAGGACACAGGAAACGCACACCTACATTATATACTAGAGGACACAGGAAACGCACACCTACATTATATACTAGCGGACACAGGAAACGCACACCTACATTATATACTAGAGGACACAGGAAACGCACACCTACATTATATACTAGAGGACATAGAAAACGTACACCTACATTATATACTAGAGGACATAGAAAACGTACACCTACATTATATACTAGAGGACATAGAAAACGCACACCTACATTATATACTAGAGGACACAGGAAACGCACACCTACATTATATACTAGAGGACACAGGAAACGCACACCTACAATATATACTAGAGGACACAGGAAACGCACACCTACATTATATACTAGAGGACACAGGAAACGCACACCTACATTATATACTAGAGGACACAGGAAACGCACACCTACAGTATATACTAGAGGACACAGGAAACGCACACCTACATTATATACTAGGGGACACAGGAAACGCACACCTACATTATATACTAGAGGACACAGGAAACGCACACCTACATTATATACTAGAGGACACAGGAAACGCACACCTACATTATATACTAGAGGACACAGGAAACGCACACCTACATTATATACTAGAGGACACAGGAAACGCACACCTACATTATATACTAGAGGACACAGGAAACGCACACCTACATTATATACTAGAGGACACAGGAAACGCACACCTACATTATATACTAGAGGACACAGGAAACGCACACCTACATTATATACTAGAGGACACAGGAAACGCACACCTACATTATATACTAGAGGACACAGGAAACGCACACCTACATTACATACTAGAGGACACAGGAAACGCACACCTACATTACATACTAGAGGACATAGGAAACGCACACCTACATTATATACTAGAGGACATAGGAAACGCACACCTACATTATATACTAGAGGACACAGGAAACGCACACCTACATTATATACTAGAGGACATAGGAAACGCACACCTACATTATATACTAGAGGACATAGGAAACGCACACCTACATTATATACTAGAGGACATAGAAAACTCACACTTACATTATATACTAGAGGACACAGGAAACGCACACCTACATTATATACTAGAGGACATAGGAAACGCACACCTACATTATATACTAGAGGACACAGGAAACGCACACCTACATTATATACTAGAGGACACAGGAAACGCACACCTACATTATATACTAGAGGACACAGGAAACGCACACCTACATTATATACTAGAGGACACAGGAAACGCACACCTACATTATATACTAGAGGACACAGGAAACGCACACCTACATTATATACTAGAGGACACAGGAAACGCACACCTACATTATATACTAGAGGACACAGGAAACGCACACCTACATTATATACTAGAGGACACAGGAAACGCACACCTACATTATATACTAGAGGACACAGAAAACGCACACCTACATTATATACTAGAGGACATAGAAAACGCACACCTACATTATATACTAGAGGACATAGAAAACGCACACCTACATTATATACTAGAGGACACAGGAAACGCACACCTACATTATATACTAGAGGACACAGGAAACGCACACCTACATTATATACTAGAGGACACAGGAAACGCACACCTACATTATATACTAGAGGACACAGGAAACGCACACCTACATTATATACTAGAGGACACAGGAAACGCACACCTACATTATATACTAGAGGACATAGAAAACGCACACCTACATTATATACTAGAGGACACAGGAAACGCACACCTACATTATATACTAGAGGACACAGGAAACGCACACCTACATTATATACTAGAGGACACAGGAAACGCACACCTACATTATATACTAGAGGACACAGGAAACGCACACCTACATTATATACTAGAGGACACAGGAAACGCACACCTACATTATATACTAGAGGACACAGGAAACGCACACCTACATTATATACTAGAGGACACAGGAAACGCACACCTACATTATATACTAGAGGACACAGGAAACGCACACCTACATTATATACTAGAGGACACAGGAAACGCACACCTACATTATATACTAGAGGACACAGGAAACGCACACCTACATTATATACTAGAGGACACAGGAAACGCACACCTACATTATATACTAGAGGACACAGGAAACGCACACCTACATTATATACTAGAGGACACAGAAAACGCACACCTACATTATATACTAGAGGACATAGAAAACGCACACCTACATTATATACTAGAGGACATAGAAAACGCACACCTACATTATATACTAGAGGACACAGGAAACGCACACCTACATTATATACTAGAGGACACAGGAAACGCACACCTACATTATATACTAGAGGACACAGGAAACGCACACCTACATTATATACTAGAGGACACAGGAAACGCACACCTACATTATATACTAGAGGACACAGGAAACGCACACCTACATTATATACTAGAGGACATAGAAAACGCACACCTACATTATATACTAGAGGACACAGGAAACGCACACCTACATTATATACTAGAGGACACAGGAAACGCACACCTACATTATATACTAGAGGACACAGGAAACGCACACCTACATTATATACTAGAGGACACAGGAAACGCACACCTACATTATATACTAGAGGACACAGGAAACGCACACCTACATTATATACTAGAGGACACAGGAAACGCACACCTACATTATATACTAGAGGACACAGGAAACGCACACCTACATTATATACTAGAGGACACAGGAAACGCACACCTACATTATATACTAGAGGACACAGGAAACGCACACCTACATTATATACTAGAGGACACAGGAAACGCACACCTACATTATATACTAGAGGACACAGGAAACGCACACCTACATTATATACTAGAGGACACAGGAAACGCACACCTACATTATATACTAGAGGACACAGAAACGCACACCTACATTATATACTAGAGGACACAGGAAACGCACACCTACATTATATACTAGAGGACACAGGAAACGCACACCTACATTATATACTAGAGGACACAGGAAACGCACACCTACATTATATACTAGAGGACACAGGAAACGCACACCTACATTATATACTAGAGGACACAGGAAACGCACACCTACATTATATACTAGAGGACACAGGAAACGCACACCTACATTATATACTAGAGGACACAGGAAACGCACACCTACATTATATACTAGAGGACACAGGAAACGCACACCTACATTATATACTAGAGGACACAGGAAACGCACACCTACATTATATACTAGAGGACACAGGAAACGCACACCTACATTATATACTAGAGGACACAGGAAACGCACACCTACATTATATACTAGAGGACACAGGAAACGCACACCTACATTATATACTAGAGGACACAGGAAACGCACACCTACAGTATATAATAGAGGACACAGGAAACGCACACCTACATTATATACTAGAGGACACAGGAAACGCACACCTACATTATATACTAGAGGACACAGGAAACGCACACCTACATTATATACTAGTGGACACAGGAAACGCACACCTAAAGTATATACTAGAGGACACAGGAAACGCACACCTACAGTATATACTAGAGGACACAGGAAACGCACACCTACATTATATACTAGAGGATATAGAAAACGCACACCTGCATTATATACTAGAGGATATAGAAAACGCACACCTGCATTATATACTAGAGTATTACATGAAGGATTCCATCATAGATATATCACAATCTTTATCACAACACACAAACTGAATAACTAAACATATTCCAACGTGTTTAGAACTATGTATTTATCATAATGACATGTACAATGTCATTAGTTTTCTATTTCTGTCCTCTAGTATATGGTGCGTGATTTAGTTTATTTCTTTGAAATAAATCGATTACTGGAGATTAAGCTATGCGACTGAGACATATTTTTAAATAATAAGTACATTTAAACTGAATGGCGACACTGAACATTATTCGGAAGCTATAACTATTCAAACACGTAACTCAATAACGTACTAGTATTCACTTGTGCTATCATGTGCAGCTGCGAATTATCTAGCCAATGTTATTATATGTTGCATCGTACTAGTGTGTTGTCCTCGTCGCCTTTATATCTTAATTTGATGGATAATATCTAAAGTGATATGCATTTGCCTGTGTTTTGGATATTGAGAAGGCAAAATACTATGCTTAATGCGACATTGCATCGTAAAACGCAACAACAATGCATTTTTGTCACGTATAATTCCATTGCTACAACACATTCTGCTATACATTCGAACTCTAACAATGAATCAATAAACAGTGTTTTTGTGGTCTACAACCTTCAAATATAGTTTGTTTATTTGTTGAACTACTCTGTTTTATGAGGCAAATATCTGTAAAACATTATACCATATAATAGGACATTATATTCTGCAGACATTCCGTTTTCACCGATGTAGTGTCGCTTTAAGCTTACTAAATGTTGCGATCAGACTTCTAAAGTGGTGGCAATGTGTGAATGTCCTAATGTATTCAAGCGCAGAATTCCACAGCAAAGGTATTAGGTATATGTAAAACGTATTATTATAAACTATTTACTTGACAATTAAATCAGTTTGAACAAGTGCGATCACTTTATTTACACACTCAGTGTTTCCAGCGTCATAGTTCTCATGCAGCGAAACTGTAAAGTTAGGAGATTTGTGATTAATATGTCTAGTAGTCACGCCTACTTGCGCACGTTTCTGTATTTATTGAACATTGTTTCCAGTGTCATAGTTCCCATGCAGCGAAACTGTAAAGTTCGGAGATTTGTGATTTATATGTCTAGTAGTCACGCCTACTTGCGCACGTTTCTGTATTTGTTGAACATTGTTCCAAACAAAAGTGTCACTTGTGAAAACCAAACTATTGAAGGAAACTAATATTGAAAACTGAGCATGTTCACTCTTTGTCTCAGTTTACTATCAATACGTGTGTGCAGGTTTACATACTGTACTGCACTCATAAAGCACTTACTAATTTGAATATCATAATTGTATAAACTGTCAATAGACAGACATATTCTTTTTTATCCTACCTTCATGCGAACTAACGTATGCCTACAAAAACGGCCTGCCTAATAAATTTTGCTTTATTAGTCAGTGCCCAATAAAGCTTTCGTGACGTCATAGAGCTAACCGTGGTTATAAATAGAAGTATCAATGCGCAACATATTACCAAGTGCGTAGCGAGTTTGTAAGCTGTCGTGACTAGTTTGTTTGTTTTTGTGTCGGGTGCACACTCAGAATGTAGGATAAATAGCAGAGCCTCGCCTTGATTTTTTCTCCGACTCGCCTAATAAAT
Source organism: Archivesica marissinica (assembly GCA_014843695.1). Classification (NCBI taxonomy): domain Eukaryota; kingdom Metazoa; phylum Mollusca; class Bivalvia; order Venerida; family Vesicomyidae; genus Archivesica; species Archivesica marissinica. The sequence continues at coordinate 4,107,131 of CM026389.1, read as the reverse complement.
TAAAATTTATAACACAGTAACCTAATATTCTCTATATTTCATCAGGTTATTATATACATGTATCCCGGCGTGAAGAATTTTCGCCCAGAACAGGTTTTCGCCCAACTGTGGAAATAGCAAGTCGCGAGAGATCACGCAATATTTCACGCTCCAGTTACCGGAATTATAAATAAACATACCTTGTGCACTTCCAATCTATTTCTAACTGATCATAATATATCAGACAAGGTA
>CM026389.1:4074400-4101900 GCA_014843695.1 Archivesica marissinica | reverse complement strand
CTAGGTACTGGCCAGATCAATATGGCAAACTGCCGTATTGAATTGCTCTATGGTAGTGAGATGGACAATGTCAGGAGGGAGATGGTTCCAATGGTAGATTGTTCTTGGAAAAAAGGAAAACTTGTAGTAGTCTGTAGTTGCTGTAATTAACCTATAGCTTCATACTTTGAGGAGTGTAAATCTAGAGTAGTATCACCCGGGTCCAGACTAGTATCCCATTATACAGCTAAACCCTCTTGATTGTAGCCATCGAATCTTATTCTTCCGGTAAGCGACTCTATTCTGCCATTGTCTTGTCTCATTTATGTTTTTTCCCGCATCACTACCACACGTCTACCATTTCCGATTCTCCAATCTAGGGAATTACACTTCCGTGCGCTGACCAAACTAATAAGTGTTTGTATCATTGGATGTCATACAATTGTCCATTTCTGTATTGTAATACATGTATTTATATGCAGGTGTTGAACATAACACAGTGCAATGTCCGTTTTCTGAGCTGTCTGGACCGTATCTTGCATTAGCATGGCATCTTGCAATGTACTCCGCTCCGTATAGTACTGTGAGTGTGTGTATTTTACGTTTATTTATCGTCGCTACCGGTTGCCCATATGAGAGACGCATCCTGAAGAGATTAGTAATTTTAGATGTTTGGAGGATAGTGCAATGATACAGACAGACACCCTTTCCAGAGTATCCGCTGTTTCTTTTACATGCACGGTGTACAGCACCGACACGATACCTCGGTGTAAAATCCCATCTGAAGGACTGTTTATTTTATTATGGTCAGATTGGGAATCGAAACTGCGATCCCTGTATTACCAGTCCAACGTGTTACCACTGGACTACAGATCAGTCTGTGCAAATATAAGTTGTTTATACACACATACGTACATGATACACCAAATACATGCATATACAACCGACCCACATTCTATCATAATAAATAATATTAAAAATAGTCTAATTGGTAGAATAAACTAGGTCCCATGTATGGTTATTATATACCACGCTTGCAAAGTAACCAATACATCTGAATGCTTCTGGAATATGAGCTCCTTCTGTATTGTGCACGCTCCTCCAAAACATAAAACTAACATGCCTATATAGTAACGGAGAGCATGCAATAAATAATCACTAACCAACTATGGATTTACACCAGCGGCGATGCCGATGATAAGATGGTAACATGTGACGTATTCCAAATTTCAGAAGCTAATTAGTGTTGTAATCTAAAGATTCGGAGCATTAGCTTATATAGGTATCAATGAAAACAGATATACGTTCAGTTGTCCGGTACTAGTATTTGCATACGACTATGGAAAGTGTCTGCTGCGATGGTGCGTTCCCTGGATTCGCAGTACAACATGTTAGCTACTGGACTATCGACCGACCCGCCTGTAAGCGAGTGCGGCTTGTTTGATTTGGAGTGAAATTCGCAACAACAGCACAGGCGATTTGGCGACTATCCAGCTATTATTAGTGGTGGAAGACCATGATGGGAGGGAGGTAGACAAGGAAACATGACAATGTTGATTCAGTATCATGCCAACGAACACAACCACTGTCGTGTATTTGTTTGTGCTCGAACTCCAAAACCACTCAGCCAGAATGGAAACATCGTATGCATTACTCGGCTGATAACACAGCGTGTATTATTGATACAGGTGCACATACATTGCTACTGGTTCAAGTTGTTTCCGAGACAACACCAGTTATTCCAATCCCAAGGTTAAAAGCGTATGGGGCAATTGCATTCGGTTATAATGGCTGTGAGGTGTGGAACAGGTTACCGACGGATGGATGAATATGTAGTCCAGTGGTAACACGCTGGACTGGTAATCCAGGGATCGCAGGTTCGATCCCCCGTCTGACCCTAATACAATTAACAGTCTTTCAGATGGGACGTTAAACCGAGGTATTGTGTCGGTGCTTTACACCGTGCACGTAAAAGAACCAGAGGAGACTCTGGAATGGGTCTCTCTCTGTATCATTGCACTATCCTCCAAAAACCTAAAATGACTAATCTCGTCAGGAGGCGTCGCTCATATGGGCAACCGGTAGCGACGATAAATAAACGTAAAACACACACACACAGGTTACCATCACATGTCAGATTTATACGTAACCGTAGTCATTTTAAGATATATGTGAAGAAACACTGTATGCAATCAGTATCAATCTAGTCCCTTATATTGTTATTCCATAATTTTATCATGTCTTAATTATCGTGTATTGAGATTTAGTATTACCTTTTCTATGTCAGGTAATGTTTGTGATATTATATAAATTTCCATACAACAACAACAACTAAGGAGAGGACAACCATAAGCTGTATAGCTGTATAGCTTTCTGTTCAATGACTTACTTCATTGTTGTAATTGATCATGTAAATGATGGAAAATAAATATGTTTAAACTAGAGATGGTAACGAATAGCGATTTAGGCATTCGAATATTCGGTAGGGAAGATATTCGAATATTCGAATATTTGTTATGATTCTGTGAACAACACAAACTTTCTCAAACACAGACATTTTCACAATTAATCTACTACGTCATATCTTCTTTCTGTAAAGTTGGCGACGACTCAATCAGTTATTGTTATCGTCCACTTTACACGCTACCATTCCCGATGAGACTTAAGTTAGTACACCAAATTAATACACACGCTACTATATATAATAAATGATGAATTCTATATAAGAACATGCTAAATCTTATTCAAATTCAATTACTTGGAAACATTTCAATGTGTACTAAATTTCACACATACACTATATATGTACATAAATGTCAACGGGTAGTACCGTACGATCTCACCATGCGTGCACATTAACACTCAATGTCACAACCTATTTGAACTGTTCTTGTTCAAAAAATAATGTTGTCAACAAGAGAAGTGGATAATCTGTTCCTTAGCTTGTTGATAAGTATACCAGTTGCGGAGAAGATGCGTTCGGGTGGGACTGACGTTGCTGGCACTGACAGTAGTCTATGGGCGACATGAGCGGCAGTGAGGAATTTCAGTTCATTTTAAACTTTAAACCTACAGCAACAACAATACCTTTATTGCATTAAACATTCATACAATGTATACATGTAGGCAATGACATGGATTTACAAAAGAGCAAGATGTTATTATATTATTTGCTTATACTAATTTTAGGTTCTATATACTGTAATATTAATGTGCTATGTAACTGTAATTCAATATGTGCAATCATTAATATACTAATATGCCTTTCCGATGTCATATCAACAATTCTAAGGACCACAATGGAAGTAAGAGAGCTTTATTGCTCTCTTTTTGTGTTATCCTTTGTGTTGATTATATATCATATACTCTGCACTTTGATGTTCACACATACCGTGACTATGCTGACATTGCATTTGTATGTGTGTTATGTCTATGACATAATTTACCAGAATAAAACTGTACTATACAAGTATACTATAGTATACTATGCTATGGTATTCCATGCCATACCATACATACCATACCATACCATACCATACCATACCATACCATACCATACCATACCATACCATATCATACCATACCATACCATACCATACCATACTATATACTATGCTATGTCATGCTATGATATGCTATGCTATACTATACTATACTATACTATACTATACTATACTATACTATACTACACACAACTTGTAAACCATCACACACTCCCCACATAGTGAATATTTCTACACTGATGTGATATACCGCAACATGAAGTGCTACATCTCGCCTGATATATGCACAGTAGCTGGGTGCTTGGTAATTGTTAACGAGACGTTAGTTTATTTATTGTGTCACATTTATATGCCTAGCTTGCACACCATATGTTTATGTCATTATTTCGAGAGCACAGACACAATATTGCACCGGAATGCGCGACATATTATTGTGCATTTCGCAATAATAACCCTGATAATTATTACATTACTGCCTATTTATCTGGCGTTATTATTTGGCGTCTACATATATAAATTGGTCCAAAGTGCAACTTTTTCGCTTCATTTATTTCCCTGTTTTCTACTCCGTGACACATAATCGATCTTTAATAATCGGAAAGATCGTATCTTGGATATACATCATAGTAGTATGGTCCAGGAACACAAGCAATCACGGGCATTTACAATAGCAATAAACGCCGGCATGTCTGCAGAGAACAGAGAAACGCATTTACTTCCCATGTTCCTTAAAGTTATCATCATTCCTGCATAAAAGCGAATTTGCGGTGCACGCGAGTATACCGATGTTATGGCAGCAATTTTAATAAAACATGCTAAATATAATGTACGCGCATTAATTTCATTGACTTTGTGATTTATTACGGCGCAACTACGGGGATAGCTGAATGAACACCAGCCAATCATAGGCACAATACGAATGTATACAAAATCATGTAGTTTTCAACAATTTCCAAGCACTTTAGTTCATTCACATTTGTTTAGCTCGATTGCGAAGCAAGTTCTTAGAACTTATATTAATCACTCTCGATACCTCATTCCTGATGGAATACATCGCCATGAGGGAGAGAGAAGAGGTAATGCGGAAGTTAAATGATTTGCCTAATGACTCATAACTGCTACAGCTGGACGCGAACAAATTAAACTAAACTGAAGTGGTTACGAATATAGCAAAACAAATCTTATATCACATATAATTGTCTTTTAAAGGTCAATATGTAGAGTAATTGTGGTGGTCAACCAATTTACGAATAGGACCTTCTAAGAAATATGCGGTTATTCTGAACGTGATGCATATTTCGTCTGCTTTGCGCTCCCTTTTGGCAGGAATATGGCCGCTGTCCTGTGTTCAAAGGTATGAATGTTTTGCGAAGAAACAAATTAATGTTTAAGAATAATAATATATTATACCATTTTACCCTATGATCAATCATGGACTATACAACACATGAAACTATATATCATAGTAGTACGTGATATTTTGTTTGTGTTTTTTACGTTTATTTATCGTCGTTACCGGTTGCCCATATGAGCGACGCCTCCTGAAGACATTAGTCATTTTAGAATTGTGGAGGATAGTGCAATGATACAGACAGAGACCCATTCCAGAGTCTCCTCTGGTTCTTGTACATGTACGGTGTACAGCACCGACACGAGACCTCGGTTTAAAGTCCCATCTGAAAGACTGTTAATTGTATTAGGGTCAGACGGAGGATCAAACCTGCGATCCCTGGATTACCAGTCCAGCGTGTTACCACTGGACTACAGATCCGTAATATGCTAATCAACATGAACTATATATTGCTCATAATTACATTCATAATACTTGTTTTTATATTTTTCAGGTAAGTCGTTTTGCAAGAATAATAAAGAATCAACAGGGGTATGTACGCATGTAACCAAATGACATAGTGTGTATCATTTCTCTTTGACGTAATTGTATGTTGGGCTAAAGAGAGTAAACCGAACCTGACTGGACACGTAGCAAAGAGTAACATGGTTAACTACCTGGTTAGAACATACAGAACTGAACATAAGTTTATCTCGACATGAGTGCATAGTCATTAATTAAAATATACATCCATGCATATAATAACTTGCTATTGATTGATTGATTGATTGATTGATTGATTGATTGATTGATTAATTGATTGCTTGTTGCAAACATAATCCTATCTAACAATAAATATATCAATGGAATATAAAGTTATTATATGCATGTGCTAGGAATGTCTGCCATATAGCATGTACGATACACTCTGATATAATATTTCACTGAATATTCCAAGCAATTTAATACATTATTTCTTTTGTTTGTGAGCATGTTTAATGTAAAGAGCTAAATTATACAACACACTTCTGTTATCAGTATTCAACAACATTAAACAAAATTATCGAGTCTTATATAAAACAGTCAAATATGTTAAATATAAATTGCACTCATCTTCAACATTCTATGTATTACATCATTGGCATTCTCTGTATTCTAATTGATGCAATATGTATCAGTTTGTATTCTAACATAGTGTGCATATATTGTCATTCTGCCGATATATTGTCACAATGCCAAAGTAGGTTTTATGTCCAAAATCATATTTACAATTAGTTTACAGTAGTTCAAATTCACTGCTAGACATGCACTGAGTAAAATGTAACTTATCTAGGCATGTAGGACAATGTTTGATTGAATTTGTTCTATCATATGAGTGTGTTGTATATGCGAAGAATTTAGTCGTCATTTCTAATTGCATTATGTAAGGCTTGTCCAATATTACGTTAGTCACATTACAAGATAACATTTTAAACGAAAGCACTTTGCTTATTGAAGATCCATCACTATTTAATTAGTGCTACTCACAATCTGGTTCTTCCTCTCTATAAGAATATTAATATAAGACATCGATGATATGCATTCTGATTGTAATTTGTTTTGATTTGTATTACACTCAGTAAACTATGGTATGTTAAGTCAATTGCACATTTTGCTGACATAATTCAAATATGTCGTGATTTGGAAGCCATGGAGCTGACAGGTAAGTGTAATAGATAGAACATGAAGAAGAATTGTACAAGTAAGTGCATCATGGCCACGTATGTAGTGCCATTGAGCAAGGCACCTCACACACATTGCTTAGTACTGGTTAATCGCTTAGGTCGGCTAAGCCTGCCCAGGAAAACATGTCTAAGTCCCCGCGACATACATACATACATACATACATGCACCACTGAAATGAATGAAACGGAGCACGGAAACAAGATAACGTAGTACATCGAGGTACATTACAAAGCCACTTATTACACCAGAGTATATGCATGTGCACTTGTGCGGGACTTTTCAAGGATATACTGTGCGAGGAAAGCTGTGCGTTCGGCTTTATAACATCCACCCCTATTAAAACCTGCACATTTTATAGTGGGGCCACATTACTGTTTGCCGGATAATTTTGCCAGAATGCGTGTGTATGCGCCTATGCGGTACACATGTTGGAAGAGGCTCTGTCTCATAGTGGCATTGCAGCAACCATGTGAGTGTCTCGCAGCATTGTTGCCCGTCTATGAAGACTATATCAAGAGACTGACATATAGATACACTACACGTATTATTAGCCAATCTTGTTCACGATCGGTACATCAGATTGGCTGCCCACCGGAACCGACAGAGTACGGCAACGAGGCTCGTAATGCAGCATCAATACAAAGCAGGCATGCATCTATCTACCCACGAATATCCTATGAATGCCAGACGTCCTATCACTGGACCAATTCTTACAGGGCACCACCGAACTTACAGGTTGGACTTTGCGTGTGAGCACAAATACAAGCCCTGAATATAACTGACTCGGACTATTGTACTCTTCACATATGCGTGCAGGTTACGCCAATTGGAACATTGCAACAGTTGACATGTTTGACGATGGGTCCGTGTGGTTGCATGTGCTTGGGTAGTTTCACGGAGCTGTACGTAGTTAATGGAAGTACAATGACAGAAGTAAGATACAGGGACGAGATTCGCCAACATATTGTGAGACCATACCACTAATGCAGGATATTGCCCGTCCGCATACCGTTATACTCTGTATGTCTTCATAGCCAGTGTATTGCATTATTGGACCGACCAGTGTGCTCCCCAAACCTGAATCCTATATCTCGGACTTGGTTGGGAGACAGGTATTGTGTCAGCACCGAAAGCCATTCACTGTGCAGGACTTAATATGCGGCATCGATACCCCGACTCAGGAAACCATCAACAACCTGATTATCAGTATGTAGCGTAGATGTTTAAATAGTCGTTGGTGACGTACACATTACTAATGCTAATTAATTGTTTCGTAAATTACTGATTTCGTGCATTTACCCACGTTTGCGTTAAAGCTTAGTCTATACACATTTATTTTAGCTCGATTGCGAAATAAGTCCTCACAAGTCATATTAGTCACTCTCGAGACCCCATTCCTGATGTAATCCATCGCCACGAAGGAGAGAGAAAAGGCAACGTGGTATTTAAGTGCCTTGCCTAAGGGCACAATCGTAACGGCTCCAGCGGGGTTCAAACTCCGCATCAGCTGCACTATCACGACTTCCACTTCCGCGTTCAAGTATTTTTTAATCGTTATTTATTGTTTCATTACAAGTGTTGGTGGTGATTTATTATGTTGGTATTAGGTGATGAATGCGGTCAGGTGTTGCTAATTCCATTATACAAAATTAACTATTTGTGAGCTGGTTAAAATAGCGGCTATAAATAGCTGAAATGCTTGTAGCAGACGGCAATTCAGCAATTTGTTTTACTTATTTGTAAGTGAAAACTTTACTTTCACGTGAATTGAATCTTCGGTGACATTACGATCAACAACTGCATTTCAAGTTCACTACTATATCGTTTTTTTTTTTTTTTGTAATTCATTTTATTAAACAGTAAAACAGAAGCATACATATAGAGTACAAAGTTAATTGTACTGAATTGTATATACAAGCATTAACAAAACCGAAATGCACTTATGTTAGAACCTTTTATAAGTATAGACAGCTGTGACATTGTTTTAGAACTGGTCAGATGTGCACATATGTTTGTATTTTTTATGAGATAGTTCCTGAATCAGTACTATCACATATGCGTCCGCCCATAATCCATCTATGACCAGCTTGTCAAAAATGGTATATCTGAACTAGAACATCGTCTATTTGAATCATAAAACTAATGTTCACCGGTTATTTACATGCTGCCGTAAACTTCTCTTATACCAGGAGACAAGCTGCTCTTATTCCATGATATACGCTGCTCTTATACCATGACACAAGTTGCACTTATTCCATGAATAATATACGCTGCTCGCAATCCATAATATAAGCTGCTCTTATTCCATGATATAAGCTGCTCTCATTCCATGATATAAGTTGCTCTTATTCCATGAATGATATACGCTGCTCCTAATCCATGATATAAGCTGCTCTTATTCCATGATATAAGCTGCTCTTATTCCATGATATAAGCTACTCTTATTCCATGATATAAGCTGCTCTTATTCCATGATATAAGCTACTCTTATTCCATGATATAAGCGGCTCTTATTCCATGATATAAGCTACTCTTATTCAATGATATACGCTGCTCCTAATCCATGATATAAGCTGCTCTTATTCCATGATATAAGCTGCTCTTATTCCATGATATAAGCTGCTCTTATTCAATGATATACGCTGCTCTTATACCATGACACAAGTTGCTCTTATTCCATGACTGATATACGCTGCTCGTAATCCATGATATAAGCTGCTCTTATTCAATGATATAAGCTGCTCTTATTGAATGATATACGCTGCATTTATGCCATGATATACGTTAATTTTATTTCATGATATACGCTGCTCTTATACCATGATATAATCTGTTCTTATTCCATGATATAAGCTGCTCTTATTCCATGATATAAGCTGCTCTTATTCCATGATATAAGCTGCTCTTATAACATGACATAAGCTGCTCATATTCCATGAATGATATACGCTGCTCGTAATCCATGGTATAAGCTGCTCTTATTCCATGATATAAGCTGATCTTATTCCATGATATAAGCGGCTCTTATTACATGATATAAGCTGCTCTTATACCATGACATAAGCTGCTCATATTCCATGAATGATATACGCTGCTCGTAATCCATGATATAAGCTGCTCTTATTCCATGATATAAGCTACTCTTATTCCATGATATAAACTGCTCTTATACCATGACATAAGCTGTTCATATTCCATGAATGATATACGCTGCTCGTAATCAATGATATAAGCTGCTCTTATTCCATGATATAAGCTGCTCTTATTCCATGATATAAGCTGCTCTTATTCCACGATATACGTTGCTTTTAGTGCATGATATACGCTGCTCTTATACCATGATATAAGCTGCTCTTATACCATGATATAAGCTGGTCTTATTGCATGATATAAGCTGCTCTTATACCATGATATAAGCTGCTCTTATTGCATGATATAAGCTGCTCTTATTCCATGATATAAGCTGCTCTTATACCATGATATAAGCTGCTCTTATTCCATGATATAAGCTGCTCTTATTCCATGATATAAGCTGGTCTTATGCTATTGGAGAAACATGATCTATATTACAACCTGAATTGGCTTAAAATATAAGCATCCACTATATTGAACAGAACGCCTATTACAGCACAATACGGTACATCAATCAGCCGATGCTGTTTTAAAATGGAACACCTAATAAGATTACAAACCTTCCTGCTAAATGAACAGTTCTAATTTCTGTCAGAGCTGATATTTATTACGTGCTTAAAAATTTAAACTTTATTCTAGAAGGTTAATACTACAGACAAACTGAACTCGCTTTCCTATAACGAAGCAATTTGGGAATGGAGACTTAGTTTAATGCATTGTTATGTACAGTAGAACATGTAGCGTTGCTTGTCACTAGTCAATATATAACCTACATGGCAGTTAGTCTTAGTTATTTAACTTGCTCCTAGCGGTTGTGTGTTCACAGCTATTGTGTTCCGTTGGATGAAGCTAAGCGGATGGCTTGCGGACTATCGATGACTTTCCCAGTGTCAATCCGTGCTCGAAGCATTTGTGGCTGGAAAGTCGCTATTTAGTTTATACAAATTTATTTTAGCTCGATTGCGAAACAAGTTCTTACAACTTATATTAATCACTATCGAGACCTCATTCCTGATGGAATCCATCGCCACGAGGGAGAGAAAAGAGACAACGTGGAAATTAAATGCCTTGCCTAAGCACACAATCGTAGCGGCGCCAGCGGGTCTCGAACTCCGGATGTACGCATCTGAAGCGAACGCTCATCCACTGCGCTATCGCGATTTCCTATCGATACTATAAATACTGGTAGATATTACATTATGGTAACGTTTCTGTTATGCAATAGTGTGTCCAGAGACAGTTTTTCACATTGGGGTATGCGCAACACAGCCGTTACAGTCAGATCAAAACAGTGGTGTTTACAGTGTTCGCGACACTGTCCAATTATCCAACCGATAAAATAATGTCTATATCTAACAGCTTTTTAACATACAATACATTTTGTTTTGATCCTTGTGCAATGGGTGTTGTCGTAAGTACGAATCATGCCGAGGTATATATGCCTCGTCTAGTGCATTGCTCATTGCAAGGCGTTAGTTCTTAGTAGATTTCGCATTAACATTGAATAATAATACTGGCTGCTAGACATGGTATCCTAACTTAAACCGGATTTAATTGTTTGCAGTTTTCTTACATTATGCATTATTATAGATTTATTGTACAAAGTAAAACATGTATATTATGCATGGTGGGTGGCACAGACACGGCATACTAGACAGTTGTTGCTGGTTCGTGTTGTCATGTTTGCAGAACGAACATTCGTGAGAGTGCACACAAAACAATGCCACAAACTAGGCCCGAAATAGGAACTATCTACAATACGGTAGGTCGTTGTCATTTCGTCCTAATTTTGTCTATATTTCGCTTATTTCGTTCCCAGTAGACTCGTTCTTTACTAATTAGAACTTGTGAGTAGTATCGAAATGCTGCCTTTGGTGAAGAACGTTGAGCAACGATCCTTCCATTCTTTTAGAAATGTAATTTGCAATTTATTTATGACTTCATCTTTATAAGGACATAGTTAATGCAAACATATCTTTTTTATATCAAATTAAACATTTACAACTGTAATATAATACATCTGAAGAATGTGTGGTTAGAAACTCATTTAACTAATCGATTACCATGGCAACTGATTCAAGTTCAGTAAAGTATATGAACATGGGCCTCGTTTATTTAGATTCCGTATGTAGTATTGTCATGCAAATAGCTTGCGTACATTTATATAGACTTGTGTTTCCATGATTGACTACGAGGATGATTTAGATCCATTTTTTCTGGAAAGTTCCAGATTGCATTGAAAGTATATAAATGTCAAACAGGGAGCGTTACATTTGGCTTGTATTTACTCTTTGAATATTGGGTAAAAAAGCTATGCATAGGTAAAGAAATTGTAGCAAACGACAACTTATAAATGCGCTTTCTTTCTTAGTTGTAATTTAATGTTTCTGGAAATATGTCATGGCATTTCATTAGAATTGTGTCGTTACAGAACAATTCCAATGCAATTGCATGACATAATATTATAAAGTTGACTTAATTTCAGCGCTATCACGCAAAGAGATATTTATTATTAAGCAATCACGTGGACATTACCTGACTTGTTTTCTATTATGGATAATGTACACACATCAGAACGTTCACTGCATTAAATGTATTTTTTGGAATGTACTGAGTTAAGCTGTATGGCTTCCTAGTGAAACCATTACAATTTCACTTGCACCAAGTTACCCGTTCTCTTATTTGTTATTGAGAATTCTTGGAATTCGCAACACTGTGTTTCCTTGTCTGTTCACTTGTATCATTCTCAATTGGAGGTTGTATGATTAAGTAGCTGTTTTATTATTGCTAAGCTATAATTTCGGCTATGTCAGTCTGACATACTTTTCATTCGGACTCCTAATCGTAAAATAATAAAGAATAATAAAGCAGTTATGCGAAAGTCGTACATTAGTTGGCAGAACAGGCAATGACTTGAGTGTGTGTTTTACGTTTATTTATCGTCGCTACCCGGTTGCCCATATGAGCGACACCTGAAGAAATTAGTCATTTTAGAATGTTGGAGGATAGTGCAATGATATAGACAGGGACCCATTCCAGAGTCTCCTCTGGTTCTTTTACGTGTACGATGTAAAGCACCGACCGTCCCATCTGAAAGACTATTAATTGTATTAGGGTCAGACGGGGGATCAAACATGCGATCCCTGGATTACCAGTCCAGCGTGTTACCACTGGAACACAGATCCGTCTGTGAAGATGACTTGAAGACATGAAAGACACGTATATATGTGTCAATCAATTATGATTAATAGAAGAATATTTTCATATTTCGCCACTCCTCATGTTTGCAAACACTCAATTAATTAACAATAACGTGTGATATACACTAATAAGGCATACGCCGTTTGGCAGTAAGCGACCAATTAGCACCCAAGCATTACAGACGTTTATCTTATTTGCCAAATTAAGATGAACCCAGGAGCTGCGTAGTGCAAACAATACAACATATTCAGTAAATGACCTCAACGGAAGTCCTGTGTCTGACACGGACACTGCAATAGAGAAAGATAGCGCAATTTGGCTTAATCGACTACATAATGTGATGTGTTGTACAGCTTCCATGACGAATATAAAACAAAGACAAAATGGCATAAAATGGGCGCAATTGTCTCAATAGCGAACACTATAATAGCCTAGTATATCTCCAAACCTATATAATTATAATTAACCCCGACAGCTGGTAATAGGAGTTATTGTTTTTGGCTACGCCTTTTGCTGTCTGTCTGTGCACATGATAACTCAAACTGTTGTTGGTGAACTTCGATTAAATGTTGTGGATATATAGGGTATATAGTATGTTAATCTAACATGAAATCATTTGATTTTGAGAGAACTCGGTCAATGTATGTTGTCTGTCAGCGATTGATTCCACATGACGTTTTGTGAACTGGAACGGTCCACCTCAAATCACATGGTATAGCTTATTTGAACCGTCATATGGGATTTCATGTAGGTGTTCCATTGGAACTATATGTCTAACTTACAAGTTAGTATGCTAGTATAGTTAACAAGGGATTCAATGGGAGTGAACACTTGGCAGAGGTGAGAAAGACTCCCACATTGCTGTAGATTTAAATTTATTCTTTATTTCAGTCTCATCGTTGTACAATACATAAAATATACACAACACATTATCGTGGCAAAGTACAACACCATTCATTATAAAAGAATTATAATAGACTAATGTAATCACAGATAATCAAACTATCACAGTCTATCGACATATTATTATATTTACATATTAAAACCGAGGAACAGTCGCTAATTGAAAAATTAAATACTTATTAAAAAACAGAAATTTTGAAATACTGAAATGGAAAAAAAAGCACTAATGCGCAATTAAGAAATGTTTTTAAAATGCTGTATGTGTTTAGTTTAGTTAATGGAGTAGTGCTATGTTGTTCACATATATAAATACATTTATTTTCTCTACCAAATTGTCCACCTTCAGCAGAGTATCCGTTTACGCTGAACATTAAGGCGAGACAAACGCGCAGTTTATTATTTATGTCTCCAACTATACAAATTCCTGCACATTGTCGAGATGCTTGTTATGGATCAAGTACATGTTCCAGTATGTACAGGTATATAACATTTAGTTTATATTATACTACTGTTCACATTCTTCATCGTCAGATTAAATCGTTTGTGAGAAATCCGGTTGAGTATAAAGAATGGGTAGTAACTAATGTTTCTAGAATTTGTTTACTTTTCTTTAATTTGTCATGTTTTGTATTCACATGTATATGTAAAACGTATCGAGCAATACAATATGATTACATTAATTAAACCGTTTGTCCCTACCACTCATAACTGCTTCATGAAGTATATACATATGCTGCGGGTCGTGCACAAACGTAACTTCCTCATTGCATTGTTTAGGAGAACAAAACGTCAATTTGAATCATTATATATAAACATATTCTGGATAGTTCATGATGAAGCAAACACACTGCTTTACACACTGGTTCACATGCAACAGCTAACTGAATTATATTTGAATACGAAATATTCAGTCAATACTATTATATATATTCAGTCGTGATAGCTCAGTTGTAGCGCGTTTGCTTCATGTGCGAAAGGTTCGAGCTCAGCTGTAGCCGTTACGATTGCGCCATTATGCAAGGCATTTAAAGTCAGCACTTCATCTTCTCTCTCCCTCGTGGCGATGGATTCCATCAGGAATGAGGTATGGAGAGTGATCAATACAAGTTGTAAGAACTTCTTTCGAACTAAAATAAATGTGTATGAACTAAATATCAGCTATATATATTTATAACAAGGAGTGAATTATACAACCATGCATACATATTACCTACGTACGTACGTACCTGCTATGAATGTTTTAGAAGCGTTCAAAATTAACTTGTATTAAAGTATGGGGATAGTTTAGAAATTGCAATTATATACTGATGTCAGAAAACTATAATTCGATACAACTCTTGCATTGCATCCTTGATCCATAGCGTATGGTGTGCAAGCTCCAAATAGAAACTGCATTTTAATAATAGAATTGTTCTCAGACTTGCAGGTTTTAAATGAAAATTGAAATCCTCTTTAAGCGAATCAAGAACCGTCGAACAGAGGAATTGAAAGCCTGAGTTAGCTTGTTATTGAGCTTTAATTAGACATGTAGGATCGACGGAGATACGAGATAGAATAATCAAGACGAAATAAATTAATTTACGTTATAGTTTTTATTTACATTAAATAGTTGTACTAGTTCATTATAACGCTATTGGAAATGGAAATAGTGTGGTTGATCATTTCGAAGTTTGAGATAATTAGTCGTATACGGTTAAAACATAAAGTATGTCTAAAGCTATGTTGTGTATATATTGAAACGTTATTAAGAATTTCATCTCAGTGTGCATGCATTCAACTCAATTGTTCATCACCTATGGGATTGGTCTTGCTAAATACATCAGTCGAATTTGTTCATGTGAGTATCCTATTCAGCTTGTGTCGCAGAACGCCGGCGACCACTAAGGGTGTAGGGGTCGAGATCGACAAAGAAAGAGAAAACTCTTATATACATGTCTACTGCCTAGTATATTCACGCCGGATCCTGCCAAGCCTTGTCAGCTTTTCTGCCTTTTCTGCAACCAATATATACACACATACAATTTCATACTTATATTTGTCACATAATTAACAACCACATAAGTTATAACATATCATCAGACGTATATAATGACGACAATTGCATTGACACATTTAAGAAACACAATATACGATGGTGTAGTTTAAGTTAGACAATGGCAATCCACAGGCACCAGACACAAAAAAATGGGTTTTTTTGGCCTATGGTCATATAGTAAGTAATGTTTACTAAAGGCAACCAACGAAATTTAAACATGCATGTAGAAACATCGACGAGAAACTAGGTAAAACGACCAGATCACCACTGATATGCCCTTGTGGTCCCGACCGAAGACTTTATTCTATAAACAAATACGTTTTATTTTATGGCGATCGGTCAAATAACACCAGAATGGCACATTGTTTCATCGTGAACAGCAGAACATGCAATGTTGTCGTTTTCGCTGGGCGTTCGGTTTTTGACAATATACGATGTGAATGAGTGCTGTTTTCTCATTGGTATTTAGTTGGAGGAATCATGCTCCATGTACCCATGGCTTGTTGGTCTTTGATAGGAGAACACCAAACCCCACCCCTGCTACAGATTTGGCGCCATGAAGAGTACAGGTACACCCCAATAATTGCGGGAACCCAAGTAGAATCATCAATGTTCTAAGCCAAGATCCTCAAACTAAAGAATGTATCATATGAAGCTGCAGCACTGAACTGCAATTAATTAAATGTCCAGAGTCGGAGGTTATAAAACTGTTCTCCAATCACAATCTCAGACTCAAGCTTCTGATTGGTTCTGCTGGGTGGATAACCCAGACTCAACCAATCAAATTCCTTGAGTTACAGTTTGAGATCCGAGAAAAGTTTTATAACCTCGGGGCCATTACCGTAACCACTCATGTACGGAGATTCTCAATGTGGTTCCGATGAATGTAAATATAAGTAACCAATTAAAGACATATATACACGTACAGCTACAGTTAGCGTGTATCTCTGCCAAGGTCACCTTTTGAGCAGTAACTTACACATTAGATAGCAGTTTGCCTACTTTGAAATAACTATTCAAGATTGTTAAGTCTAAGTGTCAGACAAATTACTCAGCGATTGCTGGTGGAATGCTTTACATTATGACAGCACATCCCTGGCGTATGTGGCTTACACACTATTGTGGCACACATTTAAGTTATCTGTATGCAACGTTGCATTTACGAAATTGAATATTGACCATGGTTAGATGAGATCCCGTTTCGCAATACTAGTTCTTAAGTTTCTTCTCAATACACGTTTGGTTCTGGCGATGCTATTCACATATATCAAATAACTATACGCATTTCAATGTAAATGCGTGCGAAAAAATTTGTCCGTGTATCATTTGTCCAAGCTGGCTATCATATGGTATTCACAGGGGATGTATAACGACAATAGCCTCCCCATCTTATTGAATGTTGAGTTCATACCTTCTGATGACAAGTGCGGTGCGCGGAGTGATATTGTCTCATTATGTTGTCTTGACACATCAGCTATGGCTTAATGTTACATCATTATTAATACATCGGTTGGCTTGCAATGGTAGTATTTTGGGATCGCATTCACCGTTACCTCATGAAATACATGTATGACCTGAAGCTTCCTGGAATGTTGTTGTAGTTTTACTTTCAAACATGTCAGGTATTTGAGGAAAACTGAACTGCATGCTTACTATGACGTATTGTGTGACATGAGCTTCATAATTGGATTATGAAAGTAAAGTAAAGTGTTTGTTTAGTATGTTTGTTGAAAGGGCCACTCACTTTCTGACGTATGAATCATCACGTATGAACATCAATACCTCCAGCATATGTTCATTGAAGGCCAGACACATGGCTGATCGGTAACAAGTATAGTTAAATAGTTGGCGGCTCACAAACCGGCCATATCAGAATGAACCCCCGGCGTGGTTCGAACCTTCGATCTCCCTCTCCATTGCGGACGCCTTAACCACTAGGCCACGGAGAATGTTATATGCGTGACAAGTCAATACAAGTGCTAATTTGTATTTACATTACTCACCAATGGCCTCGTTTCCTTTACTCAAATGGTGAATACATTAGACACATTCCAATTTGCAACTCGCATACAACCTAATTCTTAGAAAACACAAAACATGAATAATGATTCATTTTCAAAAATGTTTCTCGTCAAAATCTGGAATATTTACTACTTCAATACTGTACTCTAGATGGCCACATAAGTTAATTCATAAAGCAACATATGTACTTATTTACCATATTGACAATTACATAATTAATATACGTAATCAACTAGTGGTAATTTTCTTATACTGTTAATTAATCTTCCATAGTTCACGCAAATCATCCACAGTGTACGATTATCAGACAATATTTCCATTATTCGTCCTTTTGATGTATTGGCATGACTACACAGTTTGCTACATAATTCAATTAATACATCAGAATTCGGTATTTTTATACAGGGAACACACTCAGTTTTTCACGAAATGTGCGTGGAACCACAATTAATGCAATCTGTGACAATAACATTTCAAACGTTACTAATTGTTTGGCATACTGTCATCTGACATCCTTATTCAGCCAAAAAACAGCCGCGATGCCAACAATATCAGAAGCTGAGATTGTTGTTTTTTAGGTTTATTTATCGTCGCTACCGGGTGCCCATATGAGCCACGCCTCCTGAAGAGATTATGGAGGATCTTGCATGATACAGGGAGAGAGACCCATTCCAGAGTCTCATCTGGTTCTTTTACGTGCACGGTGTAAAGCACCGACACGAGACCTCGGTTTAACGTCCCATCTGAAAGACTGTTAATTTTATTATGGTTAGACGGGGGATCGAACCTGCGATCCCTGGATTACCAGTCCAGCTTGCTACCACTGGACTACATATCCGTCTGTAATCTGAGAATTGCAAATGATTTATTTTGTTTTCGGTGTTACTAAATAATGAATGGTTATAGCGTGTGTGCGAAGGCAATGTTTACTTAATATATAATAGTATATACATGTAAATGGTTGTCGGATTAGCGCAGTGGTTAGCTCGCTACCTTCTCTCTCGCCAATGCACCTGTACGTTTATCAGATGGGACATGTGAATGATCTCCGGGCTCTCCGGGTTCCTCCCACCGCACGCATGGCCACACAGTTACTCTTAAATCCGCGCCAAACAGGGTGATTAATATGAGTTGTTAAAGTCTGTGTCGCACTCTTTGTAAGACCAATGCAATTTATAATTTTACTTTGCAAAGTTAAAATCAGGGATAAATGCAGTTTAGATCGGGATTTGATCGAGTCTAACTATGCACTTTTGGTTTCGGGTAGATTCTAGCTATATCGTGTTGGGCTTTGATCGAGTCTAACTATGTCTTTTGCGGATGTGATCGAGTACAACTTTATAGTTTTGATATACAAATGTCCGGCAGTGATATAATTACATATATATTACAATGTATATGCTTTCCGCTTGTGAATTAAGACTACACAAACATACTATACATGCAGTGATTTTACGGGAGCATTGTTGTTAGATACAATTAAGGAATATCAGGTTAATAGTCTCCATCGGGATATGAACTGCACTTGACATGTGTGGAGGATCAGGAGCGTACGCTAACTTTAGGCATACAATGTAGTTCATACCCAGATGGAGACCATTTACCGGCGATTCATTACTTAAATTTATATTGGTGGAAGTCGTGATAGCGCAGTGGATGAGCGTTCGCTTCAGGTGCGAAAGGTCCGGAGTTCGAGCCCTGGAGCCGTTACGATTGTGCCCTTAGGCACGGCATTTAAATTCCACATTGCCTTTCCTTCATGGCGATGGAGTCCATCAGGAATGAGGTCTCGAGAGTGATTAATATAAGTTGAAACAACTTATTTCGCAATCGAGCTAAAATAAATTTGTATAAACTTAAATTTACATTGAGTTCGTTTGAGAATATTATAGCACACTTTTCCTTTAAAATGTATGTATTCCACATTTGCGACTTACCGTGTGCCACACTTAGTAAAGAAATCATCTTTGGAACATCGTAAATTGTAAGACAGTTTTAATGCACATTTGCATGCTCGTAACGTCGAGTGCGCATGGCATGTCAGCTGCATATCATTAGTAGGGAAATGCATACGAACATGGATACAAAAATGGTGTACACGTTCGTCGAATGAAATGTGATGTAAATTAATATATAGTTGCGACAGGCGCCAACATATAGGGAGTGATATTTAGTTTTTGCTAATATATTCGAGTTTTGATTACAACTCAGATACACTACGTTTACCCATCATACGGTATGTAGTGCCTTCTCCGGAACGGGTCTGCATAAACAAGAGAGATGCTATATTGCCTTTGCTGAACACGTGATAGCAGGCATTCACACATGCGCGCACTTACTAATGTGTATACTTCAACCAATGTCAAGCTTTCGATCATCATCCAATCTGCGCTAATGAATTTTCAAATGATTATCCAAATTAATTTCGGTAATATTCTGACATCCTTGCGATATATAACCAATACATGTGCACCAGCTTACATCATGGCATACATTTACATACATATATATTTCTGACTTGAGACCCTCAAGTGAATTTGAAATGTGAGTCTCTCTGTTCTTATTGAATATGCGTACATGTAAATATAAGAATGATAAAGTTGTATGACAACTCTTTTACCTCCCTTCCTTGACAGATAATGCCCGATTGATCCCGAATGTATATTTGTTGTTTTACTTGGAAGCCTTTGCTTTTACTGTTTTTTTATAACCAGAAGTCGCGTTAGTATACATGCCATTAATCGCTAACTAATGTTGGCAGTGACGTTTGGATATGTTGTACGATGTATGTCAGGATTTAATAAGTGAATGAGATGAGAAAACAGCTGAGGTGCAACTAAAGCAACGATAAAATCAAAGGAACGCAATTAAGAGGACCAATATACTATTAGGAGTATTCATGGACATTAATGTTTGAGCATTACCATTGCAATAGTTAATAAATTAAGCTGATTTCATGCTTATTTTCTAGATATCCCTATTCTTCATTATGCACATTGTTATATAGATTTATTGTCATTAATTTTCTTATTCCCCATGTTCTACTATGCTAGATAATATCTCATCATATTCCATAACATATTATAGAAATAGTTTTTCTACTGTTCAGCTTTAACATTACTATATAATTCCAATATTATGCAATTTTCACTTATAGTCCTATCATTTGATTTGTATAAATGTTTAGGGCCTCAAGGTAGATTAACTTGTGCTGAAATAGTTGTCTCGTAAGATAAAGATTTTATTATTATAACTGACTAATAAAGTGTCTTTAATAATATCTCGGTAGTTATCAACAGTTGTTTCCATGACAATAACTGTTTTTGCTACGTGTCACTCACAGAACGAGAAATTGATCATAGGAATCACGTATAATAATGTACACGAATACACCGTTTTAGTTATATAATTGCTTATATCGTCATCGGTTACATGACCTATGAGTATGGTATTGCAAACATAATATGGGTCAGCAAATATCAATGTGTGTGTTTCGCATTTATTTATCCTTGGTACATGTTTCCCAATTGGACAACACCACCTGGATATATGGCTTTACATTTAGGAGGACAGTGCAATGATACAGACAGTGGGTCATTCCACTGACTCTTGTCTCTTACCTATGTGGCAGGCTCATATTTGGATATGTGATACCTCTCTTGTCTGTCTATGTGAGACCATAGTTACTATCTATGTGTTAATGGCCTCTTTACCTGGAATCTGATATCCAGCATTCTGATTGGTTGGTGCTCGTTTCAATATGTTAGGTCACTCGGTTGGTGAACAAGTATTCTTGTAGACATCTTGTAATAATTATTATGGACTATTTTTAATTATTGCAACATTACTGGATAACTTATAATGATCTAACAACTAAGAGTTTGGCACCAATGAGAAAGGGAGAGACATGTGGTCAATACCTTATATTGGTTACGGGTAGTTTGGGTTGTGTAGTACTACCGTACTCCTAGGCTGTCCGATTAGCGCAGTGGATAGCGCGCTCATTTCTCACCAATGCAACCCGGGTTTGATCCTCGGAACGGGAAGTATGTGAGATGGTACGGTGACCGCCAGATCGGACAGGTGGGTTTTCTCCGTGTACTCGTTTTTCTCCCACCTGACCACATTTACGCTTTCATCCGCGCCAAGGAGAGTGATTAATATAAGTTGTTAAAACTTGCTTCGCAATCGTTGTAAAATAAATAAAGTTTAACCTTTACTCCTAGCATATAGCCGTACACCACAGGCAGTGGTAGTACATAATTGAATGGTATACATGAATGGGATTATTGAATCGAATCCCCGATACACTGTGCTAATTGTTTCTAGGGGCACACTCCAGCCCCTCCACACGTACAAGGTCTGAGTAGCGCACATACACTACACCGCATGTTGTCTCTCACTCGAAATAGTTAGATTTTCCTCAATGTTAAAATAACACCCACACGATTCTCCACTTCAGAATACAAAACAAAATGCAAAATATTCCAAAATTTAATACTCTTTGAAACACCGTTGTCTAAACAATATCTGAAAAAGTAATTACAATGTCAAATGGGCTGACATAACAATTTCACAAAGAGAGAACTTGTTGCTCCAGTTTAATAATTTCATGGTTAAAGATTGTGTCTATTATTACATGATTGGCATTCACCATATTTCATATTTTACTCTCTAGACTAGTGCATTATTCAAATATCACAACACTGAGTGCACTGAGCGGTGCTTCAGTTCATACTAGCATTACTAGAACTTACATACTTGCCATTGTCTATGCCATTAGTGTTCACCATATTTCATATTTTACTCTCTAGACTAGTGCATTATTCAAATATCACAACACTGAGTGCACTGAGCGGTGCTTCAGTTCATACTAGCATTGCTAGAACTTACATACTTGCCATTGTCTATGCCATTAGTGTTCACCATATTTCATATTTTACTCTCTAGACTAGTGCATTATTCAAATATCACAACACTGAGTGCACTGAGCGGTGCTTCAGTTCATACTAGCATTGCTAGAACTTACATACTTGCCATTGTCTATGCCATTAGTGTTCACCATATTTCATATTTTACTCTCTAGACTAGTGCATTATTCAAATATCACAACACTGAGTGCACTGAGCGGTGCTTCAGTTCATACTAGCATTGCTAGAACTTACATACTTGCCATTGTCTATGCCATTAGTGTTCACCATATTTCATATTTTACTCTCTAGACTAGTGCATTATTCAAATATCACAACACTGAGTGCACTGAGCGGTGCTTCAGTTCATACTAGCATTGCTAGAACTTACATACTTGCCATTTCTGCCATTAGTGTTCACATATTTCATATTTTACTCTCTAGATAGTGCATTATTCAAATTCACAACATGAGTGATGAGCGGTGTTAGTTCATACTAGCATTGCTAGAACTTACATACTTGCCATTGTCTATGCCATTAGTGTTCACCATATTTCATATTTTACTCTCTAGACTAGTGCATTATTCAAATATCACAACACTGAGTGCACTGAGCGGTGCTTCAGTTCCATACTAGCATTGCTAGAACTTACATACTTGCCATTGTCTATGCCATTAGTGTTCACCATATTTCATATTTTACTCTCTAGACTAGTGCATTATTCAAATATCACAACACTGAGTGCACTGAGCGGTGCTTCAGTTCATACTAGCATTGCTAGAACTTACATACTTGCCATTGTCTATGCCATTAGTGTTCACCATATTTCATATTTTACTCTCTAGACTAGTGCATTATTCAAATATCACAACACTGAGTGCACTGAGCGGTGCTTCAGTTCATACTAGCATTGCTAGAACTTACATACTTGCCATTGTCTATGCCATTAGTGTTCACCATATTTCATATTTTACTCTCTAGACTAGTGCATTATTCAAATATCACAACACTGAGTGCACTGAGCGGTGCTTCAGTTCATATTAGCATTGCTAGAACTTACATACTTGCCATTGTCTATGCCATTAGTGTTCACCATATTTCATATTTTACTCTCTAGACTAGTGCATTATTCAAATATCACAACACTGAGTGCACTGAGCGGTGCTTCAGTTCATACTAGCATTGCTAGAACTTACATACTTGCCATTGTCTATGCCATTAGTGTTCACCATATTTCATATTTTACTCTCTAGACTAGTGCATTATTCAAATATCACAACACTGAGTGCACTGAGCGGTGCTTCAGTTCATACTAGCATTGCTAGAACTTACATACTTGCCATTGTCTATGCCATTAGTGTTCACCATATTTCATATTTTACTCTCTAGACTAGTGCATTATTCAAATATCACAACACTGAGTGCACTGAGCGGTGCTTCAGTTCGTTCATACTAGCATTGCTAGATCTTACATACTTGCCATTGTCTATGCCATTAGTGTTCACCATATTTCATATTTTACTCTCTAGACTAGTGCATTATTCAAATATCACAACACTGAGTGCACTGAGCGGTGCTTCAGTTCATACTAGCATTACTAGAACTTACATACTTGCCATTGTCTATGCCATTAGTGTTCACCATATTTCATATTTTACTCTCTAGACTAGTGCATTATTCAAATATCACAACACTGAGTGCACTGAGCGGTGCTTCAGTTCATACTAGCATTGCTAGAACTTACATACTTGCCATTGTCTATGCCATTGTTCACCATTTCATATTTTACTCTCTAGACTAGTGCATTATTCAAATATCACAACACTGAGTGCACTGAGCGGTGCTTCAGTTCATACTAGCATTGCTAGAACTTACATACTTGCCATTGTCTATGCCATTAGTGTTCACCATATTTCATATTTTACTCTCTAGACTAGTGCATTATTCAATATCACAACACTGAGTGCACTGAGCGGTGCTTCAGTTCATACTAGCATTGCTAGAACTTACATACTTGCCATTGTCTATGCCATTAGTGTTCACCATATTTCATATTTACTCTCTAGACTAGTGCATTATTCAAATATCACAACACTGAGTGCACTGAGCGGTGCTTCAGTTCATACTAGCATTGCTAGAACTTACATACTTGCCATTGTCTATGCCATTAGTGTTCACCATATTTCATATTTTACTCTCTAGACTAGTGCATTATTCAAATATCACAACACTGAGTGCACTGAGCGGTGCTTCAGTTCATACTAGCATTGCTAGAACTTACATACTTGCCATTGTCTATGCCATTAGTGTTCACCATATTTCATATTTTACTCTCTAGACTAGTGCATTATTCAAATATCACAACACTGAGTGCACTGAGCGGTGCTTCAGTTCATACTAGCATTGCTAGAACTTACATACTTGCCATTGTCTATGCCATTAGTGTTCACCATATTTCATATTTTACTCTCTAGACTAGTGCATTATTCAAATATCACAACACTGAGTGCACTGAGCGGTGCTTCAGTTCATACTAGCATTGCTAGAACTTACATACTTGCCATTGTCTATGCCATTAGTGTTCACCATATTTCATATTTTACTCTCTAGACTAGTGCATTATTCAAATATCACAACACTGAGTGCACTGAGCGGTGCTTCAGTTCATACTAGCATTGCTAGAACTTACATACTTGCCATTGTCTATGCCATTAGTGTTCACCATATTTCATATTTTACTCTCTAGACTAGTGCATTATTCAAATATCACAACACTGAGTGCACTGAGCGGTGCTTCAGTTCATACTAGCATTGCTAGAACCTTACATACTTGCCATTGTCTATGCCATTAGTGTTCACCATATTTCATATTTTACTCTCTAGACTAGTGCATTATTCAAATATCACAACACTGAGTGCACTGAGCGGTGCTTCAGTTCATACTAGCATTGCTAGAACTTACATACTTGCCATTGTCTATGCCATTAGTGTTAATGTGAATATATGTGTGTATATTTAGTAATTGGTCACATCTTCCCCAATTCAAATCGACCACAGGTCAAATCGTCCACATATCAAATCGTCCACAGGTCAAATGATCCATAGGTTAAATCGTCCTCAATTAATATCGTCCACAGGTGAAATCGTCCACATGTCCAAGTGCTCCACATGCCAAATGATCCATAGGTCATATCGTCGCCACTGAAATGTTCTTCTGAAATTATCGTTACATATACCATGCTATATTACATTTTATTCTATTACGTTGCATAGATACCTATGACGTCAGAAAGCGTTCACGTTGCCGGAATTGCAAAGTATACAGTGGTTGCGAACAAATAACGTAACTCAGTTGAGCATTAAATAGTTCGAGTCACTGCTTCCAGCCAGTGAATTCCATTGATACATGTCTAACTTTCGTTGAAACGCATAATATAAACAAGCATTTCTGTCGATGATAAATCACTGCTCAGTGTGAGACAACATGGTTTATACTCATAAATAAACAAATTCCATATTATAGTCGTTCGTCTGCTTACGAGACATACTTCCCCGACATATATGTCAAACAAACTGACGTTTTGCCGCTAACATATCTTTGAATATTCCCCCAACACCTGGATCCATAGTATTTTTTAGTTGCATACTCGTGCATAACGTTATTTCCTGTTCACCGTTCGTCTATGTATATTACCGGGGAGATGTGCATTGTATTTCTTCAACATACATTGTATATGGATGTTATCACATGGCACTCCCTGTATTCCGTACTATTTCCGAATAATTATACTTTATGCTTTTGCTATTCAACACGCTATTTTGTCATATCCTTATTATAATGTCATGATCTTTTCTATCGCATATGCCTGTACATGTTATTTGTTCCGTGTGGTTAATTGATCCATTATTTCGATTTGCACGTGCCTTCGACAGTAATAAAGTTAAGATGTTTGTTTATTATAGTGTCACCCCTATTTCTGACTTATGAGACACCTTTTATGAGCATCAGTACTTCCCGAATCCTATGCTTGTATGCCAGGCTGGTAGGCAATCCGTAACCGTTATTTAACTAGCTGGCGGATCACCTACCGGCACTATCAGAACGAAACCCTGGCGACGTTCGAACGTTCGTAGGACCTAACCACTAGGCCGGACAACACACATCCCGTATATCGAAATATATTCGGCATGTTTTGCAGATGCATACAGAAAATAGTTCGTAATCTATGAAGAATGAAAATAGTTGCAATGTCAACATTTTTGGCGATGCCACTAGCGTAATAGTACTTATTGATGAGTTTGGAAATGTCATATGTCTGACAAAGTCTCATGACAAAACACTTCCGGCCTATTGTCTGTAGCATACCAGCCGATGGCCGTCTTCTATTTTTAGAATTCCCGGCTGAGCTATGGTTAGTGTGTGAAGCTACCTAGCCTGTAATCAAACGGAAATGTGATAAAAGTGTTTCATTTATTTATCGTCGCGCCATCAGTGTCCAGATGAACGACGCCATGTGAAGAAATGATAGGTTATACACATTTATTTAGCTCAATTGCGAAACAAGTTCTTACAACTTATATTAATCACCCTGGAGACCTCATTACTGATAGAATCCATCGCCACGAGGTAGAGAGAAGAGGCAACGTGGAATTTAAATTCCTTGCTATAAAGGCACAATCGTAACGGCTCCAGTGGGGCTCGAACACAGGGCCTTTCTCACCTTAAGTGAACGCACTACGACTGCGCTATCACCACCTC
>CM026389.1:3886761-4073400 GCA_014843695.1 Archivesica marissinica | reverse complement strand
AGCATTGCTAGAACTTACATACTTGCCATTGTCTATGCCATTAGTGTTCACCATATTTCATATTTTACTCTCTAGACTAGTGCATTATTCAAATATCACAACACTGAGTGCACTGAGCGGTGCTTCAGTTCGTTCATACTAGCATTGCTAGATCTTACATACTTGCCATTGTCTATGCCATTAGTGTTCACCATATTTCATATTTTACTCTCTAGACTAGTGCATTATTCAAATATCACAACACTGAGTGCACTGAGCGGTGCTTCAGTTCATACTAGCATTACTAGAACTTACATACTTGCCATTGTCTATGCCATTAGTGTTCACCATATTTCATATTTTACTCTCTAGACTAGTGCATTATTCAAATATCACAACACTGAGTGCACTGAGCGGTGCTTCAGTTCGTTCATACTAGCATTGCTAGAACTTACATACTTGCCATTGTCTATGCCATTAGTGTTCACCATATTTCATATTTTACTCTCTAGACTAGTGCATTATTCAAATATCACAACACTGAGTGCACTGAGCGGTGCTTCAGTTCATACTAGCATTGCTAGAACTTACATACTTGCCATTGTCTATGCCATTAGTGTTCACCATATTTCATATTTTACTCTCTAGACTAGTGCATTATTCAAATATCACAACACTGAGTGCACTGAGCGGTGCTTCAGTTCATACTAGCATTGCTAGAACTTACATACTTGCCATTGTCTATGCCATTAGTGTTAATGTGAATATATGTGTGTATATTTAGTAATTGGTCACATCTTCCCCAATTCAAATCGACCACAGGTCAAATCGTCCACATATCAAATCGTCCACAGGTCAAATGATCCATAGGTTAAATCGTCCTCAATTAATATCGTCCACAGGTGAAATCGTCCACATGTCCAAGTGCTCCACATGCCAAATGATCCATAGGTCATATCGTCGCCACTGAAATGTTCTTCTGAAATTATCGTTACATATACCATGCTATATTACATTTTATTCTATTACGTTGCATAGATACCTATGACGTCAGAAAGCGTTCACGTTGCCGGAATTGCAAAGTATACAGTGGTTGCGAACAAATAACGTAACTCAGTTGAGCATTAAATAGTTCGAGTCACTGCTTCCAGCCAGTGAATTCCATTGATACATGTCTAACTTTCGTTGAAACGCATAATATAAACAAGCATTTCTGTCGATGATAAATCACTGCTCAGTGTGAGACAACATGGTTTATACTCATAAATAAACAAATTCCATATTATAGTCGTTCGTCTGCTTACGAGACATACTTCCCCGACATATATGTCAAACAAACTGACGTTTTGCCGCTAACATATCTTTGAATATTCCCCCAACACCTGGATCCATAGTATTTTTTAGTTGCATACTCGTGCATAACGTTATTTCCTGTTCACCGTTCGTCTATGTATATTACCGGGGAGATGTGCATTGTATTTCTTCAACATACATTGTATATGGATGTTATCACATGGCACTCCCTGTATTCCGTACTATTTCCGAATAATTATACTTTATGCTTTTGCTATTCAACACGCTATTTTGTCATATCCTTATTATAATGTCATGATCTTTTCTATCGCATATGCCTGTACATGTTATTTGTTCCGTGTGGTTAATTGATCCATTATTTCGATTTGCACGTGCCTTCGACAGTAATAAAGTTAAGATGTTTGTTTATTATAGTGTCACCCCTATTTCTGACTTATGAGACACCTTTTATGAGCATCAGTACTTCCCGAATCCTATGCTTGTATGCCAGGCTGGTAGGCAATCCGTAACCGTTATTTAACTAGCTGGCGGATCACCTACCGGCACTATCAGAACGAAACCCTGGCGACGTTCGAACGTTCGTAGGACCTAACCACTAGGCCGGACAACACACATCCCGTATATCGAAATATATTCGGCATGTTTTGCAGATGCATACAGAAAATAGTTCGTAATCTATGAAGAATGAAAATAGTTGCAATGTCAACATTTTTGGCGATGCCACTAGCGTAATAGTACTTATTGATGA
The DNA here is from genome assembly GCA_014843695.1 of Archivesica marissinica. Classification (NCBI taxonomy): domain Eukaryota; kingdom Metazoa; phylum Mollusca; class Bivalvia; order Venerida; family Vesicomyidae; genus Archivesica; species Archivesica marissinica. The sequence goes on along the minus strand of CM026389.1, from coordinate 4,071,359 downwards.
GTTTGGAAATGTCATATGTCTGACAAAGTCTCATGACAAAACACTTCCGGCCTATTGTCTGTAGCATACCAGCCGATGGCCGTCTTCTATTTTTAGAATTCCCGGCTGAGCTATGGTTAGTGTGTGAAGCTACCTAGCCTGTAATCAAACGGAAATGTGATAAAAGTGTTTCATTTATTTATCGTCGCGCCATCAGTGTCCAGATGAACGACGCCATGTGAAGAAATGATAGGTTATACACATTTATTTAGCTCAATTGCGAAACAAGTTCTTACAACTTATATTAATCACCCTGGAGACCTCATTACTGATAGAATCCATCGCCACGAGGTAGAGAGAAGAGGCAACGTGGAATTTAAATTCCTTGCTATAAAGGCACAATCGTAACGGCTCCAGTGGGGCTCGAACACAGGGCCTTTCTCACCTTAAGTGAACGCACTACGACTGCGCTATCACCACCTCCACAGGAAATTAGATATTTAGACCATATAGGATACTGTAATGACTCCTGCGTTCGTGCTATAATATCCGACTGTACATAACTGTCGTGCAAATGTGTTCAATGTATAAATACATTATTAAACTAATATTCTTTTCAGTAGATATTATTCGGTAAATAAAGTGCCCTTTTTCAGTGTTTAATACCTACCTGTATTATCATAACATATTTGCAGCAAATCAAGTACATTCCACAATGTTTAATACCTAACTACATTATCATAATAAATGTGTGCCGCAAATCAAGTGCCTTGTTGAATACCTAACTACATTATCATAACAAATGTGTGCAGCAAATCAAGTGCCTTGTTTAATACTTAACTACATTATCATAACAAATGTGTGCAGCAAATCAAGCGCCTTGTTTAATACCTAACTACATTATCATAACAAATGTGTACAGCAAATCAAGTGCCTTGTTTAATACCTAACTACATTATCATAACAAATGTGTGCAGCAAATCAAGTGCCTTGTTGAATGTTTAATACCTTATTGCCTTGGGGACAAGAACTTATGTATCCAATAATCGGCAACAATACAAACACGTCTTGATCGATTCTGTCTACAGACCTATCTGGAAATAATTTACTGTCGTAATTGGATAGAGTAGTTTCCATCTTGAATGTCCGACTTGCGCTAAATAGGTCTTTATAGCAAGTCTGTACTCCAATGCGAACTAAATGACTTTCATGCTGCTGTTATTTTTGCTGGATTTCAATTATACTTTATTTGGTCAAATTGTGCAATGCATCACTACCCTTCCTATTGTGTGCGAATCTCAATTTGTGTGTGTGTTTTGCGTGTATTTATCGTCGCTACCGCTTTTCCATATGAGCGACGTCTCCTGAAGAGATTAGTCATTTTAGATGTTTGGAGGATAGTGCAATGATACATACCCATTCCAGAATCTCCTCTGGTTCTTTGCGTACACGGTGTAAAGCACCGACACGAGACTTCGGTTTAAAGTCCCATCTGAAACCCTGTTAATGCTATTAGGGTCAGACGGAGGATCGAACCTACGATCCCTGGATTACCAATCCAAAGTGTTAATCGAAATCATGCTCTCCCTTATCCATGTATGAGGAATAAATCACAATTACTGAATGAGATACACGAACATGATTTAGATATTTCCACGAATCTACAAACATCTGTTATTTGACACACCGGGACGTTACGGAAGTAAACAAATTAGCACCGAGTGCGCACGCGTTATTGCACAGGATGAGTCGTTAGTTCTGGTTTGATACTGTCTCGTGACTCGTATGTAGTTGTTGATGTGTACCTTTGTATGGTAGCATGGTATACACATTTAATTGGTTGTCGTCTTAACGGAACCACATACAAAACTCCAACTATGTTTACAATGGGCAAGACTTGCGATATACCTCCGTGATGGGTATTTTCCAACAAGATAATGTTCCAAAGTTGCTGTAATCCCAGTAGATTAATGTCTCGACATGACTAGGAGTATCAGGATGTTAGGTGGTATGTGGTTACATCTCTAGGTCAGTTGTAGTGCCACACTACTCACTGTTGGTCAACCAACAACAGCAAAACCAGACTGGGCAGCTAGACATCACGTGAATGTGTGTATGTCGCTTACCGGCTTAGCCGTTAGCATTCTGGTTCCCCTAATAGCGAATGGTTCGATGTGTGTGCCGGTAGAGTTGAAGAACACTCTCTCCTAGGCTGCTGCTGCGAAAGAAACGACCATAGCTAAGCTAAGTCGTAACACAGTTGGAACGGCATATGCTTGTGGACTGTGAACAGTGATAATAGAAAGCCATTTTAGGGTGTTATTAACTTGGATATATGCTATGAATGTTAACTCCATATTGAATGATTTGTCTTCTTAATTACACATGTCCAAAACACCAACTAAATGTTCATCCTCTACTTGAATATTAAATTAGTAACAGTAGCAATACGATAGCTTTATTGATCACTTGTTTATTTGTATATAATTGACGTATGCATATAATAGGGCTATGCACTTATGTATACGTCATGAATAAATGATGTGCTATTCATATCGATCGGTACAACTGACTTACGACATGTCATAGCTATGACAGGTTCGTCAAACCGGCCCTTTGGCCAAATGCATCATATTTCCAGATACGTCAGGTGCAGCGAGAGTATGTATTAGGTTTCGTAACCAGATTGTCTAGAAGGGAAATATATAATTATCAGAAAAGCTTTTCCAAGATAATACGCTGCAATAGCACTATCGGTATTTAGTGAAATTATTATTACTCTGCAAGCACAGGGGATTCTCACTTATTGTCGCCATGATAGCATTAGCAATGTAATTAGACTATTGGGTTTCATTCAAGTGTCTTATTGTGATTCTCATGGTACGTAATTTTTACGAACTTCAACAATGCTATGAATGTGCCCATGAAGCAATCCGTAATTTAGCTACTATTGATACAAGTCCGCTTAGTTTAATCATATTATATTGCATTAATTCTATATAAATTATACAATATACAGAAAACCAAATGAAAACACTTCAATAAATGTTGAAGCACAAGGTAGGGTCACACGTTATACAATATTACTGACGACCCCCTCCCCAAAAGGCTAGATTGTAACAAACAAAGCGACTTTAATGTATGAGCTGTTGTAACGCATGACAACAAGTGATGACTACTAATTGATGACTACTAATTAATGACTACTAATTGATGACTAATAATTGATGATTACTAATTGATGACTACTAATTGATGACTACTAATTGTAAAGGAAACGTGAAGAAGAAAATACGCAACTTAAGATCACTGTCTATATGTTGTAACCCCACTGTGGGTGTTTGTTTCATGAGAGAAAGCTACCTAATAATAATAATAATAATAATAATTATAATAGTAATAGTAGTAATAATAATAGTAATACTAATAATAATAATAATAATAATACTAGTAATAATAAAGACTTTATTTTGCGACATAACTCATTGAACAAAAGTTAATATACCATGAGGCCCTCGACATATATACACATCAAATGCAATCAAAAAAAGGACTATAAGTGAAAACTGCACATTGGAAGTATATACTAGTAAGCTGAAAGGTATAGAAACTACATACTATGTTATGGCATAGGCCGTAACTAATGTTGCTAGAACGTGTGGCCTGACCCGTTTGCCTTTATTTAATTTGTCATGTTTTGTATTCACATGTATATGTAAAACGAATCGAGCAATACACGATTAAACTAAGCTGGTATATGGAATTAGCTAGTAGAGTAGAGCATGAGAATGAGACAAGTAATGACAATAAATATACATTACAATGTGCAGATATGACGTATAGGGGTATCTTGAAAATACGTATGAAATCAGCTTAAAGACATTCACATAATCTAGTAAATATAGCAGTGGTAATGCACACATGTGATAAAGACTGTGTATCATCTGAAGTAGTATTAGTAGAACTATGTGATTGCATACGTGGCGATATTTAAACATTTAATGATAACATAAGAAACCGATCTAAATGTGTATTCAAGCAAAAGCAAATAACATGACAAAGAGAAGGCATATCTTATCAATGTAATACCTACACGATTATTTTCATTAACGGTTCCTACAAGTCGGCGCCCCAATGAGTGTATTCGTATGAATTACCTACAACAGTTATCAAAGTCTAGAATGGGCGGGTTAAGCACGTTCACAAAGGAATCGCACCTGGTGATATTGTTCATTGCTGCGTATTTCTCTAATGATGAAAAATGTTTGTATTCGGCGCTAAATACAGGGTGTGTCTTTCACGTATCATTTTGCTTCGACACATAATTGACAGAATACTTAACTACTATGCTGTATTACGCAGTGCATATTTAGCATTTTATTGCTTTTCAACTAGAAACGATTGAAGGCAAAGTGCCAATCTATACGTTGAATATGACAAAAGCAAACTCCGTGACCAATCAGAATCCTTCCAGGTTATATTAAGTGTATACGTATAAACTATCTGATGGCTGTATTACAACGTATACAAGCACAGTTTATATGATGAAAACCTATCCATGTTTGTTCCTATTCTATACGTGGAAGGATATATCTCTATTCCCATCAATTGATTTTCCATGTAACTGGATATTCGTGCCCAAGCTTAACTGACTACATTAACCTCACTCATGTTACTGTTGCATCAGAATAAAAAAAGAATATGCTATACAGAAACCATTGCCCTGATTTCCAAATATTTATTTCATGCCTCCATCAATCATTACCAATAATACAACGTCTTTTGAGTAAGCCGAACAACGGAAGAAAATCCCTTAAAGCTAATGATTCGCTAGTCAGCTTTCTTCAGAAAGCCCATAGATATTTCATAAAGTCATTAACCGTGTTAGCGAAATATAGTTTTACGGTATCTTCAAGGGTACTCATTTACGACTTCTCAGGGCAACTATTTAGTGTATAATCTGCAAACGAATAAAACGGAAGGAGCAATCTTAGAAATGCCTCTCTGCTTGAGTATGATGCTGATAATTTACTTGGAACACGATGGTGATGTCGTATAAACAGATTCAATTAACCGAAGCCTCTTACAAGAGTTTAATAAGTTGACGCCAACTGGAAGATATGCATACTATGATAGATGTTAGACAAACCCTATATTGGGCAACCCCTAACAGCTCTAGCTTTGAATACCATTGGATATGTCGAATTATTCCATGTGAGGATGCTATCCAGCTGACTTGCGGAAGTTAGGTGTTTCTCTCCGGGTTCACGGCTGTTCATGAAATACGGCTCGATGTGGCACCCGAGATCGCCATATAACATGCACTGTTGGTGAGAATTAAAATCCCAATAACAAACAATAGTTGGGAAATAGCGAATACAAACTTTTATAATAATTATAATAATGCTATTAGTTGGTTTAAACATATTTATTCGACATTATATAACATATTTATTCGACATTATATAACATATTTATTCGACATTATATAACATATTTATTCGACATTATATAACATATTTATTCGACATTATATAACATATTTTACTATAACTAATTGTGTACACACTAAATACAAGTGGATTGAAATAAAAGCTAAACGCTTATTGAATTTCTCTCCACTGCATACTAGAAATCGGTACACAGTATGGAGATATGTATGTATATATGATTGACGAAAGTACACATATAAACGTAAGCTTAGCTGATAACAAGCAGTCAAAGAATGTTAGTATTTATCGAAGTTTATATAATAAGAAATACATGCATAGTAAAACGCATATTTTGTATTTTCAAAATGGCTTTGTAAACAACAGGACGAAACATTATCATTTCCACGTAAATCACAACCAATTAGTGCCCAATCGGTACACCAAAGAAACGTCAGCATGCAACATTGCTCTCACACGATGCATATCAATAGCATTGAAGTAAGTTCACGCTGCATTGCTAGCTCCGTTTGTAATTAGTAGTCCATATGCATGTGACATCATAATAGTTATTCATTTTTAGATACATGCACACTCAAAGAAGATTCATAACCTCTCTATTGTGGCATATTCTTGTAAGTTGTAGTATTATTGTTGTTGTTGCTGCTGCTGTTGAATTGCCGCCATGTTCATATTACATCAGTTTATGGACTCGAGGGCAATAAATTACAGAGCAACGAGTGTGGGTTACTCAGTCATATACGCCCACTTCTTTCAGACTCGTAATAACTCCGCCCTGTTGCGTTTGTACTGTTATAAACGCAACAAACCGAATGTCTATGTAATCTTAGCAACTAAATGTTCGTTAACATATTTATTTAATGAATGCATGCTTGTTATATTCATCTCCTATTGACTTCTACTATGCTCCACATAGGCTGCAAATTGGCACGACGTCTAAATCCCAATTTTCTTTACTTTGTTTAGCGCTTCATTACATAGTGATTTAGTCTTAGTCCTTGCATAGTATTGTAATTTACCATTAATAACAATATGCAGTCAAACTGCTTATCCTCATCGTCATAGAGAGTACTGGTTTTAAATCAAGGTTATACATACATAATTTTTGTCAGATCTGTATCGATACAACCCATATACTGTCAGATTAGAGCAGTGGTTAGCACTCGCTTCTCACCAATGCAACCCGGGACGATGGTAGGGTGGTCACCAGGTGGGGCAGGTTTCCTCCCACAAGAATCACCACAGTTACGCTTTCATCCGCACCAACGAGAGTGATTAATATAAGTTGGTAAAGCTTGTATCCCAATCATTGTAAAATAGATAACGTTTAGATTAACCAATTGACTTCGCGTATACTAATTTTACCCATTGCATTGAGAATATTGATAAAACATCGATATCACTCCAAGCTTGCCAGGGATCTCTGACTCGCAAATTGTACACGCAATGTTAATGCTTAGACTGACTCTACCTTGTCTATCTATTCTAAATCCATATATTTTCTGTCGTTTCTGTTTACAAATGTTATCCGTCGACGTGTGAATAGGTAGGTTTCGTGTCTGTTTGTTATATTAACGCTCAACATGGTCCGTTCGATCCTCGTATAATTATTGTGTAAATTGCTGAAATAATTACCACAGGTACATTATCGTTACTCAACATAGCCTATGCTGGAAAGATATGATGTATGTATTTGAACGTGTAGTACATGAGCCGAACAGAACAAAACAGAACAGAACATATATTCAGACGTGTACATAGTACATCTTCAAGCATACATACACTAGAAGACATAGAAAACGCACAGTCGGATAGGTGTGTTTTTACACGAATAACAATAGCTATATAAATACATAGTTTTAAACATTTTGGAATAGTTTTTTAGTTGTTTAGTTTGTGTTATGTAATAAAGGCGTGATATGTCTTTGATGGACACATTTGATGTAATAATAACCATATAATGTAGGTGTGGATTTTCTACGTCCTCTAGTATACATAATTATATAACATATACATACTAATTTGTGTGAATTGGTACGAAACAGTTTGCAATATCATCAACAGCAGACTGAGGATGAACGCATACAAGGATAATCCACATAATAATATTTAAAAGTGAAGTTCAAACTTTCAACGATTCTTTGATACAGTTAACTAGAGTAGCTAAAATAGATGTATTGGTAGATTGCATTAGGTAAATACACGTGTACATTAATGTCCTTTGATATACATATATTTGACTGTATACATGATTTCGGGAGCTCAATAATACAAGAACATATGCATATACAATGGTACTCGTCTTCAATATCTTGAGTATTACATAATGCACAATATATTTCATTTCTTTAAATTCTTTTTCAAGCAAGCCGACCGTTTGAATTATATCTTGGTTTTATAATAGTGTATTGCTCTATATACATGATATAAGTATATACCTTTTCGGTTGTCAGTGACGTCATTAGTGGTGTCTTTATGACGTTATTTATTGTCTTGCAGAATTTTCTATATCACAAAAATCTTGTTAGGCCTATAATAAAAATGAAATATGTTTGATTAAGTGCATGATCGGGATAATATACACTCAACAACATTTCAAATCGGTCACCTGGTGTTTTGTTTTATTTGGAGCAAACTAATAACCATATAGTATCAATATTCATACATTCATGTATCATCTTATTGGTTACATTTTTTTACAGATGTATTGCTGTATAATCTTGTGGAATAAAATGCATTAAATGAACATATCTTAATGACATTGTACGATTATTAGATGGGCTCCAAATATTATAAAACAACAGATGATCGATGAGGAATTGTGTTGAGTGTAGAAACACTTTCTGTATTTTGAACATTGTTACCGTGCATTCATTTGCACATTTTGCTTATCAGTTTATCTTGTTTCAAAATAAACCGCCTGTCTCCACTATGGAGTCAGACATAAATTAAATTCATTCCTATTCAATTGTTTGTGTTCCTTTACAATGGTTGTGGATGTTTGGAATGACGGATCATTCTAGAAACAACTAATTGGAGGTAGCTAGATAAATGAACGTCGAGACATATGTGATGTTGGAGGAAGTAGAAGGCTATTGCTATAACTCGTGGCTATTTCTACTCGTGACAATAATACTTTCAATGTTCATTCGGTGACATATTCGATCTTGCAATGAAACAAACAAATACCCTCCTTTCATCTGTTGTTGAATGTATTTAACTCGCCTTCAAAAAGCGATCAAATATCGTATGAAGCTCGTTCAAATTTTAGAAGACACGCTAAATCAATTCAATAACACACGACCTCTCATTTAATATCGTATATTTACTTCACTCAAGAGTATCTATATTTCATTGGAAATTCTAGCAACGCTCGACTTTTTTGTCTGTATACACACCGAAGGAATTTGCCGTGTTCAAATCTGCAGCATATTTGCTGTTTTGTAATGCACTCTAATAATACCATCAACTATTTTCGCGCTGTTCATCCTAGCTTAACAATTATTTTATTCAAGAATAAGACATAGGAATATTTGTAACAACACAGTTAGGACATAGTAACTTATGTGAATCCCTTTCCTTAAAATATCCGCCTATTAGATAATGTGCTCGTATTAAAATATACTATTCTTAGTCCGGCTCCGTGGTCGAGTGGTTAGGGTCACTGACTTGAATACAACTGTAAATTATCATCAATTATGATCACTGGTTCCAGCCCCGCTCATGTAGTGTTTCTGTATATGAAAAGGTTGGCAGTTTCTGATGTACGTTGAGCACCATGTACTGGTTAACCACTGGAGCCTGCCCATGAAATGTGTTGTTAGGTAAACTGTCCGTCGCTCAAATGGGCCACCGGTAGCGACGTTAAATAAACTTAAATCAAACAAGAAAAACTATTACATATAAATCTGTAAGAGAAGGACGATTGATTACTCACTCTTCATAATACACACTCGGATAGTGTATATAGATTAAAAAGTGCATACTTTAGTAATTAAGTGCAGACATGTTGACAATAACATGAAACCCTGCCCAACATAATAGTACGTACGATATCCCTGCTGGAACATCCGCGAATCATATGGGAACCAAATATTGTTGCAGAATTCCAACTACGTAAATAGATTGACCTGGCCATTTCTGGATTCCAGCTCAAGCCTGCATTTTATGCGCGCATCAGTGAAAGCTTGGCACGAGTTCCCTGAATACAATTAGAAACGTTTAATACCTACAATACGAATACATAGCAGTAATTCGTATCACACGAGTTCCCTGAATACAATTAGAAACGTTTAATACCTACAATACGAATAGATAGCAGTAATTCGTATCACACGAGTTCCCTGAATACAATTAGAAACGTTTAATACCTACAATACGAATACATAGCAGTAGTTCGTATCACATGAGTTCCCTGAATACAATTAGAAACGTTTAATACCTACAATACGAATACATAGCAGTAATTCGTATCACACGAGTTCCCTGAATACAATTAGAAACGTTTAATACCTACAATATGAATACATAGCAGTAATTCGTATCACACGAGTTCCCTGAATACAATTAGAAACGTTTAATACCTACAATACGAATACATAGCAGTAGTTCGTATCACACGAGTTCCCTGAATACAATTAGAAACGTTTAATACCTACAATATGAATACATAGCAGTAATTCGTATCACACGAGTTCCCTGAATACAATTAGAAACGTTTAATACCTACAATACGAATACATAGCAGTAGTTCGTATCACACGAGTTCCCTGAATACAATTAGAAACGTTTAATACCTACAATATGAATACATAGCAGTAATTCGTATCACACGAGTTCCCTGAATACAATTAGAAACGTTTAATACCTACAATACGAATACATAGCAATACTTCGTATCACACGATTTCCCTGAATACAATTAGAAACGTTTAATACCTACAATACGAATACATAGCAATAATTCGTATCACACGAGTTCCCTGAATACAATTAGAAACGTTTAATACCTACAATACGAATACATAGCAATACTTCGTATCACACGAGTTCCCTGAATACAATTAGAAACGTTTAATACCTACAATACGAATACATAGCAATACTTCGTATCACACGAGTTCCCTGAATACAATTAGAAACGTTTAATACCTACAATACGAATACATAGCAATACTTCGTATCACACGAGTTCCCTGAATACAATTAGAAACGTTTAATACCTACAATACGAATACATAGCAGTAATTCGTATCACACGAGTTCCCTGAATACAATTAGAAACGTTTAATACCTACAATATGAATACATAGCAATACTTCGTATCACACGAGTTCCCTGAATACAATTAGAAACGTTTAATACCTACAATACGAATACATAGCAGTAATTCGTATCACATGAGTTCCCATTCGTCCAGAACAATTATTTCTTAACCATAACATACTTCAAACAAAGTGTCAGTCTTACAATCTTATTATTCACAATTATTCGCAATCATTCAACATACTTTCCTGCTACTTGTGCTCACTTGCCGAAGGGATATCTCTCGGAGCAATCGAGTCAAGGACTTAATTAAGGATTTAATTAGAGCGGTATAGGTACGCTATATTGCCCCGAGTACTAGAGAATCATCAACGGCCTCCTTTGCTTAAAGTGGTCCATACAAACCTTTATAGTAAGCGTCTCTCTAATAATTACCACACATGTTCTACTTGGTTTTGCTTAGACAATAAAATATTAAGTTTTAAACTTTATTTATTTTACAACGATTGCGAAGCAAGTTTTAGCAACTTATATTAATCACTCTCGTTGGCGCGGATGAAAGCGTATATGTGGTCATTCTTGTAGGAGGAAACCGGAGTATCCGGAGAAAACACACCTGTCCGATCTGGCGACCACCGTACCAACTCACATACTTCCCGGTCCGAGGATCGAATCAGGGCAGCATTTGTGAGAGGCGAGCGCGTTAACCACTGCGCTAATCGGACAACCAAATATATGTCCGTGACGCCGCGGCGCTGTGGCCCTATGTAATAATAATCATATAATATAGGTGTGCGTTTTCTATGTGCTCTAGTATAAAATGTAAGCACATTCATATGGCAGACGGTGATGTCATAGAACTTTACACTAACCAGATTACATGAAAGTTCTTGTTTTTGAATTTAATTATTTATGTGACGACCTGTGCTAAGACCTGTGCTAAATATAGTCTCTGAACAACGGCCGTGTGTTAAAACCTCGTCTCGCTATTCAACAATTTGGTAACACATCAATCTGATGTCTACGCATTTAACATGTCACCTGTCTACATAAACAACATGCATGCATATGTGCTCTGTTGATGTATTTAATGTACTAATATACATGTACTATGCTGGTATATGCTTAGTACCATTACGTGTATGTACTAATCTATTGTCGACATGTATACTCTGAACATTGATAGAAACGTCACAGACGGATCTGTTGTCCAGTGGTAACACTCTGGACTGGTAATCAGGTGTCGCATGTTCGATCCCTCGTCTGACCCTAGTACAATTAACAGTCTTTCAGATGGGATTTTAAACCTAGGTCTCGTATCGGTGCTGTATACCATGCACGTAAAAGAACCAGATGAGACTGAGGAATGGGTCTCTGTCTGTATCACTGCTCTAACCTCCACATTATAAAATGTCTAATCTCTGCATGAGGCGTCGCTCATATGGGCAACCGGTAGCGACGATAAATGAACATAAAACACACACAGACACTTCACTCATTCTAGTCAACACTGAAGCTAGCATTACGATAATAAATCCGATTCATGTTATGTTTGCTTTCATTAATATTCGCGATTAGAGCACAGATATCTGCTAAATTAGTTAGGACGGTACATTGTAACACGTGTCCGAAAGGTGTTATCCGAAGTATATGACATACTGATAACTGATACAAGATAGTCACGTGTGATGGATTATTTCCCACTTCGCTTCGAACAATTTCAAAGCTATGAGATCCTGAGCAGATATACATTAGATATCCTGAGTTATTGCCAGTTATCCAGTCTGCCGTGTACACGAAATAGTAATATTCAAATATGTACAGTCAAACCTGTCTTAAGCAGCCAGCCAAGGGAGTCAGAAAAAAGTGGCTGCTTAGCACAGGTGGATGCTTAATAGAGGTCAAATGTATAGTAAAACAACATATAGGGAATATGGCTGCTTAATACAGGTTGGCTAATTAATGGAGGTGACCACTAACACAGGTTTGACTGTATAGCAACATATAATGTATGCAATTATATAAATATCTATATTAATACCTAGTCAGTGTATAGTATAAACTTATTAAATGCTCGTGTACTATGTCATTGCGTAATTACAAAACAACATGTATTTCTTGTTTTCTGTTTTCTATAAGGAAACATTGTATTTCGATCGTGTTCTGCTTTTTGCAATTGTCAATATTCCGGTTAATGGAATTGTTCTTGTCTAAGAGCTTCTAACTAACTGAACATTGACTAAAATGTCTTCTTAGGACATTAAGCTCATTAATAATTTAATGTACCGACATCTCGTAATAATGTCACGTGACTGAATTGTTCTATATGCCTCGATGCATTGTATTCGCATTTCAACAAAGTTTAAACTTTATTTATTTTACAACGATTGGGAAGCATGTTCTAGCAACTTATATTAATCAGTCTCGTTGGCGCGGATGAATGCGTGCATGTGGTCATTCGTGTGCGAGGAAACCGGAGTACCCGGAGAAAAATCCAACTGTCCGATCTGGCGACAACCGTACAATCTCAAATACTTCCCTGTCCGAGGATCGAACACGAGTTGCATTGGTGAGAAGCGAGCGCGCTAACCACTGGACACATTTCAACACAGTATAGCAACGAAAAGAAAAAATACACATAGAAAGAATTGCAACAAATGAGTTATTGTATAGTGCCGAACAGCGCGTGCCACGGACATTCATTTGAAAACATTATGTTTATTTTAGCGTCAAGCTATTTTATAACTTACATCTCAGCATTACTCCATTGTTATAGCTATTTGTCATGACGATTCTAAATATTGATATGCTTCAGTAGTAGTTCTCGATATTAAGGAGAAACCATACACTAGTATATAAATCAGGTCCAGCAACAAGGCTTCTGTAGTGCAGTGGTTAACACACTGGACTGGTAATCCAGGGATCGCAGATTCGATCCCTCGTCTGACCTTAATAATATTAACAGTCTTTCAGATGGGACTTTAAAACGAGGTCTCGTGTCGGTGCTTTACACCGTGCATGTAAAAGAACCAGATGAGATTCTGGAATGGGTATCTGTCTGTATCATTGCCCTATCCTCCAATAATCTAAAATTACTAATCTCATCAGGAGGCGTCGCTCATATGGGCAACCGGTTGCGACGATAAATAAACGTAAAACACACAAAGGCTTTTAAATATGCTATGAAAGCTGAACACATGTGTGGACATTTAATTCCCTCCGTTTGATTTTAAGCCGCCAATGAAATTTACGATGTGCTATTGGCGTGCAAAATGCTATTTGAACACTACGTTTTCTATGCGCATCCGTTTTATCTCAATACATCCAATATGTTCATGTTTCCCCCGAATTTAATTAACACCAACAAAACAATGAAATTATAAATATTCACTTGAATCAGTTATAAGCTGAAACTGCGATGTCATGACGGTGAGATTAACCAGCTGTTTCAAAATAATAGAGGCGGGCGTATATTAGTGCACACACATATTCCTTTTTAATCGTATTATGTGTTACAATCTCTGATTGGACGTTAAACCGAGGTCACGTGTTGGTGCTTTACACCGTGCACGTAAAAGAACCAGAGGAGACTCTGTAATGGGTCTCTGTCTGTATCATTGCACTCTCCTCCAAAAATCTAAAATGACTAATATCTTCAGGAGGCGTCGCTCATATGTACAACCGGTAGCGACGATAAATAAACGTAAAACACATAATCTCTTGGAGTGACTTAATTGATACCGTCATATTAGTGAAGGTCTTTATATAACAACATTATATTTATACCATTAGTTCCCACCTCATATATTGGGCAGAAACAAACACTTCAAGAATTGAACAAGAAATAGATAGACACTCGTGTTAATAGAAGTAGGCTAATAATATTCATATTACAAACTCTTTGATATATTTATTGCCATTTAGCTCGATTGCAAAATAAACTTTACTGGTGTGTCATGGAGTAAGGCAACGGCTGTAATGCATCACTTAAATATGGGAATTACTACAGCAGTATTTGTTTTTCTGGTGGTGATGGCTAAGGATGCACCATCAGTCATATGCCGCCTCTCCACCTATTATATCCATATGCCCATCCGAGAAGTATTTCAGACAAGGACATGTATCAAGGTAGAACCACCGACCTTCGTCAAGCCAGCTGGATAGCTTCCTTACATGAAATAATTCGACAGTGGGATTTGAAACTAAATCTGCGAGTGGTACGTGATTAGCTTAATCATATTTCATTGATTCATTTTACATATATATAATACAATACATGACAATGTCAAGAAAAGCAAACGGGTCGGGTCACACATTATATCAACATTACTTACAGCTCTTCCCGACAGTTGCGGCCCTTTCCCTGCTGTACGTGATTTGAAGTAGTCAATGATCTAAACCACTCGACTACGGCGGGCCCTATTATACTGTACCAGGATACTCAAGTGGGGTAAGAGCACACTTAATGTACTCGTATTCTGCTAAATTCCTCATATAATTATGTAGAACATATTTCCGTTTACCCACCCACCAAATATGAATATAATGGCATTATTCCATTTGCACAAACTTGTATAGTTGTGTTACCTTGTAACATACTTTGCGTCATACATGTTACATGACTGATGTCGGTAACACTAATCATACCGTGCACACTTGTACAGTTGGATTACCTTGTAACATACTTTGCGTCATACATGTTATATGACTGATGTCGGTAACACTAATCATACCGTGCACACTTGTACAGTTGGATTACCTTGTAACATACTTTGTGTCATACATGTTACATGACTGATGTCGGTAACACTAATCATACCGTGCACACTTGTACAGTTGGATTACCTTGTAACATACGTTGTGTCATACATGTTATATGACTGATGTCGGTAACACTAATCATACCGTGCACACTTGTACAGTTGGATTACCTTGTAACATACTTTGTGTCATACATGTTACATGACTGATGTCGGTAACACTAATCATACCGTGCACACTTGTACAGTTGGATTACCTTGTAACATACGTTGTGTCATACATGTTATATGACTGATGTCGGTAACACTAATCATACCGTGCACACTTGTACAGTTGGATTACCTTGTAACATACTTTGTGTCATACATGTTACATGACTGATGTCGGTAACACTAATCATACCGTGCACACTTGTACAGTTGGATTACCTTGTAACACACTTTGCGTCATACATGTTATATGACTGATGTCGGTAACACCAATCATACCGTGCTCACATGTATAACCTTGTAACATACTTTGTGTCATACATGTTATATGACTGATGTCGGTAACACTAATCATACCGTGCACACTTGTACAGTTGGATTACCTTGTAACATACTTTGCGTCATACATGTTACATGCTTGATGTCGATAACACCAAGCATACCGTGCACACTTGTACAGTTGGATTACCTTGTAACATACTTTGCGTCATACATGTTACATGACTGATGTCGGTAACATTAATCATTTGCGCACACTTGTATTGTTGAGTTACCTTGCAACATACTTTGTGTCATACAGGTTACATGACTGATGTCGGTAACCCAAAGCATACCGTGCATATACTAATTGGAACGAGTTCAATGTCACATCATTAATAATCTGACTACGTCACAGCCAGAAACTAAGAGCATACGTCCTATCTGGTTTCGCTACACGTTTGCTTTATCATCGAATGTTGATGCTGATTTTATTAGTACAACTATGAGACAACTGAGTGCAAAACCATGTACTATTAAGTTGACAGTCGGCGGAATGTCAGAAAATTACCTCGAACTACAGCATCACAAGTTCCTAGAACATTCGTATGACTAGATTATAGTGTGGTGTCGTTGTCGCTATGTAGTGTCACGTACTACAAACATTGAAGAGTCACGTTGACTACAAGTTTAAACTTTATTTATTTTACAAACGATTGCAAAGCAAGTTCTAATAACTTATATTAATTATTAACGTTGAATATACGGAGATGAAATGCGTTACTATACGATTTAAACTAGCTGATTACTATATTACTATTTTACTTTACACTTATACGTATGCTTCTGTAATATAGCATTCTTTATGTTTTCCATAACATTATAATTATTGTTTTATATGCAATGTGTTGCGAATGTAATTGTTAATTATGATATAATACAATTATGTTCTTAGCCAATTAATAGAATCCTAGTTATATATATGTATACATTTTTATTTATATGTCCATACATTATTGTCATGTGTAAATGGTTTAAAATTGCATCTGTAATTGTGAAGTGTAATAGAATACATTTTAATGTTTGCGCTTTATTAATGCTATGTATTTGTATGTAATGTAATGTCAATGTATATGTGCATTTCCCGTGAGGACGAACTATATAGTTCGTACGGGTCTGATTTCAAAGTATTATTTTCAATTAATAATTCTACGACCTCTGCATCATTGTCTACATATATGTAGCTGTTAATTTACTAGTGTGTGTTGGGGTGACTGTAATTTATATTTAGAAGATACTATTGTTAGATTCCCAAAACGAGCTGCAAGAAAACTAATTATTAACAAATACTTTTACACTCCTTCTTCTGACCATTTCTCAACACTCAATTGGACGACTTTTCCAGTAAGGGGTGGCTATCGAAAGGCAGTTTTAATGTTTAAAACAGTCAATGGCATATCTTCTGTCTATCTGCAAGTCATTCAGGTTTACTTCCGATGTTCGGACACAAAACGTGCGATCATCCTCCAATCTCCAAAGTTACCCTCCTAAGCCCAATACACTAGTATTAAACGATACCCGCATTATAGTACGCATTGATGTTGACCCTATTACATTATTTAGTTATGCCAACACAGTTTAGTAGTTGAACTCTTCAAATTATGAGGCAAATATTTGGAAAACAATTATACAATATAATATGACATTACATTCTGTAGAAATTTGCTTGTTTCCACCGATTTAGTGTCGCTTTAATAGTACAGTAGCACGTGTATATGGTGGGTAATTGTAATACGATAATTAATTCGCTCACGTACTGCAACTGAAATTGTATACTTCCGACAACTGAACAGCAACTCAATACCTGCTTATCGGAGGACAAATCATGCCTTGTTCCAGTTATGCATAGGAGCATGTCTTGTTTACAAACAAACAGTATCATTGTTGTTAATCTATATTTGACAAGATACTATGAACTATTGTTGTCTTTCATAGCATTTGATCTATCTCTAAACCACTGATCATCTGCTAACAATGTCTTTGACAACCGAAACATTTCCATAAAATGTGCATAACGGCGTATGTTGTTTCTCCTATTACGGACATTCTCTATTCAGCGCTAACTTAATAATACGATACTAAAGTCTCCGAAATGTTGCACGATTATTTTATCTAATAATACAGTCTTTCAAGACGCAGACTATGAACACAAATACTCTTCTAGAAGACGAATGGGAAGCATCGTCAGATAAAAGAGTAAAAGTCAAGTGAATAGATATATGTTTTGTGTAGTTATATTTACAAAAGCCGAAATTATAGATTTTCTCTATTTAGGATTATATAGTTTATTCCTTTCTGATTTTCTTGTCTAGCTGGAAGAGTTATCACGAAGTGCAAGAGCTAATGGAATACAGCACGCGTACATCCAGTTTCGGATTAGGTAATTCGATGCACATACAAGCCGTTTATCATACAGGTGCATGTATGCGATAGATGTGTACTGTAAACCGGAAGTACACCTTAAGCCATTCAATATTCGGGTTTCTGATAATGAACTGCATGGACGTATGGGTTTTAATATTCACAGCAATGCTACAACAGTAAACACGATTTCAGCTATTTAGATAATGTTTACACGCGTACCAATTATGCATGACTTGTCTTTAACTGATGCGCGAAACTGATGCGCGAATGTATGTCATAGATGTGTGTGTACTATTGGGTTGGTACAAATTACATGGTGAATATGATCTAAATGTAGAATCGCTTTAAGCTATTGAACAGACATTCTGCTTTTAATAAAGGAAATTGTGTTTTGCAACAGTTGAATATTGACGTCTTGATACCGTGATGATTCCTGGATAAATGTAATGTAAGTTTAGTGATACATTGAAGACAGGCATATGCACATCACTGGTTCATTGGAATATATAAATGTTGACACTGTGAACTATTTTAAACATAGTTTATTTCAATGAAATAGATGCATCTATATATACAGTATGATAGAATAGCATTCATGACAAAGGAAACGATCCGTAAGCTGTTGCTTATAAAGGTATTCAATAAATCGTTTAAAATTGTTAAACAAGTTGACAACATATGTGAACATGTCTGTAATAATAGATTGGTTAAGAAAACACTATTTTTAAACATTATTTATTTTACAACGATTGCGAAGCAAGCTGTAGCAACTTATATTAATCACTCTCATTGGCTCGGATGAAAGCGTAAATGTGGTCATTAATGTGGTCAAAAACAATTGACGTTAAAACAATTATTGTTTACTAGTTTAAAAGTACTATGTGTAATAGAACCAGATTATGTGAAAGAGAGAACACTGGAGAAAAAAACAACTTGTGATTAATAGAATCGATGATACATTGAAACAAGACAAATACAATTCTCTAATCAATTGGAAAATGTTGAAAGCTATGCTAAGATGACACAATGCTTATCTGTTTGTAGAAGTAACTATATTTTGAAGTAGTGAAGCAAATCTCTGTCAGTTGGTTTGTTTACTCCTGGCTGATGAACCGTGTTCAACGCACGAGAAAATACTTAATGAAAGCACCGGATTACGTTCTATCGGATTATTATGTTTTGACTGTATTTATGGTGTTAATCATAGTACGAACGTAACGCCAACACATGTGTAATCACTTAAACATCGACAATTGTTTCCAAGGATCAAACAGTTCGGAAATACCAGAATACATAGAGAACAGTTGCAGATTTAGCAATCTATGTGGGAGATATACTATTCCTTGCGGATATAGTTGTGTTGATAAGTTACGGATATATTTCGAAGAACGCGAAACTAATTTATATAAATTATACCTTCTAATTTGTGTTGAACAGTTGATATTTCATACTCTACGGTGAAGACGTGAACATTATTGGTGCACGGAATGAATACTGTATACTTGGATTAGTAATAGCGAACAGATGTTTTATAGAAATCCCTCCCATATATAAGTGCTATCGCATGAACATTGAGTGGTTCTATACAGGAACAAATACATGAATGAAAACAAGTTAACAAATTGACATAATGAATCAGCGAGATTCTCTAGCAACGGGAACGTAATTTGCTTAGCGCTGTTAAGAACGTTTAATAATTCATTAATAACTGGCATACTGAGTAAGAATTGCAATTCTTTAATTCTATACCCCCGATTCATTCCACTAAATTGTATCGCAGAGTTTGGCGCGTGTTGCCAATGTATAAGTAATTAAGACACTTATGACCATGAAGACACGCGATAGAACACTCGGAATTAACTCAAGTACACAGCATAGCGTACGATTCTAGAGCAAGAATTGAAACAAATGTAGTTTATAATACGCACGTGTGCTCTGATATACGGTACTGATTCTGGAACGAAATCATAAAACCAATTATTTGCACTATATGATGCTAGGCATCAGATATATGTATGCATATATCAATAAAAGAGACAGCAACGTATATACGTGTAGGGTCACTGTATATCACTGAACAACTATCAACAAAACCTGCAAGGCTTATGAGCTTTATATGGCATCTTAATGTTTTTAATCAGCAAAATATGCATACTCAGTAATAGAAATTATTATTCTATTCTATATCAAAGACAACCCCTAGCATTTGTCTAGTATTTAGTATTATATTGATAAACTATAATAACAGTAGTGTCTATACAATTGGAATTCTTAGAACGTTTTGGAGATACCGAGGTAATTAAGGAGTCATACGACTGACCAGGAGAACGCTATATCACATATATCTCCGTCGAATATTCACTGGAGCTTCATCTTATTCAGTAGCAGCAAGCAAGATGGTGGAGATTATTATTGTGTCGAAAATGGAAGTTATAATGTGTAATTTGTATTGAAGCAGCGCTCTAATGAGGCATGATAGCGTGACAACTTGTGTCACTTGTGCGAAGGAAATAATTCTCAGAACGATTATTATGTTTTGCTTTATGGCGGATGGGATTTACAACTATAACTACAACATTGGAAGTGTGGAGTATTGGATTTAGGATGCCAAAATACTTCAATAAACAGAAATGTAATGCATTTTCTTTCTTTCTTGGAATTATTTTATTGGACAAATCGTGATTTATATTAATTTGTCTCTACAAACTGAACATGTAATGGTCTTGTGATCTTGTACATTTGAATTAATGATGTAACGTTATAAGAATCAAAGCAAGCAACTGATGACGACCTTCGTTTGATAAAAAGCTATCTTATGCATACGGCTACACAACGGATTAGGTGCATCATCAGAAATAGGTTTGCTTGAATGATTAACGGCCAAGCCTCATGCATATTCCTTCAAACGCGTGTTCATGTTTCATGCAATTCCCTCAGCATGATGTATCCGTTCTGTTTTCATACCACCATTTATAGGGTGATTTAAAAGCAAATAGAACATTTAACGTAATTTAATGTAATTTAGTGCATTACACTGAGCGACTTTATAACCGCACCACGTAATGTGATAGTGGTTTTTACACATTTGTAATTTGGGGAATTTCGAATTTCATATAATTTGACACATACCAACACTGACTACTGCTCTCAATGTCCCTATGATTTATATTTCGCTACAATGTGCATGCCACGTTCGTCTGAAGCACTTAGCACTCAGTTACATTAATTCCAAACCGATACACTGGTGTGATTTTAAAAGTCGTTCAGATAATAATTGTAAGATAATAAATGCATCTCAATTATTTTTCAGCTTCAACGAAACTTTTGTAATGTGCTTTCGCACCTTATGTAATATCAATACAGCATATCTGAAACCGCTTTTAAATACAGCTACTACTATGCCACTGTAATAAATAAAACTTACTTACTTACTTGCTAATTACTATGGATCATTTCACTGATAATATATTAAGCAATGGCTAACACTCTAACTGAACATACTAAAATTACTTCATCGACTTGCTCCCGTCGTTTGGAGAACAAAATGTGCTTATTATATCTGGGAATCATATAAGACGGACCTATCATTACGAAAAGCCTCATAAACCAACTGTGAATAACATATAACAGAATAGTCATGGCGACAAGATATATGGTAATTACTGTCGGACTTCTTTTAATCATAGAAGCGCAAAGTCAATATTATAAGAGCGGAATCTGTCAGATAGAGCGGAATCAGTTAGGAGATGCCAAGATAGCCATGCTTGATGACACGGTACTACAAG
This sequence comes from Archivesica marissinica, assembly GCA_014843695.1. Taxonomy (NCBI): domain Eukaryota; kingdom Metazoa; phylum Mollusca; class Bivalvia; order Venerida; family Vesicomyidae; genus Archivesica; species Archivesica marissinica. The sequence continues at coordinate 4,049,228 of CM026389.1, read as the reverse complement.
GGATTAAGGTCGAATTCAAGCCATACTGTGGGCTTAGAGACGTACACGAGTACCGGGGCCTTAAATACGCTGAGATAATTCTCTCGAGTAAGAAAAACCTGCGGTTCCTTCCTAATAGAGACCCTGGGAGGGCTACAGAAAAAGAGAGGTTTGCAACAAATCATAAACCAGTATGCCCACAGAAAAGAATGGATGATGTATTAGGTGGTTTTCCTGATAAAATAAAAGAACAATGGGTTAAAATAGGGAAACATACAGGAAACCAATCTGAAGAATGCCTTTGGATCAACATATTTGTGCCAGACACTGGTAAGTTAAATGCATGTAAACCAATATAATTTCAGTAAATAGTTCACTCCATCTTGATATATAACTATGATAGAAATATGTTCGTGTATACTATGTATGTTGCATATGATACTGTACAATGTTTGCGACAGATGCTATTAACATCGTGCGTCAAGAAGGAAAATTGGATTACGGATATAGTGCCAGTATTTCTAACATTGACATAATCATTCATTTGGTAAATGATGATTCATATCTTAATTGCACGACCCTGTTTACAAAAGATGAGCTTTGTAATTGGCACAGACATCTCATTCGTATGCATAGAAACGCATATTACCTAATGTAATGAAATGCAAACTACTGTTCAGTTACTACGAGCATGTATTCAAACAATGCATATATCCCTTCTCAACAAATGGTACTGCTACGCGTAACATTCTCATTGGAGCAGACGATATCCATGTGGTACAGGCTTGTTGATTCTGGACATACAACGTGTGTTTTCATATACAAATTATAATACTAGAGGACAGAAAACGCAAACTTCGGATAAGCTTGTTTTGTACATGAAAAACACATAACTATATAAATACATAGTTTTAGACATTTTGGAATAGTGTAACCATATTTGTTCAGTTTATGTTTTGTAATAAAGATGTGATAAATCGTTGATGGAATCCTTCGTATTTCGTGTTCATGTAATAATAATCATATAATGTAGGTGTGCGTTTTCTATGTCCTCTAGTATAGCTACACCTCTTATATATTACAGTAATGTGTATATCCGCGTACTTGGGCATTCCATTTGGATATATATATATTGAGCGCAATTTGCATAACTACTAAGCTGATGTTAATATAATTCTAATAGTAATAACATAATGAAATATTAATTTAGCTAACGTAGCTCATAAAGTTGAAACGTATTAATACTGTAGCACAATATGCAGGTTATTTACAATTACGATAATGGTTTTAATGTTGATGATGCTAACAGGCATGTGATACTGATGATAATGTTGATGATGTTGATGCTAACGCAGATGATAATGATGTTAATGTCGGTGATAATGCATAATCTAATGATGTTAATGTCGATGCTAATGTAGGTAATAATGAGGTTAATGTCGATGCTAATGTAGGTAATAATGAGGTTAATGTCGATGCTAATGTAGGTAATAATGAGGTTAATGTCAATGCTAATGTAGGTAATAATGAGGTTAATGTCGATGCTAATGTAGGTAATAATGAGGTTAATGTCGATGCTAATGTAGGTAATAATGAGGTTAATGTCGATGCTAATGTAGGTAATAATGAGGTTAATGTCGATGCTAATGTAGGTAATAATGAGGTTAATGTCGATGCTAATGTAGGTAATAATGAGGTTAATGTCAATGCTAATGTAGGTAATAATGAGGTTAATGTCAATGCTAATGTAGGTAATAATGAGGTTAATGTCGATGCTAATGTAGGTAATAATGAGGTTAATGTCCATGCTAATGTAGGTAATAATGAGGTTAATGTCAATGCTAATGTAGGTAATAATGAGGTTAATGTCGATGATAATGTAGGTAATAATGAGGTTAATGTCAATGCTAATGTAGGTAATAATGAGGTTAATGTCAATGCTAATGTAGGTAATAATGAGGTTAATGTCAATGCTAATGTAGGTAATAATGAGGTTAATGTCAATGCTAATGTAGGTAATAATGAGGTTAATGTCAATGCTAATGTAGGTAATAATGAGGTTAATGTCGATGCTAATGTAGGTAATAATGAGGTTAATGTCGATGCTAATGTAGGTAATAATGAGGTTAATGTCGATGGCATCGAAACTAATGCAGACGTTAATGGTGTAAATGTTTATGATGTCGATGCTAATGTAGATGACATCAATGCAAATGCAGATGTTAATGGTGTAAATGTTGATGATGTCGATGCTAATGCAGATGTTAATGGTGTACATATTGATGATGTCGACGCTAATGTAGATGATAATGTTGATGATGTAGATGTTAATGCAGGAGATAATTGTGTTAATGTTGACGAGACCGATGCTAATGCAGATGCTAATTGTGTTAATGTTGACGAGGTCGATGCTAATGCAGATGATAACGATGACTACTATCTTGTATTGAATTGTCAATCTATGTACAGTTATGTTCGTTCTTAGAGGTGTGAGAAAGTACGTGAAATTACACAACAGTTTTGGAATATATAATCAATTACGGAAATGAATGCATTCGGCAGCTAATACACTATCTAGAACCGCTATGACACCATCTATAACCGTTCTGACATCATCTAGAACCGCTATGTCAGCATCTAGAACCGCTATGACACCATCTAGAACCGCTATGACATCATATAGAACCGCTATGACATCATGAACCGATATGACACCATCCATCTAGAACCGTTATGAACATTAACAAACCCATTATGCGAAATAATAATCAAAGTAGGAACATCCACGAATGTATTTATTAACACAATAATCGGAACCAGAAGTTCATGGCAATTTTAGTTTCTACATCAGGGAAATAGTCCATTATGTGTTTAGCACAAATCTTTGCAATTTGTTTTGACATGTCAGATATGATAACATCGAAAGACAAAAGAGATTACCTAAACGTTTTATGCACAGTCGAACTCTTTGTGGTACAGTCTATGCCAAGTGAAGTACACAGGCTTCCGCTATGTCTTAATTATGCAAATTGCTTTCATGTAATATCTGTCGGGCTTTGATATTGTACTATGTTATTGAAGACTTTTGGAGGAATATTTTGAAATAACACATTATTTGACACGTTATCGGGACTAAATGATGTATAATTCGGCACTCACATATTTGCCTGAAACCTGACTTCAAATCACTTGCCCCTCACCACTCACTATATATATGAATCCCATTGGGGGGTGTTGAATTATTTCATGTTAGGAATCCATCATCTGGCTTGTAGTAGGTTGGTGGTTCTACACGGGTACCCGTTAATGCCTGTAATACTACTCTGAGGGCACCCGTATCTTAGAATAGCTTGTGAGTCGCCATATTACATAAGCTTTAAACCCAAAACAAAAAAACAAACACAATTTGCAGGAAGCTGAATGAATGAACTGATTGGAGTTTGCCTGTATATACTGATTGGCGTTTGACTGTATGAACTGATTGGAGTTTGACTGTATGTACTGACTGGTGTTTGACTGTATGTACTGACTGGTGTTTGACTGTATGTACTGACTGGTGTTTGACTGTATGAACTGATTGGAGTTTGACTGTATGAACTAACAGATTGGTGTTTGACTGTATGAACTGATTGGCGTTTGACTGTATGAACTGATTGGTGTTTGACTGTATGAACTGACTGGAGTTTGACTGCATGAACTGACTGGTGTTTGACTGTATGAACTGACTGGAGTTTGACTGTATGAACTGACTGGAGTTTGACTGTATGAACTGACTGGTGTTTGACTGTATGTACTGACTGGAGTTTGACTGTAGGAACTGACTGGTGTTTGACTGTATGAACTGACTGGAGTTTGACTGTATGAACTGACTGGTGTTTGACTGTATGAACTGACTGGAGTTTGACTGTATGAACTGATTGGAGTTGGACTGTATGTACTGACTGGAGTTTGACTGTAGGAACTGACTGGAGTTTGACTGTATGTACTGACTGGAGTGTGACTGTAGGAACTGATTGGAGTTTGACTGTATGAACTGACTGGAGTTTGACTGTAGGAACTGACTGGAGTTTGACTGTATGAACTGATTGGAGTTTGACTGTATGTACTGACTGGAGTTTGACTGTAGGAACTGACTGGAGTTTGACTGTATGTACTGACTGGAGTGTGACTGTAGGAACTGATTGGAGTTTGACTGTATGAACTGACTGGAGTTTGACTGTAGGAACTGATTGGAGTTTGACCGTATGTACTGATTGGTGTTTGACGGTATGAACTGATTGGTGTTTGAATGTATGAACTAACATACTGGCGTTTGAATGTATTAATTGACAGGAGTTTAACTCTACGAATTGACTGACGTGTCACTGTATGCGTATGCGTACGTGAGTGTACATAAGCCGTGTGTGTTGCTGCGCGTTTGTATCATAACTATTCAATTCATATTAGACAGCCAACTACATGCCGATGGATTTCAATAAAGATCCATTGATTTGAAGTTATGGTAGACCTACATAGAACGGTGATGTCATGTTGGTGAAACATGTGTCAGTGACAGCATTGGTGAAACATGTGTCAGTGACAGCATTGGTGAAACATGTGTCAGTGACAGCATTGGTGAAACATGTGTCAGTGACAGCATTGGTGAAACATGTGTCAGTGACAGCATTGGTGAAACATGTGTCAGTGACAGCATTTGTGAAACATGTGTCAGTGACAGCATTGGTGAAATATGTGTCAGTGACAGCATTGGTGAAACATGTGTCAGTGACAGCATTGGTGAAACATGTGTCAGTGACAGCATTGGTGAAACATGTGTCAGTGACAGCATTGGTGAAACATGTGTCAGTGACAGCATTGGTGAAACATGTGTCAGTGACAGCATTGGTGAAACATGTGTCAGTGACAGCATTGGTGAAACATGTGTCAGTGACAGCATTGGTGAAACATGTGTCAGTGACAGCATTGGTGAAACATGTGTCAGTGACAGCATTGGTGAAACATGTGTCAGTGACAGCATTGGTGAAACATGTGTCAGTGACAGCATTGGTGAAACATGTGTCAGTGACAGCATTGGTGAAACATGTGTCAGTGACAGCATTGGTGAAACATGTGTCAGTGACAGCATTGGTGAAACATGTGTCAGTGACAGCATTGGTGAAACATGTGTCAGTGACATCATTGGTGAAACATGTGTTAGTGACAGCATGCACATAACGTAAGGACATACAAATGCAATATCCCCAGGGAATGTACATGTATTGTGTTGCTGTGTGGCTTGTAAGCGTTATGTTGCTATGCACGTGGAAAATTGATTAACATTATCATTAATAGCTAGACGCTATATACATCATTTACATGCAAGCTTTGCGGTCGTTGGCATCAAATCGACATATTTTACGCCAGGAAATTATTCTTTACCTTTATGTGAATAAATGTGTTTTTAATGATTAACCATATATCAATCAATCATTCTGTGTCAGTATTCAGGGACCGATTTCACATGTTCATAGCAAGAATGTTTGATTTATCGGAAGTAAATGTGTGATATTTGATGGTTGTTTTAGGAATCAATTGCATATATCGATATAACCGACTTACCATATGTCTTCGCTTAGATAGCTTTGTGAAAATGGCCCATGTGTATTACACGAACATTGTACGGTTCAAGCGTTTTATTACAATCATGGAACTTCATCCATGCATGCCAGGCAGCATAGAGATTGTGTATCTGTAGAATTGTATTAAGTCCGCCTCCGTGGTTAAGGTCCTTGACTTGTATACCCATATTGAACGGTCCATGCGTTTTACTACAATCATGATAGCATCCATGCATGTCACGCAGAAAAGGAATTGTGTATCTATATAATTATATTAAGTCCGCCTCAGTTATTAAGGTCTTGACTTGTATACCACTGAAACCTATCATCAATGATGCTCACGCGTTCGAGCCCCGCGCAAGCCATGTCTATTTATATTAAAACGTTGGCAGTTTTTTTTACGGAGGTTGGTGCAACCAGTACTCGTTGAACACTGAAGCATGAAATGTGTTGTCAGGTAAACTGCCCATTGCTCAAATGGGCAACCGGTAGCGACGTTAAATAAAATTATAATACTATGCAATATTATATATTATTTGGTAAATACTGAAAGCTGCCAAAGTTTAGAAAAACGTCCGTAGAATGTAAATCTATTAAATTATTATATATATTCTGGTAATTTACAGTTGAATAGATATATACACTTATGAGGAAAGTCATGTCTATTGGCTTCCTCATGATGTCATGTGATCATTCCACCATCGATGAGATGTAAAGTATATAAACATTACCAGCTTTACCCACACACAATATGCTGGTGGTGAGGCCATGACTCTGTGGTAAATTATGTATTGGTCCGATTGTAACTATTTAAGTCGTGATAGCGCAGTGGTAGCTCGTTTGCTTCCTGTGCGAAAGGTCCGGTGTTCGAGCCCACAAGGTCCTACAACCCAACCAACAGTAATCACTCTCGAGACCTTATTCCGGATGGAATACATCGCCCTGAGCGATTGAGAAGAGGACATGTAGCATTTAAATGCCTTGCCTAAGGGAACGTTCGTAACGGCTACACATGTGCGCGACCTCCCGGCCTTATGCACCTGACGCGAACGCGCTAGCACTACGCAATAACGTCTTCCACAAACGCGCTAGCACTACGCAATAACGTCTTCCACAAACGCGCTAGCACTACGCAATAACGTCTTCCACAAACGTGCAAGCACTACGCAATAACTTCTTCCACAAACGCGCTAGCACTACGCAATAACGTCTTCCACAAACGTGCTAGCACTACGCAATAACTTCTTCCACAAACGCCTAGCACTACGCAATAACGTCTTCCACAAACGCGCTAGCACTACGCAATAACGTCTTCCACAAACGCGCTAGCACTACGCAATAACGTCTTCCACAAACGCGCTAGCACTACGCAATAACGTCTTCCACAAACGCGCTAGCACTACGCAATAACGTCTTCCACAAACGCGCTAGCACTACGCAATAACGACTTCCACAAACTTCCGCTGCATAATTGACTGTGGTTGGTTGATGCGGCGGGACACAGTCGGATATGTAGTCCAGTGGTCTCACGCTGGACTGGTAATCCAGGGATCGCATGTTCGATCCCCCGTCTGACCCTAATAAAATTAACAGTCTTTCAGATGGGACGCTAAACATAGGTATCATGTTGATGCTGTACACCGTGCACGCACATGGGACTTTAAACCGAGGTCTCGTGTCGGTGCTTTACACCGTGCACGTAAAAGAATCAGAGGAGACTCTGGAATGGGTCTCTGTCTGTATCATTGCACTATCCTCCAAAATCCAAAATGACTAATATCTTCAGGAGGCGTCGCTCATAAGGGAAACCGGTAGCGACGATAAATAAATGTAATGCACATACATGCAGTGGGAGACCATGTCGACGGAGAGATACAGTTAGCTTGGTCATTATACTGCTTCCATGTACAAGCTGTTCTTTATGTGAACGTGTATTCTGGTATATTACACTTTTCAAGAAGATGTGTTGGTGTAGGTGTGCATTCTGAGCAGTCTAATTGGATATTTCACTGAAACAATCCAATATCCTCTTTGCAGTGGTGTACGTAACTTGGAGTAAGAAACGAGTGTGTCTGTCAGTAAATCAGAATGTGCAACACAATCTAATTACATAGTAAGGGGCTTACATTTCTTGCTATGCATTGCAGGCATTTGCAAGTAATTTTCAATTAGAGTGGAACAATAGATGTCGGTGAAATGACAATGTGCGCCAAGTATTAATACAAATTGCCACCAGGTACCATGCACAATGCAGAGGGCAATCCATTAAATAGTATGGGTTCCAGTCCCATCACGACATTTACTGCCGTCAAATCGACGAGTTGATGGTTGCTTAGCAACTCGATGAGGCGTCTTGTTAATTGTGATTCTGTGTTTGCGTTTGGGGTTTAAAGTCGCACCAACAGCCTTGGTCATATGGCGACTCTCCAGCTATTAGTGGTTGGCGAATACCCAGGTTTCCACTGGAATCAGGTATTTAAGGCACGGATGGGTACATGCATAGAATCACCGACATTCAGTGAGCCAGCTGGATAACTTTATCACATGTAATGATTCGGCACCACCAGAGAGATTCGAACATACATCAGTAAGGAGTAAGTGGTTATTATTAATGGGAGGATGTTATATATATAATATATTACGTGAGTGCTCATTTCATACATATTTTATGAAACGATTTTATCGCTAAATAGCAAAATTTCAAAACGAGTTTCATAAAAATATGGTATGAAATCATTATGAGTGTAAGATCTGTTGTATCACATTAGCATAGCGGTCTCGTTTTAATAAATAGCGTTGTTACTGTCATTTTGTCGCCAAGTGTCGGCGCAAATTGTAATGTCGTCACTACACAATGCAGCTTTATATTTATGTTTGCCTCAAGACTTCTTTTAAATCGTAGTTTGTCTTACCATTAACGTTATGTACCAATTCAAACAGAAAGATGCATACGTTAAAGCTTAATTTACACAATTTAATGATTGTTTTCTTAACTTCACAATCCTTGACGTATTATTAGTGCACGTGTGTACACATTTATAGTGTTGATTTGATATGTGCCCGCAAATATGTTTGAGAAAGATCTATTAACACACACAGTTATGTGATACATATATATACGACGGACACTACATATTGTATGAACGATTGTTTCCAGTTTATTTGTTAAGCACAAGTAGTCAACATACGCGATCACGCTATAGTTTAAATACTTCCTGATCATTCCTCGGGCGGCAAACATATTGTGAAAAGATATATCCCTTAATTAAGACAATGTATGTAAAACGCATATATTGGGAAGAAATCTCATTTACAGTCATAGCGTTGTCCATGCCTTGGGGAAAACATGTATAAAAATCAATTTTTATCAGTGATCTTTTTACCAAATTACACACTCACTATGTTTAAAGTGACACTACATCGGTGAAAACGCAAATGTCTACATAATGTAATTTGCTATTATACGGTATAATGTTTTCCAAATATTTGCCTCAAAATGAGTAGTTCAACAAATAAACAAACGTCGTATATGCGGTTTGTTGACATAATAATGTAAATAGGGTCGATATTCATGTGTAATACAAAGCGTGTATCCTGAATAACACGAGTTATGCTACACATTTACCGTGATATCCCACATGTGTGCCTATGTATATTTATTTGTAGACTAATATTAGTTAAATCTCTAGTTATCTCTAAACGAAAGTATCGGGCATTTAGTATTGATTCAATGACGAAGAAACGTGAATTCAGGAGCGTGGATGACCGTCATATGAAATTCGACTTTCACTTTGAAGTGTGTAGACCACAAAAATGCTGTTTATTGATTCAATGTTAGTGTTCGAATGTATTGAGAATTTGTTGTAGCAATGCATGTATACGTGACAAAGGTGGTGTCGCTTTAAGACAAAACTAATGTAAAACGCAAACAGGAAATGTTAGGATGTTATGAAAGTTGCTAGATGATATATATGATATTTCTAATACATTTTAACTGAATGAAACATAACGGAAAACATAATATACAGTCAGTGAGCAATAAACACGTTAGTTTATACAAATTTATTTTAGCTCGATTGCGAAACAAGTTATTTCAACTTATATTAATCACTCTCGAGACCTAATTTCTGATGGAATCCATCGCCACGAGGGAGAGGGAAGAGTAGTGATAGCGCAGTGAATGCGCGTTCGCTTCAGGTGCTAAAGGTCCGGAGTCCGCGCTCCGCTGGAGCCGCTAAGAGTGTGCCCTTAGGCAAGGTATTTAAATTCCACGTTGCCTCTAAATATATGGATCGCAGGTTGGATTCCACGTTCAACCACTAATATTTATAATCATATTATACTTCTAATGAGAATATAGTAAATCATTTAATATATTTTCCGAGCTATCCTATTCTTAGCACCTTCCATGTACATCTAAAATGTACACGTACACTGAAATGGACTCTCTCTGTGTCAAGTCGATATAAGACATCCAATTCACTAGAACTAAAAGCAACGACCTTTTATCCCTTTAACATGAAGGACTTAACAGTTTTATCAGAGGAGAGCTTTTTACATCCTACTAAAAGAAGTGGACAGTATGCATTCTTACACACACAGTTTGGTTGAAAATACGCTTACTGCAGATGGAACACCTACTTGGATTGTTTGCAACAATGTGACTTTGATCTCTCTGCACATGAACTCGGCTTAGTTGTTACACCGGCATCTATAATAAAACAACACACTACACAACTCTCTCTGACTTGCATACATTATTGCATGGATTGATTAATTTTGCAAATGCCAGTTAGATATATTGCGTGTATCATGAATATAATTTACATTTTCGAAAGATATCTTTCAAAGCTCGACTGATAGATGGGGTTTGCCCAATGACATGCATATCATAGTTGCAATGAATGTATGTAAATCATGTAGAAGTGCTCGTCAATATCTCATATTCTACGATTACTGCATGTACGATCTGCATGAAATTCAATTTCCAGTGACTTTCGAATGTTCAAATCAATAAAAGAGTCGTATTATTTCCCTGCCCGTCTTTTGTTATATATACATCTGACGGGTGTAAGTCACTTATATCACCAGTAAATATGGAACCTCAGACCAATAAAGAAAAACAAATGTCACATTTAGCTACAGTGTCGGCCAAATGCATCTGTTTCTCATATGTAGCGGAATGCGACATAGATATTTCCAAGAACACGAGGATTGTCATTTATGACCGGATAGTATGCAAATATAGAATTCCTGTTTCTGTGACGTGATGTATGTACTGACCAAATCAAAACTAGCTTTTATTTAGCAAATGCCTACGTTACAATGTACATGCACTTGTTTACAACATCATGAGGTTAAGATAAACATAGAACACGATCTTCTATGTTGGTATTATCTACGGTGGTGTTATATGTATATGATATAAGACGAAAACCAATATGTAAAATATTGGACTGTGTGAGGCACATAGCGCCGAATACAGTACCAATATTATACATATTGGATCAGATCGAGGCTTATGTCTTACTTAAAACACACACATATACAACAATATCCTACTAATTAAAATTGTTAATTTCGTACATGTTCACGTAGGATTTAAGATAATACTATGGCCTTTTGACATCAGTCCAATATTAATACTAATGGACTGCAAGTACAAAGGTATGACGTCACGACAGTGTTTTAAGTAAGTTAGTATATAATGGTTAGTATATGTTTCGCTTGGTTGGGAAATAGCGTCTTATTGCATTGGTTGAATCGCTTACGGGACCTCAATTGTGATATGAGGTAGAGAAAAGTGACAGTTTGTGTGTTTTACGTTTATTTATCGTCGCTACCGGTTGCCCATATGAGCCACGCCTCCTGAAGAGAGTAGTCATTTTAGATTTTTGAATGATACAGACATAGACCCATTCCAGAGTCTCATCTGGTTCTATTACGTGCACGGTGCAAAGCACCGACACGAGACCTCGGTTTAACGTCACATCTGTTAATGCCTGCTAATTTTATTTGGGTCAGAAGGGGGATCGAAATTGTGACCCCTGGATTACCAGTCCAGCGTGTTACCACTGGACTACACATCCGTCAGTGTGTATTTACGTACCTGGACTAAGAATACAGACTACTCGTGGTTTGGGTGAGAATCGAAATCACAACCTCTGTGTTACGTGGTGGAGACCGCATATATATAGCATCCCGGGGCGCATGTCTGAACATAAACTGGGAGACACTAATACAGTTGAACATGTCTGTATCGATGACCCAGGGAAAGGCCACAACTGTTTCTGTACAGGATGTATCTCATAGCGTGTAATCTGATGAATAATAGCGAATAGACATATAGTATGTATTCGAAGGTGATATCTCGCATAGGTTCGCAATATCTACAGTGGAGCTGGAGCCGTTACGATTGTGCTCTTAGGTAAGGCATTTAAATGCAACGTTGCCTCTTATCAATCCCTCGTGGCGATGGTTTCCATCAGCAATGAGGTCTCGAACGTGATTAATATAAGTTGAGAAACTTGTTTCGCAATCGAACTAAAATAAATTATTATATTATATAAATATACAGTCATTATTTTACAAGTAAATTGGTTTGGTTTGGTTTGTGTGCATCATTTAGAGATGATAACCACGGACTTGTTTCTGCATACTGTTATTATAAATGTGCCATATATGTGGGTCACGTTCTTTAACCTACACACATCTGTATGATATTGCCTTTCCTCTTTGTATTGGTCACGTGTACGCTGTCTTACTTAAGCGATAAATGTGATTGTTTAGAGAAGCTAGCACAGTTTTACACTTTTCCGGAAGACAATCGAGTTAATGCGACATAATGCCACAGTCTGCTGGACCATAGTCAACTTCATAAAACCATTATTTGACATGAACTATATATGCGCCCGGAGGTGGCAGTAATTGTATTTAGGTGCGTCTGAGAGATGCCTTCTCCGAATACAGAACCAAGAGCAATACGCTGTCAGTTGTCATTGCTCGTTTAAGCGACAACATGCGGCGATGTTCTGAATCATTATTTTACACGGTCCATTTTCCTATTTTGCCTCATTCGTTTTATCAATTACGCCTATATGAGCTAACAAATTGAAGCATTTTATATAATGACACTGTTGCCGCAAGCAGTAGCACTAGTAGTGTTCACTTATACTGTTTGTTGTCGTCGTCAATATTTAAAACTTAAACTATGATCATTACACAGCAGCAACTACAACAACAACAACAACAACGTGTATTTAGAAAATCGGCATAGAACATGCATTGCTAATGACAAATAAATACATAAATATAATACATACTATGTGTATAGTTCAACAATACATACTATGTGTATAGTGTATAGTTCAACAATACATACTATGTGTATAGTGTATAGTTCAACAATACATACTATGTGTATAGTGTATAGTTCAACAATACATACTATGTGTATAGTGTATAGTTCAACAATACATACTATGTGTATAGTGTAGTTCAACAATACATACTATGTGTATAGTGTATAGTTCAACAATACATACTATGTGTATAGTGTATAGTTCAACAATACATACTATGTGTATAGTGTATAGTTCAACAATACATACTATGTGTATAGTGCATAGTTCAACAATACATGCTATGTGTATAGTGTATAGTTCAACAATACATACTATGAGTGAATTCAATTTTTTAGCTTATTTGCTTCCTTTAAAAAAGTGAATAGTTCAACAATAATAAGTCGTACGAATTGTATAGTTCAACAATAATAAGTCGTTAAAAAGTGTATAGTTCAACACTAATAAGTCGTAAGAAGTGTATAGTTCAACAATAATAAGTCGTAAGAAGTGTATAATTCAACAATAATAAGTCGTAAGAAGTGTATAGTTCAACAATAATAAGTCGTAAGAAGTGTATACTTCAACAATAATAAGTCGTTAATCAGTGTATAATTCAACACTAATAAGTCGTTAATCAGTGTATAGTTCAACAATAATAAGAATAAGTCGTTAACAGTGTATAGTTCAACAATAATAAGGCGTAAGAAGAGTATAGTTCAACAATAATAAGTCGTTAAACAGTGTATAGTTCAACAATAATAAGTCGTTAAACAGTGTATAGTTCAACACTAATAAGTCGTTAAACAGTGTATAGTTCAACAATAATAAGTCGTTAAACAGTGTATAGTTCAACAATAATAAGTCGTTAGAAGTGTATAGTTCAACAATAATAAGTCGTTAATCAGTGTATAGTTCAACAATAATAAGTCGTTAAAAAGTGTATAATTCAACAATAATAAGTCGTTAAAAAGTGTATAGTTCAACAATAATAAGTCGTTAAAAAGTGTATAGTTCAACAATAATAAGTCGTAAGAAGTGCATAGTTCAACAATAATAAGTCGTTAAAAAGTGTATAGTTCAACAATAATAAGTCGTAAAAAATGTATAGTTCAACAATAATAAGTCGTTAACAGTGTATAGTTCAGTGTATAGTTCAACAATAATAAGTCGTTAATCAGTGTATATTTCAACAATAATAAGTCGTTAAAAAGTGTATAGTTCAACAATAATAAGTCGTAAGAAGTGTATAGTTCAACAATAATAAGTCGTTAAACAGTGTATAGTTCAACAATAATAAGTCGTTAAACAGTGTATAGTTCAACAATAATAATTCGTTAAACAGTGTATAGTTCAACAATAATAAGTCGTTAAACAGTGTATAGTTCAACAATAATAAGTCGTAAGAAGTGTATAGTTCAACAATAATAAGTCGTTAAACAGTGTATAGTTCAACAATAATAAGTCGTTAAACAGTGTATAGTTCAACAATAATAATTCGTTAAACAGTGTATAGTTCAACAATAATAAGTCGTTAAACAGTGTATAGTTCAACAATAATAAGTCGTAAGAAGTGTATAGTTCAACAATAATAAGTCGTTAAACAGTGTATAGTTCAACAATAATAAGTCGTTAAACAGTGTATAGTTCAACAATAATAATTCGTTAAACAGTGTATAGTTCAACAATAATAAGTCGTTAAACAGTGTATAGTTCAACAATAATAAGTCGTTAAACAGTGTATAGTTCAACAATAATAAGTCGTTAAACAGTGTATAGTTCAACAATAATAAGTCGTAAGAAGTGTATAGTTCAACCATAATAAGTCGTAAGAAGTGCATAGTTCAACAATAATAAGTATATTTGTATATAATATATCTATTTATAGCGTATAGTTGAGTCATTAATAAATGGTACTCGGTTTCTATAGCATTCATATTACATTGTTGGCATATTCTATTTTGTCTTATCAGTACAATCTATTGCGGTCATTCAACATTTCGAGAGCAACTCGTGTGGTTAGAGAACATTTCTTTCAGTTCCCGTTTGTATTATTGAAGGCAGAAATTATAGTTTGTATTAAGAGAAAATTGATGTGTATAAACAACTTTTGTACATTTCCCAGGTGGACTCTTAATACAAATTTGACGGAATGAGAGACGTCGCTGATTTTGCTGTTTATTCGGCAGATATTGGTCCGTTCAGTTTGAATCCTTTGTTTCTACTGTTGTTCCTTAACCAGAGGCTGTGTGATAATTGTGATGTTATCAAAATACATGTATTGTGAATTAATTATAACAAATACGAACCTGTTGGATATACTGTAGTATGTAATAATTTAATAATTATACGACGTAATAGTGGAAATAAATTTATAGCATGTTGTGCAAAGGAAACAACCATAATAACAAAGGAAACCACTTACGATGGCCTATTTTCTTTAGGTAGTATTCAGGGTCAGTAACTGACCGATGTCTCTCATTATATTATCAAACATTAAATTATGTAAACATGTTGGGCTTTGGGACTAATACCACTGGTTTGACCTATTCAAACCAAACAACATTTGAAAACGCAATGTAGTGTATGGAGGGTTGACAGCCTTATATTTCATTTCCTTCGATGATCGTATATCCCTGTTTGGATATATTTCCGTATGAATTTCCTCACTAATGGTAAGCGGACTCGAAGTAAACGGGCATGCGCATTCACAGTGTTTCTCGCAATAAAAGGTGTCCATTGCAGTTTGCGCTCACTGACAGACTGATACGTAATCAAGTTGTTAACTCAATTGACTGGGAATACAGTGTGGTTCGCATGATCGATCCCCCGTCTGACCCTAATAAAATGAACAGTCTTTCAGATTGGACTTTAAACTGAGGTAGTGTGTCGGTGCTGTACACCGTGCACGTAAAACAACAAGAGGAGATTCTGGAATGGGTCTCTTTCTGTATCATTGCACTATCCTCCACAAATCTAAAATAACTACTAGCTTCAGTAGGCGTCGCTCATAAGGCAACCGGTAGCGACGATATATAGACTCAAAACACACACTATTACGCTCAATATTGCATAGACTGATATAATTACTAGGTCCGGTACACGTTAAGTCGAAACTCTGGCCTAAGCTCATATTAAAGTGTAATAATTCTTCTTTGTGTCATCCAAAAGAATAATTAATGTATCTATAAGTAATGAATCACGGGTTAATAGCTTACATCGGTGTATGAACTACATTGGGCGAGTTTAAGCTTAACGTTGATGCCGTCGGCCGCCACACGCTTTAACTACGCCCACTGTTGTTCATATCACGATTAAAACTACTAATCCGCGATTCACTCCATGTGTATATGTTAGTTGGAGACGTCACAATAAAGTGTTTATGTTCAATTGTTGTCGTTACAAGTATGTATTAGAGCATGTAGTTAGACTTGTTGAAGCGTCTGGTGACGTCCAATATATCAGCTATATTACCGTCTGGTGACGTCCAATATATCAGTCTGGTGACGTCCAATATATCAGTCTGGTGACGTCCAATATATTAGTCTGGTGACGTCCAATATATCAGTCTGGTGACGTCCAATATATCAGCTATATTACCGTCTGGTGACGTCCAATATATCAGTCTTGTGACGTCCAATATATCAGCTATAGTACCGTCTGGTGACGTCCAATATATCAGTCTGGTGACGTCCAATATATCAGTCTGGTGACGTCCAATATATTAGTCTTGTGACGTCCAATATATCAGTCTGGTGACGTCCAATATATCAGCTATATTACCGTATGGTGACGTCCAATATATCAGACTTGTGACGTCCAATATATCAGCTATATTACCGTCTGGTGACGTCCAATATATCAGCTATATTACCGTCTGGTGACGTCCAATATATCAGCTATATTACCGTCTGGTGACGTCCAATATATCAGCTATATTACCGTCAGGTGACGTCCACTATATCAGCTATATTACCGTCTGGTGACGTCCAATATATCAGCTATATTACCGTCTGGTGACGTCCAATATATCAGCTATATTACCGTCTGGTGACGTCCAATATATCAGCTATATTACCGTCTGGTGACGTCCAATATATCAGCTATATTACCGTCTGGTGACGTCCAATATATCAGCTATATTACCGTCTGGTGACGTCCAATATATCAGCTATATTACCGTCTGGTGACGTCCAATATATCAGCGATATTACCGTCTGGTGACGTCCAATATATCAGCGATATTACCGTCTGGTGACGTCCAATATATCAGCTATATTACCGTCTGGTAACGTCCAATATATCAGCGATATTACCGTCTGGTGACGTCCAATATTTCAGCGATATTACCGTCTGGTGACGTCCAATATATCAGCGATATTACCGTCTGGTGACGTCCAATATATCAGCAATATTACCATCTGGTGACGTCCAATATATCAGTCTGGTGACGTCCAATATATCAGCTATATTACCGTCTGGTGACGTCCAATATATCAGCTATATTACCGTCTGGTGACGTCCAATATATCAGCTATATTACCGTCTGGTGACGTCCAATATATCAGCTATATTACCGTCTGGTGACGTCCAATATATCAGCTATATTACCGTCTGGTGACGTCCAATATATCAGCTATATTACCGTCTGGTGACGTCCAATATATCAGCTATATTACCGTCTGGTGACGTCCAATATATCAGCTATATTACCGTCTGGTGACGTCCAATATATCAGCTATATTACCGTCTGGTGACGTCCAATATATCAGCTATATTACCGTCTGGTGACGTCCAATATATCAGCTATATTACCGTCTGGTGACGTCCAATATATCAGCTATATTACCGTCTCAAAATATCTAAAATATCAATATGTGAGGAAGTCTGGAACAAAGTAAAAATGCATATAATTTGGGATGTATATTTCTCCAGACGACAATAGGAAATAAAACATATCACGCATGTTATCTTGCCCGGTGATTCGTTACCGCTGTATCACCAAGAAGTAGATCTATTAAGTCCCAAAAGATGCATTGATTGATAGTCTATCAGTAGAGGAAAGCTTAGGCTGTTTAAACCAACATGTGTTCAATCATTCTAATTGGCTGTCCGTTCAGAGCACTCACTTCTACTTTATGCTTGATTGCATGTATCACTTTCACGGGGGAATAACGTTGAAAATCGGCAGGCTAGAATAACCGAGTTTTCAAAAAACGTATGCGGTAAATAAATTCTGATTTATTAGGTAGATATGTTCCAAGTATTTACGTATGTGTGTGTATTTAGTTTCAAGTGGAACTAACGAAAAGCCACGACGTTATAAATCTGTTCTCATATCTCAAACTCGAGCTCAAGTACTTTGATTGGTTGATTCTGAGATTTACTTTAAGTTGAGCCAATCAGACGATTGGAGCATAGCGTCGCAGTTACCATATAACCATTAATTGCAAATAAACGCCCACGTAACATCTTACAATATATTAGTATTGATTAATGGAAATACAAGACACGCTCCACGACCTGTAATCATTTCTAATCATCAACATCCTTAGACTGTGTGGGTGTGCAGCACATTCTAAGAAAACGCATACTAATAATAATACGATTATCGCATAACCCTTAACATTCTGAATACATTGGAAGGGGTGTTCATCAACCTAGATCTAGAACACCGCATCTGATCAGGATCTATGTTGTTTGTTATGCAGTGTTTTAGCTCAACTATCCGAATAGTAAATAACATAGAGCATGCTCAAACTGCACGTAATGTGTCATCTGAATTGACTCCATGCTGTTTATAAAAGCGAATATACTATATGAAATCTAGCACACTGGGTGGAGATCAGATACATTCGTCTCCGTCTTTGTGCCATGTTCCTGTCATACAAGTATACCATTTTCCAATATCCATTACTGTTAGGGGATCATTGTCTTCAACTCACATTCCGCATACCACACCTTGTATGCTCGCTTCCCACTGGGGTTCATGGCAGTAAGCTAGCCAGATGGCCTAGGAAGGTTGAGGGTTCTACCTGGGTGCTCGTATGTGCCTGCAATGCAGCTCGGAGCGGCGACCGTGGTCTTCCTCCACCAATAATAGTTGAAGAGTCGCCATATTATGTAGACTGTTTTTAGACTTTGTAGGCGTCTTTAGACCTCAAAAACGAACACAACATTTATTTTATAAACATTGTGGTTGCATTGAGCTAAGGACCAAATCTCAATCAATTCGTCAGATGGGTAGATACGTATAACAATAGTGAGTATATTGGATTACAAAGCAACTGTTCACATGTTGCCTATTATATATACAGGTATAGTTATATATAGTATATATATATATATAGGCTTCCGCTGGAGCCGATACGATTGTGCCATTAGGCAAGGCATTTAAATTCCACATTGCCTCTTTTATCTCCCTCGTGTCGATGGATTTCATCAGGAATGAGGTATCGAGAGTGATTATTATATATTTTGAGAACTTGTTTCGCCATCGAGCTATAATAAATGTGTATAGACTATTGGATTCCCATTGTTCCCATGTTCCCTACTATAGTTACACTTATATATATATATATGCTACCTGTATACTAGTATTAACTGTGTAATATACCAAACTATGCTTATATCGAGTAGGGTGTCACGTGTGCAGCCGGACTCTCGTAGATGGAGATATACTCAATCACTGGAACTGTTACTCCTTGTGATACACTTCTTGAATATAAACACATGTTTGGCGAGTTATACCCATATACCGTCTCCGTGGCCTAGTGGTTAAAGCGTCCGCCTACGGAGCGGGGGGTCGAATGTTCGTCAGGGGTTCGTTCTGATATGGCCGGTTGGTGAGCCGCCAGCTAGTTAAATAATGGTTACCGATTACCTACCAGCACGGCGGCTGGCATACATGCATAGGATTCGGGAAGTACTGATGTTCATAAAAAGAGGTGTATCATAAGTCAGAAATGGCCGGCCCTTTAAATAGGGGTATAAGCGGTTGCCTTACCAATGCAACAACGTTGGAACTTCATAATGTTTTATATTAAATATATTTGTGTTGTTTACGTTTATTTATCGTCACTAGGAGGATAGTGCAATAATACAGACAGAGACCCATTCCAGAATCTCCTCTTGTTCTTTTAAGTGTACGGTGTGAAGCACCGACACGATACCTCGGTTTAAAGTCCCATTTGAACGACTGTTAATTTTATTAGGGTCAAACAGGGGATCGAACCGTCTGCAGATTGAATACATTGTTAGGCTTGTTGATTATGATCCAATTGTCACTATAGCAACTTATTTACTTACTTACTGCCTTTACAGGGTTACATTATCAACGTACCCCTCCATTGCCATCTTTAGCAGGCGGTGACAAAGTTCACATATGCTTTTGTCGTAATGTCACATCAAATTTCAGCGGAGTTTAGCACACTGTGGGAGGTGGATGTATGGTCGAGTTGGTTGCACGATGAATTACAAATACAGGTGTCGTGTGTTTGATGCCACTGTAATGAGGAGCATTAGTCAGTCATTACACCTGAATACTACTAAATTAGAGGTCATTTTAATTGGTTTCTTCTGATTTTATAGTTGTTTCCACATGCTATCCATTTTATAGTTGTTTCCACATGCTATCCATTTTATAGTTGTTTCCACATGCTATCCATTTTATAGTTGTTTCCACATGCTATCCATTTTATAGTTGTTTCCACATGCTATCCATTTTATAGTTGTTTCCACATGCTATCCATTTTATAGTTGTTTCCACATGCTATCCATTTTATAGTTGTTTCCACATGCTATCCATTTTATAGTTGTTTCCACATGCTATCCATTTTATAGTTGTTTCCACATGCTATCCATTTTATAGTTGTTTCCACATGCTATCCATTTTATAGTTGTTTCCACATGCTATCCATTTTATAGTTGTTTCCACATGCTATCCATTTTATAGTTGTTTCCACATGCTATCCATTTTATAGTTGTTTCCACATGCTATCCATTTTATAGTTGTTTCCACATGCTATCCATTTTATAGTTGTTTCCACATGCTATCCATTTTATAGTTGTTTCCACATGCTATCCATTTTATAGTTGTTTCCACATGCTATCCATTTTATAGTTGTTTCCACATGCTATCCATTTTATAGTTGTTTCCACATGCTATCCATTTTATAGTTGTTTCCACATGCTATCCATTTTCAATCGTGTCCAAATCTTATAATTAATAAACTATTAAATGTCGACATCTATCCTACCGCATGTCCAATGGGTAATCGAATGGGTAGATTACGGTAAAGCTTAGTTATCAATTATGTAACATGATTTTGATAAAATTATAGTTATCCTACCGTAACATCTGGTTAGAATATGACAGAAAAAACAGAATAATCCAACTAAAAGGACCAATATACATTACGGGATAAATCAGACTTTATCTGCCAAGAGAGGTAATAGACCAACACTGTTGCTCATTATATTCATAGTATATCGGAGTGGACAATAAAGTGAGGTATGACAGAATCAGGGATACCTCTGTAAGTGGTGGTGTCTTCTGTGTGGGAGCGACGATATATTACCACTTAGAATAATCAGTATTCAAGTCATAGAATAATTTTAAAATGTTTCACCAAGCATAGGTTCATGTTTATGGCAAAATACTGAATATCATTGGACATATGTTATCACCGTGACGGTAAACGGTGTATATTGCGTCCCAGCTTACGTTGTTCTTATAAGATTGTGTGTGTAAAATTGCACGATATGAGATATATATTTTGAACTCATAAACTAACAGTTATACCAACGTTTGATATATATCTCATATTGTGCAATAAAATGCTTACACACAGACTCTTATATAATTATAACCAATACAAATATATTCATTAATAACAGATTACATACAAAATCTTAACACATGAACAATTATAACCCTTAATTCAAGCATATACTCATTTGTGAGTTGCAATAAATGTTATTCTGTGAAAACATAACGAAACTTATGTTGTAAGTATGAGTGTGTGAGTTTAGTGTAACATATGGTATAAATGTTATTTTGTGAGTTCAATGTAACACATGTTATAAATGTTATTTTGTGAGCTTAATGTAACATATGTGATAAATATTGTTTTGTGAGTTTAATGTAACATATGTTATAAATATTATTTTGTGAGTTTAATGTAACATATGTTATAAATATTATTTTGTGAGTTCAATGTAACATATGCTATTAATGTTAGATTGTTTAATCATCTCTATCAAGTGTTCATAGTTGAACACTTGTTGATCAATGCGGTTACTGTACACTATTCATATTCACCAAATCAAGATCAAAGACAAATCATAACGAACAGAGAATAGATTAGTGTGAGCGGGCCGTAATTGCAAGTGGGAAACAAGTAGGTAATTGACAAATAGCGTTCTCTGTATGGACTGACTACAGTAAGTACAGACATCAGGCGAGGCTTAGCACTAATGGTTATTATGTAACGAGAAATTTGCATTTCCAAGTTCAATCCGAACCTCACTTGATTATGGACCGACGGTGTATCGATAAGCAAAACCAATCATGAAGTTTGCTTTACATGACTATACAAGGCAAGACAGGAATATTAATATTGACTTAGTCATTGGACCAATGCTGACAAGCTTTGTCGTACCAATAATAATACATGACTATACAAGGCAAGACAGGAATATTAATATTGACTTAGTCATTGGACCAATGCTGACAAGCTTTGTCGTACCAATAATAATACATGACTATACAAGGCAAGACAGGAATATTAATATTGACTTAGTCATTGGACCAATGCTGACAAGCTTTGTCGTACCAATAATAATACATGACTATACAAGGCAAGACAGGAATATTAATATTGACTTAGTCATTGGACCAATGCTGACAAGCTTTGTCGTACCAATAATAATACATGACTATACAAGGCAAGACAGGAATATTAATATTGACTTAGTCATTGGACCAATGCTGACAAGCTTTGTCGTACCAATAATAATACATGACTATACAAGGCAAGACAGGAATATTAATATTGACTTAGTCATTGGACCAATGCTGACAAGCTGTGTATGTCAATATTAATATGGTTGTTGAGTTAGTACTCGGCTATCTAGGACAATGCACGTGTATAGTACATATATTATCGTTTGTGACGCATATTTGTAAATTGACAATGGACGTATCGGCATTGATTGCATATAACGTATTGGCAACGTTAACAACGTTAACAACGTATAGCGTCACGTATTTGTATTATACTATGTATGAGACATTTATTTTTTAATACCATACTAAAATAATTATCTAAGCCATATTACATTTCAAGTACATCCAATTACGTTTTTAAATAATATCTGATGCAAAACAAATTATTGACTGAAGCTTTGTACTGAAGTGGATTCCAAATTGCAAAAGAATGCTAAGTAATTGATTGGACAAAACTACACGAGAATCAATTATGCTCTAGTAGTTCATGTTAAGAAGTCCATGAAATATATCCGAGGATATTGGAACATTTGTAAATGTCTAAGTACATTAGGATTAGTCAAAACTTTGAAAAATCAATTCGAGCTGATGCTTACTTCATCTGGACAAGACATCTAACTATAATTTGCTTAAGTCGAACAAATACGAACTAAATATGGTTAGGAATATTATGTTTAATGACTCACCTACTTGAGAGTTCAGACTGTAATACATATAAAGGTTAATTGTTTCTTATAAATCTAGTCACTTCTAATACAGTTCTACCATTCTTTCATCTTAGTAACAAGTTCCAATACCATGTGACAATCTCTTGCAATCAAGTGTAGCTGTATCACCAACTTCTGTTCAAACACTCACAATTTCTATGAATGTTGTTAGTATGCAAATTAACTTGTTACAAAACCAGTATCAAACGTTTAAATACATACATCCAGAATGTTAATGTGCTTGTATATAATCGTATTGTGTTGTTACTATGCAACTTAACTTATCAACTTGCAGTATCAAGCGTTTCAGTACAGACATCCAGAATTTCAATGTGCTTGAATATAATCGTATTTTGAATGTAGAATGTAATCATATACAAATAGCAGAAAGTAATGCTATACAAAGAGCAGAAGGTAATGCTGCACAAACAGTAGATAGTTATGCTGCACAAACAGCAGAAAGTAATGCTGCACATACAATAGAAGGTAATGCTGCACAAACAGCAGCAAGTAATGCTGCACAAACAGCAGAAAGTAATGCTGCACAAACATCAGCAAGTAATGCTACACACACAGCAGAAAGTAATACTGCACAAACAGCAGAAAGTAATGCTGCACAAACAGCAGAATGTAATGCTGCACAAACAGCAGAAAGTAATGCTGCACAAACAGCAGAAAGTAATGCTGCACAAACAGCAGAAAGTAATGCTGCACAAACAGCAGAAAGTAATGCTGCACAAACAGCAGAGAATAATGCTGCTCAAACAGCAGAGAGTAATGCTGCACAAACAGCAGAAAGTAATGCTGCACAAACAGCAGAACGTAATGCTGCACAAACAT
The DNA here is from genome assembly GCA_014843695.1 of Archivesica marissinica. Lineage (NCBI taxonomy): Eukaryota > Metazoa > Mollusca > Bivalvia > Venerida > Vesicomyidae > Archivesica > Archivesica marissinica. Next base: position 4,024,756 of record CM026389.1, on the reverse strand, counting down.
CAGCAAGTAATGCTACACACACAGCAGAAAGTAATACTGCACAAACAGCAGAAAGTAATGCTGCACAAACAGCAGAATGTAATGCTGCACAAACAGCAGAAAGTAATGCTGCACAAACAGCAGAAAGTAATGCTGCACAAACAGCAGAAAGTAATGCTGCACAAACAGCAGAAAGTAATGCTGCACAAACAGCAGAGAATAATGCTGCTCAAACAGCAGAGAGTAATGCTGCACAAACAGCAGAAAGTAATGCTGCACAAACAGCAAGAAAGTAATGCTGCACAAACAGCAGAAAGTAATGCTGCACAAACAGCAGAAAGTAATGCTGCACAAACAGCAGAAAGTAATGCTGCACAAACAGCAGAAAGTAATGCTGCACAAACAGCAGAAAGTAATGCTGCACAAACAGCAGAAAGTAATGCTGCACAAACAGCATCAAGTAATAGAAACTAATGCTGCACAAACAGCAGAAAGTAATGCTGCACAAACAGCAGAAAGTAATGCTGCACAAACAGCAGAGAGTAATGCTGCACAAACAGCAGAAAGTAATGATGCACAAACAGCAGAGAGTAATGCTGCTCAAACAGCAGAGAGTAATGCTGCACAAACAGCAGAAAGTAATAGAAATTAATGCTGCACAAACAGCAGAAAGTAACGCTGCACAAACAGTAGAAAGTAATGCTATACAGACAGTAGAAAGGAAATATGTTGCTACAATATGGCGGACATACTTATAATTCCAGCAGCCATTTGCAATTGTTATCGTTAGTGAGCTTTCGGAGAACAGTAATTATTGTTCCTAGTCCTGTTTAAGCAACACATATATTAATAATCATCATTCTAGCATCAAAGCTGACTGATTAAACCTAGAGAAGAGAGGTAATTGCGCCTGGAGAGGTAATTACAAGTGGTACTTCACAAGCAACTTCCAATTGCTCGGAAATGGAAGGATTTGGGGTTTTTCAATAATTAATTGGCAGAATTTGCTACACTTATCGTTATGATGTGTTTGTTAGAAGAGACCAGTCTTTATTGAATAGGCGTATAATGAGAGACAATACTGGTTTTTCTATTACCTCCCTTGACACATAAATTCCGATTTATCCTGACATGTATATTGGTCCATTTAGTTGGAATGCTTTGCTTTTACTGTTTATTTCTAACTAGATATTGCGGATGGATAACTATAATTGTATAAGAATAATTTTAATACATTGATACCCAATTTTGCTCAGTACAATCTATATTGGATATGCTGTAGGATATATGCGAGATGCAATAATTTAACCGTTATAAGATGAGAAAACGGATGTAATTGGATACCGTGTGTTTCAATGGAAACAACGATAACAATAGAGGACACCAATTAACAGGACTAACTATACTGGAACTTTGACTATATAGACATTTTGGTTATCGTATACGAATAGCAGACAGTAATGCTATACAAAGAGCAGAAGGTAATGCTGCACAAACAGCAGATAGTTATGCTGCACAAACAGCAGAAAGTAATGCTGCACAAACAGCAGAACGTAATGCTGCACAAACATCAGCAAGTAATGCTACACACACAGCAGAAAGTAATACTGCACAAACAGCAGAAAGTAATGCTGCACAAACAGCAGAATGTAATGCTGCACAAACAGCAGAAAGTAATGCTGCACAAACAGCAGAAAGTAATGCTGCACAAACAGCAGAAAGTAATGCTGCACAAACAGCAGAAAGTAATGCTGCACAAACAGCAGAGAATAATGCTGCTCAAACAGCAGAGAGTAATGCTGCACAAACAGCAGAAAGTAATGCTGCACAAACAGCAGAACGTAATGCTGCACAAACATCAGCAAGTAATGCTACACACACAGCAGAAAGTAATACTGCACAAACAGCAGAAAGTAATGCTGCACAAACAGCAGAATGTAATGCTGCACAAACAGCAGAAAGTAATGCTGCACAAACAGCAGAAAGTAATGCTGCACAAACAGCAGAAAGTAATGCTGCACAAACAGCAGAAAGTAATGCTGCACAAACAGCAGAGAATAATGCTGCTCAAACAGCAGAGAGTAATGCTGCACAAACAGCAGAAAGTAATGCTGCACAAACAGCAGAAAGTAATGCTGCACAAACATCAGCAAGTAATGCTACACACACAGCAGAAAGTAATACTGCACAAACAGCAGAAAGTAATGCTGCACAAACAGCAGAAAGTAATGCTGCACAAACAGCAGAAAGTAATGCTGCACAAACAGCAGAAAGTAATGCTGCACAAACAGCATCAAGTAATAGAAACTAATGCTGCACAAACAGCAGAAAGTAATGCTGCACAAACAGCAGAAAGTAATGCTGCACAAACAGCAGAGAGTAATGCTGCACAAACAGCAGAAAGTAATGATGCACAAACAGCAGAGAGTAATGCTGCTCAAACAGCAGAGAGTAATGCTGCACAAACAGCAGAAAGTAATAGAAATTAATGCTGCACAAACAGCAGAAAGTAACGCTGCACAAACAGTAGACAGTAATGCTATACAGACAGTAGAAAGGAAATATGTTGCTACAATATGGCGGACATACTTATAATTCCAGCAGCCATTTGCAATTGTTATCGTTAGTGAGCTTTCGGAGAACAGTAATTATTGTTCCTAGTCCTGTTTAAGCAACACATATATTAATAATCATCATTCTAGCATCAAAGCTGACTGATTAAACCTAGAGAAGAGAGGTAATTGCGCCTGGAGAGGTAATTACAAGTGGTACTTCACAAGCAACTTCCAATTGCTCGGAAATGGAAGGATTTGGGGTTTTTCAATAATTAATTGGCAGAATTTGCTACACTTATCGTTATGATGTGTTTGTTAGAAGAGACCAGTCTTTATTGAATAGGCGTATAATGAGAGACAATACTGGTTTTTCTATTACCTCCCTTGACACATAAATTCCGATTTATCCTGACATGTATATTGGTCCATTTAGTTGGAATGCTTTGCTTTTACTGTTTATTTCTAACTAGATATTGCGGATGGATAACTATAATTGTATAAGAATAATTTTAATACATTGATACCCAATTTTGCTCAGTACAATCTATATTGGATATGCTGTAGGATATATGCGAGATGCAATAATTTAACCGTTATAAGATGAGAAAACGGATGTAATTGGATACCGTGTGTTTCAATGGAAACAACGATAACAATAGAGGACACCAATTAACAGGACTAACTATACTGGAACTTTGACTATATAGACATTTTGGTTATCGTATACGAATAGCAGAAAGTAATGCTATACAAAGAGCAGAAGGTAATGCTGCACAAACAGCAGATAGTTATGCTGCACAAACAGCAGAAAGTAATGCTGCACAAACAATAGAAGGTAATGCTGCACAAACAGCAGCAAGTAATGCTGCACAAACAACAGAAAGTAATGCTGCACAAACAGCAGAACGTAATGCTGCACAAACATCAGCAAGTAATGCTACACACACAGCAGAAAGTAATACTGCACAAACAGCAGAATGTAATGCTGCACAAACAGCAGAATGTAATGCTGCACAAACAGCAGAAAGTAATGCTGCACAAACAGCAGAAAGTAATGCTGCACAAACAGCAGAAAGTAATGCTGCACAAACAGCAGAAAGTAATGCTGCACAAACAGCAGAAAGTAATGCTGCACAAACAGCAGAAAGTAATGCTGCACAAACAGCAGAGAGTAATGCTGCACAAACAGCAGAGAATAATGCTGCTCAAACAGCAGAGAGTAATGCTGCACAAACAGCAGAAAGTAATGCTGCACAAACAGCATCAAGTAATAGAAACTAATGCTGCACAAACAGCAGAAAGTAATGCTGCACAAACAGCAGAAAGTAATGCTGCACAAACAGCAGAAAGTAATGCTGCACAAACATCAGAAAGTAATGCTGCACAAACAGCAGAAAGTAATGCTGCACAAACAGCAGAAAGTAATGCTGCACAAACAGCATCAAGTAATAGAAACTAATGCTGCACAAACAGCAGAAAGTAATGCTGCTCAAACAGCAGAATGTAATGCTGCACAAACAGCAGAAAGTAATGCTGCACAAACAGCAGAAAGTAATGCTGCACAAACAGCAGAGAGTAATGCTGCACAAACAGCAGAAAGTAATGCTGCACAAACAGCAGAGAGTAATGCTGCTCAAACAGCAGAGAGTAATGCTGCACAAACAGCAGAGAGTAATGCTGCACAAACAGCATCAAGTAATAGAAATTAATGCTGCACAAACAGCAGAAAGTAACGCTGCACAAACAGTAGAAAGTAATGCTATACAGACAGTAGAAAGGAAATATGTTGCTACAATATGGCGGACATACTTATAATTCCAGCAGCCATTTGCAATTGTTATCGTTAGTGAGCTTTCGGAGAACAGTAATTATTGTTCCTAGTCCTGTTTAAGCAACACATATATTAATAATCATCATTCTAGCATCAAAGCCGACTGATTAAACCTAGAGAAGAGAGGTAATTGCGCCTGGAGAGGTAATTACAAGTGGTACTTCACAAGCAACTTCCAATTGCTCGGAAATGGAAGGATTTGGGGTTTTTCACTAATTAATTGGCAGAATTTGCTACACTTATCGTTATGATGTGTTTGTTAGAAGAGACCAATCTTTATTGAATAGGCGTATAATGAGAGACAATACTGGTTTTTCTATTACCTCCCTTGACACATAAATTCCGATTTATCCTGACATGTATATTGGTCCATTTAGTTGGAATGCTTTGTTTTTACTGTTGTTTTCTAACTAGATATTGCGGATGGATAACTATAATTGTATAAGAATAATTGTAATACATTGATACCCAATTTTGCTCAGTACAATCTATATTGAATATGCTGTAGGATATATGCGAGATGCAATAATTTAACCGTTATAAGATGAGAAAACGGATGTAATTGGATACCGTGTGTTTCAATGGAAACAACGATAACAATAGAGGACACCAATTAACAGGACTAACTACTGGAACTTTGACTATATAGACATTTTGGTTATCGTATACGAATACGATTAGCGCAGAGGTTAACGCGCTCGCTTCTCACGAATGCAACACGGGTTCGATCCTCAGACCGGGAAGTATGTGAGATGGTACGGTGGTCACCAGATCGGGCAGGTGGGTTTTCTCCGGATCCTTCGGTTTCCCTCCCACAAAAATGACCACATATACGCTTTCATCCGCTCCAAAGAGAGTGAGTGATTAATACAAGTTGTTCAAACTTGCTTCGCAATCGTTGTAAAATAAATAAAGTTTAAATTAAGTCCGTGAGTGACGTTAGCTGATATATAGCTTACACTAATATACTCAACGCTTCCTTTTATTTTATGATTACCAATGACTTTGGCTAATATATCACCGTATCCGAGGCCTAGTGGTTAAGGCGTCCGCCTACGGAGCGGGAGTTCGAAGGTTCGAACCTCGTCACGTGTTCGTTCTGATATGGCCCGTTGGCGAGCCGACAGCTAGTTAAATAATGATTACCGATTGCCTGGCGCCTGGCATGCAAGCATAGGATTCGGAGATACTGATGTTCATAAAGCGAGGTGTCTCATAAGTCATAAATGGCTGGCCCTTTGAATATAATAAGCTATAATTAACACTCTATACTATTTGTTTTCCAATTGTATTAATTTTGACTGCCTCAGTCGGGAGTATCATTGCTCTCAAATACACAACCGCACAACCACTTCAGTTAGTTTGAACGTCCGTGATAAGAAATAGTTCCGGTATAATATTCAAGTAAGTTTCTGTTTGCTGTCAAAATTAAAAACTACAGACAAATCAAATTCATTATAATATATTACTTAATAATTAACTGTTCATGATTGTCAGAAATTAACTAACATGCAAAAGTACGTCTAACCGAGCAGGAATACGAAATGCAACCGGTGGCAGAAACAATGCAATATTTCACTGTTTCAAAGCGGCGGTGTAAGATGGAGTTTTCATTTATTGAGAAAACTCAACCATCAAGTGGAAACCATAAACGAAATACACAATGTGTGTCGTGTATTATGACGATTACACATAACCACGTATGATATATACCATGATAACAAGCCTAAATCAAATATATAAACACGTTATTTCTAACATCTACATATCTCGTCATCCCACTTGTGTGGTCGCATTAAACTTAAGTCTAGCCTTAATCGTGTGTCTCTAATACATTCGTTCTGGGAACTTGAATCCATTTGCTGAACGATTCAGAAGGCAGTATGTTATACGATCCAAATAATTGTGGTCTTGGGAAATAGAGCAGTGCCATGCCCTGCTGAGACACCGTTATGTGATGTATAGGTTCACTAGTAGACGGTCTACCTTATATATCTTAGTAATCAATAACAATTTGGAAAGGAAAGTTCAAACCAATGAGAGATACTACTTGTGCGTTATATTACCTCCCTTGACATATAATGTCCGATTTATCCCGAAATGGATATTGATAATTTTATTTGGAATCCTATGTACTGATCTAAACGTATGTTGCTATGTCATTTTATCAAAATCATGTTAATCTATCGTTGATCAATTTTAACAGTAAAGTATCCGTTGGATATATTGTTTACGAGATTTTTCGAGATTTAATAAATTAATCATTATATGGTGAGAAAACGGATAGCATGTGGTGCAAAGGAAACAACAATAAAAACAGAGGAAACCAATTAAGAGGACCAAACGACTCGTATGAGTATTCAGGGACAGTAACAGATTAATGTGTCTCATTCCATTAATATATAAATAAATTATATAATTTACCAAGAAAAATGCTGTGTAGCATAACAGAGGCAACAGCCAGCAGCCGAGTAGATAATTAGTGTCGTTAAATTAAATGCGACTGTTCATCGACTGTATGATTAATTTCCACAAAGTGGCGCCTCCGTTGTGTAATGCATACGCGCCACTGACCGCCTCACGCAGCAGCAGTGTAGGCTGCTTGACACTTCTGATTGTCGAACTTGTGAGAAGGGGCGCACGCTCCAGCATTGATGTTCTATAGAAGTGGTTGAGGTGCGGACTGACTCTGAAGCGACCTAGACGACCATATGTAGAAATGTCAGATCCGTGTATATGCAGCGGGACGACCAACAGTGAAGAGTGTCCTGAAATTGACAAGTATTCGAAGAAGTAACTTCGCAGGACGTGTCACCCTGCATGGAAAGAGGAAACCACCTCGTTGTGTCTACTAGACCTGGATCGTCGTAGACGATTAAGCTACTTAGACACATGCAGACGCACATATGTATCGGCGATGGCGACTTTAAACAAACGTAGATAGTAGTAATACATACGTGTTGTACGTGTTGTACGTGTTGTACGTGTTGAGTACAAACCAAGCCAGAGCAAAGATGGATGTGTCCTTAGTCAAGTCAAGACACTTAAATCCGCAGTACCTCTTTTCTCTTCACCATGGCGTTGGAATCCATCTAGAATGATGTCTAGAGAGGGTGTTTAATTAACACATGTTGTAAGAACTGGTCTCGGAATGGAACTAAAAGAAAATGGAATTGAATACTATTCCTATTTCCCAATATATTTCAAATTAGTTTAGTTTATTGGCATTATCAGCAATACATTGCCTTTGGCCAATTACATAAGTATAAATTATGGCAAAGACTTACACACATAAATACATACATACATACACATGTTAAGAAACAGTGATCTTATCTAGGGTATTTGTTCTTAGTAACATAGATTCCTTTATATACATAGATAGTTTTAACAATTCTATTTTATTCTTAGAAGACATGATATTATTGAATTTCTGTACACACGGCCACGATATATTACCAAGGTATTTAGTTCTTAAACTTGTGTATCTCGTACAACATAGCAACAAGTGATACTCCGAATCAACCGACTTTTGGTTACATAGTTTACATAATCGATTTTCTCTTTCTATAACATTATATCTACCAAATTCAATTTCTAAAGTGTGTGAACATAATCTTAAGCATGTGAAACACTTTCGTAAGTCATCACTAACAATCGTATCAATATATTCTTCAAAAATAATTCAAATTAATTATGTCGCTAATTTCATAAAATTAACTACCTTTATTAGAGTATGTACATTTGTATAATTACAAATGTCGTCGTTTCCAACCAATTGTCATAACTGCATCGCAACTGAATGCTTAAATTATAAAATCGTCATAATAGAACAAAATTGACAATCACACACAGGGCATTGTACTTCCATTATAAATTGTTATATTACGTAAAGAGAAGAATTTATTGAAGTGTTTCTGAAAATATGAGTTTGCAATTACAATACAAAGGAGCCTCAATGGTTAAATTGATGTGGTGTTCGCATCGTAACTAAGTCTTGTGCGTGAGTTAGAGCCGCGCAAGAACCACCATGCTGGCGTCGTTTAATTAGTAAGGTAGTGGAAGTCGTGACAGCATAGTGCTAGCGTGTTAGTTTCAGGTGAGAATCGTCCGCAGTTCGAGTCCCGCTGAAGCCCATTGTGACATTAGGCAAGGCATTTAAATTCCACATTGCTTCTTCTCTCTCCCTCGTGGCGATGGATTACATCCGGAATGAGGTATCGGGAGCGATTAATATAAGTTGCAAGAACGTGTTTCGTAATCGAGCTAAAATAAATCTGTTTAAACTAAATAAGATATGCCCACACATGTACTTTATCTCTCCGTCAGTGCCATGGGTTCCATCAATAATGAGGTTTCTATAACTATTATCCTTCAGTTGCAAGAACTAGTATCGCAATTGAGCTAAGAATGTGCACAAACTAACACCGTGAAATTAATTCCATATCGAATTCCATTTGTTCAATTTGACAACATGTTCCAGTTTTAATATGGAATGTGAACTGTAAAAATCAACATATTGACATTGACGAGAGGAATAAACGTGATACGATCAACGTCTGTAATAAATATTGGGAAGAAGGTTATGCGGGCATTCATCGAAATATATGCATCTTCACTTAAGAGCAATAGGATACAATATTACACGATATGTGTATTGATAATGCTGCCCGTCTTGCATTTTGCAGATTTTCGGGACATCTTTATATTGACTTATTCAGTGTTGATTGATTGTAAGCTCGTTCCATGCACTGAGTTGAATATTAGGGCATGCACACACAGAACAATCGGAAGTCGTAATAGCGCAGTGGTAGCGCGTTCGCTTCAGGTGCGAAAGGCCTGGAGTTCGAACCTCACTGCAGCCATTACGATTGTACCCTTAGGCAAGGCATTTAAATTCCACATTCTTCTCTCTCCTTCATGGCGATGGATTCCATCAGGAATGAGGTCTCGAGAGTGATTAATATAAGTTGAAAGAACTTGTATTCGCAACCGAGCTAAAATAAATTTGTATAAACAGAACAATACCAATATATGCATTATCGAACTAAATACATATGCTATATATATATTACCTGTTGTTGTTTACGTTTATTTATCGTCGCTACCGGTTGCCCATATGAGTGACGCCTTCTGAAGAGATTAGTCATTTTAGAGTGTTTGAGGATAGTGCAATGATACAGACAGATACCCATTCCAGAGTCTCCTGTGGTTCTTTTACGTGCACAGTGTAAACCACCGATAATATACCTCTGTTTAAAGTCCCATCTGAAAGACTGTTAATTTTATTATAGTAAGACAGGTGATCGAACCTGCGATCCCTGGATTACCAGTCCGTTAACCAATGGACTGCAGATTCGTCTGTTACATTACCCTGAGTACACACTTACTATCTGTGTATCGTGTTATTGTAGTAAATTAATATCTATATATGGGGTCATTGTAGAACATGTCTCTCTATGGCGTTTGTGTTATAAATAACTATATATTGCGTTATTGCAGTAATGACCTATCCATGATGTTTTTGAAGTAATTATCAATATAAATCCGTATTGATGATGATGATGTACGTTTATTTATCGTCGCCACCGCATAAATGCATTTGTGCGACTGGTTTCTCTACGGTGTTTATGTCGACATCTCTAAGTTGTTTGTGTTGACAGCTGTGAAGGCATCTTCGTTCTTCGCAGGGTGACAAGTCTTGTTTCCTCTTTCGAATGGGTCCTTTGTAGGGCCACATCCTCCACGAGTTGTCAGCTCACAACAGCAATAATGGTTCCGGTTTCTTCCCTGGGGTCCTCACGCCATCAAGAAGTCAGCGTCCCACCGTCTTCCTTGAAGGAGATCGCTCCCCTTGAAGGAGCCGGCTAAATGAATCAGCTATCCGTCGTCTCCAGCACTAAGTGGTGCTGTCTCGCCAAGTAGGTTAGTTAAATCCGTATTGTGGTAAAGTCATATCTTTAGTATTATTGTAGTAAATACCTATGCATGGTGTAATTGTAGAAAATACCAATCTATGGCGCTATTGTGTCTATTGCAGTTTAGCAATTGACGTATGTTACATAATGTATTTATTTGCGTTGTAATAGTGCATGACCGCACACACAATACATATTTGTGGCGTTATTGTAGTAAATACTTATATCTGACATCGTATCTAAATTCGAGCTTAGCAATTAACATTTGTTAAATAATTATTTACTTGCGTTATATCCAAATAGAAACAAGAAAATAATCAGCTTCTATGAAATTGATAATAAAATACTAATAACGGATAGTATACGGTATCCGGTAATTAGATTCCCCGTTGTTTATCACCTTCCGAAAGTGTTCCTAGCGGATGAATATTTAATACTAAAAGTTAGGTAATGCATACAGTTTGCAGACTAACGGCCAAGATGTTACTCTATTTAAGAGAGTCGAATATTAACGATATTAGAAATATGTTCTCGTAATAATACTAGCACGAGCTAAGTGTGTGGGGACGGGTGGGTGTACACTAGGATATAATGTTATTCATTAATTATAGGCAATACACATTAAACATTAGACCAGAGTTCGAGCCCCACTGGAGCCGTTACGAGTGTGCTCTTATGTAAGGCATTTAAATTCCACATGCCTCTTCTCTCTCCCTCGTGTCGATGGATTCCATCAGGAATGAGGTCTCGAGAGTGATTAATATAAGTTATAAGAACTTGTTTCGCAATCGACCTAAAATAACTGTGTATAAACTAAAACACATTAGTCCACATTGGCTCTTCTCTTTCATGCATGACGGTAGATTCCAGCAGGAATGTAGTATTGATTCTATTAACGGTGTAAGCACTTGTTTTGCAATCGAGTTGAAATAAATGTGTATAATATTTATTATTAAAATTAGTTTTATACAAATTTATTTTAGCTCGATAGCTAAACAAGTTTTTCAATTTTATTAATAAGTGGCATGCCTACAGCTGGGCGCGAACTCCGAGCCGTTCGCGCCAGAAGCGAACGCGTATCTCAGCACTATCAGGACTACCACTGATATTACCTAAGTTTTCAGCTGAAAAAATATTAAATGTGAAATGCCACTGATCAATGTATGTGATATATATTTTTTTCGCCGGTTCTATTAATTGTTGATAAGAAATACTATGTCGAAATGGCATACGCGTCACAGCGAATATATTGCACATGTCGCATCCGCGCTTCAGTTGTTCAGTGGCACATTTTGAGATCCAACAATCTCGGATTCGATAAACAAGACTCATACTTATTGACTAGAACATATTTACCACTTAGGTAAGCGAAAGCCTGACCTGGAAAACATGTCTCGCTTCCCACGTGCAGTTTCACATACAATGCATTGATTTTCCTACACATATATGCATTCTATAGATCAGATTCATATTACATACTCCAAATACAGATTGCATGAAATTAATTTCAATGTATTGTTTGTTTTACGTTTATTTATTGTCGCTACTGGTTGCCCATATGAGCAACGCCTCCTGAAGAGATTAGTCATTTTAGATTTTTGGAGGATAGTGCAATGATACAGACATAAACCCATTCCAGAATCTCTTCTGGTTATTGTACGTGCACGGTGTACAGCACCGACACGAGGCCTCAGTGTAACGTCCAATCTGAAAGATTGTTAATTTTATTAGGGTTTAGTTTATACAAATTTATTTTAGCTCGATTGCGAAAAAAGTTCGTTCAACTTATATTAATCACATCTCGAGACCTCATTCCTGATGGAATCCATCGCCACGAGGGAGAAAAGAGGCAACGTGGAATTTAAATGCCTTGCCTAAGGACACAATCGTAACGGCTCCAGCGGGGCTCGAACTCCAGAGGTATTTCAAGAAAAACAAACCGAGAACTTATCAAACGTGTATGCACATGGTAAATACTTGAATCCACAGTTTCTCATTCCAATAAAACAATTATTTATTTAAGAAATACAATTAAGTTTGTCATTCAGTTATTTATTGGTGAATACAACATGGTTTGGAGTTCTGATGCGTAGGAACACACATGGCGTGCCTGAGTGGTTAGTTCTGGAGCTCAGAACGACACACCATGCTTTATTCGACTTTAAGTAACGCAAATACGAATCATATTTCGATTCTATAATGACCAACATATCTAAATAAATCGGTGGTGTTATTGTTTAGGTAGCATACATCACAAAACTGCTAGTAAAATGACGCCACGCTTGACAACACACGCTAAACCATGGTTTATTGTAGATGTAATCACGATAACTTCCTTCTTTACGAATACAGACACAACACCCAAATGCATGTATGCGGTGGCGACTTTAACTATTCTTATTAGTCAGTCAGACAGACACAACCACTAGTCATGTTAGAATATATCTTCAATAGTATATATATACAGGAGACGCATTGTCTGAGTAATGAACGTTATGGAATGTATTTAATAAGGTATGTAACTGTAAGTAGCTGTTACGATGCCGACTGCAATTCCTTATTCTTTGTTTTATTGTTGGTTGGGTTCTATTTCGCTATTGGCGTTAATTGTTATGTTGTTGTTGTTGCTGCTGGGTCTATGTACGTCTGTAGATGCGGGCCGTCGTAGATCGATACGAAAATCTAGCAGATATACGGACAATTAGATACAGATGGTGACGAGCTTTGTACGTATGTAGATGCTGGCCGTCGTAGATTGATACGAAAATCTACAGATACACGGATAATTAGATACAGATGGTGATGAGCTTTGTACGTATGTAGATGCGGGCCATCGTAGATTGATACGAAACTCTAACAGATACACGGACAATTAGATACAGATGGTGACGAGCTTTGTACGTATGTTGATACGGGCCGTCGTAGATTGATACGAAAATCTAACAGATACACGGACAATTAGATACAGATGGTGACGAGCTTTGTACGTATGTAGATGCGGACCGTCGTAGATTGATACGAAAATCTACAGATACATAGACTATTAGATACAGATGGTGACGAGATTTTCACAAACCTGTGACGACTTTTATTGCGCATGTCAACTATATAACTGTCTAATAGTCGACCTTTATACAATCGAAAATATAGAACATGAATGTATAGTGCTCGAGTTAATGTTATTATCAATACAGTATGGTCTTGAATGATCTAGACCAGTTATGTACATTCCAGCATCCTATTATAAGACAGCATTAATAAAACATATCAATTCATCCGGGGAAAGTAAAATCAGTATGTCAAAACAAAGTAAATGATATTATGTCGGAAAGATCTTGCTATGATACTGGCATAGTTAAACCACACAAACAAACTGGCATAACTAAACCACCAAACAAACTGGCATAACTAAACCACACAAACAAACTGGCATAACTAAACCACACAAACAAACTGGCATAGCTAAACCACACAAACAAACCGGCATAACTAATCCAACCCCAAACAATATGGCATAGCTAAACCACCCAAACAATATGGCATAACTAAACCACACAAACAAACTGGCATAGCTAAACCACACAAACAAGCTGGCATAGCTAAACCACCCAAACAATCTGGCATGACGAAACCACCCAAACAAACTGGCATAACTAAACCACCCAAACAATCTGGCATAACTAAGCCACCCAAACAGTCTGGCATAACTAAACCACCCAAACAATCTGGCATAGCTAAACCACCCAAACAATCTGGCATAGCTAAACCACCCAAACAATCTGGCATAGCTAAACCACCCAAACAAACTGGCATAGCTAAACCACCCAAACAATCTGGCATAGCTAAACCACCCACACAAACTGGCATAACTAAACAACCAAAACAAACTGGCATAGTTAAACCACACAAACAAACTGGCATTGCGAAACCACCTAAACAATCTGGCATAGCTAAACCGCCCAAACAAACTGGCATAACTATACAACCAAAATAAACTAGCATTGTTAAACCACACAAACAAACTGGCATAGCTAAACCACCTAAACAATCTGGCATAGCTAAACCACCCAAACAAACTGGCATAGTTAAACCACCCAAACAAACCGGCATAACTAAACCAACCCCAAACAATAAATGGCATAGCTAAACCACACAAACAATATGGCATAGCTAAACCACCCAAACAATCTGACATAGCTAAACCACACAAACAATCTGGCATAGCTAAACCACCCAAACAATCTGGCATAGCTAAACCACACAAACAAACTGGCATAGTTAAACCACCCAAACAAACCGGCATAACTAAACCAACCCCAAACAATATGGCATAACTAAACCACACAAACAATCTGGCATAGCTAAACCACCCAAACAATCTGGCATAGCTAAACCACCCAAACAAACTGGCATAACTAAACAACCAAAACAAACTGGCATAGTTAAACCACACAAACAAACTGGCATAGCTAAACCACCTACACAATCTGGCATAGCTAAACCGCCCAAACAAACTGGCATAACTAAACAACCAAAACAAACTGGCATAACTAAACCACCAAAACAAACTGGCATAGCTAAACCACCCAAACAAACTGGCATAAATAAACAACCAAAACAAACTGGCATAGTTAAACCACACAAACAAACTGGCATAGCTAAACCACCTACACAATCTGGCATAGCTAAACTGCCCAAACAAACTGGCATAGCTAAACCACCCACACAAACTGCCATAACTAAAACTGTCATCCGCGACCCAGTGTCGCGCATATTGTAGTTGACCATTTTGTTAATCATTGGGCGAAATTAAGACACACACATTGTTTAGCTTAACCTCAATAACTAGTGCAGCATCCATGCTGTCGGTTCTTCGAAGTGGAATTTTATATGACAGTAGCCCAATCGTATATAAATTCATTAATTGAAATGCATACTCCATGATTAGGTTTACTATTTGGTCATTGGCATTTCAGTGTCCCAGTAATTAACACGATGGACTGCGAACCTAGTGATAATATGTTCGATAATGCGCCTGACCCTGATAATGTCAATAGTTTTTAAGATGCTACTAGAAGCCAAGTTATCGGTGCTATACATTTGGCATGTACAATAACCAGGTGATACTTCTGGAATGTATGCTTCTTCGCTATATTCCACTATCCTCCAACATCTAAAATAACTCGTCTCATAATGAGGCGCTACTCATATGGACTACCGTAGCGACGGTAAATAAACTTAAAACACACACTAAAGTACCTATTGACTGTTCAGAGGTTAACACATTGCACAGCGAATCCAGTGATCGAAGGATCGAACACACGTCGGACTAATACGACTAACAGTCGTGCAGATGGAACTGTGCACAGAGGTTTCAAGTGTCTGTGCTATGCATCGGGCATGCATTTAAAGGAGCCAGGGATGCGTCTGGAATAGGTGCGTATTCTGTATTTTGCACTGTCCTCCAAACAATAAAATGGACAAATATGCATCTGGAGGCGTCGCCCCTATTAACCATGGTCGACAATAAAAACACGTATCCGACAAAACAAATTATATTTGGTTGTGAGTGTCTTTATGTTCTGTCCTGCATTACGGAGACATATTTCCATCCAGATTGTAGTGTGACGTATTAGCTGTTATTTAGCACATCGTGCACGTCACGTATCACCTTTGCAACAGCATCCTCTGCTGTTGTTTGACCTGTACCTATTAATGCTTGTGATCATAGAGCAATGTCTGTAACATGGTCTTAATCATGGCCAGACAGCATTCACATCATATTTCAAACTCACGAGCCCCATTTAATAATGAAGGTGCAAACATCCCAATCACCCAATCAATTGGAATGACACATTATAAGGAAACAAAGTGTGCCGGGTACGCAATGAGTTAAAGCATTAGGCGAATAGCTGTATTCAGCACGAACTGTACAACATATCAACATTATTATTAACACATTTCAATTCGATTATTATGTATGTATGTATGTATGTATGTATGTATGTATGTATGTATGTATGTATGTATGTATGTATGTATGTATGTATGTATGTATGTATGTATGTATGTATGTATGTATGTATGTATGTATGTATGTATTGTATTGTATTGTATGTATTGTATTGTATTGTATTGTATTGTATTGTATTGTATTGTATTGTATTGTATTGTATTGTATTGTATTGTATTGTAGTATTGTATTGTATTGTATTGTATTGTATTGTATTGTATTGTATTGTATTGTATTGTATTGTATGTATTGTATTGTATTGTATTGTATTGTATTGTATTGTATTGTATTGTATTGTATTGTATTGTATTGTATTGTATTGTATTGTATTGTATTGTATTGTATTGTATTGTATTGTATTGTATTGTATTGTATTGTATTGTATTGTATTGTATTGTATTGTATTGTATTGTATTGTATTGTTGTATTGTATTGTATTGTATTGTATTGTATTGTATTGTATTGTATTGTATTGTATTGTATTGTATTGTATTGTATTGTATTGTATTGTATTGTATTGTATTGTATTGTATTGTATTGTATTGTATTGTATTGTATTGTATTGTATTGTATTGTATTGTATTGTATTGTATTGTATTGTATTGTATTGTATTGTATTGTATTGTATTGTATTGTATTGTATTGTATTGTATTGTATTGTATTGTATTGTATGTATGTATGTTCCATTAATGTCAAACCCCTTGCGGGGGACCTAGACATGTTTTCCTGGGCATGCTTAGCAGACCATAGCGGTTAACCAGTACTAAGCAATGTGTGTGAGGTGCATTGCTCAATGACACTACATACGTGGCCTGACTGAGTATCGATCCCGGACCGTTCGATTCCAAATCCGACGCTCTACCATTGGACCACGGACGCCACCGTCATCAGTAATCACTGGACTACATCAATTTCAACAGAATCGAGTAACCATAACGAATCCATATTTCTAATTTAAATCCTCCTCCAAAATTGCTATTCAGACTTGTGAAACAACAATCCAATCTTAGAAAAAATATTCGTGACAGATTTCCTATATGAGCTCAGAATGCAATTAACGCAAATAAGAATGGTAGATGTTCTGATTAGTTTGTATTTGTCTGCGATTACATCCGGTTACTCGGATCAGGAGTATTTGTCTGCGATTTCATCCAGTTACTCGGATCAGGAGTATTTGTCTGCGATTTCATCCAGTTACTCGGATCAGGAGTATTTGTCTGCGATTACATCCGGTTACTCGGATCAGGAGTGAACATTGCTTGGATTGTTGCTTATTGTCAGATCATTTTGGAAATAATCGGTACCTATTGTTGTTACTTCTACGTATTTTGTAGATAACTGTGGGAATAAAGAGTAATATTGACTAATTGCAACGCATTGTCAGATAACTGCGGGAAACATGTGTAACATTGACCAATTGCAACGTATTGTCAGATAACTGCGGGATATATGTGTAACATTGACTAATTGCAGCGTAGTGTCAGATAACTGCGGGACATATGTGTAACAGTGACTAATTGCAACGTATTGTCAGATAACTGCGGGACATATGTGTAACAGTGACTAATTGCATCGTATTATCAGATAACTGCGGGACATATGTGTTACAGTGACTAATTGCATCGTACTGTCAGATAACTGCGGGACATATGTGTAACAGTGACTAATTGCAACGTATTATCAGATAACTGCGGGACATATGTGTAACAGTGACTAATTGCATCGTACTGTCAGATAACTGCGGGACATATGTGTAACAGTGACTAATTGCAACGTATTATCAGATAACTGCGGGACATATGTGTAACAGTGACTAATTGCAACGTATTATCAGATAACTGCGGGACATATATGTAACAGTGACTAATTGCAACGTATTGTGAGATAACTGCGGGACATATGTGTAACAGTGACTAATTGCAACGTATTGTCAGATAACTGCGGGACATATGTGTACATTGACAGATTACAACGTATTGTCAGATAACAGCGGGACATATGTGTACATTGACAGATTACAACGTATTGTCAGATAACTGCGGGACATATGTGTACATTGACGGATTGCAACGTATTGTCAGATAACAGCGGGACATATGTGTAACAGTGACTAATTGCAACGTATTGTCAGATAACTGCGGGACATATGTGTAACAGTGCCTAATTGCAACGTATTGTCAGATAACTGCGGGACATATGTGTAACAGTGACTAATTGCAACGTATTGTCAGATAACTGCGGGACATATGTGTAACAGTGACTAATTGCAACGTATTGTCAGATAACTGCGGGACATATGTGTAACAGTGACTAATTGCAACGTATTGTCAGATAACTGCGGGATATATGTGTAACAGTGACTAATTGCAACGTATTGTCAGATAACAGCGGGACATATGTGTAACAGTGACAGATTGCAACGTATTGTCAGATAACTGCGGGACATATGTGTACATTGACAGATTGCAACGTACTGTCAGATAACTGCGGGACATATGTGTAACATTGATATATTGCAACGTATTGTCAGATAACTGTGGGACATATGTGTACATTGACAGATTGCAACGTATTGTCAGATAACTGCGGGACATATGTGTAACAGTGACTAATTGCAACGTATTGTCAGATAACAGCGGGACATATGTTTAAAATTGACAGATTTCAATGTATTGTCAGATAACTGCGGGACATATGTGTAACATTGACAGATTGCAACGTATTGTCAGATAACTGCGGGATTTATACGTGTAACATTGACATATTGCAACGTATTATCAGATAACTGCGGGACCTATGTGTAACATTGACATATTGCAATGTATTGTCAGATAACTGCGGGACATATGTGTACATTGACAGATTGCAACGTATTGTCAGATAACTGCGGGACTGTGTAACATTGACAGATTGCAACGTATTGTCAGATAACTGCGGGACATATGTGTACATTGACAGATTGCAATGTATTGTCAGATAACTGTGGGACATATGTGTACATTGACAGATTGCAACGTATTGTCAGATAACTGCGGGACATATGTGTACATTGACAGATTACAACGTATTGTCAGATAACTGCGGGAAATATGTGTAACATTGACTGATTGCTACGTATTTATGTCAGATAACGTTGGCCAGTGGTCCAGTTGTTAGCATGTTGTACTGCGAATCCAGGTATCGCATGTTCGATCCACCTTTTGACCCTAATAATAGTTACTGTTTTCTTACATATGGGACTTAAAACCGAGGTAGCCTATTGGTGATTTACGCTGTGCACCTATATGAACCAGAGGAGACTCTGGAATGTGTATCTGTCTGTATCATTGTGCTATCCTCCACAAGTCTAAAATTACTAATCTCTTCAGGAGGCATTGTTCATATGAGCATAATATATTCAGGATGCGTCGCTCATATGAGCAACCGGTAGCGACGATAAATACACGTAAGCACACACGAATAATATGTAACTATATGCATTGAGGGAGTGATACGTACTGTCACATATGTTCGGGGACAACGGTAAACTATGCGTGATTGCTACGTATCTGTCAGATAACTGCAGGACTAATGTGTAACAATGAATGACTTCTACGTGATTCCAAGAGAGTGATTACTACATGTGTGGCTGATAACTTGGAGATTAATGGACAACTATAGGAGATATGTCTACGTATATGCAAGATAACTGCGGGGACAATGGGAACCAATGAGTAATTGTTACATGCTTGTCAGATAACAAGTGGACAGTTGTAGTAAAGTGACACATTATATTAAGCAAACATAGACAGAATACACGAGTTGTGAAGCATAATTATGTTAACCATTGTCCTGGCCATAGTGTCCTACCACAAAACTAACAGCAAGCGACACATTGCTAACTCAGCGGAAATCGTATTTCGTCTGATTTTAGGTTAGGTATCATATGTGTGTAGACAATTAATCGTCCTTCAACCAGATATATTATTGTACATGAAAGAGGTAACCTAGTTTCGAATTAGGGGAAGGGTCTACATGGCCGTGTCGTTAATGTCTTTGACTTGAAATCGCTTTAGGTGCGAAAGGTCCGGAGTTCGAGCCCCGCTGGAGCCGTTACGATTGGCACTTAAGCAAGGCATTTAATGTTCACGTTGTCTCTTCTCGCTCCCTCATGACGATGGATCCCATCAGCAATGAGGTCTCGAGAATGATTAATATAAGTTATAAGAACTTGTTTCGCAATCGAGCTAAAATAAATTTGTATAAACTAAAGTCACGTGCTCCTCACCGATGTAGGCTCGAATCTCAATGGGGGTGCCTTACCTCATTCATGTGACGAAGCTATCCAGCTGACTTGCGCAAGGTCGCTGTTTCTACCCGTATGCCCGTTTATGCCTACCCTTGTGCCCGTTTATGCCTACCCGTGTGCCCGTTTATGCCTACCAGTGTGCCCGTTTATGCCTACCCGTGTGCCCGTTATGCCTACCCGTGTGCCCGTTTATGCATACCCGTGTGCCCGTTTATGCTTACCCGTGTGTCCGTTTATGCCTACCCGTGTGCCCGTTTATGCCTACCCGTGTGTCCGTTTATGTCTACCCGTGTGCCCGTTTATGCCTACCCGTGTGTCCGTTTATGCCTACCCGTGTGCCCGTTTATGCCTACCCGTGTGTCCGTTTATGCCTACCCGTGTGCCCGTTTATGCCTACCCGTGTGCCCGTTTATGCCTACCCGTGTGCCCGTTTATGCCTACCCGTGTGCCCGTTTATGCCTACCCGTGTGCCCGTTTATGCCTACCCGTGTGCCCGTTTATGCCTACCCGTGTGCCCGTTTATGCCTACCCGTGTGCCCGTTTATGCCTACCCGTGTGCCCGTTTATGCCTACCCGTGTGCCCGTTTATGCCTGAAATACTACTCGGAATGGCACCCGGTGTCTTCCTCCACAAATAATAGAGTCTCCATTTAACATACGCTGTTAGTTCGATCCCGCTAATAAAATTAACAGTCTTTCAGACGGGACGTTAAACCGAGGTCTCGTATCGGTGCTTTACATCGTGCACGTAAAAGAACCAGAGGAGACTCTGGAATGGGTCTCTGTCTGTATCATTGCACTATCCTCCAAAAATCTAAAATGACTAATCTCTTCAGGAGGCGTCGCTCATATGGGTAACCGGTAGCGATGATAAATAAACGTAAAACACACGCACGCTGTTAGTGCGACTTTAAACCCCGAAACAAACAAAACAAAGTCAATATGTCTAAACTAGAAGATAAAGATGAACGTGGTTTGTTAAAATACGCTAAAGATGATTTACTTAGAGCTACATTGATTTCTTTAGTATTATGGGTTGCTGTGGTATGAAGAAATGGAGTTATGGAGAGAATACAGCGAACACAGATTTGTCTAGTCAGATTAATATTATATATGTTCCCATTTCATTACAAATGTCTTATGCTGGATCTCTCTACTGATACAATTGGCTAATACTTATATTGCAACAAGCCCCATTGCATAATAACAATCTGTTATTAAAATCATGACAGTCATTTTGAACAGGAAAGTGACAAGCCAAAAAAATGAATTTAAAATAGACTTGAGGTATTCCAAATTTACCTGATATAATTTTACTCTTTTTTTGGTTTAAACATATTTATTTTCTATCATGTACATGATTATTTATAACAATTGGAATACGGAATTGGACAGAAGGCTATATAGCTTATGGTTGCCCTCTCCTTCCTAAATAATTTACACAAACAGTTCATAGCATGACTATTTACAAGTTCAATAATACTTTGTGTTATGTATAGGGATGGTGTAATGCTTACAAAGCTTAATTCATGATATCTAAATTAAGTGTATGATACATATAAGAGTATTGAGCTTGAAAAGTTGTGGGGGGAAACACTGAACAGAAAGAAAACCAACAAATGGAAGATGATAAAAAAGACAAAAAAGTATATAAAGAAAGGGAAAATAATTGTAAAGGATGAAATTGAACAACACGCTGCAGTGGCTCTTTGGAAGCGAGAGGCGAGAATCACGACACAAACACGATGCTAATGTGATCCAACATTGCACTAAATGTTCACTTGACTCTTTCTTAAACCCTTAAAGATGACGAGGCCACACGAGAAACACGTGTCACTATACATACACTGACTACAATGCGAACCGGGTTCGATCCTCGGACAGGGCAGTATGTGAGATGGTACGATGGTCGCCAGATCGGACAGGTGGGTTTTCTCCGGGTACTCCGGTTTCCTCCCACATGTATGACCACATATACGCTTGCATCCGAGCCAACGAGAGTGATTAATATAAGTTGTTAAAACTTGCTTCGCAATCGTTGTAAAATAAATAAAGTATAAAAAACAAACAAACTACAATGCAGTGACGAAGCCAATGCGAATCCAATACCTCAGTTTCGGGATTAAACACGTACACATGCAATTAACATTTGATATAGCACCGTATTGTGTGTGTGGGTTTCTTCATTTCTGGTATTGTGTTCAGTCATAATTAGCGTTTAACATCACCGAAAGACAATTGTACGCTTCCGATATCCGACTAGAGCATGTAAATCTCATAGTTTATGCACAGTATCCAAACTTGTATAACAGTAATTGCCACCATCGTTGAGACATTAAAGTGTAGTAGTCCTAGACAATGCAGATGAATCAGATTTGATTATTGGGTAATAGATACGTACATTTGAGAATAATTTACCACAAATATTAGGTAAACCCGATGAAATGAATTAAAATATCAAGGGAATTTACTTTTATATTAGACCTTGAATTGTGCATGATAGTAGCATACGCATTTATTTGCGGTAACACATTTCTGCATGGTGATGTGTTACACTTCCTCTTAACGACATGTATTCGCTAGATTACAATCACATATTGAGACAGATCCATTATCATTCTTGTATCTAACTTGTGTGTAGCATGTATATTTATATAATATTATCTTTCATCATAGCATTTCCGTCGATGAACGTACCCTGATTGCATGTACTTCCGTATGAGGGATTCCAACTAATGGTATGCAACTGACATGTGCACTCAATGATACGGGCATGCGCATTTGCAGTGTTAGGCACCATTCCTCGCGAGAAAAGGCGTGTCTTACAGCTTACGCTGTTCCAAGTATGATCTAATTATCAGAACCCCGCCACACGATAAGTCGCCAATTTGGACTAAATACCCTTTAATTGGAAAGTGTGGTCTATGTTTTGTCTTTGTTACATAGAAAGAATACTTAATGTAAATATATCCACGCACTTTAGACACACTCAATGGAAACGATTGACTCGCTAATCATTCCTTAGCTGTATTTAAGATAATTGCACATACTCTGTATATAGAATATACCCTTTAAAACAAATTATTTTACAATCGAAGCAAGTTCTAACAACTTATATTAATCACTCTCGTTGGCGAGGATGAAAGTGTAAATGTGGTAATTCGTGTGGGAGGAAACCTGAGTACCCAGAGAAAACCTACCTGTCCGATCTGGCGACCACCTTACACTTTCACATAATTGCCGGTCCGAAATATACCCTTTGTTCTCATATACTCATTTAGTGTAGAAGGTTCTCAATGCACAACTCATTCGGATCATATTCATATTACATACAATGTGCATCAACTATTTCAAATTATCCTAAGCC
The DNA here is from genome assembly GCA_014843695.1 of Archivesica marissinica. Lineage (NCBI taxonomy): Eukaryota > Metazoa > Mollusca > Bivalvia > Venerida > Vesicomyidae > Archivesica > Archivesica marissinica. Next base: position 4,000,804 of record CM026389.1, on the reverse strand, counting down.
GTTCAATATTCCCAACAAATGTCCCATTTTGCTTTCCGCCCACATTGACTAGTTGTTCATCATACTCGTATTGCGTACCGGTATTTAATTCGCGGGAGTAATATATTATACATAATTATGTCATAAATAATGTAGAGCTTGTATAATTTAGCTTTTCATATATTATTTTGAGTCCAATACAAAACAGCTATTTATGTATTTTGCTAATTTTGCCTAAAATGTATCGATGATACCGTAATATCTCGCCCTTTGCACATGCGCATCATAAGTTGTGGATGAAACTAAATTAATTTATTCCTACCCTGCAGCATACCATGTTTTATGTGGAAAGAGGCAATGACAGACTGTATTAATGACAGAAATGTATCATCAGAGACAATATTACATCCAGCAGACATGCACACGTCATAAATAAAATGAAATCGCCCTCCTAATAATCGATACATTTACCCAAGACTTGTACTATCGATGATGTTGCATTAATCGTACAGCTATCAGAGACATGCAATCTCTACAGAACTAGATAAAAGTAGATTAGCTCCTGGTGCCTGAGCAAACAATTTGTCTAAAAAGTGATCTACAATATATTTATTATTAACTTAGGAATAGCATGACCCTCATACATATTCTACTATATGAGCCGTATCATGGACACATATTATTATTAAAGTGGTATACCTATAGGATATAAGCCGAACAAGGCGATCCAATCTGTAACATATTGGACTGTGTGAGGCGCGTGGCGCCGAAGACAGTTCCAATAGTTTACTTATTGGATCCGCTTGAGGCTTATATCTTACTTAAAGCACACACTTATATAAAATAAGATCATATTAATTAAGTACAAATGTATGACGTCACGATGGTGTTTTAAATCGGAATAAAGACAGTATAATCCAATGTGGCTTTCAATGCATGACTTACAGTATTACAAAAATCGTTACTTTCACAAGTCACAAAACACGGATTGCAGATTGAAAATAATTGCTCCGATTAGTTCGATGAATGTGAAAGCAATACGATTTATTCATGAATAATCGTTATATGTCTTATTATGAGACATACTATGCTATTAATCGCTTGTGGAAGTCGTGATAGCGCATTGGTAGCGCGTCGCTTCATATCAGAACGATCAGGACTTCGAGCCCCACAGGAGCATTTATGATTGTGACCTTTGGCAAGGCATTTAAAATCAACATGCATCTTCTCTCTCCCTCGTGGTGATGGATTTCATCAGGAATGAGGTATCGAGAGGTGTAAGAACTTGTTTCGCAATCGAGGTACAATAAATGTGTATAAACTATTGACCTCTTCACATAGTACAAGGACTAAAATTGTGGTGGTCACCCAGATATCGGTTGTTGACTTCAACTTGCTTGCCTGACTCTAGCCGTCTTCGGTCCGAATCCCACGTGGGGTGCTGCACTCTGTCATATAAGGAAGATATCCAACTGAACACCAGAATGCCGTTGCATATAATAGTGCTCAGAGATGTATCAGGAATCTTCATTCACCCATAACAGCTGGAGAGTCGACACATGACCTGAACAATCGGTGATACAACACCAAAGTTAAAGAAAGCAAACTAAAAATATTTACTTTTCTCTAATTTACCAATTGTACATTGACCAATTGCAAGTACATGAAAGAGACAAGCTTAAGGTCAAAATGCAAATGCATGCACCTCATTCGACAATATATGTCAACGATTTTGCCTCAAAATGTAATGATTCCAAACTATAAATAATGTTTCCAGTAAAATGGAATGAAATTATATAAACACAGACTGCTACAGTCCATGAACATTTGTCTGACCGTTAATCCAATTCCAAGTACAGTTGATCATGCATCGGAATTGTCAATTATGTTAAATAATTCGCGTTAGCCTTCGTTTCCGCCAAGTATTCATGCCATATAAACGCATTGATATTACTGTATTTCTTCCTATACATTGTATGCGATGGTACAGTTTTCTGTTGAACGCCCGAAAAAAAAAAAAAGTATTATACCAATGTGCTACGATCATACACAAGGCTAGGCAAGTAAATCGGGGAATGCTAGCGTCTAAGCAAGTAAAGGGGGGGGGAAGCTAACGTCTAACTGTATGCGCTATTCAACACAACACGTGATGACAGTTATTTGAATTACGTCCAGAGGAACAACAATAAATCATCCGGTGTTAACATTAAGCAACAATAAAAATACAAACACTGGCTCTTTTTGAAATGTAGAAAGGGAAGAAAATACTAAATTGCAATCGTATTGTTTTCAACAAGTATATCTTTATGAACAAAGGAATGTACAAGGTAGCTAATCAGTTAAGCCTTGACAGTAATGGCAATACCTTTGATAGTATGCATAGGCATCGCTCTGTCAAAAGTAACATGGGCCGAGTGGTTTAAGTCATTGATTTCAAATCACTTGCCCATCATCCTAGATTTGATTCCCACTGGGTGTATCGAATTCGGTCATTTGAGGAAACTATCTGGCTTCCCTAATGTAGGTGGTACTAACTGGATGTCCGTGCCTGCCCTACTGCTCGGAGTGGCCGCCAAGGTCTTCACACACCAGCAGTAGCTGGCTTCCCTAATGTAGGTGGTACTAACTGGATGTCCATGCCTGCAACACTGCTCGGAGTGGCCGCCAAGGTCTTCACACACCAGTAGTAGCTGGCTTCCCTAATGTAGGTGGTACTAACTGGATGTCCGTGCCTGCAATACTGCTCGGAGTGGCCGCCAAGGTCTTCACACACCAGTAGTAGCAGGCTTCCCTAATGTAGGTGGTACTAACTGGATGTCCGTGCCTGCAATACTGCTCGGAGTGGCCGCCAATGTCTTCACACACCAGTAGTAGCTGGCTTCCCTAATGTAGGTGGTACTAACTGGATGTCCGTGCCTGCAGCACTGCTTGGAGTGGCCCACGAGGTCTTCACACACCAGTAGTAGCTGGCTTCCCTAATGTAGGTGGTACTAACTGGATGTCCGTGCCCCCGAGGTCTTCACACACGAGTAGTAGCTGGCTTCCCTAATGTAGGTGGTACTAACTGGATGTCCGTGCCCCCCGAGGTCTTCACACACCAGTAGTAGCTGGCTTCCCTAATGTAGGTGGTACTAACTGGATGTCCGTGCCTGCAATACTGCTCGTAGTGGCCCCCGAGGTCTTCACACACCAGTAGTAGCTGGCTTCCCTAATGTAGATGGTACTAACTGGATGTCCGTGCCTGCAATACTGCTCGGAGTGGCCTCAGAGGTCTTCACACACCAATAGCAGCTGGCTTCCCTAATGTAGGTGGTACTAACTGGATGTCCGTGCCCCCGAGGTCTTCACACACCAGTAGTAGCTGGCTTCCCTAATGTAGGTGGTACTAACTGGATGTCCGTGCCTGCAATACTGCTCGGAGTGGCCTCCGAGGTCTTCACACACCAGTAGTAGCTGGCTTCCCTAATGTAAGTGGTACTAACTGGATGTCTGTGCCTGCAATACTGCTCGTAGTGGCCCCCGAGGTCTTCACACACCAGTAGTAGCTGGCTTCCCTAATGTAGGTGGTACTAACTGGATGTCCGTGCCTGCAATACTGCTCGGAGTGGCCTCCGAGGTCTTCACACACCAGTAGTAGCTGGCTTCCCTAATGTAGGTGGTACTAACTGGATGTCTGTGCCTGCAATACTGCTCGGGGTGGCCGCCAATGTCTTCACAAACCAGTAGTAGCTGGCTTCCCTAATGTAGGTGGTACTAACTGGATGTCCGTGCCTGCAATACTGCTCGTAGTGGCCCCCGAGGTCTTCACACACCAGTAGTAGCTGGCTTCCCTAATGTAGATGGTACTAACTGGATGTCCGTGCCTGCAATACTGCTCGGAGTGGCCTCAGAGGTCTTCACACACCAATAGCAGCTGGCTTCCCTAATGTAGGTGGTACTAACTGGATGTCCGTGCCCCCGAGGTCTTCACACACCAGTAGTAGCTGGCTTCCCTAATGTAGGTGGTACTAACTGGATGTCCGTGCCTGCAATACTGCTCGGAGTGGCCTCCGAGGTCTTCACACACCAGTAGTAGCTGGCTTCCCTAATGTAGGTGGTACTAACTGGATGTCCGTGCCTGAAAGACTGCTCGTAGTGGCACACGAGGTATTCACACACCAGTAGTAGCTGGAAAATTGACATATTGCCTAAGGTATTGGTGCGGCTTTAAGCCCTATTAGCACCCAAGGGTAACGGCTATTTCAATTGTCTTGAAACAAGCGCAACTTATATCCGCCTAACTGAACCATATAAATGAAATGAACGGAAATGAGTGTGAATTATATGTTTGTACATAATATTTCTGATATATATTATTCATTATATTTAGTGCATATACACAAACTAATGTATTTTATTAACTATTAAGGCAATGCTGACATTACCGACATATCTAAAAAGCGCAACACTAAATGGTGCTACCTCTTAGAAAGCGTAAATGACGAACTAACAAAACTTACACAAATACTAGTAAAATGACACCAAGCCCTAAGCCATAGTTCATTGCAGATTTAAGCATGGGTTCATTCATTCTTTGCGATTTCAGACTAAATGCCGAGCCATATTAGACGAATTACTAGTCTACTACTAGAATCCTTTGTATCATGTTCCATTTCCGCTGAAGGTTCAGCTTCTATTACGCGTGTTTAGGTGTGTTTTACGAGTATTTATAGTCGTTACCGGTTGCCCATATAAGCGACTCCTCCTGAGGAGATTAGTCAGTTTAGATTTTTGGAGGATAGTGTAATGATACAGACACCCAGTCCAGAGTATCCTCCAGTTCTTTTACATGCACAGTGGAAAGCGCACAGACACGAGACCTTGGTTAATAGTTCCATCTGAAAGACTGTTAATTGTATTAGGGTCAGATGGGGGTATGGAACCTGAAATCCCTGGATTACCAGTCCGACGTGTTAACCACTGGACTACAGATCCGTATGTAAGGTTATTTATTGTTAATCGCTGATGCATCATCAAGTACAACACCATCAATGCATGTATACCATTCAGCGAGTGGACATAAGTTATTGGACATAAGAAGCAATACGAGCTTAATTCGATTCGCTTTCGTACTGGTAATTGGTTAAAATCGGCTGTGCATATTTCTTGTCGGAATCTATAATGATAGATCACGAACAGTTGGTATTGTTTGACAAAGCTTATCATTTATGGGACGGTATTGATAAGAGAGAGATATATGCTTGCTATAATTAATGCGTCTGGCTTGTTTTGCAGATTCTGATCTAATTCCTTTGGTTTTTGACGATGATGAAGCATTACAAGATTTGTAACTGCTTTGCTTACATAGAACATTGCACAGACCTTGCCTATAGATTGATAGGGTCGTGCTAGTGATTAATCTTCTATGTGCTTGCCGAATACAGCAATAATGTTCCCTATTCATCGAGAGACGATTTGCAACATTTCGTTACTTGGAATTGTTTGCCTGAATCTCGAAATTCTTACATCGAACATAATTCGAAAATCGAAATTGTTTGATTAGAACTAGAAACAGTTAACTCGTCAGTGTTTACTACCGGAAACTGGAAGTTGCTAACTGAACACTCTACCCATGTTCTTTGAATGTTCTAACGAAAATTCATTACTAATATAGACATATAAGTTAATTAAATACAGAACAATTACGTTTATATAATAATGTTATTTATATACGTTACTGTTAGTGACGAGGGGATTACATGTCAAATGCCCATATTATGTACTGTAATGTTCGTCAGTGTATCCACCCAGGGTACTTTAGCATCACACCATGTGCGTCTGTGTCCATTAACACACACACTATATTCCTAGTAGCTATATACTGAGTGCTTTGGCTCATAGCAGCGCAATTAATGTCAATATGTTGATTTTTACAGTGCACATTCCATAAACTGGAACATGTCAAATTGGAATTCGATATATAATTAATGTTGCAGTCTTTGTTTGCACACACTTAATTTTAACTCAATTGCGAAGCAAGTTCTTGCATATGTAGGCTAATAGTTAATGATACCACACTATTGATGGAATCCATCGCAATGAAGGAGAGAACATACATGTGCATGCCATATATAAGCGGTGCAATCACAGTGATTCTTGCGCTGCTCGAACTCACAATACTCAGCTACGATGTGGACACCACATTTATTTTACAACTATTGTGAAACATGTTCTAACAACTTATATTAATCACTATTGTTGGCGCGGCTGAAAGCGTAACTCGCCCATATGGTTTACCGGCGGCGAGGGTAAATAAACGGAATCATCATCAAAGCGTAACTGTGTTCATTCGTGTGGGAGGAAACCAGAGTATCCGGGGGAAACACACCTGTCCGATATGGGGACCACCGTATCATCTCACATAATTCCCTGTCCGATGATCGAACCCGGGTAACAAAATGTCATGTTTTGTAATAACATGTGAACAAATCATAATTTCAAAATAACGTACCTGGGTAATGGGAATTATGATAAACTTGTGAAATTAAGATTAGCAATCAAATGAAAGGTGTATGTATGGCTAGGGGAAAGTGGTTGACTACATAATGTTGGTTATCAATCACTCTGCTTGGTGCATGTATACAATTAAATCAATCAATGCGATATTTATTGGCTTTACTGTGATAAATAAGATATGTCAAGCGATAGAAACACGTGAAATAATTACATGAAAAGCGTGTATCTATCTATCTATCTTCCTATTAGTCAAACCCCTGATGGGGACCTTAGACTTTGACGCGCGTCAACTGACAAGAATGTTAGTAAGAGATGAAATAAAAGATGATAAAAAGAATGATGTTAGGTTGGTTAAAAACAGGTTAAGAACAGGGCAGGTTTATTTAGGGAGAAACATGTTCAATCCGACTTGCAGCCAGACTGAACTGTGGGCCAGACAAGGTGACAATATCTGGGGGCAAAGCATTCCAGTGGACAATGGTTCTTGGAAAGAAGGAATATTTATGGTAGTCAGTCACTGTTTGGATCTGTCGGAATGCTTGGGAATGGGATGTTCTGGAAGATCTTGTATTTGGGGTAAGGTAGTTTTCAGCTTGAATGGCAACTTGGTTATGGAGGATGTTGTGGAACATAACCAATCTTTGGTCGATGCGACGAAGGTCAAGGCGTCTCCAATTTAGGGAGTTCAACATTTCTGTGACACTGGACGTTCGGCCGTAGTCTTGTTTGGCCCAGCGGGCAGCTCTGCGCTGTACAGACTCAAGCTGGTCTATGAGAACTGCCGTATACGGTGACCAAATCGTGGAGCTATACTCAAGCTGGGGCCTTACCAGTGTCTTGTATGCTGTTGATTTTAACCTTTCTGAGTGTACTTTGATGTTTCGTCTTAGAAAACCCAATGTTTGACTTGCTTTTTTGCTGATGTTGTCTATGTGTTTGTTAAAGTTTAAATCACTTGATATTGTTACTCCCAGGTATTTTGCTGAAGAAACAGTTTCTAAGAAGGTATTATGCAGACGATATTTCGTGGATATGACTAGTTTGCGTTTGGTGATCTGAATAACCTGGCACTTTGATGGATTGAATTTCATTTCCCATTTGGATTCCCATTGTTCAAGCTGGTGTAAGTCTTGCTGTAGTAGGCTGGAATGAGAAGAAACAGTCAGAGAAAGATAAAGAGCTGTGTCATCGGCGAAGAGGCGGACTTTAGAGTGTTTGACAAAATCTGGGAGGTCATTGATGTATATGAGAAAGAGGAGTGGTCCGAGGACCGAACCCTGTGGGACACCGGAGGAGACTGGTATGGTACTTGACTTAGAGCCATTGACTACGACGGACTGTGACCTGTTGTCTAGGAAGCTTTTAATCCATGAGAGAGTTTGACCCCTTATGCCATACTAATGTAGCTTATACAGGAGCTTTTCATGGTTGACCATATCAAAGGCTTTTGAGAAGTCAAGGAGTATTAAGTCAACTTGACTTCTCTGGTTTATGGATTTGAGGATGTCGTCTATTAGCATGAGGAGTTGGGTTTGACATGACCTTTTTTCTCGGAAACCATGTTGTAGTTCATAGAAGAGGTTGGCTTGTGTGAAGTGCTTTGTTACGCTAGATGAGACAATGTGTTCCAGTGTTTTGCACAGGATACAGGTAAGAGAGATTGGTCGGTAGTTTGCAGGGTCGGACTTTGTGCCTTTTTTATAAATAGGGGCTACATTTGCCATTTTCCAGATATCAGGTAGGGTACTGGTCTGCAGAGACTTTTTGAAAAGTTCACATAGGATTGGGGCCATTTCTTTGCAGGTGTTTTTGAGTACTATTGGTCTAATTTGGTCTGGTCCTGCAGCCTTATGGGGGTTGAGGTTTTTGAGGAGTTTCTCAACGCCATTAACAGAGATGTCGATATCTGGCATAGGGTCGTGTGAGCTAAACGTTGGGTGTGAGGTCTCTCTACCTGTATCTGCCATATCCTGTACTTTCATTTCAGCCAGGGATTTTAGAGAAACAGGGGACTTGGGGGTGAAGACAGATTGAAATTGTTCATTTAGTATTGTGGCTTTGTCTGTGTCTGCTGTGTGTAGTTTATTGTGCTTTTTAAGAGAGTCTATTCCAACAGAGTCTTGTCTGGAGTGTTTTAGTAGTGAATATAGTTTTTTATTGTTTGGCTTGGGTTCAGGTTGTTGTTGTTGTTCATCTGAATTGCTGGTATTTACGTTAAGTATGTCACCTAGATATTTTTGATATTCTATTTTAGTTTGTTTTCTACAGAGGTGTTTTAGTTTAAGATAGTGTTCTTTGTGTGTGGTTTGTTTGCTTTTCTTATATTTCCTGTGTAATTTTACATATTATTTATATATTCAGGAACATGAATGGATTACATTGATAGTTAGCTTGTATTGTTATTCCGATATCAGTTAGGTGTAATACGCTTTATAACAACCATGAGAGAATACCATTTCTCAATAACATCCGCAATATTTTCCGACACGAAATTATGACGTAAACTTGTTTACACGTCAAATGGATGCTAGACACTTTCACCACACATGAGCTAAAGAACAAACTTGTAAATGCCATTTTGATTAGTTTTTGTAAATTCTCATTGACGGCTGACATGGTACACAAACCGGCTAGTATTTCGAATGAATGTACGATTGTTTTCTGTCTTCCACATTTTGCGTATTGGTCATGTCGTCCAATCAGGTTCTTTTGGTAAACAAGGCCCACGATATAACTGCACTGTATATGACATATTATGAGTGTTCCACGTTTTTAAACCCTCTGATAAATCGTTATTTCTTCGTCTTAGGGCAGCATGAAATAGCATATATAATATTGATGTCCTCTACGGCCACCGGGAAAATTGGTAGTTATAGATATACCCATGGTGAACCAGACATTACGTTCATGCTGAAAATGTATGCATTGAATTCATACAATTGTATGTGGTTGCAACCAAACATCAGGATGTATTCATTGCATGCTCAGAAGGCGTGCTACATTAACGTACATATATTCGTATTTTCCTTCATTTAGTATTTCATGCGATTCTGGTTGTTCATATATGAGTGTCAGAGCTACTCCCAGCTTCGCTGTGGATGTGCATTAATTATTCAACAAACACAACTGTAATGTCTATTTGCCAACTGATTTGAATGTTTGAACGATCTTTTGATTACAGGAGCGCCCGTGTTACAACTATACATCGTGTATGCCCCAAGGCAGTATGTTTATGGTATACTATATTAAGTAAACAGCGATTATTCGGACAGGTTGCCAATATTGAGGCATCTTACATTGTCAATACATTATGAAAGGACTCGCGTAGGAACAGAATATATACCTGTATTATGGAACAGTTGCCAACCAGTCAACATGGCTTCCGATCTGTTGATATCAGACACATTCATACTTGTGCACTACCCCATGATATATATACTACGCAGGCTAATGCATTCTTTGGAACTGCCATTAATTAGAAAGCAATGTCATATTGTAGATGATATAGTGTGCTGCAAAGAACGAGTCATGCAACTAAAATATCTAACATCATATTGTTGCAAGTCAGATAATGGTATGAAGAAGGTATCCGTACGTTTCTTGTCTGACCTAGAACGTGTGGAATATGGTGTGTCACAGCGTTACAGCGTAATGTCATTGTCTTTCTATTAGTGACATTTTGATAATATAGTTTTCATAAACGGAAATCGGATTAGAAAAATCCATTGCTTTTCAGTTACATTACCCATATGTATAGTTTAGCTTGGTGTCACGTTTGAGTGAGACAGTATTTTATGAAAACATAATGATATTTGTTGGAAGATGGATGTACCCTAATTTGTTTTGCCTTCCTTTGCCAGCTTGAAGGTTTCTCAAATGACCTGTGGTTTTAAGTTTACAATGAGCTGTGGATGCTCACTCAACTAAGTAGGTTGAGTTCATATAACGCGAGGAAGTATTTAATTGCTGTATAGTTTCTACACCACAAGTTACATTTTGAGAGGTCTGACGAGACTGTACGATATATATTCATCGCTAGTGAAATAAACAGATGTATCGTTGTATTGTGAGTGTTCACAGCTACAGACAAGGTTGTCACAATACAAGGTAAACAAGTGAAAACAAACTTGCTATTAAATAACCAGTTCGCAGTACAAAGTGTAATTCTTTCGTATTAGGACACGTGACTGTTCTGTATATGTTTAATGATTATAATGTGTTTCTAATACACCGTCATGTCAGTGATATTCATATAAGGTTGTCCTTGTGTATTTATGTATTAAGACCTGAGTGCAAGGAAGAAATGTAATGCATATGCGAAGCGATATTAATGGTAACAAAGTAAGGCCTCCGTTGTTGACTTCAAATCACGTGCCACTCACTGCTGTAGGTTCGAATCTCACTGGGGGTGTCGGATTATTTAATGTGTGTAAGCTATCCAGCTGGCTGGTGGAAGGTCGTTGGTTCTACCGGGTGCCATTCCGTGCCTGAAATACGTCTCCATCAATAACAGCTGCAGAATCACCAAATATCACACACACAAACACAACAAATTATAACAAAATTTTAGAAATGTTGGCAGTCATTTTGAACACAAATCTGATGTCAAGTTAGGATTAATAATATTATTATTATCTGGATTAATCTGAGACTTCTCTCAGGCAATATCTACGCATTACGATTACTCATCCATCAATCCAAAATGAACTTTTCATCATGCTAATACAAAAATTGGATCCTGTTATAGACATATTGATCAGTGGAAGACTGTTCTTATACTTTCAATGTATGACTTTACGTTGATAGATTCGTACGCTATATGAGACTATTCTCGCCTATTTCTGTTGGTACCAATCTGGCTGTATTCACAAGATATAGGAAAGAACACATTTTGATATATGTCAACTGTCTAGATAAAGAAGCTGGAGCCGTTACGATTGTGCCGTTATGCAAGGCATTTAAATTCCACGTTGCCTCTTCTCTCTCCATCGTGGCGATGTAGTCCATCAGGAATGAGGTCTCGAGAGTGATTAATATAAGTTGTAAGAACTTGTTGAGCAATCGAGCTAAGTAGATTTGTATAAACTAAGGAAAGGACAGGCAATGAGTGGTGGCATAAAATGATCTCCCAAACTGTACACACTTCGATGAACGTAATTAATACTATATGCCCTGTTTGTGTCACACATGATATGTAGCTTGCATGCGCACTCTATGTTACGGGCTTGCGCACTCAATGTTTCTGACATGCACACTCTATGTTACGGGCATGCGCACTCTATGTTACGGGTATGCGCAAATTCGCAGTGTTGTGCAGCAATCCTTTGATAATTAAGGCTTGTCTTATTGTGTTGTTCCACGGATTATCTAATTAAAATGTCCTGAACACGGTATGTCGCAATTATGGCCTAAGTACATTTTAAATGATGTGAAGTGAGATATGTTTTCTTTGTTTATTGAAAATAACAATTAATGTGGATTGCGGTAGGTCAATGTATCGACATGGGTGCCCGTATGTGCTGCTCGAAAGGGCATCATGGGTATTCCTCCACCACCAATAGCGGGAGAGACGTCATATGACATAAGCTGTGTGTGGGACTTTAACCCCACTAACAACTACATTAAACATATGGCATTATACAAGCATGCATAATGATACTAATTCTTATTGTACAATGCAATGCTGACATATGTAATATAGAAACAGTGTACTTCCCTTAGGTGTAAAACGTATATCATGCATTGTACAATACGATACTGACATATGCAATATATAGCAATATATACTGATACCAACAAAAGGAAACGGTATACTTCCCTTAGAGGTAGAGGTAAAATTGATATCCTTTTAGAAAATAATATACTTTTTTAGGCACATTTAAATATTGGATACATTAGTGTAATGTGTGAAGGATTATTTTCGTCACACATACTAGTAATTTCCATAATTCTAAAATGTGTAACGAAAAAGTAGCTCTCACTTTAGAAGTGCATAGTTGTTTTATCGGATCAGTATATAATACCTCAAATGTACGTGAAACAGGCAACAACATAATTAGTGTTGGGATTGTTGGAAATCAGTTTTCCGGTTCGTGTGCTCACACACAGAATGTCCACATCCAACTCCATTGTTTATTTCTGCCTGTAGCTTCATTCCCAGACAAAATACATCAAGCAATTACTGTGCTCTCTGTTAATTAAACTGAGGACTGTGATGCCATTAGAACAAGTTAACTTACCACAGCAATAAACAGTGCCCATATTAAGGCGTATATACAACACTGCAATTAGTAGATGGGACTGTTTGGTTGTCCTTAACACATATCATGGAAACAAATGGTTTAATACTGTCCAACAACATATATCGTCTGACGTCAAACAAAGGTAATGTCATGTGATTATAATGCCATATTCAGTATGGTAAACTGACTGTCAATGCGGTTGTGAGTGTGACGTTATAGGTTACAGTCAAACCTGTGTTTGTGGTCATATCCATTAAGCAGCCAGTTGCCAGATTCCCAATATGTTGTGTTGCCTCTAATAAGCAGTCACATGTGCATGTCTATTTACCCAGAGAAGTCGTTTGCTTTCCAGATGCTTATATCGGTAAGAGCTAGTGTTAATACGGTGGGACAAACAAAGTTGACAATACAGTTGGACAAACACAGTTGACAATACGGTGGGACAAACACAGTTGACAATACGGTGGGACAAACACAGATGACAATACGGTGGGACACCTGTCGTTTAGCAAAGATATTTGACAATACAGTGGGACAAGCAGTTGACAATACGGTGGGACAAACACAGTTGACAATACGTTGGGACAAACACAGTTGACAATACGGTGGGACAAACACAGTTGACAATACGGTGGGACAAACACAGTTGACAATACGGTGGGACACCTGTCGTTGAGCAAACATATTTGACAATACGGTGGGACATGTGTCGTTCATCTAACACATGCTTGCAATACACTGTAGTTTTGACGCAGTTTTGGTGATTTGTGAACAATAGGTATGTTTGTGCATACGTTTATTTATCGTCGATACCGGTTTCCTATATGAGTGACGCCTCCTCGCGAGATTAGTCATTTTAGATGTTAGAGGATAGTGCAATGATACAGACGGAAACCCATGCCAGTCTTCCCTGGTTAGTGTACGTACACACACGAGATCTGGATATAAAATATCATCTGAAAGACTGTTAATATTATTAGGGCTAGGCGGCGGAGAGCACCTGTGATTCATGGATTCGCATTCCAACGTGTTAACCACTGGACTACTGACCCGTCTGCAACGATATTTGTTTAATTTAACCTCTATTTAGCTGACCAAGTTCATGTTCAGAATACTGTCTGCTACGCAGAGAAAATAGAATCACAACAGTGCAGTGTATTGCGATGTACGTGGCAGAGGAATTAAGGAGGTTGCATGGATATGATGTGCCCCTCACAGCTGTAGATACGCGTAATACTTAGTTTATTCAAATGTATTCTAACTCGATTGGGGAACAAGTTCTTATAACTTATATTAATCACTCTCCAGACCTCATTTCTGATGGAATCCATCGCCAGGGGCGAAAGAGCGCAATACTTAGTGCTGGTTTCTAGTAGACAGTAAAACACCAATATACTGTCTGCTTTCGATTGAATCCAGGTGTATTTACTATGACAGTGTGTATAATTATTTGCTAAATGTTAATTTTATGAAGCATGACTAGGATTTAAAACACCGTCGTGACGTCATACCTTTGTACTTGCTGTCCATTATTATTAATATTCGACTGCTTTCAAAAGGCCAGATTATTATATTAAATCCTATGCGTACATGCACGAAATTAACGATTTTAATTAGTAGGATCTTATACTATAAATGTGTGTTTTAAGTAAGATATAAGCCTCAAACGGATCCAATATGTAAAATATACATATAGGCTTATATCCTTTACATATAAAGTATCCGCATCCTGTAGTCACAAATGCTCTCATACTAAACACGCCATCTATTTGATGCCTCGATTTTCACTTTACCCCGACAGACGATTATTTGTGTTTCTTTCGTAACGTTATTTTCCTGTCCACATGGATTGTCACACACTCCAATATTGTTGCTGTCGCACATTGGATTAGTAGCAAATTAAGTTTTACACAAGTTTTACAGTAAAAGAAATTATAACTACATTGAGAAATAGATAATATCAGACGGTAAACCCGTTGGACTCGTAATCCAGGTATCGCAGGTTCGATCCCCCGTCTGGCCCTAATAAAATTAACAGTCTTTCAGATGGCACTATAAACCGACGTCTCGTGTTGCTGCTTTACACCGTGCACATAAATGAACCACAGAGGAGATTCTGGAATGGGTTTCTCTCTGTATCATTGCACTATCCTCCAAAAATCTAAAATGAATACTCTCTTTAGGAGGCGTCGTACATTATAGGCAACGTGTAGCGACAATAAATAAACGTAAAACACATACATATAATGTTGGCTATGTTAGTATTTTTCGTGCAGCACTTTTCCTAGTGGCACGGCTCTGTAACGATTCGTAATATAAGTGAAATTAACATGTCTGCATCACCGTTAGCATGTCTTATTAAGAATTCGGCATTAAATCCGGCGTCCCGTATACCATGAATGTGTGTATTAAGGTATAAAACAATATTTTATTCCAGAATGGTACATACCACAGGAATAGTTGCAACGGCACAGTTAGGATTTGGGGGGAAAGTTACATAGTATATTTTAGACCAATACATTAATAAGACAATTACATTTGGACCAGTTCATTTATCAAAATGGTTAATTGTGTCTAACAATAGGAATATCACTTTAATTCATTCAACATCAAGTTACTGACATAGACTGGCCCATGGTATTTTAGACCAATACATTAATAAGACAATTACATTTGGACCAGTTCATATATCAAAATAATAAGTTGTCAAAAACTAGTAATGTTACTGGCACAAATTGCAGATACGGTCACAGGACGGCTCATCTGGATCTACACTTTTTGTAAGCCTATTTAGACGCATCTGGTGTTGAAAGGGTTAATGAAAACCGTTTTAATCTACAATATGTGAAGTAAACGATATGTCCGCCATGTTGGTAGAGCCGATCCTGTTTGTAAGAACTCTCATAAATATTCCATATGCAGCCAATAGTTTTAACCCACGCGGTTCAGGCATTCTGAGTATACTTATTGCTATGAGCTATGGATATATTCCTATTGATCACGGTAATCTACTGGCATCAATGCTTGCGGGGTAGGGCTCCAATTAACATATGAGAAATTGACAAGCTGATATATAAACAACCCTATCTTGTCTTGACCCAATGTCGATATATTTCTGTTCTGATCAATGACGTGAATGGCAAACAACATTTTTGTTTTAGGAAATGAGTAAGTCGTTTTCTGTTTCCCCTGTAAATGATATTACTATCTAGCTGCGATCCAAGTAGAGGAAATATTGCAATGTACTTTAGAGATATAGTCCTTGGCTGTCAAATTATCGCAGTGGTGTTAGCGCACTCGCATCTCACCAAATGCAACCCTGGTTCGATCCTCGGACCGGAAAGTATGTGAGATGGTACGGTGGTCGCCATATCGGACAGGTGGGTTTTCTCCGGTACTCCGGTTTCCTCCTACACGAATGACGACATATACGCTTTCATTCCCGCCAACCTAGAAATTGAATTTGCAATAGAAAGAGAAAATCGATTATGTAAACTATGTAACCAAAAGTCAGTTGAATCGGAGTATCACTTTTTGCTATGTTGTACGAGATACACAAGTTTAAGAGAACTAAATACCTTGATATTATATAGTGGCTGTGTGTACAGAAATTCAATACTATCATGTCATTTCAGAATAAAATAGAATTGTTAAATATATCTAAGTATATAAAGGAATATATTTTTCTAAGAAAAATACCCTAGATAATATCACTGTTTCTTAAAATGTGTATGTATGTATGTATGTATGTATGTATGTATGTATGTATGTATGTATGTATGTATGTATGTATGTATGTATGTATGTATGTATGTATGGATGTATGTATGTATGGATGTATGTATGGATGTATGTATGGATGTATGTATGGATGTATGTATGGATGTATGTATGGATGTATGTATGGATGTATGTATGGATGTATGTATGGATGTATGTATGGATGTATGTATGTATGGATGTATGTATGGATGTATGTATGGATGTATGTATGTATGTATGTTAAACCCCTCGCGGGGACTTAGACATGTTTTCCTGGGCAGGCTTAGTCGACCTAAGCGATTAACCAGTACTAAGCAATGTGTATGAGGTGCCTTGCTCATTGACACTACATACGTGGCCTGACCGAGTATCGAACCCGGGACCGTTCGATTCCAAATCCGACGCTCTACCACTGGACCACGGACGCCACACATTTAGGGTGTTTATGAACAGTGAAATATATTTAGTAATCTACATATATTATTACATAAATACAAATACTATTTATATAGTGCAACAAATTATTACAATATTCGTTTGCGCTTTACCAATCCCTACAATATAATATCAAGTTTAAACTACTGTACAAACACGAATTACCAATACCTTCATTACATATTAAATAAGTAATCACATTACATATCTATAGTAATATTCATATGTCCTGGTCGAAGGGCTTTAGCATAGCATATTGCTCAATGATATATACAGTCTATATCTGTTATGTCGAATTCCATCGGACCGAACAAAATACTTCGACATAACCGAAGTTTGATTTAACGAAATTCGATTTAAATAGATCCAGTTATATGTAAAATGATAGTGTCTGAAACGGGACTTCGATCCGACGTCGAGATAACCGGGTAATTCGACATCGACGGTCGAGATAACCGGGTAATTCGACATAACCGACTTTGACATAAATGATGTAGACTGTACATTATAATAACACCCGTATACTGTACACATGAAATAGGCTGTTTTTAATTGTACTTAATGTGCGAGCTACAAGCGCGAGCGAGCGAGTGAGTGAGCGAGCGAGACAATTTTAACATAATAGTTTTAGTTTAATAATATTTTATTGCATTTAGCAGTTACAGGTACATGTATATCTATATATCTGTAGTACAACATGTATATATACAATACATAAAAAAGGTTCTAATGGTTAATTAATAAAACAAATGGTTTGGGTCCGACAAGTCTTGCCAGTGGAAAGGAATTCATATAAGCATTTTTTTTGCTTGTTTTCCAATCCATTTTCTTTTGTCTGGTGTATTTGAATGTATGTGTTTAACAATGTTATGAACTGAATAAAATATGTATAAACTAAGTCTTGCAAGCATTAGAAACGGACCGCACCATATATTAATTAACATAATATACCCTCGTAGCGTATTGCACGCATCCTTTTTTTATTATTTAACCATATTTTATTGCAAATCAATATTACATATGCCATACACATACAGATACAATACATTGCATGAACATACAAATGGTTTGGGCCAACATTAGACTTGTAGGGCGAGTAGGTGCCAGGTGCGCCCCACTACTGTACCCGCTAGTTGTATGTATGTATGTATGTATGTATACATGTTGATGTATTGTGTAACAATGCAATATACAGGTAGACAGAGACCTACATGCATTCCAAAGCACAGATTTGCAAATACATAACAGAGGGGAATAGTATAAGTTAATTAGTTGCACGTGCGAAAACAAGATTACGATGTACTTTTAGTTGATTCGACAAAGGTCGACTAAGAACAATATTTATCGCGGATATGAGACACTATATAGAAATAAGGTGGCTGTGAATACATGGGGCGGTGAATGTGATACATGGGGCGGTGAATGTGATATATGGGGAGGTGAATGTGATACATGGGGCGGTGAATGTGATATATGGGGAGGTGAATGTGATATATGGGGAGGTGAATGTGATATATGGGGGCGGTGAATGTGATATATGGGGAGGTGAATGCAATATATGGGGCGGCGAATGCGATATATGGGGCGGTGAATGTGATATATGGGGCGGTGAGTGTGATATATGGGGAGGTGAATGTGATATATGGGGCGGTGACTGTGATATATGGGGAGGTGAATGGGATATAGGGGGAGGTGAATTGGATATATGGGGAGGTGAATGGGATATATGGGGAGGTGAATGTGATATATGGGGCGGTAAGTGTGATATATGGGGAGGTGAATATGATATATGGGGAGGTGAATGTGATATATGGAGCGGTGAATGTGATATTGGGGCGGTAAGTGTGATATATGGGGAGGTGAATGGGATATATGGGGCGGTGAATGGGATATATGGGGAGGTGAATGTGATATATGGGGAGGTGAATGGGATATATGGGGCGGTGTGAATGTGATATATGGGGCGGTGAATGGGATATATGGGGCGGTGAATGTGATATATGGGGAGGTGAATGTGATATATGGGGCGGTGAATGTGATATATGGGGCGGTAAGTGTGATATATGGGGCGGTAAGTGTGATATATGGGGAGGCTGCATGTGAATATGGGGCGGTGAATGTGATATATGGGGCGGTAAGTGTGATATATGGGGCGGTAAGGTGATATATGGGGAGGTGCATGTGATATAGGGGCGGTGAATGGATATATGGGGAGGTGAATGGGATATAGGGGCGGTGAATGGGATATATGGGGAGGTGAATGGGATATATGGGGCGGTGAATGTGATATATGGGGAGGTGAATGTGATATATGGGGCGGTGAATGTGATATATGGGGAGGTGAATGGGATATATGGGGCGGTGATGAATGTGATATATGGGGCGGTGAATGGATATATGGGCGGTAAGTGTGATATATGGGGCGGTAAGTGTGATATATGGGGCGGTAAGTGTGATATATGGGGAGGTGAATGGGATATATGGGGAGGTGAATGGGATATATGGGGAGGTGAATGTGTATACATGGGGAGGTGAATGGGATATATGGGGAGGTGAATGTGAATACATGGGGAGGTGAATGTGTATACATGGGATCGGTGAATGTGAATACATGGGGAGGTGAATGTGTATACATGGGGAGGTGAATGGGATATATATCGAACGGTGAATGTGAATACATGGGGGTGAATGGGACACTGGGGCGGTGAACGAATGTGAATACATGGGGCGGTGAATGTGAATACATGGGGGTGAATGGGCTGCCTGGGAAGGTGAATGTGTATACATGGGGAGGTGAATGTGTATACATGGGGAGGTGAATGTGTATACATGGGCAGGTGAATGTGTATACATGGGAAGGTGAATGTGTATACATGGGGAGGTGAATGTGTATACATGGGCAGGTGAATGTGTATACATGGGGAGGTGAATGTGTATACATGGGCAGGTGAATGTGATATATGGGGAGGTGAATGTGTATACATGGGGAGGTGAATGTGTATACATGGGGAGGTGAATGTGTATACTTGGGGAGGTGAATGTGTATACTGGGGAGGTGAATGTGATACATGGGAGGTGAATGTGTATACTTGGGGAGGTGAATGTGAATACATGGGGAGGTGAATGTGTATACATGGGGAGGTGAATGTGTATACATGGGATCGGTGAATGTGAATACATGGGGAGGTGATGTGTATACATGGGGAGGTGAATGTGTATACTTGGGGAGGTGAATGTGTATACATGGGCAGGTGAATGTGTATACTTGGGGAGGTGAATGTGATATATGGGGCGGTGAATGTGTATACATGGGAGGTGAATGTGATATATGGGGCGGTGAATGTGTATACATGGGATCGGTGAATGTGAATACATGGGGAGGTGAATGTGTATACATGGGGAGGTGAATGTGTATACATGGGGAGGTGAATGTGATATATGGGGCGGTGAATGTGTATACATGGGATCGGTGAATGTGAATACATGGGGAGGTGAATGTGTATACATGGGGAGGTGAATGTGTATACATGGGGAGGTGAATGTGTATACATGGGCAGGTGAATGTGTATACTTGGGGAGGTGAATGTGATATATGGGGCGGTGAATGTGTATACTTGGGGAGGTGAATGTGATATATGGGGCGGTGAATGTGTATACTTGGGGAGGGAATGTGATATATGGGGCGGTGAATGTGTATACATGGGGAGGTGAATGTGTATACATGGGCAGGTGAATGTGATATATGGGGCGGTGAATGTGTATACATGGGCAGGTGAATGTGTATACATGGGCAGGTGAATGTGTATACATGGGCAGGTGAATGTGTATACATGGGGAGGTGAATGTGTATACATGGGGAGGTGAATGTGTATACATGGGGAGGTGAATGTGTATACATGGGGAGGTGAATGTGGGAGGTGAATGGGGAGGTGAATGTGGATACATGGGGAGGTGAATGTGGATATCCAATGATGTGAATGTGGAATGTGATACATGGGGAGGTGAATGTGTATATGATGTGAATGTGGATACATGGGGAGGTGAATGTGGATATCCAATGATGTGAATGTGGATACATGGGGAGGTGAATGTGGATATCCAATGATGTGAATGTGGATACATGGGGAGGTGAATGTGGATATCCAATGATGTGAATGTGGATACATGGAGAGGTGAATGTGGATATCCAATGATGTGAATGTGGATACATGGGGAGGTGAATGTGGATATCCAATGATGTGAATGTGGATACATGGGGAGGTGAATGTGGATATCCAATGACGTGAATGTGGATACATGGGGAGGTGAATGTGGATATCCAATGATGTGAATGTGGATACTTGGGGAGGTGAATGTGGATATCCAATGACGTGAATGTGGATACATGGGGAGGTGAATGTGGATATCCAATGATGTGAATGTGGATACATGGGGAGGTGAATGTGGATATCCAATGATGTGAATGTGGATACATGGGGAGGTGAATGTGGATATCCAATGACGTGAATGTGGATACATGGAGAGGTGAATGTGGATATCCAATGATGTGAATGTGGATACATGGGGAGGTGAATGTGGATATCCAATGACGTGAATGTGGATACATGGGGAGGTGAATGTGGATATCCAATGACGTGAATGTGGATACATGGGGAGGTGAATGTGGATATCCAATGATGTGAATGTGGATACATGCGGAGGTGAATGTGGATATCCAATGACGTGAATGTGGATACATGGGGAGGTGAATGTGGATATCCAATGATGTGATTGTGCATACCTATGATACCATAGACACGTGCTGCATGTTAGTAAAGTATATATAGTGTACACCCTATGCAAGTTAGTAATAGTATATAATAATTATAGTACGCAAGATACATGAAGCGTAATACAAGAAGTGTTATATTGAATCTGATATATATATAGCTATACATTATATAAACATAATATATGGTGTTGGGCATTGAATCTGATATATATATAGCTATACATTATATAAACATAATATATGGTGTTGGGCATTTGCATAGAATGGTACATACATGTATATATTAACATTACAATATATTGGTGGGCTGATCCCGCACACTAGCCCGGGTTCCAATCTGTCGATTTTTCACTCTCTTACTTCTGGAAAAACGACATTATTAGAAACTCATTACAATTCAATTTTTAAATAAATATACATACCTTGTCCGTCATATAATATTATATATCTTTTTTTTGTTGGCCTATTTGGAATTTTCACTTTCTGTGACAATCTGGCGTTGATATATATATATATATATAACGGACAAGGCAACATATATCAACGCCAGATTGGCACAGAAAGTGAAAATTCCATATAGCCCAAAAAATGAAAATAATAGTTGAAGAGGTACATTATATTTGTATGTTTGTATGGTATACAATCTAGACTAGCGGTCACATATCTAACCACATGGAGGGGGTATTGGTATGTCTGTATGGTATACAATCTAGACTAGCGGTCACATATCTAACCACGTGGAGGGGGTATTGGTATGTCTGTATGGTATACAATCTAGACTAGCGGTCACATATCTAACCACGTGGAGGGGGTATTGGTATGTCTGTATGGTATACAATCTAGACTAGCGGTCACATATCTAACCACGTGGAGGGGGTATTGGTAGGTCTGTATGGTATACAATCTAGACTAGCGGTCACATATCTAACCACGTGGAGGAGAGGAGGTATTGGTATGTCTGTATGGTATACAATCTAGACTAGCGGTCATATATCTCACCACGTGGAGGAGGGGGTATTGGTATGTCTGTATGGTATACAATCTAGACTAGCGGTCACATATCTAACCACGTGGAGGGGGTATTGGTATGTCTGTATGGTATACAATCTAGACTAGCGGTCACATATCTAACCACGTGGAGGGGGTATTGGTATGTCTGTATGGTATACAATCTAGACTAGCGGTCACATATCTAACCACGTGGAGGGGGTATTGGTATGTCTGTATGGTATACAATCTAGACTAGCGGTCACATATCTAACCACGTGGAGGGGGTATTGGTATGTCTGTATGGTATACAATCTAGACTAGCGGTCACATATCTAACCACGTGGAGGGGGTATTGGTATGTCTGTATGGTATACAATCTAGACTAGCGGTCACATATCTAACCACGTGGAGGAGAGGAGGTATTGGTATGTCTGTATGGTATACAATCTAGACTAGCGGTCATATATCTCACCACGTGGAGGAGGGGGTATTGGTATGTCTGTATGGTATACAATCTAGACTAGCGGTCACATATCTAACCACGTGGAGGGGGTATTGGTATGTCTGTATGGTATACAATCTAGACTAGCGGTCACATATCTAACCACGTGGAGGAGGGGGTATTGGTATGTCTGTATGGTATACAATCTAGACTAGCGGTCACATATCTAACCACGTGGAGGGGTATTGGTATGTCTGTATGGTATACAATCTAGACTAGCGGTCACATATCTAACCACGTGGAGGGGGTATTGGTATGTCTGTATGGTATACAATCTAGACTAGCGGTCACATATCTAACCACGTGGAGGGGGTAGTGGTATGTCTGTATGGTATACAATCTAAACTAGCGGTCACATATCTAACCACGTTGAGGAGAGGAGAGGAGGTACTGGTATGTCTGTAGGGTATGCAATCTAGACTAGCGGTCACATATCTAACCACGTGGAGGGGGTGTTGGTATGTCTGTATGGTATACAATCTAGACTAGCGGTCACATATCTAACCACGTGGAGGAGAGGGTATTGGTATGTCTGTATGGTATACAATCTAGACTAGCGGTCACATATCTAACCACGTGGAGGGGGTATTGACATATCTGTATGGTATGCAATCTAGTCTAGCTGTCATTAATCTGACCACTGTAATGTGACATATCATCTCTGCCTAACAATTTGATATCATTTTTGAAAATTAGTATCTCTGAATATATCGACATTTAAACGTAGCTAAGACGTACATTAAAATATCATAGTGTACCATAGACGGTCTAGCCTCGGGGATTATATGTTTTTCTGGGGGGAGCAGATCACCAACTCCACCCCGACCCATCCTAGCACCATCGTACCTTCGATCAGTGTTCCAATTTATTAGTGGGACTTACAAATTCAAATAAATAGCTACGCTAAGCTACGCTAGCACATTATCTTTTATTGTTAAAGCGACACTACATCGCTGAAAACGTCTGCAGAGTGTAATGCTATTATATGGTATAGTTATTTTCCAAATATTTGCACCAAAAACTGAGTATTTCAACAAATAAACAAACGTCGTATACGCGGTTTGTTGACATAACAAAATAATGTAAATAGCAATGGTAATACAAGGCCTCTATCCTGTTATGCTACATATTTACCGTGATATCTCACATGAGTGCCAGTGCATATTTATCTGTCGACTAATCTTAATTACATTATCTCTAAATGAAAGTGTGGTTACGTGCTTGACACACTTGTGTCCGATTAGCGCAGTGATCGGACAGGTGGGTTTTCTCCGGGTACTCCGGTTTCCTCCCACACGAATGACCACGGTTACGCTTTCATCCACGCCAACGAGAGTGATTAATATAAGTTGTTAAAACTTGCTTCGCAATCGTTGTAAAATAAATAATATTAAAACACACACACTTGTGTTGTATCCGGTAGAGAAGCATAGCGCACAACTATGTCAAGAGGGGCATACACATGTACACATACTGCAGTTTGTTTTCTTAACCGATTAACCGATTTCCTCAACAGGAATGCACTGTGGTTAGAGTTAATGAAGTAGAGAACGTGCTGGCATTTACCTGCACCATCAAGGTAAACACTACATTACATGGATGTCATGACTTTTATTGTTTACCTGTTGTCATAACTTGTAACCCAACCCATTTGCTCCCCCCTCGATTAAATCGTATACAGCAATAATAATAAATCCTAATATAATTTCACATTGTTTTCTATGTATTTCATTGTGCGTATAATTGTAATGTAATGCATGAAAAAATGCAATAAGATATTATTAAATTAAAAGTGTTTACCTTTCACATCCACTTGTCACTCAATCAACATGTAAATAATGTAGATCCTGTAAGACCTATATCGGATACATAGAAATAACTGTGTTTAATTAAATTATACAAATTTAGTTAAGCTGCATTGCGAAACAAGTTCTTGCAACATGAGAATAATCGCTCTCGAGATATCGTTCCTGATGGAATCCATCGCCACGAGGGAGAGAGAATAGACAACTGTTGATTTAAGTGTCTTACCAAAAGGACAAAACCACCGATGTGCTCGAACTCACAACAACTCGGTTACAAGGCTTAAATATATGCATATTACCACAGCTGTATCTACAATGCATAAAATGGTGATACATGCACTTAAATTAAGCACATCGTTTGGGCCAAATGTCGGTCAAAAGCTATACATAGCTACTGTTAATTGTATGTACAGTGCAGACAGTAAATACAATTTGATTTGGACCACACGTTTTAACAACATTAGAAAACGGCATGCACAAGAGAAAACGACATGCTTTATGACATATATGTGACATATTATGTCTGTGCCCGCCCGCACATCCTCGGCTAATTGTGCGGTTGTCATTGGCATATATAAACATGTTGATACTGTTTGTTTCAAGTCGCAGCCGGATCTATAGTCCAGTGGTTAACACGTTGGACTGGTAATCCAGGGATCGCAGGTTCTGATCTGAATAAAATTAACAGGTGGGACTTTAAACCGAGGTCTCGTGTCGGTGCTTTACACCGTGCACGTAAAATAACCACACGATACTCTGGAATGGGTCTCTGTCTGTATCATCGCACTATCCTCCAAAAATCTAAAATGACTAATCTCTTCAGGAGGCGTCGCTCATATGGGCAACCGGTAGCGACGATAAATAAACGTAAAACACACAGACAATGGATCGTATATTGTCTGAAATAAAACGGGGCCTACATTCATATGAGCAGTTCGAGTTGGATGAAACCATGGGAATTGATTTAGTACATGTACATTTGCCCACATGGAGCGGTTACAACGATGGTCTTATGTTGATATTGACCGATTACTGTATCAAACAAAGTATTATTAGAATTTAAAAAATGATGACGAGCTTTGTTGTGCACGTGCTTTGGTCACCGCGGTAGCTCGTCATGAAAAGCATCCCAAGTGGAACAGCATTCGTGTAGGATAATATATTCAACAAGAACTTGCTCTAGATATCCATCAAAGGGCTGGCGTTCCTGTTATGCAATGTGGTACAGAAGAATTGAAACGATTCCAGACGATCATGCCTCAGTATCAGAGCCATGTATTGTCAAAAGAACATTTTAATACTATTATATATGAAGGCCCCGAAGGTGGTGTGCCGATATACCTGTATTTGCATGACGGGCGAAGGTGGTGTGCCGATATACCTGTATTTGCATGACGGGCATTATGACGTTATCACTAAGATGGCCGTGTTTCTAAATAGAAGTTACTTCTGTCTGAAATGCGAGAATGGTTACTGTAACAAGGAAAGGCATTGGTGCAATAATCCTTGCATATATTGCCATCAAGTGCACGAAGACAGCCAGGAAAACTGTAAATAGTGTGTACAATGTAACCGATCATTTATAAATGAAACTTGTCTTAATTTACACAACAAAACAACCGACTCTGGAAACTCTACTTGTAAACTGTAATAGATAGATGCGACACGTGTGACCAGTTTATAAACACATGCAAACACAAACGTGATCATGAATGTGGGGAAACATTCTGTACAGTGTACATATTTTGTTGGCGATGACCATCAATGTTACATGTTGCCAGCTGTATCCAATGAAGATACGAATAAAACAACAGAGACAGAAACAAATTATATATTTTTTAGGGATGTCAACGAGTAGTGATTTTGGTACTCGAGTACTCGGAAAGGTATTCGATCGAGTACTCGAGTACTCGGTTACCGTTATCGTGGAGTATGCTTCTTGTCTCGTCAATCAGATTGGTCCTGCTTTTAATCAATTCATTGCTTTGATGTGTTGTCAAGTCTTTCAAAGTACTTCCATACCACAGATTTAGGTGGAGGCAGTCTCACAATTCACTTATATTACTATACTACTATTATATTCTAAAGATCTCTTCACAGTTTAACAGCGTTAACGTTAATGGCAAAAGTTACAATATTTATTATTTAACAACTATTTCGGTATTGCCCTGCTATGGGTAGCTGTTTAAAGTTGAAAATTGAGTAATCAATTAAGAGTCAATTATAACATCAAAACAAGTTCCGACCACCAGACAAGAGCTGTCATTCACACGACAGACAATCGGACGACCCGCCTCAGTAGTGACGACAGTGATAAAATATTTTGCATCAAACTTACGCTTCCCAATTAAGTTGAATCAACACCTTAATTATTCGGTCACTGTATCTCTGTGTGATATACATGTATTGTTAATCACCATGACACGCTGTAGGCCCCTATATTGCATTGTTTGGTACAGCGGAAGTTTCGCTAATCCCACTGATCACGATTTGTTCACAGGCAACTCCATATTTGCGCAAAATAAAGTTTGTTGATTTTTTTTTTTTTTTTTTTTTTAACCGAGTACTCGATTATCTGAAAAGTATTCGATACTCGGACGGTCGATCGAGTACTCGAACTCGTTGACATCCCTAATATTTTTCGATTTCGAGTGTACGCAAGATGATCGCATAGGATGCAACGACGGCTACACTCCCGATGAAAAATTGATGTGCAGCAAGTGTAAAAAGGCGTGGTGTAGTTCATTCGAGCATCGACCTAACCTGTGTGTAGTTCATTCGAGCATCGACCTAACCTGTGTGTAGTTCAACAGGTTTGCGATGAGTGTATGGACACAGAAATCAGTTCTTCCTCTAAATGTGAATTATGTAGTCCAAATGAAAGAGTGTTTACCGGGCAAAAAACAACCACTGATTTTTGTAGATGGTTGTTCTCCGAAGTGAATGTAGGAGCGAGTATGCAAATTATCACTAGTAGGAGTGAAACAGACGTGGTAAAAGTTATTGATGAACACAAAATGTGTCGCAATATTTCGACAAGCAGTATTATTTCTAGAACAGAAACAAAGGACTATAACATTGTATTTGACAAAAGAGTTATAGCAGATGGCTTTGTCACATATCCATACTGCATGTAATCATAGTTACGTTTGCATTACATGTATAATACAGTGTAAATAAAATATATAATATCATAGCACAGTCTATCATTATAATATGCTTAGTTCCTACCAATAACCAGCTTATTGGAACATGACAAAACATGGGGAAGTATGTTGCTAAGTTTTGTTTAATGTTACTGGTAATGTAATCCGAATAGTTAATATGATCGCGTCGTGAGATATATGATCGCGTCGTGAGATATATGATCGCGTCGCGTCGTGAGATATATGATCGCGTCGTGAGATATATGATCGCGTTGTGAGATATATGATCGCGTCGTGAGATATATGACAACGTCGTGAGATATATGATCGTATCGTGAGATATATGACCGCGTGGTGAGATATATGACCGCGTGGTGAGATATATGACCGCGTGATGAGATATATGACCGCGTGGTGAGATATATGACAACGTCGTGAGATATATGATCGCGTCGTGAGATATATGATCGCGTCGTGAGATATGACAACGTCGTGAGATATATGATCGCGTCGTGAGATATATGATCGCGTCGTGAGATATATGACCGCGTCGTGAGATATATGATCGCGTCGTGAGATATATGATCGCGTCATGAGATATATGATCGCGTCATGAGATATATGATCGCGTTGTGAGATATATGACCGCGTCGTGAGATATATGATCGCGTCGTGAGATATATGATCGCGTCATGAGATATATGACCGCGTCGTGAGATATATGATCGCGTCATGAGATATATGATCGCGTTGTGAGATATATGATCGCGTTGTGAGATATATGATCGCGTCGTGAGATATATGATCGCGTCGTGAGATATATGATTGCGTGGTGAGATATATGACCGCGTGGTGAGATATATGACCGCGTGGTGAGATATATGACCGCGTGATGAGATATATGACCGCGTGGTGAGATATATGACAACGTCGTGAGATATATGATCGCGTCGTGAGATATATGATCGCGTCGTGAGATATGACAACGTCGTGAGATATATGATCGCGTCGTGAGATATATGATCGCGTCGTGAGATATATGCCCACGTCATGAGATATATGATCGCGTCGTGAGATATATGATCGCGTCATGAGTTATATATGATCGCGTCATGAGATATATGATCGCGTTGTGAGATATATGACCGCATCGTGAGATATATGATCGCGTCGTGAGATATATGATCGCGTCATGAGATATATGACCGCGTCGTGAGATATATGATCGCGTCATGAGATATATGATCGCGTTGTGAGATATATGATCGCGTTGTGAGATATATGATCGCGTCGTGAGATATATGATCGCGTGGTGAGATATATGACCGCGTGGTGAGATATATGACCGCGTGATAAGATATATGACCGCGTGGTGAGATATATGACAACGTCGTGAGATATATGATCGCGTCGTGAGATATGACAACGTCGTGAGATATATGATCGCGTCATGAGATATATGACCGCGTCGTGAGATATATGACCGCGTGGTGAGATATATGACAACGTCGTGAGATATATGATCGCGTCGTGAGATATATGATCGCGTCGTGAGATATGACAACGTCGTGAGATATATGATCGCGTCATGAGATATATGACCGCGTCGTGAGATATATGATCGCGTTGTGAGATATATGATCGCGTCATGAGATATATGACCGCGTCGTGAGATATATGACCGCGTGGTGAGATATATGACAACGTCGTGAGATATATGATCGCGTCGTGAGATATATGATCGCGTCGTGAGATATGACAACGTCGTGAGATATATGATCGCGTCGTGAGATATGACAACGTCATGAGATATATGATCGCGTTGTGAGATATATGACCGCGTCGTGAGATATGACAACGTCGTGAGATATATGATCGCGTCGTGAGATATGACGTCATGAGATATATGATCGCGTTGTGAGATATATGATCGCGTGATGAGATATATGACCGCGTGGTGAGATATATGACAACGTCGTGAGATATATGATCGCGTCGTGAGATATATGATCGCGTCGTGAGATATATGATCGCGTCGTGAGATATATGACCGCGTGGTGAGATATATATGACCGCGTCGTGAGATATATGATCGCGTCGTGAGATATATGATCGCGTCGTGAGATATATGATCGCGTCGTGAGATATATGACCGCGTGGTGAGATATATATGACCGCGTCGTGAGATATATGATCGCGTCGTGAGATATATGATCGCGTCGTGAGATATATGATCGCGTGGTGAGATATATGACCGCGTCATAAGATATATGACTGCGTCGTGAGATATATGATCGCGTGGTGAGATATATGATCGCGTGGTGAGATATATGATCGCGTCATGAGATATATGACCGCGTCGTGAGATATATGACCGCGTCATGAGATATATGATCGCGTCATGAGATATATGAACACGTCGTGAGATAGATGACCGCGTGGTGAGATATATGATCGCGTCATGAGATATATGCCCACGTCGTGAGATATATGATCGCGTCGTGAGATATATGATCGCGTCGTGAGATATATGCCCGCGTCGTGAGATATATGCCCACGTCGTGAGATATATGACCGCGTCGTGAGATATATGACCGCGTTATGAGATATATGACCGCGTCGTGAGATATATGACCGCGTCGTGAGATATATGACCGCGTCATGAGATATATGCCCACGTCATGAGATATATGACCGCGTCGTGAGATATATGATCGCGTCATGAGATATATGCCCACGTCGTGAGATATATGACCGCGTCGTGAGATATATGACCGCGTCATGAGATATATGCCCACGTCGTGAGATATATGACCGCGTCGTGAGATATATGACCGCGTGGTGGGATATATGATCGCGTCGTGAGATATATGACCGCGTCGTGAGATATATGGCCGCGTCGTGAGATATATGATCGCGTCGTGAGATATATGATCGCGTCGTGAGATATATGACCGCGTCGTGAGATATATGATCGCCGGTCTAGATTCGATACCATACAGACATGCTAATACCCATTCCATTTTTAATGCATTGTTTGCCTATTTGGATTTTTCATTTTCTGCGACAATCTGCAGAACTTGGCATCAGTACCTTATAGGAGCTACGCCACTGGACTATCGGAGGTAAAGTATAACCATGTGGCAGAGCAATAACCATTATACATACAATTAATTTAATCGAAAGGTCAATATATTCGTACTACTGTCAAACCTGTGTTAGTGGTTACAGGTGCGAAATGTCCGGAGTTCGAGCCCCACTGGAGCCGTTACGATTGTGCCCTTAGGCAAGGCATTTAAATTTCACGTTGCCTCTTCTGAATACGGTCTCGAGAGTGATTAATATAAGTTGAAATAACTTGTTTCGCAATCGAGCTAAAATAAATTTGTATAAACTAAATATTAAGCAGTTGACCTGTATTAAGCAGCCAGTTGCCAGAATCCCAAAATGTTGTTTTGTTATACATTTAACTTTTATTAATCAGCCACCGTAGCCACTTTCTGTAATGCCATTGGCTGGCTGCTTAAGACAGGTTTGACTGTATACTATAATGCATAATAATGTATTGTTGCATTAATGGCTCATTGATATACAGCCAAACTTGGTCAAGCATGGTCGCCTCTCACCAATGCAACCCAGGTTCGAACCACGGATTGGGACGTATGCAAGATCTGTGATTATCCTAAATGGTTCCCAGCTATATTCCTTACATCTGTGAATATCCTATATGGTTCCCAGCTACATTCCTTACATCTGTGAATATCCTATATGGTTCCCAGCTACATTCCTTACATCTGTGAATATCCTAAATGGTTCCCAGCTACATTCCTTACATCTGTGAATATCCTAAATGGTTCCCAGCTACATTCCTTACATCTGTGAATATCCTAAATGGTTCCCAGCTACATTCCTTACATCTGTGAATATCCTAAATGGTTCCCAGCTATATTTCTTCCATCTTGATTATCCTAAATCCGAGATGTCACTATTATTATTGAGAGCTTATTTATTGTCGCCCACCCCCACACCCCTTGAGATGTATATCTGTCAATAAGTGTTTGGACTAATTCTACATGCCATGTGGATAGCACCGATACACGGGCTATCTGTCCATAGTCCCGTCTATATCTGAATGAATTAACAAACTCAAATAAATTTAATTGAACGTTTCGTCCATGTTGGACGTCTTCGGGAATAACAAAATCAAACATTGATGACGTCATCATTGTGACGTCTGAACGTCATCATTGTGACGTCTGAACGTCATCATTGTGACGTCTGAACGTCATCATTGTGACGTCTGAACAACTATTATATGGTGGGACGAGTATCAAACGCACGATACCTAGATTCAACGTGCTAACCACAGAAGTCGCGATAGCGCGTAATTTCAGGTGCGAGTTCGTTAAGATTGTCCGTGAGGACTGGTTTTAAGTTTAAACTTTATTTATTTTACAATGATGGATTGTTTGCGGAAGAGGAATCTAAAGACAACGTTGGTTATATTTTTATTTTTAAACTTTATTAATTTTACGATTGCAAAGCAAGTTATAACAACTTATATTAATCACTCTCGTTGGCTCGGATGAAAGCGTAAATGAGGTAATTTGTGTGGGAGGAAACCGGAGAAAACCCACCTGTCCGATCTGGCGACCACCGCACCATCTAACATACTTCCCGGTCCGAGGATCGCACCTGGGTTGCATTGGTGAACGCGCTAACCACTGTGCTAATCGGACAGCCTTGAAGACTGTTACATTGCAACAACGATGCTCGTACCATGGAGCTTATATTCGTTAATCACAAAGATGTGTTGGTCAGTAGTCCAATGGTTAACACGTTGGACTGTACATCCAGGAATCGCAGGTTCGATCCCCCATCTGACACGAATACTATTAACAGTGTATCAGTTGGGACTTTATACCGAGTTCTCGTGCCGGTGCTGTAAACCGTGCACGTAAAAGAACCAGAGAAAACTCTGGAATGAGTCTGAATCATTGCACTATCCTCCAAAAATATAAAATGACTAATCTCTTCAGGAGGCGCCGCTCATATGTGCTCCCGGTAGCGACCTTAAATACACATAAAAACACACAAGTGTTAGGTGAACAATTTTAACCACAAGCGGCCGATTGCATTGATATGCCCCTGACTCCTGCCCATTGAATGCGACGATTTTCGATTTAAATCAATGAATTGTATTCAAAAATTAAAGATTGGGGGGAGACTATGCCTTTGATTCTAACCCTGTTTCTGTATTTTGATATGGGTTACGGTCTATTGTATGCCTTGCTTAAACTGTATAATATTGGGTATTAAAATGTGTTTAAAGCGACATTACATCGCAAATAGCAAATAAAATGCATTTTTTCACGTATACATGCATTGTTACTACACATTCTTCTGAATACATTCGAACACTAACATTGAATCAATTTAACAGTGTTTTTGTGGTATACAAATTTTCAACGTGAAAGTAGGATTTCATATAACGGCCATCCAGGCTCGTGCATTGACGTTTGTTGTTATTGAAGTCAATATTAAACACGTGATACTTTCGTTTAGAGATAATGTAATTAAGATTAGTCTACAAATAAATATGCACTGGCACACATGCGAGATATCACGGTAAATATGTAGCATAACAGGATACACGCTTTGTATTACGCATGAATGTCGACCCTATTTACATTATTTTGTTATGTCAACAACCCGCGTATACGACGTTTGTTTATTTGTTGAAATACTCATGATTTTGAGGCAAATATTTGGAAACAAATTATACCATACATTAGCAAATTGCATTCTGCAGACATTTGCGTTTTCACCGATGTAGTGTCGCTTTAAACTAATTATGAAAGATGCGTTCATGTTCAAAATCACGTTCACACTTTCTAAGGAGGTCGCTATCCTGTACGTGTACTCATTATAAAACCAAAGTGTCTCAGTAAACAAACGAAATTAAAGACAGTTTCAGTGTATTCAAAATTAATAAAATCTGTTTGGGCTAACCTAATCCTTTTTTTAGAAAATTGTTATACCGAATTTGGCCGAAAATCGTTCTGCCTTTTCCGCAGTCTGTCACATTCTATTAATTTAAATAAGTCCTAAAAATAGCACACCGTATGCAAATTAGTATCATCGATCGTTTCCGAGCCTTCCAGAGTGGCTTGTAAATGTCGGAAATGTCGGGCGACATTTACAAGCCACTCTGGAAGGCTCGGAAACGATCGATGATACTAATTTGCATACGGTGTGCTATTTTTAGGACTTATTTAAATTAATAGAATGTGATTATTTGTGTATCGTTAATTTAGCTTACCGCGAGGCTGATGTACGTACATATTATCTCACAGCGAGAGATTATGTAATAGTTGTCGGTTTCTTTTGATGAGGCGCCAATATGTCTGGCTGTTTCATTAAAGTTACGATTTTGATTGCGTAAGGTAACAGGTGGTCAGTGCCACGCTGTCTGACTGAAATGTATATAAATCCGAGTAAAATTAAAGAGAAATCAGAACACAAAAGGCTTTCCTTATGCAAGGATTGATTGTGTATCTCAAATAGAAAACAATTACTGTTTCTATGACACTATAGACGAGATGTCTTCAGTATATTAATTTAATATACTTATAAAACGAACTATAAACTGAACTTAAGTGTTACGGACACATTGGGTAATGATGGATTAAGAAGCACCGTATTGCTTGAATAGAATACGTGATAGCTAATATAATAAGAGAACATTGGATATTAATGGAGTGAGAAGCACCGTATTGCTTGAATAGAATACGTGATAGCTAATATAATAAGATAAGAGATACAAATTATCTCTAATATATAGCGGTAATAAATTGATACCAGAACAGTACTTTGAGATATTGAAGTTATTGAGAGACGCGAGCGGCTGATCAACGTAGACAGTCTAATTGAGATATCCTTGATTGTATATTGAAGATTAAAGATGTAATCCAATTATCGACAGGGCGGTGATCTAATAAAGACACTAGAAATTAATGAGGCTTGAAGTGACTATGATATAGATAAGGAATCAGAGATGCACGAGATGTGAATAAACGAAATAGAAGAAAATAAAAATAGACGATAGAGTAAAATAGATAGAAAAGAACTTTGTGTTACGTTATTATTGAACTGATAGAGAACTTGAACTGAGAACTGAAATATACCCCTAGACAACCGACCAGAGAGTTTATATAGCTTAATCCTTGGAAAGAGCCATAAATAGACCAGACGTAGAGTAAGAGCAGACGAGGGGGTGGGGGGCACCACAGAGTCGCTCATACGGGCAACCGGTAGCAACGATAAATAAACGTAAAACACACACTCCAGTTCCACCTGCTAAGTAAATCACATTAGCGAAGAAGTAAATGTCTTATTATGTTATATTTCTGGTTTTACGCCTGCATCAGCACCATTTTGGGCTATATCGCCGGCGGGAAGTTTACCTAACAACACCTTTCCTGGGCAGGCTCCAACGGTTAACCAGTACTTGGGTGCACCAACCTCCGTAAGAAACTGCCAACGTTTTCATATAAATAAATAAATGTCTTATTATATATTCACATTGCAAGCATAAAAAACGAACCACTCGCATTTTCGCCTTTCTGTATCTTTAACA
This sequence comes from Archivesica marissinica, assembly GCA_014843695.1. NCBI lineage: Eukaryota > Metazoa > Mollusca > Bivalvia > Venerida > Vesicomyidae > Archivesica > Archivesica marissinica. The sequence goes on along the minus strand of CM026389.1, from coordinate 3,965,038 downwards.
TAATATTTTTTTATACAAATCTATTTTAGCTCGATTGCGAAACAAGTTCTTACAACTTATATTAATCACTCTCGAGACCTCATTCCTGATGGAATCCATCGTCACGAGAAGAGGCAATGTGGAATTTAAATGCCTTGCCTAAGGGCACAATCGTAACGGCTCCAGCGGGGCTCAAACTCCGGACCTTTCGCACCTGAAGCGAACGCGCATCCACTGCGCTATCACTACATAATAAAAGCACTTGAACTACGAATATTTAAAATTGCATAATATTATCATGCTAACAGATGTTTAATTATCGTTGCCCCTAGTTATTGGGGGCGACGGCTGCAGAAGTATTTTATTTATTTTGATGGTTTTTAAGATATGACAATGGTTGACCTTTTCCCCCCCAAATAAACAGTCTGAAAGCGGACTATTTTTGGCCAAAAATCATGTCCAATGTCAATCTTGGGGTGGGACTTCATCAACACCACTTTGGGCTATATCGCCAGCGGACAGTTTACCGAACAGCACCATTCCTGGTCAGGCTCCACCATTAACCAATACGTGGTGCCGCAACCTCCGAAACCGTGACCAGCAGTGATGATAGGTTACAGTGGTATGTAAGTCAGCGACCCTAACCACTCGACCACGGATGGAAACTAGAGTACCCACCTGTCCAATTTGGCGGCCACCCTACCATCTCACTTTAGAAATCATCATATGCAACTCAATTACCTTTACTGCGAAATTTGAGACAATGAAACACAAAAAATGATTGAAATGTAACTGGATGAGAGTTGCACTCGATTCATGCTTCATGTATATATCGGGTTGCATCGTATGCGAACATTTCTATATCCACGCGAGGGGTTCGACATTAAAGGAAGATAGATATATAAATTGTATCCGCAAGTTCACAGAATATCGACAATATTCTTGGAATCCTGTCTATAAATCGGCCAAGAAACTCTGGTTGTATTCTCATGTAAGAGGCATCTTGATTAATATACCAGACTGCATACTACACAGCGACATACAGTCGAACCGGTATTAAGCAGCCAGTCAAGGGAATCACAGAAAGTGAGAAGTCCCATCTGAAAGACTGTTAATTTTATTAGGGTCAGACGGGGGGGGGGGGGGATAATTCACCAACACTATTCATACTCCCTCCACTCGACTCAAAATAAGATTATGTAGATTTTAACCCTTTCCCCCATAGAAGCACCTCTTGACGCCATTACCAATACGACATACATTGACAATGTAGTAACCAAACCAATGTTTATAATAAAGGCCAGAATATCATGTTGTCCCAGTAATATCTATCGAGGTGGGATATATATGGCGACTACTTATTCACTGCATGATAGCTAAATGGCTGTCGTTTGTATAGAGATATAATAGTATATTAACCTAAATCTCTATGCAGTCCCAGTAATATCTATCGAGGTGGGATATATATGGCGACTACTTATTCACTGCATGATAGCTAAATGGCTGTCGTTTGTATAGAGATATAATAGTATATTAACCTAAATCTCTATGCAGTCCCAGTAATATCTATCGAGGTGGGATATATATGGCGACTACTTATTCACTGCATGATAGCTAAATGGCTGTCGTTTGTATGGAGATATAATAGTATATTAACCTGAATCTCTATATGGGAAAGGGTTAAATGGCTGTGGTTTGTATGGAGATATAATAGTATATTAACCTAAATCTCTATGAAGGAAAGGGTTAAATGGCTGTCATTTGTATGGAGATATAATAGTATATTAACCTATATATCTATGAAGGAAATGGTTAAATGGCTGTTGTTTGTATGGAGATATAATAGTATATTAACCTATATATCTATGAAGGATAGGGTTAAATGGCTGTCGTTTGTATGGAGATATAATAGTATATTAACCTGAATCTCTATGAAGGAAAGGGTTAAATGGCTGTCATTTGTATAGAGATATAATAGTATATTAACCTGAATCTCTATGAAGGAAAGGGTTAAATGGCTGTCGTTTGTATGGAGATATAATAGTATATTAACCTGAATCTCTATGAAGGAAAGGGTTAAATGGCTGTCGTTTGTATGGAAATATAATAGTATATTAACCTGAATCTCTATGAAGGAAAGGGTTAAATGGCTGTCATTTGTATGGAGATATAATAGTATATTAACCTAAATCTCTATGAAGGAAAGGGTTAAATGGCTGTCATTTGTATGGAGATATAATAGTATATTAACCTGAATCTCTATGAAGGAAAGGGTTAAATGGCTGTCATTTGTATGGAGATATAATAGTATATTAACCTGAATCTCTATGAAGGAAAGGGTTAAATGGCTGTCGTTTGTATAGAGATATAATAGTATATTAACCTGAATCTCTATGAAGGAAAGGGTTAAATGGCTGTCGTTTGTATGGAGATATAATAGTATATTAACCTGAATCTCTATGAAGGAAAGGATTAAATGGCTGTGGTTTGTATGGAGATATAATAGTATATTAACCTGAATCTCTATATGGGAAAGGGTTAAATGGCTGTGGTTTGTATGGAGATATAATAGTATATTAACCTAAATCTCTATGAAGGAAAGGGTTAAATGGCTGTCATTTGTATAGAGATATAATAGTATATTAACCTGAATCTCTATGAAGGAAAGGGTTAAATGGCTGTCGTTTGTATGGAGATATAATAGTATATTAACCTGAATCTCTATGAAGGAAAGGGTTAAACTACATTGTGTTAGTTTGAGGTTAACTGAATGCAAGGGTAATACTGGTTTTCTATTACTTACATGATATTAATCTGTGTAGACATTGTGACAGTCATGCTGGACAGGAATATGATGTTAAAGCACATAAATTAAATAAACATTGTACGAGGGCCCATCAATAAGTTTGTGTGTTAGTGCAAGTCGTGATAGCGCAGTGGATGCACGGTCGCTTCAGGTGCGAAAGATCCGGAGTTCGAGCCCCACTGGAGCCGTTACGATTGTGCCCTTAGGCAAGGCATTTAAATTCCACGTTGCCTCTTCTCTCTCCCTCGTGGCGATGGATTCCATCAGGAATGAGGTCTCGAGAGCGATTTATATAAGTTGAAATAACTTGTTTCGTAATCGAGCTCAAATAAATTTGTATAAACTGTTGCCTCTGAGAGAGGAAAATAATAAAATGAAATTCAAAGTGGGGATAAATATCTACCTTCTAACTACATACAATTATCGTTAATAAACGTCGGTAAGTAATGGAACGAGTCGTGTTTAAGTTTATATATTCATTCTAGTATATGATCATAATAAACTCAATTCCATTATACCAATACCAATACCAAACATTTTATTCCACATAAAACATTATTACAATGTTTATAGTATTATACAAATTATAAGAGAAGACATGGAAATAAAGGCTATAGATACAATTTTCTCAAGGGCATATACAAATCCAGAAAAACGGTTGCATGTACAAGTAGATTTTAACAAATATAGATAATACATAATAGACAATCATGTTCTTTAACCAAGCTCTTTCAGACAGAAACCCTAATCTTATTTGCAAAGTAGAGATATTTTGACAAATTATTTATTACAATTTTAGAAGAAAGAATTTAATTTCAATGATCTCATTTATAAGAATCTGTCATGTATTCTTCCCAGTCACTCCACCGTGTATCAACTTCTAGATCATCATCATCATCATCATCATCATCATCATCATCATCACAATCAAAAAATAAATTTGTATAAACTAATAAGTTGGTGAACTAATTTCACTATTTCATAACGTTTTCACCTAGCATAATGAAATTTTATATGTTCAAAGATTAACCATTCTCCAATTAATGCAGCATGTACCGACATTGATGACGTCACATCAGTATTGTAACGTCGCATCAAGAGCGTTTGTTGTAAATTGTAGAACTGCTACCGCACCCACCATAGTCCAGATTTGGCAATTTGCGACTTCTGGCTATTTTCAAATCTCAAAAACGCTTCATGATAAGAAAGACGAGTCCAGAGATGTGTGCCGTAAACAGACACTTGCGGGAGATGTCACGTGATGACACGCAGCACGTGTTCCGGTCATGGTCGAGCGGTGGAATAAATGCAAACTATGCAAGGCACGTTACTTTGGAAAGGAGTAGTGGTCAAAAGTATGTTAGATTACGCATACTCGCAACATAGAATTAGTTCACGAAATTATTGATGGGCCCTCGTATATGATGTTGGATGGTATAACACTCATCATATAAGATTGTACAGTAGTGATAAATGCTCGAGGGTTAAATAAAATACAGAGAATAAAAGACCATATAGAATTAAGTAGTTATGTTATATTTCGGGTTTTACGCCTGCATCAGCACCATTTTGGGCTATATCGCCGGCGGGCAGTTTACCTAACAACAACTTTCCTGGGCAGGCTCCAGCGGTTAACCAGTACTTGGGTGCACCAACCTCCGTAAGAAACTGCCAACTTTTTCATATAAATGAGACACGGCCTGAGCGGGGCTCGAACCCGTGACCATCAGTGATGATAGGTTACAGTGGTATACAAGTCAGCGACCTTAACCACTCGACCACGGAGGCGGACTTAATTTATACAAATTTATTTTAGCTCGATTGCGAAACAAGTTCTAATAGCATTAGTTAAATCGCTCTTGAGACATCATTCCTGATGGAATCATCGCCACGAGGGAGAGAGAATAGTCAATATGGAATTTAAATGCTTTGCATAAGGGCATAATCGTAGCGGCATCAGTGGGACTCGAACTCCGGATCTTTCACACCCGAAGCGAACGCGGTACCACTGCACTATCACGACTTCCACAAACAAATTAGTTAAATCGCTCTAAAGAACTCATTCCTGATGGAATCCATCGCAACGAGGGAGAGAAGAGTCAATGTGGAATTTAACTGCTCTGCCTATTGGCACTTTGCCACAATCGTAACGGCTACAGCCGAGAACAAAATCTGAGCCATTCGCACCTGAAGCCAACGCACTACTACGGCGCCATCACAACTTTCACTAGTGGATCCAGGAGTTGCATTGTCCCCCGTAAAATACTTTGGAAAGTATCATCAATCTCCCTGTTTTTGTACCCCACCTGTTTTCAAATGAGGACATCACTATCAGTAACAGGTGCTTGCTTTACATCATACACGCTAGAACTGCCAACATGAAAATGAGCAAAAAAAAGATAAATAATCACATTATATTTCGAAAATATGAAATTGTTGAAGATTTTCACTGGTGCCATACATGTGTATCCAAAGATCCCATAAACAGAGGTATAAATATAAAAATATTTGTTTGTTTTTGTAAAGGGTGAAGCCTCATGAGTTACTGTGCAAGGTCACGTGTCAGTCATGTGAAAATGCCGGAAAACACAATTCTCTTAAATGAAATTTTTGATGACGTGTTAGTGAAATTGTAGATGTTATGCAATCTGAGTTTGGTTTAAACATATTTATTCGATAATAATGTACATTACATATACATTGTATACAAAACGAAAATGGATTAAATCGGAAGCTTAAAGCTTATTGAGATTTTCTCCATACATCTGAGTTTAGTGTATTAAAGGCAAGAATGGTCACGTTACATAGTAATATTATTTCATCTACTATAAAAGAGGCTACAAGTTATTTACCGACAAATGGATTTGTAGCCCAGTGGTTAATACGCTGGACTGGTAATCCAGGGATCGCAGGTTCGATCCCCTGTCTGACAATAATAAAAATAACAGTCTTTCAGATGGGACTTTAAACCGAGGTCTCATGTCGGTGCTTTACACAGTGCATGTAAAAGAACCAGAGGAGACTCTGGATTCTGGAATGGGTCTCTGTCTGTATCATTGCACTATTCTCCAAAAATCTAAAATGACTAATCTCTTCAGGAGGCGTCGCTCATATGGGCAACCGGCAGCGACGATAAATAAACGTCGGGCCAGCCATGAAATCATATTTTCGAGAGAGTAGATCCGCCACAACATTTTACACAATATTATAATTACTTTATTTAGCAGGCCATTTGAAATTCACAAGCAAATTTGTTGATTTGGTATCCTCCACCGAATATAATCCTTAGCACGGGGATAGACAAACAAAAAATGCTAAACCTATATCGTGCATAAAGATATTTTTAGGTTTTTAAAATAGATATAAAGAAGGCATATAGTATATATGTAAATCAAGGACAGTAACTCTGGTCGGATCAGCGGGGGATAACGAGCAATGGTGATATTGTTTTTTAATTCCAGTTTTGTTGAATTACGGGTTAATTGGTGATGGTGAAAATATTGACATTTTAATTAATTCAAAGGATTTTTTAAAAAAAAGGGCAATAACTCTGGTTTCACTATTGAAACTTGCAGGACAACACCGAGCAATGGTGATGTAATTTTATTCTAAGTCTGATGTCATTCCATGTCATGTGTTGTCGTAACAAACCAAGCCGTTTTGACCTTGATAGTGAAGCTACGGGTCTGAGTCTTGTGTACAATACATCACCTATATATGGCAAACAGTTGTGGCACATTAGTTTTGAAATGCCTCCATAGACGAAGAAGTTACAGTTGGGACTGGAAATATTGTACCTATATTTCACATTTAATCTCCTCCAAGTGTGACCTTGAGCTGCGTGAAGCTACGGACCTGGGCTATGATTACGATATAACACCTCTATATCATGCACATTTGTGGCACATTAGTTTTGAAATCCCCCCATAGCCGAATAATGACATTATTATTATAGAGTGTTATTTATGTGCGTAAATGAGGTCACAAAACTGCTAGTAACATGACGTCACAAAACTGCTACGTCACAAAACTGCTAGTAACACGACATCACAAAACTGCTAGTAACATGACATCACAATAGTAACATGACGTCACAAAACTGCTAGTAACATGACGTCACAAAACTGCTAGTAACATGACGTCACAAAACTGCTAGTAACATGACTGCTTGTAACATGACATCACAAAACTGCTAGTAACATGACATCACAAAACTGCTAGTAACATAACTGCTAGTAACAAAACTGCTAGTAACATGACGTCACAAAACTGCTAGTAACATGACATCACAAAACTGCTAGTAACATGACGTCACAAAACTGCTAGTAACATGACTGCTAGTAACATGACATCACAAAACTGCTAGTAACATGACGTCACAAAACTGCTAGTAAAATGACGTCACAAAACTGCTAGTAACATGACATCACAAAACTGCTAGTAACATGATCACAAAACTGCTAGTAACATAACTGCTAGTAACATGACATCACAAAACTGCTAGTAAAATGACGTCACAAAACTGCTAGTAACATGACATCACAAAACTGCTAGTAACATGACGTCACAAAACTGCTAGTAACATGACGTCACAAAACTGCTAGTAACATGACATCACAAAACTGCTAGTAACATGACATCACAAAACTGCTAGTAACATAACTGCTAGTAACATGACATCACAAAACTGCTAGTAACAAAACTGCTAGTAACATGACATCACAAAACTGCTAGTAACATAACTGCTAGTAACATGACATCACAAAACTGCTAGTAACAAAACTGCTAGTAACATGACATCACAAAACTGCTAGTAACATAACTGCTAGTAACATGACGTCACAAAACTGCTAGTAACATAACTGCTAGTAACATGACATCACAAAACTGCTAGTAACATAACATCACAAAACTGCTTGTAACATGACGTCACAAAACTGCTAGTAACATGACATCACAAAACTGCTAGTAACATGACGTCACATAACTGCTAGTAACATGACGTCACAAAACTGCTACGTCACAAAACTGCTAGTAACATGACGTCACAAAACTGCTAGTAACATGACATCACAAAACTGCTAGTAACATGACATCACAATAGTAACATGACGTCACAAAACTGCTAGTAACATGACGTCACAAAACTGCTAGTAACATGACGTCACAAAACTGCTAGTAACATGACTGCTTGTAACATGACATCACAAAACTGCTAGTAACATAACTGCTTGTAACATGACATCACAAAACCGCTAGTAACATGACGTCACAAAACTGCTAGTAACATGACATCACAAAACTGCTAGTAACATGACGTCACAAACTGCTAGTAACATGACGTCACAAAACTGCTAGTAACATGACGTCACAAAACTGCTAGTAAAATGACGTCACAAAACTGCTAGTAACATGACATCACAAAACTGCTAGTAAAATGACGTCACAAAACTGCTAGTAACATGACATCACAAAACTGCTAGTAACATGACGTCACAAAACTGCTAGTAACATAACTGCTAGTAACATGACATCACAAAACTGCTAGTAAAATGACGTCACAAAACTGCTAGTAACATGACATCACAAAACTGCTAGTAACATGACATCACAAAACTGCTAGTAACATAACTGCTAGTAACATGACATCACAAAACTGCTAGTAACATGACGTCACAAAACTGCTAGTAACATGACATCACAAAACTGCTAGTAACATGACGTCACAAAACTGCTAGTAACATGTCACAACTGCTAGTAACATGACGTCACAAAACTGCTAGTAAAATGACGTCACATAACTGCTAGTAACATGACATCACAAAACTGCTAGTAACATGACATCACAAAACTGCTAGTAACATGACGTCACAAAACTGCTAGTAACATGACATCACAAAACTGCTAGTAAAATGACGTCACAAAACTGCTAGTAACATGACATCACAAAACTGCTAGTAACATGACGTCACAAAACTGCTAGTAACATAACTGCTAGTAACATGACATCACAAAACTGCTAGTAAAATGACGTCACAAAACTGCTAGTAACATGACATCACAAAACTGCTAGTAACATGACATCACAAAACTGCTAGTAACATAACTGCTAGTAACATGACATCACAAAACTGCTAGTAACAAAACTGCTAGTAACATGACATCACAAAACTGCTAGTAACATAACTGCTAGTAACATGACATCACAAAACTGCTAGTAACAAAACTGCTAGTAACATGACATCACAAAACTGCTAGTAACATAACTGCTAGTAACATGACATCACAAAACTGCTAGTAACAAAACTGCTAGTAACATGACATCACAAAACTGCTAGTAACATAACTGCTAGTAACATGACATCACAAAACTGCTAGTAACAAAACTGCTAGTAACATGACATCACAAAACTGCTAGTAACATAACTGCTAGTAACATGACATCACAAAACTGCTAGTAACAAAACTGCTAGTAACATGACATCACAAAACTGCTAGTAACATAACTGCTAGTAACATGACATCACAAAACTGCTAGTAACAAAACTGCTAGTAACATGACGTCACAAAACTGCTAGTAACATAACTGCTAGTAACATGACATCACAAAACTGCTAGTAACATAACTGCTAGTAACATGACATCACAAAACTGCTAGTAACATAACTGCTAGTAACATGACGTCACAAAACTGCTTGTAACATGACGTCACAAAACTGCTAGTAAAATGACGTCACAAAACTGCTAGTAACATGACATCACAAAACTGCTAGTAACATGACATCACAAAACTGCTAGTAACATGACATCACAAAACTGCTAGTAAAATGACGTCACAAAACTGCTAGTAACATAACTGCTAGTAACATGACATCACAAAACTGCTAGTAACATAACTGCTAGTAACATGACATCACAAAACTGCTAGTAACATAACTGCTAGTAACATGACGTCACAAAACTGCTTGTAACATGACGTCACAAAACTGCTAGTAAAATGACGTCACAAAACTGCTAGTAAAATGACGTCACAAAACTGCTAGTAACATGACGTCACATAACTGCTAGTAAAATGACGTCACAAAACTGCTAGTAAAATGACGTCACAAAACTGCTAGTAAAATGACGTCACAAAACTGCTAGTAAAATGACGTCACAAAACTGCTAGTAAAATGACGTCACAAAACTGCTAGTAAAATGACGTCACAAAACTGCTAGTAAAATGACGTCACATAACTGCTAGTAACATGACGTCACATAACTGCTAGTAAAATGACGTCACATAACTGCTAGTAACATGACGTCACATAACTGCTAGTAAAATGACGTCACAAAACTGCTAGTAAAATGACGTCACAAAACTGCTAGTAAAATGACGTCACATAACTGCTAGTAACATGACGTCACATAACTGCTAGTAAAATGACGTCACATAACTGCTAGTAACATGACGTCACATAACTGCTAGTAAAATGACGTCACATAACTGCTAGTAAAATGACGTCACATAACTGCTAGTAAAATGACGTCACATAACTGCTAGTAAAATGACGTCACATAACTGCTAGTAAAATGACGTCACATAACTGCTAGTAAAATGACGTCACATAACTGCTAGTAACATGACGTCACAAAACTGCTAGTAAAATGACGTCACATAAACTGCTAGTAAAATGACGTCACAAAACTGCTAGTAAAATGACGTCACATAACTGCTAGTAAAATGACGTCACAAAACTGCTAGTAAAATGACGTCACATAACTGCTAGTAACATGACGTCACATAACTGCTAGTAAAATGACGTCACATAACTGCTAGTAACATGACGTCACATAACTGCTAGTAAAATGACGTCACATAACTGCTAGTAAAATGACGTCACAAAACTGCTAGTAACATGACATCACAAAACTGCTAGTAACATGACGTCACAAAACTGCTAGTAAAATGACGTCACATAACTGCTAGTAAAATGACGTCACATAACTGCTAGTAAAATGACGTCACATAACTGCTAGTAACATGACATCACAAAACTGCTAGTAAAATGACGTCACATAACTGCTAGTAAAATGACGTCACAAAACTGCTAGTAAAATGACGTCACATAACTGCTAGTAAAATGACGTCACAAAACTGCTAGTAAAATGACGTCACATTTGACGACAAGCGTTAAACTCTCTTTATGCGTATTTTTTCTTCAATTGGAAAAATAATAATATAATTCATATGCAACTATATCCTAATGTTAGCTTTAATAAACCACATTTACGTAGTAGGTATTGGTGATTTTGCTCAAAATACACATAAATGGAGGTAATTAACAAATTGTAATTTCACAAAAGCAGATTCTTTTGTGGCCATATTTCCCAAATTTTACTTTTAACCGTAATAATTTATTGAAAATATAAGACAATATTCACAATATCTAATCATCCGCACCTTACAATATCTCGGTGTGCAGCACATTCTAGGTAAATGAGTTTTTAAACTATGTTTTATTCCAGATTTAAACATGGTAAATACATTCTTAGAATATACAGACAAAATGCCGAGCCATATTAGTATTAATGAATCCTTTCAACACCACAGACCTCTAAATTGGCTTACAAAAAAGTGTAGATCCAGATGAGCCGGCTCGTGACGAGCCGTCTCATCAGGATCTGCACTTTTTTCAAGTAATATAACTATTTTTAGAATTTTTTTTACCCATTTTGATAAATGAACTGATCCAAATGTAATTTTGTTATTAATTTATTGGTCTAAAAATATCATGGACCAGTCCATGTCAGTTACTTGGTGTTGAATGGGTTAACAGAGACAGTGTTATTGACGAAGAACTAATTTTAAATAAACTTGTCACTAAAATGAATTGGGTGGTACAAGTCGAATAACTCTCAAAAGTATGGAAAACAGTTATGAAAACAATATGGATCTTTAAAAAAAGAGAGTTAAAACCAAGGTTAAAACATTACCGTATACAGTAGTCGATATGCATTTGAAAATATGACAAACAAACATACGTACAATCAATTTCTGAATAACAGCTCATCAAAACCATATATTGTAGACCTGGTCTCTACCATTGGTAGTTTTGTCTTAACTTTTGAGAAGTCCATCCAGCAATTTTACTTCACTTTAACCCTTTCAACACCATAGACCTTTAAATAGGCTTGCAAAAAGTGTAGATCCAGATGAGCCGGCTATTGATGAGCTGTCATCGGGATCTGCACATTTTGCCAGTAATGTTACTATTTTGAGACAAAATTACCCATTTTGATCGGGATCTGCACATTTTGCCAGTAATGTTACTATTTTGAGACAAAATTACCCATTTTAATAAATGAACTGGTCCAAATATAATTTTCTTATTAATTTATTGGTCTAATAATATTCTGCACCAGTCCATGTGAGTTACTTGGGGATGAATGGGTTAAACATCAAACACTGATTTATTTCTCCATTCTTAATTGTACATGTATACATGCATTCTGGGTAAGTAAATTCTTCGTACTGATCGTGTGGCCAAATTTCATTTCAGAGTAGATAATAGATATAACCAATTCAAATATAAACTCAATAATAACATTTTAACGACAGGACAAAGTTTATTTAGATGGAATGCAAACAAATTCTCCAAATTGTCTACTATGCAACAATTACGAATATTTTTTCATTTCATGCAACATACCGATGTCATATGATATTTTCACCCGCCTATTTTTTTACCTGAAAAAAATGCCATGAGATTTTCACCCCACCTATGAGACTTTCACCCGCCCCCAATATTTTTGTCAAACGTTGTTACTGTGTTGCTTCTATCTTATGGTATGTGAGAGTCATCTGACTATTTTATATATGGTGGTGACAAAATTGAAAGATTTGCAGGGGGGGGGAATCTCATGGCCATGAGATTTTCACCCCCCCCCCTAGTTGTCTTAAACAACATATCCATTGACATAGCACAACTTTCAATTGACTGAGTGTGCAGTAGTGGGGAATTGTACTCATTATATAAATAATTAATAGTTGCACCTACCATTCACCTTAAAATTTGTCGCTTTTTATTTTAGATTTTTCCCTTGTATATCATGGAATATGACTAATGTTGTTGCTGTATTGCTTCTATCTCATGGTATGGGAGAGAAATATGACTATTTCAAATATGATGGTGGCAATTTGAAAGAGTTGCTGGGGGGGGGGGGTGAAAATATCATGGCCATGATATCTTCACCCACGGGTGAAAATATCATGGCTATGAGATTTGCACCCCACCCCCTGCAACTCTTTCAATTTTGTCACCACCATATATAAAATAGTCATATGACTCTCACATACCATTAGATAGAAGCAACACAGCAACAACATTTGACAAAAATATTGGGGGGGGGGGGGGGCGGGTGAAAATCTCATGGCATTTTTTTCACCCGCGGGTGAAAATCTCGTGTGACATCGGTAGTAATTCATTTCTGGCACAATATCGTACAATTCTCAATAATTTAAACAGATTATCCACAATTGTTTTAGGTTACAAGGATTCCGAGTATTATATTGTTATTTACCATAATTGGATTCTCTATCTATAAGGAATACATTATTAGCGAAAATGGTAGGAAACATGTTAATATAACAAACATAATGAAACATGAAATAGCAGCTATGTATGAATAGTTTCAGGATTAAAAACAAGCACGTGTTGATTAACCCTTTCCTTCATAGAGGTTTAGGTTAATATACTATTATATCTCTATACAAATACAGCCATTTAGCTATCATGCAGTGGATAAGTAGTCGCCATATCTATCCCACCTTCATAGAGGTTTCGGTTAATATACTATTATATCTCCATACAAACGACAGCCATTTAGCTATCATGCAGTGGATAAGTAGTTGCCATATCTATCCCACCTCCATAGATATTACTGGGACTGCATGAGATTTTGGTTAATATACTATTATATCTCCATACAAACGACAGCCATTTAGCTACAATGTATCATGCAGTGGATAAGTAGTCGCCATATCTATCCCACCTCCATAGATATTACTGGTACTGCATAGAGATTTAGGTTAATATGCAATTATATCTCTATACAAACGACAGCCATTTAACTACCATGCAGTGGATAAGTAGTCGCCATATCTACCCCACCTCCATAGATATTACTGGTACTGCATAGAGATTTAGGTTAATATGCTATTATATCTCTATACAAACGACAGTCATTTAGCTATCATGCAGTGGATAAGTAGTCGCCATATCTATCCCACCTCCATAGATATTACTGGGACTACACGAGATTCTGGCCTTAATTATGAACATTGGTTTGGCTACTACATTGTCAATGTATGTTGTATTGGTAATGGCGTCAAGAGGTGCTTCTATGAGGGAAAGGGTTAAAAGAATTAACAAATTCCCGCTAATAAATGCATGTATATGAAACAGATGTATAGTACTACAAACAAAAACAAATGTGCCGGGAAGTATGGTGGTTCCCAGATCGGACAGGTGGGTTTTCTCCGGGTATTCCGGTTTCCTATCACACGAATTACCACATTTACGCTTTTATCCGCACCAACGAGAGTGATTAATAAAAGTTGTTTCGCAATCGTTGTAAAATAGGTAAGTTTAAAAAAGTCAAGATTACAGTTGACTGGCACACTACCGGGAGTTTCAAACTTAGCTGTGGACTGGTTTCGTCAACGTTCATCGAGTCCCGCAGCATTTAAATGTACATATTAACTTTATTCTAAAATATTAGTCAAGATTACAGTTGACTGGCACACTACCGGGAGTTTCAAACATTACTGTGGACTGGTTTCATCTTCGTTCATCATGTCCCAGAGAGCATTAGTTAGAAAGAACTGAGAACATTTCCTCTTGTCAAAGTGGAATGGTTTAACATCTGTCCTATTGCTGATATCTGCTTACAATTAAGGATATAACTGAATGTTTTGTAAAATCATTTATGCAATAAGATGTTCATGGTTATATACATATATTGCGCTCATTACATGTTCACTATACTCTACAAGTTTGATCAGGGCACCAAGGTTGTAAAAACTTTTCTCAGATCTCAAACTCAAGTGATTTGAGATTTACATTCGGCTAAGCCAATCAGAAGCTTGAGACAGAGTTTTATATTGGAGAAAAGTTTTATAACGTCAGTATCATATCTACAATCAGACGGATCTGTAGTCCAGTGGTTAACACGCTGGACTGGTAATCCAGGGATCGCAGGTTCGATCCCCCGTCTGACCATAAGAAAATTAAGTCTTTCAGATGGGACTTTAAACCGAGGTCTCGCGTCGGTGCTTTACACCGTGCACGTAAATGAACAAGATGAGACTCTGGAACGGGTCTCTGTCTGTCTCATTGCACTATTCTCCAAAAATCTAAAATAACTAATCTCTTCAGGAGGCGTCGCTCAAATGGGCAATCGGTAGCGACGATAAATAAACATAAAACACATACGGGTACAACGAGACATGCTTATAATGCTAGGATTGATTGGACCCTGAGTATTTGGTTTAACGGCACATCGGCACAGTTCAGGCTACATCGCGCCTAGACCCTGATTACATTAATTCTATAAATACAAGTAAGACTAGAGGATGACACTCGGAGAGATGCATAGCCCCACACACTGGTATATAACAGATTTTACGGTGTGAACTATTCACATCACAGTTTACCACAGAAGTCAATGTGAGTGGAGACTTCGCAGACAACCCTAACCACAGGCTTTCACCAAAATCTATCTTTCGTTTAATCATATTTTATTTTGCTCTATTATGACACAGAATCTACATACAATATATGCAAAGAAAGCAGAAATGGGTCGAGCCACAAGTTCTTTCAACATCTATCAACAACTTTGCGAATTATACAGCCCCCCCCGACAAAAACAGTCAAAATTAATAAACCCTGTTTCAAATATTTTCACGAGCGCGTAGCTAATTGGTGAAAAACAAACATAAAATGAAGAAATTAAAATAGCTGGCCGCCGTGTTTTTGCGCGGATGAATACATTGACGATATACGTCGTGAGTCGATACACAAATCTGCCGCCATCTTTAATTTAAAGTTGAATCGAGGAAAAATACATGAAAACATTTATTGGATTTATTGTTACAATTTGCAGTGACAAAATTCGAGACATTGTCAGTTGTATTTCACTTTTGATTTGTTTCATAACAAAAACAATAATACAGGTAAATAGTGTCATTGAAGCCAGGTAAACAGTGAAAATTAAATGACACATGTGACACGTGCAAGTTGGTGTATTGGGAAGGGAGATAACAAAAAAAGTAGTCCGGCAAAATACAGTGAGTGATATGCAGTGAGGATATGGATTATATCTCACTGATAGAACACTGTATTTCATCAATTAGCATAAAATAAATTTCTATCAAAATTATAAAATATATAATACTAAAAAATAAAAATGTCATACCTGGGTGAGTAGACCACAGGGCCTTATTATTCTGCGAAAAAGCGAACAAACAAATATCCGTATGACTAAGATAAATCAAACCTGTGAAAACTACGTAAAGGATACAGCCTTTGACATTATTTCCTGAATCCTCAAAGTCCCAATGAATCCTAGATATACTGTTGAACAAACTGAGCTCTTCCCTGAAATCATAAGTACAGTACTAATGAAACCGATACGATTGGATATATGATTAATTTAAACAAAAATGATTACAGTAAATAATAGTATGTGTCAGTAAATAATGGTATGTCAGTAAATAATGGTATGTTAGTAAATAATGGTATGTGTCAGTAAATAATGGTATGTCAGTAAATAATGGTATATGTCAGTAAATAATGGTATGTCAGTAAATAATGGTATGTTAGTAGATAATGGTATGTATCAGTAAATAATGGTATATGTCAGTAAATAATGGTATGTGTCAGTAAATAATGGTATGTCAGTAAATAATGGTATATGTCAGTAAATAATGGTATGTCAGTAAATAATGGTATGTTAGTAAATAATGGTATGTGTCAGTAAATAATGGTATGTCAGTAAATAATGGTATGTCAGTAAATAATGGTATGTTAGTAAATAATGGTATGTGTCAGTAAATAATGGTATGTGTCAGTCAATAATGGTATGTAAGTCAATAATGGTATGTCAGTAAATAATGGTATGTTAGTAAATAATGGTATGTGTCAGTAAATAATGGTATGTGTCAGTAAATAATGGTATGTTAGTAAATAATGGTATGTGTCAGTAAATAATGGTATGTGTCAGTAAATAATGGTATGTGTCAGTAAATAATGGTATGTGTCAGTAAATAATGGTATGTGTCAGTAAATAATGGTATGTGTTAGTAAATAATGGTATGTTAGTAAATAATGGTATGTGTCAGTAAATAATGGTATGTAAGTAAATACTGGTATGTCAGTAAATAATGGCATGTGTCAGTAAATAATGGTATGTGTCAGTAAATAATGGTATATGTCAGTAAATAATGGCATGTGTCAGTAAATAATGGCATGTGTCAGTAAATAATGGTATGTCAGTAAATAATGGTATGTCAGTAAATAATGGTATGTTAGTAAATAATGGTATGTGTCAGTAAATAATGGTATGTGTCAGTAAATAATGGTATGTTAGTAAATAATGGTATGTGTCAGTAAATAATGGTATGTTAGTAAATACTGGTATGTCAGTAAATAATGGTATGTTAGTAAATAATGGTATGTGTCAGTAAATAATGGTATGTTAGTAAATAATGGTATGTGTCAGTAAATAATGGTATGTTAGTAAATAATGGTATGTTAGTAAATAATGGTATGTTAGTAAATAATGGTATGTGTCAGTAAATAATGGTATGTGTCAGTAAATAATGGTATGTGTCAGTAAATAATGGTATGTGTCAGTAAATAATGGTATGTGTCAGTAAATAATAGTATGTGTCAGTAAATAATGGTATGTGTCAGTAAATAATGGTATGTGTCAGTAAATAATGGTATGTGTCAGTAAATAATGGTATGTGTCAGTAAATAATGGTATGTGTCAGTAAATAATGGTATGTGTCAGTAATAATAGTATGGTCAGTAAATAATGGTATGTGTCAGTAAATAATGGTATGTGTCAGTAAATAATGGTATGTGTCAGTAAATAATGGTATGTGTCAGTAAATAATAGTATGTGTCAGTAAATAATGGTATGTGTAAGTAAATAATGTTATGTGTCAGTAAATAATGGTATGTGTCAGTAAATAATGGCATGTGTCAGTAAATAATGGTATGTGTCAGTAAATAATGGTATGTGTCAGTAAATAATGGTATGTGTCAGTAAATAATGGTATGTGTCAGTAAATAATGGTATGTGTCAGTAAATAATGGTATGTTAGTAAATAATGGTATGTTATAATAATGGTATGTTAGTAAATAATGGTATGTTAGTAAATAATGGTATGTCAGTAAATAATGGTATGTCAGTAAATAATGTATGTGTCAGTAAATAATGGTATGTCAGTAAATAATGGTATGTCAGTAAATAATGGTATGTTAGTAAATAATGGTATGTGTCAGTAAATAATGGTATGTGTCAGTAAATAATGGTATGTCAGTAAATAATGGTATGTGTCAGTAAATAATGGTATGTGTCAGTAAATAATGGTATGTGTCAGTAAATAATGGTATGTCAGTAAATAATGGTATGTGTCAGTAAATAATGGTATGTCAGTAAATAATGGTATATGTCAGTAAATAATGGTATGTCAGTAAATAATGGTATGTTAGTAAATAATGGTATGTGTCAGTAAATAATGGTATGTGTCAGTAAATAATGGTATGTCAGTAAATAATGGTATGTGTCAGTAAATAATGGTATGTGTCAGTAAATAATGGTATGTGTCAGTAAATAATGGTATGTCAGTAAATAATGGTATGTGTCAGTAAATAATGGTATGTCAGTAAATAATGGTATGTGTCAGTAAATAATGGTATGTGTCAGTAAATAATGGTATGTCAGTAAATAATGGTATGTGTCAGTAAATAATGGTATGTGTCAGTAAATAATGGTATGTGTCAGTAAATAATGGTATGTCAGTAAATAATGGTATGTGTCAGTAAATAATGGTATGTGTCAGTAAATAATGGTATGTCAGTAAATAATGATATGTGTCAGTAAATAATGGTATGTCAGTAAATAATGGTATGTCAGTAAATAATGGTATGTCAGTAAATAATGGTATGTTAGTAAATAATGGTATATGTCAGTAAATAATGGTATGTCAGTAAATAATGGTATGTCAGTAAATAATGGTATGTCAGTAAATAATGGTATATGTCAGTAAATAATGGTATGTGTCAGTAAATAATGGTATGTCAGTAAATAATGGTATGTCAGTAAATAATGGTATGTGTCAGTAAATAATGGTATGTGTCAGTAAATAATGGTATGTCAGTAAATAATGGTATGTCGTATGTCAGTAAATAATGGTATGTGTCAGTAAATAATGGTATGTCAGTAAATAATGGTATGTTAGTAAATAATGGTATGTTAGTAAATAATGGTATATGTCAGTAAATAATGGTATGTTAGTAAATAATGGTATGCCAACATGATTTAATAATTAATAATATGAGTCGATGTGCTACGATTCATATGCAAATATTTCCTATGGTAAACCACCGATTACAAACTATGAGTGATTTTGTAAAAAAACACAAATAAAGGGAGGTAATTCATAAAAGAAATTTCTCAAAACCAGTTCATTTGTGGGCACATGATCTTCAATATTTTACTACAATTTGAATTACTGTATTTATAGGCCGGTCAGTGGAACAGGAGTCTAGCATCGGGACTCTGGTTCAAACTGGTTCGATCACTAGAGGGTATAAATAGCGAGAATTCTCAAATCGAGCCCACAAGATGTTACAATATGTTTGCTTGTTTGCTCTGGGTTTATGTTATATTATATTTCGGGTTTTACGCCTGCATCAGCAACATTTCGGGCTATATCGCCGGCGGGCAGTTTACCTAACAACACCTTTCCTGGGCAGGCTCCAGCGGTTAACCAGTACTTGGGTGCACCACCTCCGTAAGAAACTGCCAACTTTTTCATATAAATGAGACACGGCCTGAGAGGGGCTCGAACCCGTGACCATCAGTGATGATAGGTTACAGTGGTATACAAGTCAGCGACCGTAACCACTCGACCACGGAGGCGGACTTGCTCAGGGTTTACTAAATTAAACTAAACTACACCTTTCCTGGGCAGGCTCCAGCGCTTAACCAGTACTTGGTGCACCACCTCTGTAACGTTTTCATATAAAGACACGGGGCTCTGACAAGTGACCATCGTCTGATCTCGCTTTTTCTGATTGCAAAAGTGACTTTAGTTGTGATTAGCAGGTTATGGGTTAAACCAAGTATTTCATCATATGCTACAAACTGACCTGGCTTATAAAAGTAAAGTGTTTGTTTATTATAGTGTCATCCCTATTTAAAGGGCCTGCCATTTCTATTTCTGACTTATGAGACACCTCTTTTTCTGAACATCAGTACTTCCCAAATCCTATGCTTGTATGCCAGGCGCCATGCTGGTAGGCAATCGGTAACCATTATTTAACTAGCTGGTGGCTCACCAAACGGCCATACCAGAACGAACCCCTGACCCCCCCACTCCGTAGGCGGACGCCTTAACCATTAGGCCACGGAGACATATATAACTTGTTTCGCAATCAAGGCAAAATCAATTGGTGGACATCAACTAACACAGGGCAGACATAGGTTTACATTTTTTTGATTGATCTTATTTTTAAGTAAAAAATCGCAGCATTGTTATGTTTTGTCAAGGGACATAACCATGCTGATTTCCACATAGGTAAAATGCCGTGATGTTGTTTACATTATGAAATGGCTAGCAAAACTTCAAGTCCCATCGGCTTGCAATACGGCTTTTGGGTGAAATAATAAAATTACAAATCTCGACTTTCAATGTTCCAATTATCACATACAATTTCAGACCAATTTGAATGGAAGTTGGAATAAATTTTTTAGACAATCTAGACTTTGATTACATTAGAATAACCGTTAATTTTATTACGAGGAATGGATTACTGTCGACAGAACAACCGTTAGTTTTATTACAAGGAATGGATTACTGTCGACAGAACAACCGTTAGTTTTATTTCGAGGAATGGTTTACTGTCGACAGAACAACCTGTAGTTTTATTTCAAGGAATGGTTTACTGTCGACAGAACAACCGTTAGTTTTATTACAAGGAATGGATTACTGTCGACAGAACAACCGTTAGTTTTATTTCGAGGAATGGATTACTGTCGACAGAACAACCGTTAGTTTTATTACAAGGAATGGATTACTGTCGACAGAACAACCGTTAGTTTTATTTCGAGGAATGGTTTACTGTCGACAGAACAACCTGTAGTTTTATTTCAAGGAATGGTTTACTGTCGACAGAACAACCGTTAGTTTTATTACAAGGAATGGATTACTGTCGACAGAACAACCGTTAGTTTTATTTCGAGGAATGGTTTACTGTCGACAGAACAACCTGTAGTTTTATTTCAAGGAATGGTTTACTGTCGACAGAACAACCTGTAGTTTTATTTCCGGGAATGGCTTACTGTCGACAGAACAACTTGTAGTTTTATTTCCGGGAATGGCTTACTGTCGACAGAACAACCTGTAGTTTTATTTCCGGGAATGGCTTACTGTCGACAGAACAACTTGTAGTTTTATTTCCGGGAATGGCTTACTGTCGACAGAACAACCTGTAGTTTTATTTCCAACACCACAAACACACAAACACACCGGGAATGGCTTACTGCGACAGAACAACCTGTAGTTTATTTCCGGAATGGCTTACTCTCAGATATATTTAGGAATGGTTTACCTTCTCTTAGATATATTGAGGAATGCTTTACCTTCTCTTAGATATATTTGAGGAATGGTTTTACCTTCTCTTAGATATATTTGAGGAATGGCTTTACCTTCTCTTAGTTATATTTGAGGAATGGCTTTATCTTCTCTTAGTTATATTTGAGGAATGGCTTTACCTTCTCTTAGATATATTTGAGGAATGGCTTTACCTTCTCTTAGATATATTTGAGGAATGGTTTTACCTTCTCTTAGATATATTTGAGGAATGGCTTTACCTTCTCTTAGTTATATTTGAGGAATGGCTTTACCTTCTCTTAGTTATATTTGAGGAATGGTTTTACCTTCTCTTAGTTATATTTGAGGAATGGTTTTACCTTCTCTTAGTTTTATTTGAGGAATGCTTTTACCTTCTCTTAGGGAGACTGATCATGGTCTCATTTTCCAGCCTTTCTTTCTCTACTGCAAGTTTCTCCTTTACTTCAAGCAAATAGTCCTTGTCTTTATCTAGAGCAAGACATTGGGCAGACAACTCTTGCTGGTTCTGTTTGACAGATAGGTTTTCCTGACAGAGTTGCTGTTCTTGTTTCACCATCTCGTTGATCTGTGCCTGTTTGTTTGGCTTTCCTTTAATCTGTTGATGCTCGTCAATCAGCGCTGAAACCAAAAACAACCATAAAAGCCCACTAAATGCTTTCTTTGTTTATTTAAAACATTGGAGCCTCCGTGGATGTGTGGTATAAGTCGTTGACTTCAAATCACTTGTCTCCAACAGTTGTAGGTTCGAATCTCCCTGATGGTATCAAGTTTGTACAGGAATATATGACAGTATGTGAACAGGAATATATGACAGTATGTATGAACAGGAATATATGACAGTATGTATGGGCAGGAATATATGACAGTATGTGAACAGGAATATATGACAGTATGTATGGGCAGGAATATATGACAGTATGTATGAACAGGAATATATGACAGTGTGTGAACAGGAATATATGACAGTATGTGAACAGGAATATATGACAGTATGTATGAACAGGAATATATGACAGTATGCATGGACAGGAATATATGACAGTATGTATGAACAGGATATATGACAGTATGTATAAACAGGAATATATGACAGTATGTATAAACAGGAATATATGACAGTATGTGAACAGGAATATATGACAGTATGTATGAATAGGAATATATGACAGTATGCACAGGAATATATGACAGTATGTGAACAGGAATATATGACAGTATGTGAATAGGAATATATGACAGTATGTATGAATAGGAATATATGACAGTATGTATGAATAGGAATATATGACAGTATGCACAGGAATATATGACAGTATGTGAACAGGAATATATGACAGTATGTGAATAGGAATATATGACAGTATGTGAACATGATATGACAGTATGTATGCACAGGAATATATGACAGTATGTGAACAGGAATATATGACAGTATGTGAACAGGAATATATGACAGTATGTATGAATAGGAATATATGACAGTATGTGAACAGGAATATATGACAGTATGTATGCACAGGAATATATGACAGTATGTATGCATAGGAATATATGACAGTATCTATGGACAGGAATATATGACAGTATGTATGGACAGGAATATATGACAGTATGTATGCACAGGAATATATGACAGTATGTATGCACATGAATATATGACAGTATGTATGGACAGGAATATATGACAGTATCTATGGACAGGAATATATGACAGTATGTATGCACAGGAATATATGACAGTATGTGAATAGGAATATATGACAGTATGTATGAATAGGAATATATGACAGTATGTATGAATAGGAATATATGACAGTATGCACAGGAATATATGACAGTATGTGAACAGGAATATATGACAGTATGTGAATAGGAATATATGACAGTATGTGAACATGATATGACAGTATGTATGCACAGGAATATATGACAGTATGTGAACAGGAATATATGACAGTATGTGAACAGGAATATATGACAGTATGTATGAATAGGAATATATGACAGTATGTGAACAGGAATATATGACAGTATGTATGCACAGGAATATATGACAGTATGTATGCATAGGAATATATGACAGTATCTATGGACAGGAATATATGACAGTATGTATGGACAGGAATATATGACAGTATGTATGCACAGGAATATATGACAGTATGTATGCACATGAATATATGACAGTATGTATGGACAGGAATATATGACAGTATCTATGGACAGGAATATATGACAGTATGTATGCACAGGAATATATGACAGTATGTATGGACAGGAATATATGACAGTATGTATGAATAGGAATATATGACACTATGTGAACAGGAATATATGACAGTATGTGAACAGGAATATATGACAGTATGTGAACAGGAATATATGACAGTATGTATGGGCAGGAATATATGACAGTATGCATGGGCAGGAATATATGACAGTATGTGAACAGGAATATATGACAGTATGTGAACAGGAATATATGACAGTATGTGAACAGGAATATATGACAGTATTTGAACAGGAATATATGACAGTATGTATGGACAGGAATATATAGAAATTTATTAAATAACACCATTTAAGGATGCGATCACGCTTTCTTACTTCTCCCAAAAATTCTGACCTAGAATAAACCCTGCAATTTGAATTAGTTGATATATTGTGGATTATGAATTTTGCCCATGTAATATTTTACCCACAGGAGCCGGTAACGAGGTCTTTAAGAGGACATAGTGTTCTGTGTATATAGCACTAATATTTTACCCACCAATAAGGACTCCTAAAGACTTTGTGATCGGCCCCTGCGATTTTGTTTCAATATTTGTATTACTGATGAATCAGGCTGAATCAAGGGAGCATACCCTGTAGGTCATGTTTGACTTGTTCCTGCAGGAGTTGTCTCAGCCTGTTCACCTCACAGTAGTGTGTTTTGATGACCTCAAACATCTGTAGGTTCTTCTTCATGTAGTTGTCCTGTTCCTCCATAAGACTCTGACCCACCACCAGTAGCTCCTCCACCTCGTCTATGCCCTCAACCTGCAGGATACAACACAACCCAGATGATACAACACAACATGGAGGGTACAATACAACCCAGAGGATACAACACAACATGGAGGGTACAATACAACCCAGAGGATACAATACAACCCAGAGGATACAACACAACATGGAGGATACAACACAACCCAGAGGATAACAATACAACCCAGAGGATACAACAAATCATGGAGGATATAACACAAACCAGAGGATGCAACAAATCATGGAGGATATAACACAAACCAGAGGATACATAACCACAGAGGATACAACACAACACAGAGGATACAAAAACACAGGTGATATAATATAAGACCAGGACTGGAGGATACAACACAGAGGATACAAAAACACAGACAATATAATATAAGACCAGGAGGATACAACACATATATGAGGAAGCAACACAATTGAGCATACATCAAAACATAGGATACATCAAAACATAGAGGATACAACAAACAATGGAGGATACAACAAACAATGGAGGATACAACAAACAATGGAGGATACAACAAACACTAAGGCGGTAATGATTCATATGCCTTTTATGGCACACAATTTGATTCGAATCTCTTATTTTTGTTGTACGATTTGATTGGTTTAAATTGATTCGATGCTTTTCCAGCGAAAACACCGATGTGAATGCCATTATGGCAACTTTATTTGACATAAAGGTAAGATTTGTATTCAACAATATTTTTAACTCGTAACATTTTGCACGCTAGCGGCAGATAAAATCACTTTTGCAAGCAGCATAGAGCCAGATCAGATGACACAGAACGTGCATTACGCCATGGCTGATCTGGATCTATGTTGTATGCAAATGTGATTTTATTTACTCAGCAGGCAAAGGGTTAACAAGCAATAGCTTTATCTAAATTTCATTAAATTTCGAGCCCCGCTAGAGCCATTACGATTGTACGATTCTCTCCCTCGTGGCGATGGATTCCATCAGGAATGAGGTCTCGAGAGTGATTAATATAAGTTGAAAGAACTTGTTTCGCAATCGAGCTAAAATAAATTTGTATAAACTAAACTAAATTTCATAAACATAAAATTATAAAATGATAGTCAGCATGACAACAATAATTATTTCACTGTAAATGAGACAATATTACCACTTATCAAGGTCATTGTGTAACTGGATATTCCAAGTAAGGTTATTGTGTAACTGGATATTCCAAGTAAGGTTATTGTGTAATTGGATATTCCAAGTAAGGTTATTGTGTAACTGGATATTCCAAGTAAGGTTATTGTGTAACTGGATATTCCAAGTAAGGTTATTGTGTAACTGGATATTCCAAGTAAGGTTATTGTGTAACTGGATATTCCAAGTAAGGTTATTGTGTAATTGGATATTCCAAGTAAGGTTATTGTGTAACTGGATATTCCAAGTAAGATAATTGTGTATCAGACAAAATATTGTCCAGTAAGATACACTGGCCATTGTAAAGCACTCCTATTCAAATATGGTGTTTAACGGTCATATTGTGTATTTTAACCCTATTATGTTGAAATTTATTAAATAATAAAGATGACACAATCGCGCGCTTTCTCACTTCTCCCAAAAAATCATTAGATGACACAATCGTGCGCTTTCTCACTTCTCCCAAAAAATCATTAGATGACGCAATCGCGCGCTTTCTCACTCTCCCAAAAAATCATTAGATGACGCAATCGCGCGCTTTCTCACTCGCCCAAAAAATCATTAGATGACACAATCGCGCGCTTTCTCACTTCTCCCAAAAAATCATTAGATGGCGCAATCGCGCGCTTTCTCACTTCTCCAAAAAAATCATTAGATGACGCAATTGCGCGCTTTCTCAATTCTCCCAAACTACAAAACCAACACCCCCACCCCCAAAAAATCATTAGATGACGCAATCACGCGCTTTCTCACTTCTCCCAAAAAATCATTAGATGACGCAATCACGCGCTTTCTCACTCTCCCAAAAAATCATTAGATGATGCAATAACACGCTTTCTCACTCTCCAAAACAATTAGGGTCTAGCTTGAGTGCTGTTTGTGCTGACTTTCATTTTATATCTTTAAAAAACAAACAAACACACTATTACTATACTAAGACTATTAAAATAACTAGCACAAAATATTAACCCAACAATCCCAATTGCTTCCAATTAGACGACATTATGATGGTGTGCTTACATAGCCGATAATTTACAAGGCACTTACATAGCCGATAATTTACAAGGCACCGACCAATCAAGTAACGGGTTTCATCTCGCCTAATATTCTGTCGGGAATAAATTTGAAACCAAATTGCGGAATCTAAATCCCGGAAAAAATCATTGGGATCCTAATGGAATGGCTGTCCGATTAGCACAGTGGTTAGCATGCTCACTTCTCACCAATGCGACCCAGGTTCGATCCTTGGACTGGGAAGTATGTGAGATGGTACGGTGGTCGCCAGATCGGACAGGTGGGTTTTCTCCGGGTACTCCGGTTTCCTCCCACACGAATGACCATGCTTTCATCCGCGCCAACGAGAGTGAATATAAGTTGTTAAAACTTGCTTCGCAATCGTTGTAAAATGTCGAATTGTTAGAGCTCCACTACCTCACCCATACCCAGTATACTGGACTACATGGTGGATACAACAACACTGGAGTATACATCAAACATCAGATATACAATCAACCATAGAGGATACAACAAGCACTGAAGTATACAATATATACTAAAGGGCATAACAAACACTGGAGGATACAACACACACTGGAGGATACAATACACACTGGAGGATACAACAAACACTGGAGGATACAACACCCATTGGAGGATACAACAAACACTGGAGGGTACAATAAACACTGGAGGATACAACACAAACTGGAGGATACAACAACCACTGGAGGATACAACAAACACATGTCAACAATGGAGGACTGGATACAAGAATTACAACAAACAATTATCTGTTCAGATGACCTACATACATATATAAATCTGATAAATCCAACAACCCCAATGATCTAAAACACAATGTATAACAATGTATAAGCAGGGTTCCCTCTGGCTGCATTTTTGTCTGCACCACTTCTGTCGCCAATTTGAAAAACTTGGAGCCAACTAAGAGCCATATAGATGAATTCACAGATAAATATTTGAAGCCACGTATTTGACAAACAAAAACAAAAAATTGCACAAAATATTTTCGCCATCACAAAACCACACAACCCCACACAAACCCACCAACACAAACACACACACAAATTCACATAATTTAGCGGCAGCATTTGTTTTTTGTTGCAATTGGCGCCCGACAGCAGGAACCCTTATTTTTGCCAATTCACATAATCTAGCATCAGCATTTGTTTTTTGTTGCAATTGACGCCCGGCAGCGGGAACCCTTATTTTTACCAATTCACATAATTTAGCGGCAGCATTTGTTTTTTGTTGCAATTGGCGCCCGGCAGCAGGAACCCTGATATATCGTCACTGCTGATATTATTTGTTTTACAAAGAGTAGCTCAAAATAATTACCGTAACCTCTGGATTGGGAAGCCTGTTCATTTTCCAAACACTACCTTAGGTCCAATGACTTTCTACTCTGAAGAGATAAGAAACTTTTGCATTGAACACCGATAAGAGAGCTAGATTGGAATATGTCAACTTATCAGTAATAACTAACATAAAACGCAAATTGCTAAAGAATGTACATGATTTATATATACCTTGTACATTTCTATCTAAAATAAAACTGCAATGTACATGATTTATATATACCTTGTACATTTCTATCTAAAATAAAACTGCAATGTACATGATTTATATATACCTTGTACATAATGTCAAGCACCTTGCAAGGATGTACGGGTACTCGTCGGGTAGACATGTTGCTCAAATCGCAAAGAAACTAACAGGATGAGTAGTTAAAAGCAATATATAAGAGAGGAATAAAAAATAAGTTGGGTTAAAAGCTTAAATGCACCTAGACAGAATAACTAGGGGCTGCTGGCATGATCAATACAGCAAGCAGTCTTATTGAATTGCTCTATGGTAGGAAGATGGGCAATGTTGGGTGGGGGATTCCAATAATAGATGGTTCTTGGAAAAAAGTAAAACTTGTAATATTGTGTATTTATTGTAATTAACCTACATGTATAGCTTAAGGAATGGCAGTGACGTGTGGGGCAGGAGAGTCTAGAACAGTTAGTTAATAAAAAATGTTAGTGGTGGAACCTATGCTCGGCGTATTCCTATGCTTGGCGTATTTTTTCCATTTACATCCGTATTTAAAATATTTAAATAATTTTAACCTATTTTCGCTGACAGATGTGAAGCATGGTTCAATAACATTCTGTTGTGCGTACCGGTAGCCTAATGCAACTGTCACCTGACTGGTTCAGTAGCCGAATATAAATAGACAACTTGTTGGGAAATTTTTTCCCACCGAAATGTGCGGTTTATGAGCATTTCAGGTGGCTATCTGGATTGGGAAAAAATGTACAAATAACCAGAAAAAAGTTTCTTACGAGTTGTAATATTGTTAGTTATTGATGTTCCGTTACTAAGTCAAAATAATATATTCAACATTTACCCATGCATAAATAAAAAAATTCATGTACGCCGTGCATAGGTGCCCTAAAGTATCTAGTTCCCCATGGAAACAGGTGCCGTTGCGATAGCTGTATTTAGGCGCATGGTTATGTAATGAAGCTAAAATTTTCAACAACAATTTTATGAAAGTTGTGTTCACGACATAAGAAAATAATAATATACGGCAAGTGCATTTAACTTTTTTTATAGGCCATGATATGTAGGATTTACGCCAAGCATAGGTTCCACCACTCTATGTGCAAGTTAAAAAGATCTACAAAGCTATAATAGTTAAAAGCAGACAATACAAGGATTAGAGAGAGTTCGAGTCCAGTCTGCTAACAAAGGTCGACAGACTGTGACTCGACTGTATATATGACAGCGCTTAGACTTTGAAAATGCCTGGATAGTAAAATGTCACATTTTTCAAGTCTAAATATTTGGACTAGTTTCCTGACTAATGGCACAATAGTGAAGGATACAGCTTGATGGCTATCACATGGTGTGGCATCCGTGGTAGAGCGTCAGATTTGGAATCGAACGGTTCCGGGTTCGATACTTGGTCAGGCCACGTATGTAGTGTCATTGAGCAAGGCACCTTACACACATATCTTAGTACTGGTTAACCACTTAGGTCGGCTAATCCTGCCCAGGAAAATATGTCTACGTTCCCGCAAGGGGTTTGACATTAATGGAACATACATACACGCTACCACCGAAGTTAAACGGCGAAAAATAGCAGACATATTCTGGTACGAATAGATTCGAGGACGAATAAATAAATCAGAATATTATTACAGGGCTAACAATAGTTCTGCACTAAAGGCATGTGATGATAAACAATATAATAATGAAATTGTATCTTCGGGACGTATTGAAAATGTACTAGTTGTACTTGTATTTCGTACATGAGCAGATAAACGTGACTTTATAAATACCACTGTTTACAAATTTTGTTTCCTCGATTGATAATAAATTAGCTAGGAATTTATTGGATAATATACCTTCAACTTTATCCAATGAAAATCCATATAACATAGCATGTGTAAGAGCATTAAAGGGCGGTAACCTCTACATAGACTGGATTACAAATGTAAAATTCTACTAACAATATTATGCAAAAGAAATAGCAAACCCGCCCATATAATAAGTTTGCATCACCTTGGGGACGCTTACACAGTGGAAAGTGACAGGTTGAAGATGCTATTCTAAAAATGATTCAAATTAGGTATGAAATTTAATATGGTCGTAGTAGAGATTTAAATATAAAATGTTATACTACACTGTACATAAATTTGAGGTGTAAATAAATAGCTGTCGTTTCGCTATGATTGTAGTAAAATCAGAGAAGAGTCCTGAAAAATAATAAACATTTATGATTTTATCTAAAACAGTTCTAAGTTATTTTATTATATTAAACTCATTGTTGCCAAGACCTAGACACGGTGTGAGAGAGGTGTCTTACTTGAAAACCTTCGGAAAGGTGCTCCCCATCATGTACCATTGGCGGACCGGTATTCGGTCACCTAAGGTTTGATTGTGAACAATTTCTTCTTCTTCTTTGTGATTTCGGCACTCCCTCAATATTGAGGATTATGTGTCGTCGCTGGTGAATTTTGAGATGATGATATTTACAATTATTAATTAACAAATAAGTGAATGTCCAGAGACAAATATACTACAGTGCTTGTTTAAGATTTTGTACATAGAGTGAATGCTTTAGATCATGGTTGGGAGGGCAGAAACAGGGATGAGTGCTTTAAAGCCATCAACTGTTATTGCTTCATGTGCGGCAAGTGGTAACAAGTTCCATTGGATGATGGTTCTTGGATAAAAAGAGAATTTGTATGAATCTTTGTTGACAGGGATGTGTTTATAACAATATGTGTTTGTGTGTCTGGTTATGTTGTCTACGAGTATCAAAAGGTTTATGGGAATATTTACAGCTACTATTTGGTGTATTATTTTATAGAAGAGAATCAATCTGTATCTAACTCTGCGTGTCTCAAGTGTTGGCCAGTTTAGGTTGTCGATCATTTCGGAGACTGAACTAGTGTTATGGTATCAGTTGGTAACGAATCTGGCAGCACGTCGCTGTACCGTCTCAATTTGGTGTTTTTGTGTTTTAGAATGTGGGTCCCAGATAGTACTGGAGAATTCTAGCTTGGGTCTTACTAGTGCTTTGTATGCATGGTCTTTTGCTTTAGATGATGTGAATTTTAGGTTGCGTTTCAAGAATCCTAATGATTGGTTTGCTTTATTGGTTATCGAGTTAATATGTTTGTCCCATTTTAGATTGCTTTGCAAGGTTAGGCCTAAATATTTTGCATCATTTACTTTTTGAAGGGGATGGTTATGGAGTTTATATGTAAAGAGAAATGGCTTACGTTTTTGTGTGATTTCTAGTCAGTCTCTTTTATAGCAAATGAAATATCGGTAATATTACTAGAGTGGTGGAACTAATACGGTGTATGAGCAATTCAGGTAGCTATCTGAATTTAAAAAATCTACAACTAACCCGAAAAATAGTTTCTCTACCATTTCTGATAAGCGTTTTTTATTCAATGATGTTACTATATCCAAATAAGATATTCAACAAGTTCTGGTGCATAAATAAAATATAACAAGTACACCGTGCATAGGTGCCCTGAAATCTTCAGTTCCTTATATAAATGGGTGCCGTAGGCGATGACAAGCAGCAAGGTCACGTGATGAAGCTAAAGCTGTCAACAAGAGGTTTATGAAAGTTGTTTTCACGACTTAGGAAATAATAATATACGACAAGTGCAAATAACATTTTTAATGGCCATTATATGTGGGATTTATGCTGAGCATATGGTAATCATGTGGGGCGGGCACTTTGCAAATGTCAATTCATTACCGTCGATACTTAAATCAGCATTACTTCGTATGAAGTAAAAGATATTTGAAAAATTCAAATTTTACGTATGGGTAGCAATGCTGCTACATATTCTAACGTTATACTTTGTATACTTATGTTCAATTGGTAAACAGTGTTTTTTTGCGATAAAACAAACTCGAAACCGAAAGTAGGACATTCCGAGTCGATCGGTCACAAATTTGTTTACAACCGGAACGCATCGTTCGCACTTGTTTACATTCGGAATGCATCGTCCCAATTTGTCCCACGTTGTCTTTTTTAATTAAATTACTTGAGATGTTGATTCATACCTCTGTTATCTAAGTCTTTTAGGGACATGTCTACATCCCTGCGAGGGGTTCGACATTAGAGGAAGATAGATAGATAGTCTTTCATGTTCAAAATATATACGTTGTTTTCTACATCCTCTGTTGTTTCACGCATGCACGCTGTGCGTGTTTACATTTCGTGTGTTGATAAACAAATTCGCGTATACGTCAGTTTATATTTATTGGAATTTTATCGTTTCTGAGCGACTATTTCGATTTTTGTAAACACACACAGTTTAGTATTTATATTTTACCCAAAACATCCTTTATTACGATGTAATGCTGCTTTAACAAAGTTTAGAAAAAGAACACATTTTGAAGAAATGAAGGTAAATTTGCTATTGACAATTGCGGAACTCCAACAGAACAATAAGCAGAAAATGTGCATGTGTGGTTTATGTGGATTTATTCTGATATCACCACTAATTAGTATTCACCGTTATTAGTGTCACTGGGGATAATGCTAATATTCCCAAATCCAAATGAGATTTCAAGAGCAATTAAACTAATATTGTGTTACGTTAATAAGTATCAATTTGTAGATGAAACGAGAAAGTATTTGAAATAGAGTGAAATAATCTGCCTTTATTAATAATTATATTTATTGATCGTGAAATGAAATAAATTACCAATCATTATCGTTGCGATAAAATTTCTGCGATTACGAAACAGACTTTAAGAACTTATATTAATTACTCCTTTTGGTGCGGATGAAAGCATATACATGTATGTGGTTATTCGTGTGGGAGGAATCCGGAGTACCAGGAGAAAACCCATCCTGTCCTATCTGGCAACCACCGTACCATCTCATAAACTTCCTGATCCAAGAATCGAACCTGGGTGGGATTTGTGAGAATCAAATGTGGTAACCACTGCGCTAATTGGTCAGCCAATTGCTTAATTAATAGCAAAAATACCAACAAATTAGAAATGTTGCTTGTCGCATGGTTCTGTGTGAAATCACAGGGATTCGGCACGTTTGGGGGTACTAGTATATATATTTAAGTACTTAAATATATATACTAGTACCCCCAAACGTGCCTAATCCCTGTGTGTAAAATAGATCATAGTTTTACAGTCTATGTTTGTTGCAATTATTGCAACCATCTCGTGCATAATTTGTTCTAACTTCTAACGCATTCACTTAAACGAAATATATATATTTGGAAAGATAAATTTTGATGTATCAGCTAGTACTGAAAGTATTACTACCTATAGAGCAACCATGGCCAAGTGGTCTAACGTGCTGACGTTAGAACTCGCCTTTCACCGCTATCGTCAGGGCTGCAGGTTCGCTCCCTATCGAATGATAAATGGTGACATGTGAGAAAGTTGTCAGTCGCTTAAGTAGGTTGGAGAGTAGAATACTGGTTCTTACCCAGGACATGCTTGTAGTCTACACTTTACCACAACAGACTGACCTCCAATAATAATCATAAAAATGATTGGGTGGTAATAAAAAAATAAAATAGGGATACCATCCTATGTCAATATCTCATATTGATATTCAGGTTTACTAT
Source organism: Archivesica marissinica (assembly GCA_014843695.1). Taxonomy (NCBI): domain Eukaryota; kingdom Metazoa; phylum Mollusca; class Bivalvia; order Venerida; family Vesicomyidae; genus Archivesica; species Archivesica marissinica. The sequence continues at coordinate 3,931,004 of CM026389.1, read as the reverse complement.
TTACAATGTCATATAGTCTGGCTCTAGCTACTATTTGAAGTCGTGATAGCGCAGTGGATGCGTGTTCGCTTCAGGTGTGAAAGGTCTGGAGTTTGAGCCCCGCTGGAGCCGTTACGATTGTGCCCTTAGGCAAGGCATTTAAATTCCACGTTGCCTCTTCTTTCTCCTTCGTGGCAATGGATTCCATTAGGAATGAGATCTCGAGAGTGATTAATATAAGTTATAAGAACTTGTTTCGCAATCAAGCTAAAATATATTTGTATAAACTACTACTATTTGAAGTCTTAAGCATCACACAGTCAAATGTAGCAACTGGAATAGAACTTAATTGGAAGACCTGCCCAAAGTTTGTTTAAACTACATGTAGATTTGAGTGCAACGATGGAGAGTGCTGTTACCAACAGTTATCCGCTAAAGCATTCCATGTATCTATGACTCGCTGACCAACACTCACTATTCTGTACAGGTTTTTTTGAACAAAAGTAAAAAGTCCATATTACAGTTCCGTATTACTGTTCCATATTCCAAAGTTGGCTTGTCCTATGCCTTGTGCATGGCAAGAAACATTTATGTGTCCATAGTGGTGAATATTAGACCCTAGTTTCTTTACCTTTCTTTACCCTTTTCATTTAGATGAATAGAAAATTCATGTCAAAATCAATGTCTATTGTAAATTTTTCATTTAGCATGTTAACCATGTTTCTTGACTGCCATAAATGTGGATGTTTGCATTACTTATTGTTCAATTTTAGTTGATTTGGCCAGCCCAGCAACAAACATGAAACATTATTATTGTCTTGTAGAATTTGCTCTTGATCTGGCTCCTTTATATACTTTTTGGTATCGTCAGAAAAACAGATGAGTTATGCATGTAAATTCATCTGGTAAGCTATTAATAAATATTAAGAACAGTACAGGAGCCAATAGACTGCCTTGAGGTACTCATTGCCATTCACTTAGTTGTCCTTAGACCACGACTCTTTGCTGTCGTTCCCTTAGGAAATCACATATTCAGTCGAAAACGTGCCCTTAAAGCCAAATACATACTCACTAAAAGAACCAGGGATGCTTCTGAAATAAGAGCATCACTGTATCATAATTAATTATTAGAATGGGGTTAAATGTGTTGATTATGTTAATTAATTACCTCCATCATTATTTGTATTATATGTTATATATTCATGATTATTGGTCATTTACTAATACATGTAATGGTGTGCTTTATAAGATCTTTATAAAAGGCGATTATGCATGTGAACTGCATTGACTATTTATGTTAGCAGATAATCAAATACATTTGACAGAGAAGCAAGTACATCTGGTTGTAGAAACTCATCACATGTTTGCTTGTTCAGTATCTAAAAGGTTTTCCCCGCAATGTACTCTAATGTTTAATGTTAAAATTGGAATCTTGGAAATTTAACTTTTTTGTTAACGTAAAATCAGGTTTTTGTAGCAAAACAATATACATCTTTATCAGAATTGATATATTGAGTGACAGTTATACCAAACATGTTTATTGGAACATCTGTAGCTTTACATTACATGAAATACTTGACCAAGTTTGAATTTTTATAAAATAGCGACTCTCCAATTGTTAGTGAGGTAAGGCAAAATGCATTGTACATATCGCGTGTGCACATATCGCCTCCTGGTATAATACAACAAAACTAATGTAACAATTTGATAATAATAAAACGCAAATATGTTAAAATGGAGTTGGAACTTTTAATTAAACCAAAACAAACTATACGATTGCGGTACACATAATTGGTTCCATTGAACCAGGGTTCAAGCAGGTTTGACATCAGAATTGCCCTGTAAGTCAATTTTTAACCTTATTTTCAAGAGCTAACAATTATGGTTACTTAAAAAATTGTGGCACATGAAGTACTATTTGCTGTAAAATGCGCATTGTATATTTGATTTTGATAGCTTGATGTTAGTGTCATTACACGAGCAAGATTCTATGTTTAGTTTCAATATGTGCTACATTTTATACAATTAAAATATGCAATGGCTGGAGTACAGCAAAAAGATGCTACTCAAATTGAGGCTATGCAGGTTCATGGTCAACCATTTAGACAGGCACGCTATCAGATCACATGTATACTATATCTGCTGTGTTAACCTCTTACTGTGTATCGGATGTTGTCTCTAACTTTGATGGTAAACCAACATATTTTAGGGAATGGATAAGGGCTGTAGAAAAATACCAAAGATTAACAAACCTAGGTGTGGATCAATGCAAACTATTAGTTTTTCAAACTTCTAGGGATCCTGTAAGAGATGTCTTGATAACAATCCAAATTGTTCGTGGGCTAAACTAGACATTGCTAAAAGTTTCACGGATGTAACCTAGTTTACCAATGCTTAGACAAATTAGATAAAACTCTGGAGAAAATATACAGTTGTATGTCGAAAGTGTTATGTGGTTAGCTGATGTCGACCTTGAATGTCACGAAAATAATAGATTCATTGAAAGTCAGCTAGTTGATATGTTTGCTAATGGGTTAAGTAATGGAACAGTTAAAACTATTTTTTAGAAAGAATCCAGCAACTCTACAGGGAGCAATGGGGATTGTCATAAATGTGAATTAAATCAAAGGCAAAGGATTGCAGCGTCTTGTTGTAGAATGTATAATCATCCATATAATGTGAATAGGAGTCCAGAACCCATGGGAATGGACCATTCACGAACATTTAAGTGCGCCAAGTGCCACAGCTATGGGCATATGACAAATGCTTGTTGGGGAATAAAGGTCAATGCCATAAATATGCAGACTAATTAATGGGAGAAAGGTTAGATTTTGGAATTGTAATGAAGAAGGTAATTTCATCCATAACTGCCCAACTGTAAATGTTAGAAGACCGCCAGTGGGCCAATCAGGGTAACCAGAAACCTCAATTCATGCTGGGGTCAATGAAAAGAGAGATGAAAAGAACATATCAGATAAAGTACCATCATGCAAGGTCAATATTTCGGCAAATCCAAAGTCTTGTTTGGTTACAATAGGTAGACAATCTGTTTAGAAGTATTGTTAGACACTGGAAGTGAAGTCTCTTTAACCCTTTCAACACCACAGACCTCTAAATAGGCTTACAAAAAGTGTAGATCCAGATGAGCCGGCTCGTGACGAGCCGTCTCATAAGGATCTGCACTTTTTGCCAGTGATATGACTATTTTTAGACATAATTACCCATTTTGATAAATGAACTTGTCCAAATGTGATTTTCTGATTCATTTATTGGTTTATGAATATCATGGACCAGTCCATGTGAGTTACTTGGTGTTGAATGGGTTAATGCATCAAAGAGTATACTAGTTTGAAAAATAAAACCCCGTTAAAATATAAATCAGCGAGCTTACACACAGCAGGTGATACCCATTGGAGTTTATTGTATTGACATGTAAAAAGTTCTCATTAACATCTAAATAAATGTCTGAATGGTTTTCTTCTTGTGTTTGACATTGATCTGAAGGCTAAACCACATTTGATGGATGTCTTGACAGTACGTCAACACGTTGATTTGATTTCCAGTAAGGTAATCAATTGAGCAGTCATACCCATCAATGCTAAGTACCCAACGCTGAACGTCTTTTATTTTGCATGGGTGCATCAAGTAAGTACTTAGTTAATGGTCGCTTTTGATCACACATTCTGAATTATGTAATCAAGAGTAATAGAGAGCAATATATTGCATAGGCTTCATTTTCAATTGTACTCCATTTACATTGGGGGTTACTTATTTTATGGGACAGTTTTTCCATATGCATCTGTATACATAGTATGCTTTTTGTTAGGATGTGGGTAAACAAGTTGAGGAAAAATGGCTACGCTATCTTTAAGATAGTCAAAGGCTGTTTGGTGAACGGTTGTCCATTTAAAGTGATTGTTTCATTGTCAAATCTATAATGGGCTAATAATTTTCCAAAATAAAATACAGTTGGGGGCAGGTAATGACAAAAATTAATGACAAAACCATTTTCCTGTTGGTAAAAATCTACATTTCATAAGCTTAGGACTGTGTTTGCTCAATCTACCGAAAATTGTGTTCAAATACTTCATATGATCCTCTAGTGTTTCACTAAATATCAAGATGTCATCTAGATGCACAACAGCATAGTGACATAGAACATGTAATACAATGGACACAAATTCTTGAAATATTGCACTGGAAAGACCAAAGGAAATGTCCCTGCATTCTAAAGGACCTATTTACATTTAAGTCCTCAACATTTATTTTCTCTCCAGATTATTTTTGACAATTGAATCGCTGTATCAATTGTTTTGATATTTAAGCATTGTTAATATACTTTCCATTACATTTTAGCTAAAAGATCAACGATAATCAACAAACATGGTACTTATATTTTAATCATGATCTTGCCGCTATTAGGTTTAATACCAGTGAGTCATCAAAGTTTTCACTTTTCTACCTACTTATAGGAAAGTTGTCTTACCCGTAGATAATCTGTTCAATGTTTTGTTTGTTTTGTTTAAGCTTACGATTGTGAAGCAAGTTTTAACAACTTATATTAATCACTCTCGTTGGCACGGGTGAAAGCGTAAATGTAGTCATTAGTGTGGGAGGAAACCGGAGTACCCGGAGAAAATCCACCTGTCCGATCTGGCGACCATCGTACCATCTCAAATACTTCCCGGTCCGAGGATCGAACCCGGGTTGCATTGTTGAGTAGCGAGTGCTAACCACTGCGCTAATCGGACAGAATATGTTCAAATTAAGAAGGACATACCACGATGACGATATGTATCAGATTGCCATGCAGGAACAATACAAGGCCTTTATGCAAGTCAGAAAACACACGAAAAAGGCAAAGAAAAGACAAGCATGATATCATGCTACGGTTATGGAATACCAGGTCAACGAGAATAACAAAGGAAAAGCTTGATGTTAAATGGCGTCCTTTTGATAGGATACTTGGGATTGCCCATGCTGAATAATTTCAATGACAAAGTTGGTATGTTATATGGACTGGAATCTAGTGCGCTTATGTTAATCATGGGTAGATTAAATGTCTACTTACCATAGGGTAAGTCCAATTGTGTAAAAACAAGTATACACGCAATTTTGTAATCCTTCTGTGGCTACATATCCAACGAATTTGAGTAAAATGTGTATTGTTGCTTTATGCATGAGAAATATGGGAACGGTCGAATCCCATTGTATTAAAATGACTGTTTAGAATCAAAACACACCATCCGCCACCTACATACATAACAATCTTTGGGTTATTTTCACAAATACCGAATTAACAATTACTATGAACCGTCAAACGAGGAATTAATATATATTGAAGGTACAGTGCCAATGGAGATAATAGTTTTGAAACAAGACATGCACAGCTGTCAGTGAATCACCGAGTTTATTGTTTACAAACAAAAACGCCATGATGCATTAGTCAAAAATAGTTGGAAGCAGCTTTTAACATTTAGAAAGGATACTAAATTCCGTCTTAGGCAATATTTCATTTCGGGTCTTAGAAATTTAACAGCTTTTGAAATATCAACTAATTTACAAGGTTTGTCTGAAGTTCCTATGAATAACGGCTTTGATCATCCTAATATACCTGATGATATGAACCTGTTGAGATTCAAGAAAACAACCTAATATCGACATTAAACAGTTATGTATTGATAGATTCATGTGACAGTATCATAATGATTGCTATAACCATAATTAAATGTTCATGTAGCCTTCGCAAAGGGTTGGCTAATGAACACGGTGTTATGAATTGTTGTAACTAAGACTTCTCATAAGGGTGGGAACGGCGATGTCATGGAGATGGTTGTTTCACAACAGAGATGTTCGTGACATCTCCAATGATCTACATTCATTACATATCCGCCGTGGCGATAGTGATGAATTTGACGGCGCTTTGGTGACAGTTGTAATCGTTTAATCACTACGTGCCTTGGTGATAGTTGTAATCGTTTAATCACTGCGTGCTTTGGTGACAGTTGTAATAATTTAATCACTGCGTGCCTTGATGATTGTTGTAATCACTATGTTTCTTTGCTGTTGAACATTAGTCAACAATCATCACACATCCCGATTGTACATAGAACACCAACAGTTACTAACATTGTAAGAAACCACCACACAGGAGAGGTCAGTAATGCTGAATGGCGACCAAGAAGATTACCAGGACTCCAGTTCACCACCGCAACACTACCATTCAGACCAACGGAAACCAAGACAATCAACGACTCATATGTGACAGAATAAGCCAGACTTTAACATTAACGTGCATGTGGGATTGTGAGCTTTAAAATTATGCTCAGGTTGTGTCTCATTTATATGAAAAAGTTTCTTATGGAGGTTGGTACACCAAGTACTGGTTAACCGCTGGAGCCTGCCTAGGAAAGGTGTTGTTAGGTAAAGTGCCCGCCGGCGATATTGCCCAAAATGGTGCTGATGCAGGCGTAAAACCCGAACAAACAAATAAATTTATTGTGTTTTACCTATTATGAATTTGATTTATTGAGTTTCACTTATAGTGCTAGATGGACATATTGACAATTTAATTTGTGGCAATTATATGTCTTGACATTTGTTATTTTTAATTGTACAAGCTACTTGTAAATTTGTTATTATTAATTGTACAAGATAATTGTAAATTTGTTATTTTTAATTGTACAAGATACTTGTAAATTTGTTATTTTTAATTGTACAAGATACTTGTAAATTTGTTATTTTTAATTGTACAAGATACTTGTAAATTTGTTATTCTTAATGAATTTACAAGTTGGATACATTTGTATTTTTATAATTAACTTGTGTAACATAATGGGATTAATTAATTGCCTCTATCATTATTTGTATTATATGTTATATATTCATGATTATTAGTCTTTTACTAATACAGGTCTTTATAAAAAGGCGATTATAAATTATTATGTGAACTGCATTTACTATTTATGTTGGCAGAGAAGCAAGTACATTTGGCAGTAGAAACTCATCACATGAATGCTTATTCAGCATATAAAAGGCTTCCCCGCACATGTGTGCAATTACATCAGCATTGTTAAAATTGTAGTCTTGGAAGGTTAACTTGTTTGTTCAAGTAAACACATAACTAATTTAATAGTTTGATGATAATAAAATATTTATTTTTAGGCAGAGTTAAACGTTTAATAAAAACAAAAAATATGCGATTACGGTACATCGCCTGTTTCTTGCATTATCCTCCAAAAAGTAATATTATTATATCTTGGTTCGTTTTCGAATTACAGAATGCATAGTTCACTATAGAAGTCAATCATACAATGAATGTGAACACCTCGCAGACCATCCTGATCAGTCATTTACCTATTTCTCCCAAAATGGAACCACTTCCTTCTAGACCAATCCTTTTATAACTACACAGTTTTATCAAAGTCCATCTGTCGACCTCCGTGGTCGAGGGGTTACGGTCACTGGCTTGTATACCGCTATATCATATCAACACTGATGGTCACGGCTTCGAGACCCGCTCATACCGTGTCTCTTTATATGAAAACGTTGGTAGTTTCTTATGGATGTGGGTGTTGGTTACTGGTTAAACGCTGGAGCCTGCCCAGGAAAGGTGTTGTTAGATATACTGTCCATCACTCAAATGGGCAACCGGTTGCGACATACTTGTGTACAATATTTTGAGTTACCTTACACCAAGACACAGCCATAAACAATAACCCCTTTCCTACAACTGATGTTAATATTAAGCACATTTTTCACATTAAGGCCTACATATTTTAGTTTGTCTGATATATGTTATATTTCATTTTTTGTGAAATCTGGCAACAAACTCCTTTAATATATATAAATGAATGAAAAGAAATTATATGGCCGTTTTCCAGCTTTAAGGAGCAATAAACTATGTTATAGTAATTGATATTATCATAATGTTAGGCAAGTCAGCCAAATTTCCATTAACCATTAATGTTTATCACTGCTACACTGTCGCCTTGTTATTTAGGTTCATTTACATTTTAGTTTAGCGTGTCTGTATTTGTTAAGTTTTTCTTAAATTGGAAACACAAAACTTTAATTCATATGCAAATTTATTTGGGTGTTAACTTTCCATTTACAATGTTATTGGTGATTGTGTAAATGAATATCCACACAGGGACGTATTTTATAAATATTAATCTTGTAAAAAAACAATCCAATTTCATTTTATTTTATTCTTACTCCAATCGGAATATGTGTGCAGCACATACATTGTAAGTAATGGGGTTTTAAACTCTTATTCATGAACACCTTTGTATTAAATATTGCATTTGTCTGTTTGCCGAACATTTGTATCCGATTCATCTCCAAAACTCCTTGTTGGATTTTCATGAAAATCCGTAAAAATCATATGACCAGTTGTGAATATCACCAACCTCGTCGTATATCAATTTTTAGCCCAACTTTTTTCAATTGTCTGGAATAATCTTCCTGTTTACAAAGTTATCTCCATTTTCTTATTCTCATTTGGATGATTAAACATTTATTTCTTGAATTCTTCAAATATTATAAATAGAGCTTTAGATGGCGTTTTGTTATCCTATTCATGCATTTGAAAGTGGACACAAGTCTTTAGCTTTTATATTTAACCCATTCAACACCAAGTAACTCACATGGACTGGTCCATGATATTCATAAACCAATAAATGAATCAGAAAATCACATTTGGACAAGTTCATTTATCAAAATTGGTAATTATGTCTAAAAATAGTCATATCACTGGCAAAAAGTGCAGATCCTTATGAGACGGCTCGTCTGGATCTACACTTTTCATAAGCCAATTTAGAGGTCTGTGGTGTTGAAAGGGTTAATTGTAAACAAAATACTTTCATTACAATTTGTTCAACGGCAGTAAAAGCCACTCCTCATATGGTTACTTTGAATGCTCTGTATAATTAAGATATAAGTATATAGTTCTGAGCGCATGTTTAGATATCATATTAGCACTGTCTTTGATTTACATTTCATCACATTAATAATTTAAATGAACTAGATTTTGTTAAATTATTATTTGTAAATTACCTCTCGTTATCGATTTGACTACGTCTTAATTGTATGTTTTGTTTTCTATTTAAAGAAAAATATAACAGAATGGGGCTTTTAATGCAGTCTTCGATTTTAATTTTTCAATAATTTATTCAGAGATTTGTCCACAAATGAAATAGATTTTTGTCTCACCAACTTTAGTGCAAAGCAAAACTAAGCAGTCACCTTTCCAGTGTATGTTGTGATAGCGCCATCAAGTTCAACAATTATATGTTTGCATATAATTAAAAAATCTCTCAAATATAATGCGTTGACAGCATGCATAATGTTGCCATGGGTTGTCCCCTGTACCACTAACAAGTCCCATCTACCACCAAGAGTGACCTTAACCTTAAGATTTATTTAATTTAAACTTTATTTATTTTACAACGATTGCGAAGCAAGTTTTAACAACTTATATTTATCACTCTCGTTGGCTCGGAGGAAAGCGTATATGTGGTCATTTGTGTGGGAGGAAACCGGAGTACCCGGAGAAAACCCACCTGTCCGATCTGGCAACCACCGTACCATCTCACATACTTCCCGGTCCGAGGATCGAACCTGGGTTGCATTGGTGAGAAGCGAGTGCGCTAACCACTTAAGATTTAGCAAACAATAGTCCAATTTCAGAAATTATTTATGCGCCCAAAAAACTCTGAATCTTTTCATACACACCCCCGAGTACTAACTATCTACACCCACAAATAAGTACTCGCCATCAACAATGATCTTAAACTTGAAATGTGGCTAAAAATAGTTTGAATTCAGAGTCAAAAATCTCTTCTAAGAAAATGTCAGGTGTTGCTTTGAAAATTCAGAGATATACCCGAAGACTAATTTTCTACACTAATACTTATACAGACAACCACACGTGGCGAGACTCCCTTGGGGTGGTGGCCTTGTGTTAAATTATTATTATATTTTTTATATAGATTACTTCCCTTTAAATTGTAAACCTATCTGATCTATTTTTTCCATTGGAAGAAAAATAAAAGCAAAATGGTGCGTTAACTGCCGTGATTAAAAATTTAAAATAACATCAATTGAACTTGCATTCCCTCAAGCAATGCCTGGACGATTAGACACATTTCTATTGTTTGATAATATATAATCTGCTATATAAGTACTGCACTTCTAAGATTTTATTGGAAGGATTAACTTGAATAAGTCTTTTAATTTTAAGCTTTATTTATTTTACAACGTTTGTGCAAGCAAGTTTTAACAACTTATATTAATCAATCAAGTTTGGCGCCGATGAAAGCGTATAATGTGGTCATTAGTTTGGGAGGAAACCGGAGTACCCAGAGAAAACCCATTTGTCCGATCTGGCGACCACTGTACCATACCACATACTTCCCGGTCCGAGGATCAAACCTGGGTTGCATTGGTGAGAAGCTAGGGCGCTAACCACTGCGCTAATCGGACAGCCTGAATAAGTCTTGAATGTTTTAAATACTGTTGTTAACAGATCGTATTGTTTGATATATGGAACACATATTTAATTCGGATCAAATACACCTAATAAATTGTTGCATGTGAGTAAGCTATCCAACTGATGCATATGGTGCGATGAGACTGAAATAAAGAATACATCTATGGTCGCTGATTCTTCCCAGGTGCCAGTCCGTGCCGGAAATACCGCTCGAAGGGGCATCCGCATGGGGGAGGTCCTTCTTACCCCAACAATTGCCGGAGAGTCCCATTAGAGCTATTAGCTTTTGGTGTAAACTTTAAAAATAGCATAACAAACATTTTTTTATAAGATGCAAACAAATTGAAAAATCACATTGTATGCACAAATAAATAAATTGAGACAAAGGTGACAATATATTACTTGCCAAGTAAGGTATACATAAATAATTATTTCTCTGATTGATTTTGTACGATTATTATTTACGTGATTGATTTCATAAACTATTTTTATTTCATTATTCAAGCTGATGAATACGTACAATAAGGTTTAAGTTTGCATGCAACCTTTTTGTTACGTGACAAATGTATGAAAAATGTGACGAAACTTAAATAGGTAGTAACCGTTGCAATAAGATTCAATAACTCACTAATGAGTACATTAACTTTTATAATGCTTGCCGTTGCAACTGTATACAGGATGAGAGAAGAACGTTAGACGTTCCATTGATCAACTAATACACGGCAGACATATTGATCTCAACCTTGTTATCTGATTGGACCGGGCACTTGTTGCTCAGTTTAAATTCTAAACCCCCTTCGTGAAGAAATCGGACTGCTTGTTCATGAATTACTGAGCTGTTGATATATTCGTTGATAACATTGGATATAGGATTAACACCTAAATTTATTATAGAGTTTTTAATATTTTTATACGGGATACTCGTCGACTTTTAAAAATGGTATGTATGAATTTTTTTTAATAAAGTTTAAGAAAATTGAAAATGCATGCAATTTGCCAGTACATTTGCCGTTGCTAGTCTATTGTTGTTAACTTTGTTTGCGGTTATTTTGATATAGTATCTTTACTTTTGATCCTATGCAGCATGACACAAGTTTAACACCTGTACTTTCGTTTATCTGATTGTTTCCTTTGTGTGTCACATTTTAGGAATGAGGCAATTCAAAATTAGGCTTTACGTATATCTAAGATTGATTTTGTTTCTATTGTTGTAGCATGGTACCTTATTCAATGTTTACATTCAAAATTAGGCTATACATATATCTATAAGATTGATTTTGTTTCTATTGTTGTAGCATGGTACCTTATTCAATGTTTACATTCAAAATTAGGCTATACGTATATCTATAAGATTGATTTTGTTCTATTGTTGTAGCATGGTACCTTGTTCAATGTTTATATTCAGAATTCAGATTTTATGATATATAATTGAATGCATATTATTAGGTGACTTATAGGCCCACGGAGCCGGGTTCGTCTTCTTGTTGTTTAATATTGTGCTATATATATTTGTTGAAATGTGCACATGTCACTTTAATAAAACTTACTTACTTGAAATTATATCATTTTAGTTAGAAAAGTGTCTGTTTTAATGGAAAAAATATAACTATGTTACAGATACAACGGTATTGTAATGTTAACCTATCAATGATGCAGGTACATTTTGTTTGTAATTTATAAATGTTTTAATTTGTAAGAACAGTTTTTGTGTGGGCAAGCGTTAATATTTGTTTTTGTTTCCAGCCACATAACAGCAAATGTTTAGTTTACTTAGAATGTGAATTGTATTATTGGGAAATGTCTGGAAATCATCACCGTTTCTCATTATCTGCTACTTTGCATCTCTCAGTATGCAGTGTATTTTAATGTGTTTGCTAGGAATGTGCAGCACACCAGAATATTGTAAGGCATATCTGTTGATGCATCTTGATTTAATCATTACGTATATCTTCTGTCTCCACTTTTCAATAATAGTTTATTCAAACTTTAAAAGATTTTGAAGATCTGTATGTGAGTACGTTTATTTGTCGTCGCTACTTGTTGCCCATATGAGCGACGCCTCCTAAAGAGATTAGTAATTTTAGATTTTGGAGGATAGTGCACGATACAGAAATATACCCATCCCAGAATCTCATCTGGTTCTTTTACGTGCACAGTGTAAAACACCGACACGAGATCTTTGTTTAATGTCCCTAGATTTGCAGTCCAACGTGTTAACCACTGGACTACCGACCCGTCTGTTTGAAGGTCCTCCCGCAAACGAATGAAGACATAACATGGAGGCAGGTTTTAACACGTGACATTTATTGAAAGGTGGCCTTTGTATGTGAAGGGTGGCATTAATTAACCAATTTTTCGGAATATGGCAACAGGCACATATAATTACAAGAGAGAGCATCACTCTTTCTACAGACGGACCTGTAGTCCAGTGGTAACACGCTGGACTGGTAATCCAGGGATCGCAGGTTCGATCCCCCGTCTGACCCTAATAAAATTAACAGTCTTTCAGATGGGACTTTAAATGGAGATCTTGTGTCGGTGCTGTACACTGTGCTCGTAAAAGAACCAGAGGAGATTCTGGAATGGGTCTGTCTGTATCATTGCACTATCCTCCAAAAATCTAAAATGACTAATCTCTTCAGGAGGCGTCGCTCATATGGGCAACCGGTAGCGACACGATAAATAAACACAAAACACACATCACTCTTTCCGGCAATTTTAGGGGTCGACGTGTCTGTTGTATTTCTCATTCACCAGTATATGTATTGAACATTATATACACTCCGGCAAAAGTTAAGCACCACCTGACTTGTTTCAATAATATCTTTTCTAATAATGAACTTATTTCAAATCGGTTTTCGTTACCTGTACACATATACTTACTTACCTAACATTTGTGTTTGCGAACAAAAGCTGATTTTTTTTGTAGAGTTTAAAGTTTCATTGTCTATGGGTTTGGTATTGTGCGGCAAACATTAACCATACCAGAAAGGTGGCAAGCTATTGGCATGCATAACGGTGGTTTTAGCAATAGAAGGATGGCAGACCACTTCAGGGTTAACCATTTCATCAGTGTACGACTGATGCAGCGTTTTCGGGGGAAACGGGGGATGTTACTGACTGTCCACCGTGCAGGTAGACCTCGCAAAATGACACCGAGAGAGGACTGGCTGATATCCAGACACGTGGCAACAGCCGTTCAGTACAGCTGGTGCAGTTCGTGGTAATTTAGCGTTTGGAGGCCACATTAGCATACGCACTGTAATCAGACGCCCGCCCCCACCATCAGGGAATGTGAGCGTGACGACCCATAAAACGTCATCGCTATATTGCTCGATTTGACTGGTCACATGATGATTTGGGGTAGACGTACATGGAGACGGGTCCACTGGTCTGATGGAAGTCGGTTTTTTGTTACGCCCTACCGACGGTCGTAAATAGGTTCGGCGCCAATGAAACACTTCATTTCAGGACAACCACATTTTGGGTACAACTGCTTTTGGGGGTGGGGTGTAACTGTCTGGGGTTGATTTTCCTTTGACTGTAAGTTGTACGTTCTTGGTGGTAATCTGACAGGTCAAAAATACCGTGACAATGTGCTCGCTCCACGCGTAATCCCTCATTTTGACAATCATGCGTTTGCTGACGGGCCATTGTTCATGGACGACAACGCTAGGCCACATAGAGCTCGAATTGTGCAACAGTTTTTACAGCAAGAGACTGTTCAGACAATTCCATGGCCTGTGATGTTGCCAAACATGAACCATATAGAGCATGTATGAGTCTTTATTGGCCGAAAAATTAACTATGCAATCCAATATGTCAAAATATTGATGAATTAAGAACTGCCATCTTACAGGGGTGGCAACAGTTCCTCCAAGAACGACTTAGGCGTCTTGTGTGGTGCATGACGAGGCGTGTTACAGAACTTCACAATTAACGCGGTGGATATACTCGTTATTGATTGTTTTCTTTACACATACATGTACGCACAATAGATGCATTTAAAAGTTCTTAAAATTCCATCAAAGACAATCTGGATTTGAACCTCATTTTTGCCACGTCATAGTCACGTCTTTCAGGATCATAAATACTTCGTGATTGATAATTTTATAGACCCTGGTGTAGTCTTTTAAGAAGTGTAAGAAAAATGATGATATCTATTTTATAGTTTTAACAGTATTGATGTAAAAAATATATCGATAAAAAATATAGGATGGTGCTTAACCCTTTCAACACCACAGACCTCTAAATAGGCTTACAAAAAGTGTAGATCCAGATGAGCCGGCTCATGACGAGCCGTCTCATCAGGATCTGCACTTTTTGCCAGTAATATTACTATTTTAGACAAAATTACCCATTTTCATAAATGAACTGGTCCAAATGTAATTTTCGTATTAATTTATTGGTCTAAAAACTGATCATGGATCAGTCCATGTCAGTTACTTGGTGTCGAATGGGTTAACTTTTGTCGGAGTGTATATTACGTATACATTCTAGATGCCAGGATATTGAACTCGAAGTCTTGTAGTTTACATTTGAAGATATATGCAATGAATTCTTGCATGTATATATGTTTCATCATAATTACCAACTCTTTCTCAATTCTTCTTTCTTTCTTTTCAGGATGTATTTACTTACTTGATCTGTTTCGACTTGGGGACGACACGTTACGATGATGCTGGATGTTTGTCGTTACAGCGATGCATCTAGCGTCACTGGCTACAACAACGTCATAATGAAGCACTCCGCTCCTAATGTGGAGGTGTTTGAGTTCAACCTCGGACAAGCGCCTCTGCTACGCTGCGTGAACACCGATAAGGCCACGACGTGTAGCGAATGTGAGACGTGTAAATTGATCGTAAAGATCCGAGATATAAAACAATGGTTTCCTCGTCTAGGAGACCATTCGAAGAAACGATTCATGCTGGGACTAATGCAACGGACCCATAGTGCTGAACTTTTGAAACAAGTGGTTACGTTGTTACAACCAGTGCTATGTAAGGACTTTACGTACTCACGTAGCAGAACTAATCCTAGTTTACCAACTGACACGCCCACTTTGAGTTCGGATCGAGCACTCGTTCCCAAGAAGGTTGATAACTATATTTCGTCGTCATGGCAATGGTATGCGGATTCGAATTATTGGAGCAAATCAAACTTCGCTCTTGGTCTGCTGCAGATGTGTGACGCTCACTTGTTACACGTGATTGGTGCCCAGGCGAGAACCTTACTCATGTCCGAGGAGAGGGCTGCTCAGGAATTTGATGGTATGTCAAAAATTAGGATTTAGACTCTTTTTATTGTTTGCTTAGTTTACCATAGTGAAGGTCTGCTGAGCTACTGCAATACCCCCTGTGTCGGGGTACTTAGGCAAGACGTTCATCATTTTATTTTTTGTTGAAACTGCTTAACCCATCTGCCTGAAGTTTTCATATATGTCTGTATGGCATTAATGAACACATTAAAGCTTTAAGACAATTTATTCAGATTCAAGATGGCCGACTTGACCTATAAATAGTTTTATGTTTGACATGTCATTAATCCAGTGGTAACACGCTGGACTGGTAATCCAGGGAACACAGGTTCGATCCCCCATCTGACCCTAATAAAATTAACAGTCTTTCAGATGGGACGTTAAACCGAGGTCTCGTGTCGGTGCTTTACACCGTGCACGTAAAAGAACCAGAGGAGACTCTGGAATGGGTCTCTGTCTGTATCATGCACTATCCTCCAAAGTCTAAAATGAGTAATCTCTTCAGGAGGAGTCGCTCATATGGGCAACCGGTAGTGACGATAAATAAACGTAAAATAAAAATGTCATTAATATTCAATGTCAAGCCATGTTCTTGACATTCTGATACATAATTGTAACATTTGTTTCTAGGGTTTGTTTTGAATATATCCGTTAATCAAATGTCATTGAGCGGCTTAGAGACTTATCACATTGTCGATGTCTTCATAGTGGTTTATGATGTAGGTAAACTTGAGTTTAATTTACAATTCACCTGCCTGACATGGTATCGTATGTTCGAAGTGGGTTTTCAGTTTCATATAAAATTTTACATGTTTGTATTTGTTGTATATATATATATACGTAATTATAAAGCAAATATCTGCAAAAACACATTTAATTTTTTTTATGCGTCTTATTTATTATAATAATAATATAACTTACTTATGATACTTTACAAATATCAGTTTACAGTCCCTTTGATGGCGTACTTCTCAAATTAACTTAATGATCAAAGGAATGTCTTTTTCTTTTATTATTGACTATTCTAAATAAGTAAATATTATTTACCAAACATCTACATGATTCAACCAATAAAAATGTCCCATTATTTTAATAAAATAATTTTATTAGCAGAAAAGACTCCAGGCTATATAATTATATATATAATTATATGACTTATCTCCCATGACTACTCTTTATTGGAAGCGAGATCGGTCCATGTTATTTACTTTCATTAGATTACTTTCTATATGTTGTTCCTATTCGACAATAGAATTTCTCCAAATTTGAGGAATTTTAGGAAAATACTGCATTTTTTTGGAAAAGTACATAAATAATACTCAATTATGTTGACAAACTATGTTGGCAATAATATATAAAAATGATAATTTAGGAACTTGTTTTCTTTTATTTACTTTATATTATGGTACCAGTAATTTTTTTAACCAAACTTTGGGAAGAGCCATCGCTTATGTTTTAGAACCATATTTGCTTTCTTTAAGCATGTAATTATTCTTTGTCACAATAGAGCAAAATAAAACATGATCAAACTAAGCTAACTTAGTTACGCCACACACTAATGCTATACAAAACTAAGCTAACTTAGTTACGCCACACACTAATGCTATACAAAACTAAGCTAACTTAGTTACGCCACACACTAATGCTATACAAAACTAAGCTAACTTAGTTACGCCACACACTAATGCTATACAAAACTAAGCTAACTTAGTTACGCCACACACTAATGCTATACAAAACTAAGCTAACTTAGTTACGCCACACACTAATGCTATACAAAACTAAGCTAACTTAGTTACGCCACACACTAATGCTATACAAAACTAAGCTAACTTAGTTACGCCACACACTAATGCTATACAAAACTAAGCTAACTTAGTTACGCCACACACTAATGCTATACAAAACTAAGCTAACTTAGTTACGCCACACACTAATGCTATACAAAACTAAGCTAACTTAGTTACGCCACACACTAATGCTATACAAAACTAAGCTAACTTAGTTACGCCACACACTAATGCTATACAAAACTAAGCTAACTTAGTTACGCCACACACTAATGCTATTACAAAACTAAGCTAACTTAGTTACGCCACACACTAATGCTAGTTACGCCACACACTAATGCTATACAAAACTAAGCTAACTTAGTTACGCCACACACTAATGCTATACAAAACTAAGCTAACTTAGTTACGCCACACACTAATGCTATACAAAACTAAGCTAACTTAGTTACGCCACACACTAATGCTATACAAAACTAAGCTAACTTAGTTACGCCACACACTAATGCTATACAAAACTAAGCTAACTTAGTTACGCCACACACTAATGCTATACAAAACTAAGCTAACTTAGTTACGCCTAACACAAAACTAACTTAGTTACGCCACACACTAATGCTATACAAAACTAAGCTAACTTAGAACACAAAACAACAACTTACGCCACACACTAATGCTATACAAAACTAAGCTAACTTAGTTACGCCACACACTAATGCTATACAAAACTAAGCTAACTTAGTTACGCCACACACTAATGCTATACAAAACTAAGCTAACTTAGTTACGCCACACACTAATGCTATACAAAACTAAGCTAACTTAGTTACGCCACACACTAATGCTATACAAAACTAAGCTAACTTAGTTACGCCACACACTAATGCTATACAAAACTAAGCTAACTTAGTTACGCCACACACTAATGCTATACAAAACTAAGCTAACTTAGTTACGCCACACACTAATGCTATACAAAACTAAGCTAACTTAGTTACGCCACACACTAATGCTATACAAAACTAAGCTAACTTAGTTACGCCACACACTAATGCTATACAAAACTAAGCTAACTTAGTTACGCCACACACTAATGCTATACAAAACTAAGCTAACTTAGTTACGCCACACACTAATGCTATACAAAACTAAGCTAACTTAGTTACGCCACACACTAATGCTATACAAAACTAAGCTAACTTAGTTACGCCACACACTAATGCTATACAATTCGTCAATAAAGCTATATTTGAATGTTATAGAAAAAACCCCGCTATATACCTTGAACCTAAACAGATATTAATCCGATATTAAATTGATAACTATTTAATACATTCCTGGTTAATTTGTTTTAACTTATTACGATAATTAGTGTGATTGATAGTAAAGTAAATATAAATAAACTGCATTTACTTTCTTGTGTGTGGTGTATGTTTCGTGTACATCAAAATAAAATGGCGTGTTCATAAAAGTGTCGACAAATCAATACGGGTTACATAGTGTGTGTAATTGGGGCTTTAAGTGAGTAACCCACATGGCTTTGGTAATGTATGCATACGATTAGGCATGCAGAGGATTACACCGATCTCCCACTACTTATAGCGTTATAATGAGCACAATGCCCTTTAAAGCCCATTCCTTAACTGAAAAGCGACAATCCAGAGATCGCAGGTTTGATCCTCCGTCTGACCCTAATAAAATTAACAGTCTTTCAAATGGGACTTTAAACCGAGGTATCGTGTCGGTGCTAAGTTTACACCATGCACGTAAAAGAACCAGAGGACGCTCTGGAATGGGTCTGTCTGTATCATTGCACTATCCTCCAAAATCTAAAATGACTAATCTCTTCAGGAGGCGTCGCTCTATTATGGGCAACCGGTAGCGACGATAAATAAACGTAGAAAAAAATATGCTAGACACAGCATAAATGCAGGAACGAAGCTAGCTACATTATATATGCACAACATAAATATGCTAGGCACAGTATAGTTGCCAAAAGTGCTAGATACAATATAAATCCAACAAATGCTGGATACAGTATAATACAGATCGAAAAATGCTAGGTACAGTTCTGATGTAAAAATGTACAGTATAATATATGTAACATTGCTAGGAATACCATAGATTGAAAATGGTATGTACAGCATATATGGAAATTGCTAGGAATATATAGATGGAAAATACTAGGTACAGAATAGATGGAAAATTGTAGTTGTTATTTAGACTAAGCATAGATGCAAACAATGATATATAGACACAGCATAGATGTAAACAGTGATATAGACACAGCATAGATGCAAACAATGATATAGACACAGCATAGATGCCAACACTGATATAAACACAGCATAGATGTAAACAATGATATAGACACAGCATAGATGCAAACAATGATATAGACACAGCATAGATGCAAACAATGATATAGACACAGGATAGATGTAAACAGTGATATAGACACAGCATAGATGCAAACAATGATATAGACACAGCATAGATGCAAACAATGATATAGACACAGCATATATGCAAACAATGATATAGACACAGCATAGATGCAAACAATGATATAGACACAGGATAGATGCAAACAGTGATATAGACACAGCATAGATGCAAACAATGATATAGACACAGCATAGATGCAAACAATGATATAGACACAGCATAGATGCAAACAATGATATAGACACAGCATATATGCAAACAATGATATAGACACAGCATATATGCAAACAATGATATAGACACAGCATAGATGCAAACAATGATATAGACACAGAATATATGCAAACAATGACATGTAGACACAGCATAGATGCAAACAATGATATAGACACAGGATAGATGCAAACAGTGATATAGACACAGCATATATGCAAACAATGATATAGACACAGGATAGATGCAAACAATGATATAGACACAGCATAGATGCAAACAATGATATAGACACAGCATAGATGCAAACAATGATATAGACACAGCATAGATGCAAACAGTGATATAGACACAGCATATATGCAAACAATGATATAGACACAGGATAGATGCAAACAATGATATAGACACAGCATAGATGCAAACAATGATATAGACACAGCATAGATGCAAACAATGATATAGACACAGCATAGATGCAAACAGTGATATAGACACAGCATATATGCAAACAATGATATAGACACAGCATAGATGCAAACAATGATATAGACACAGAATATATGCAAACAATGACATGTAGACACAGCATAGATGCAAACAATGATATAGACACAGGATAGATGCAAACAGTGATATAGACACAGCATATATGCAAACAATGATATAGACACAGGATAGATGCAAACAATGATATAGACACAGCATAGATGCAAACAATGATATAGACACAGCATAGATGCAAACAATGATATAGACACAGCATAGATGCAAACAGTGATATAGACACAGCATATATGCAAACAATGATATAGACACAGGATATATGCAAACAATGATATAGACACAGCATAGATGCAAACAATGATATAGACACAGCATAGATGCAAACAATGATATATACACAGCATAGATGCAAACAGTGATATAGACACAGCATATATGCAAACAATGATATAGACACAGGATAGATGCAAACAATGATATAGACACAGGATAGATGCAAACAGTGATATAGACACAGCATATATGCAAACAGTGATATAGACACAGCATAGATGCCAACAGTGATATAGACACAGCATAGATGCAAACAATGATATAGACACAGCATAGATGCAAACAATGATATAGACACAGCATAGATGCAAACAATGATATAGACACAGCATATATGCAAACAATGATATAGACACAGCATAGATGCAAACAATGATATAGACACAGCATAGATGCAAACAGTAATATAGACACAGCATAGATGCAAACAGTAATATAGACACAGCATAGATGCAAACAGTGCTATAGACACAGCATATATGCAAACAGTGATATAGACACAGCATAGATGCAAAAAATGATATATACACAGCATAGATGCAAACAGTGATATAGACACAGCATAGATGCAAACAGTGATATAGACACAGCATAGATGCAAACAGTGATACAGACACAGCATAGATGCAAAAAAAGGCTAGCTATATTACATATGCACACAAATGCTAGATACAGTATAGATGCCAAATTTCACAGTTATGGTCCATGTGTGAAGCCTGTTCAGATTAGTTAAAAGGAGGTTATCGGGAATAAAAGATAGCCACCGCCTAAAAATAATTTTAAATTCTTCAAACATCTCACGAACCTCCTGACGGATTTTGGCAACATTTTGTAGGATAGATCGATGTACAATGCTTTTACAAAGTCGCTAAAATGGTGATCACCAACGTTTGATTTCCTAATTAAAGTATATGCGCCAACATTTCATATTAAAAAGTAGGGTATATGGAATTAATTTTTGATATTTTATTTCTATTTGCTTTTCAACGTCAAAAATGTTTGAACTAGGAATTATTCTATTTACATAGTAACAATATATGTAATACTAGTCCCACGTATGAAGGTTGCGCTGTCTGAATATGGTTGTTATTTGCTCAAAGAATCAATCAATATACCCTAGCTGAAATGAAAATGAACACACTCTAATCAACATTTGAAATCTATGAGAAATAGATGAACTTTCTATAGAATCAATGGGATATAATGTTTGAGGTCATTCATTATGTAAACGACTGCATAGATTAGTTAATCGAGTGCATTTCTGGTTCAATACATTTTTAGAATCTCATGTTACAGTTATATATTAGTTGTTCTTTTTTATAAAATATTCTCTTAACCCCAAGTAACTGACATGGACTGGTGCATTCAACCCCAAGTAACTGACATGGACTGGTGCATTCAACCCCAAGTAACTGACATGGACTGGTGCATTCAACCCCAAGTAACTGACATGGACTGGTGCATTCAACCCCAAGTAACTGACATGACTGGTGCATTCAACCCCAAGTAACTGACATGGACTGGTGCATTCAACCCCAAGTAACTGACATGGACTGGTGCATTCAACCCCAAGTAACTGACATGGACTGGTGCATTCAACCCCAAGTAACTGACATGGACTGGTGCATTCAACCCCAAGTAACTGACATGGACTGGTGCATTCAACCCCAAGTAACTGACATGGACTGGTGCATTCAACCCCAAGTAACTGACATGGACTGGTGCATTCAACCCCAAGTAACTGACATGGACTGGTGCATTCAACCCCAAGTAACTGACATGGACTGGTGCATTCAACCCCAAGTAACTGACATGGACTGGTGCATTCAACCCCAAGTAACTGACATGGACTGGTGCATTCAACCCCAAGTAACTGACATGGACTGGTGCATGCTATTTTTAGACCAATAAATTAATAAGAAAATTACATTTGGACCAGTTCATTTATCAAAATGGGTAATTTTATCTAAAAATAGTAATAATTATTACTGGCAAAAAAGTGCAGATCCTGATGAGACGGCTCGTTACGAGCCGGCTCATCTGGATCTACACTTTTCATAAGCCTATTTAGAGGCCTGTGGGGTTGAAAGGGTTAAGAGGGAACTCGTTAGAGTGGATACATAGCCACGCTGTGGTCCTGATCCGAATCACCACCAAAACGTTAACGGATTGGTTGCAGGCCATGATGGCGTACCTTCCAAAAAATAATTCATGAACATCCAGTTTTTGCGTATTCCTGCTATGACAGACACACAAACAAACCGGGGGGGGGGGGGGAAACAACCTACTGGTGGAAGTAAAAATTCAATGAGAGATATCGGTTAGTTATTGCCCCTGAATACTCCGTAAAAGTAGATATGTCCTGTGTTTTCCTCTGTTTTTATCATTGTTTCCGCTGCACAACATACTAGCAATTTGATTCCACTATCGCTTTATATGATTATTAAATTATTATATCTCAACAGATCTACTACGCTATACATGTATGCAATGGGTATTTATTTGTAAAACAATGCTATCAGTTAATTAACATGATTTTGATAAAATCATAATTATCAAACTGCAACATCTGGTTAGAAAACAACAGTAAAACAAAGGATTCTAACTGAAAGGACCTATTCACATTTTGGAATAAATCAGACTTTATTTGTCAAGGGAGGTAATAGAAAATTAGAGATGTCTCTCATTGTTGCAAGTAAACGGCATAGAATATTGCTACACGGTACAAGTAATTGGCATAGAATATTGCTACACAGTACAAGTAATTGGCATAGATTATTGCTACACGGTACAAGTAATTGGCATAGAATATTGCTACACGGTACAAGTAATTGGCATAGAATATTGCTACACAGTACAAGTAATTGGCATAGATTATTGCTACACGGTACAAGTAATTGGCATAGAATATTGCTACACGGTACAAGTAATTGGCATAGAATATTACTACACGGTACAAGTAATTGGCATAGAATATTGCTACACAGTACAAGTAATTGGCATAGAATATTGCTACACAGTACAAGTAATTGGCATAGATTATTGCTACACAGTACAAGTAATTGGCATAGAATATTGCTACACAGTACAAGTAATTGGCATTGAATATTGCTACACAGTACAAGTAATTGGCATAGATTATTGCTACACAGTACAAGTAATTGGCATAGAATATTGCTACACGGTACAAGTAATTGGCATAGAATATTACTACACGGTACAAGTAATTGGCATAGAATATTGCTACACAGTACAAGTAATTGGCATAGAATATTGCTACACAGTACAAGTAATTGGCATAGATTATTGCTACACAGTACAAGTAATTGGCATAGAATATTGCTACACAGTACAAGTAATTGGCATTGAATATTGCTACACAGTACAAGTAATTGGCATAGATTATTGCTACACAGTACAAGTAATTGGCATAGATTATTGCTACACAGTACAAGTAATTGGCATAGAATATTGCTACATGGTACAAGTAATTGGCATAGAATATTGCTACACAGTACAAGTAATTGGCATATATTATTGCTACACAGTACAAGTAATTGGCATAGAATATTGCTACACGGTACAAGTAATTGGCATAGATTATTGCTACATGGTACACGATCTGAAACCCAATACAACAACGCACCTTTACTGTGAAAAGTTGATAATGACAATACAACATAACGTAAAGAAATGAAACGACTGCAACTCATCTTCAGTAGTTTCAATCAATTAGCTTGTTTCAATGTATTTACTATTTCCCCATAGAGACGTACGCTTATATCTATTTTCAGTTTAAATATATTGTATTGCTTTCAAATAACATACATAAATTATGAAAAATTAAAATATGATATGATAATGTTAAGATATATGGTGTTTATGTTTGGTTACAGACATTTCAAAAGTACAGTTATTATCTACAATAAATTTGATCATTCTGTTGTTTATGTTTGGTTACAGACATTTCAAAAGTACAGTTATTATCTACAATAAATTTGATCATTCTGTTGTTTATGTTTGGTTACAGACATTTCAAAAGTACAGTTATTATCTACAATAAATTTGATCATTCTGTTGTTTATGTTTGGTTACAGACATTTCAAAAGTACAGTTATTATCTACAATAAATTTGATCATTCTGTTGTTTATGTTTGGTTACAGACATTTCAAAAGTACAGTTATTATCTACAATAAATTTGATCATTCTGTTGTTTATGTTTGGTTACAGACATTTCAAAAGTACAGTTATTATCTACAATAAATTTGATCATTCTGTTGTTTATGTTTGGTTACAGACATTTCAAAAGTACAGTTATTATCTACAATAAATTTGATCATTCTGTTGTTTATTTTCAGTATCTGCGTATACAGAGTGCAGGTCAATAGCTTCCAGTAATTTCACTTACAGAACAGATGATCACCCCGACCTTGAGCTTCTAACGAGCACCAGTCTGCAGTATGGGCAGGATCCAACCAACCCATTCACGGGCGCTCTGTTTCCTGGGTACTACCATGACGATGTGTTTGAGAATGATGCTGGAGACGACGACTATTTCGATGACACCAGCTCCTCCCTGGATCCAGCGTACATGGTGATTCCGACGTCGGCCAAAGCCTACGTCGGTGTTGCCAAGCACAGCGATCTGATCCGTTTGTTGCCGGTTCACATATCAAAGCTGATATTGAGCATGCTTGACAAGACATCGCTGATGAACGCACTGTGTGTGAGCTCGGCGTGGCGGATACTAGTAGAAGAGGTACACAGAGACGCTTATGTCAATCAGCAGCTATGGGAGGAAGTGATGCTCATGCAGGTAAGGCGACGTTGATTCAGAAAACAGTATCAATGTCTGTCCCACATACCCGTGGAACCTCATTTTTTTGTCACAACTGTTTTATATTATTTTCCATTGGATCTCATATGGAGCTAAGAAATTCTTGATTCTGTTATTTTGCATTGCAGCGACGTGTCCTCAAAATCACCATATTTTGAGTTTTACCATTGGCCAAGCGAAGCTGCAGTTTGCATTATGGCCATAGGAAAATATCACACAATTGTGAATTTCTGATTTTCAAGATACCGGTAAATCATAAAAGTGGTCCCTCTTTAATTTCGCCCCATATTATGACTGTATATTACTTTTAGCACATCTGCTTACAATATGAATTTAAAACTGAGGTTCTATGTGTAAGTGGAATATACATTTGCACTACACCCTAATGCAGCCTATAGAATCCTTCTAGGTGTTCCGAATGATTTCATGTGAGTATGCTATTCAGCTGTTTTGAGGACGCTCGTTGAATCTACCTGCACGCACTAATGTGTACTTATGTGGCTAGGAAAACAAAATATACCTATTGTCTAGTTGTCTAGGGTTAGCTGCTACGTGGCTAATAGAACAAAGGAGTAAACAATGGGGTAACCACTTAAATATACACTCGTAAGGCCGTCCGTGTGTCCATCTGTGCATAAATAATTCTCGGATTGGCACCAAGGGTCTTCTTCCACCAATATCAACTGGAGAGTCGCCATATGACCTAACTTGTTGGTGCAACCGCCACAAAATCAAACAAACTCAGCTGCCAAATAACACCAGCATACTTAGAGGTCGTGTATCTTCTGAGATATATTTCTATGTTTACAATTCTTGTCAATCAGGCCACATGTGACACCAAAAGTATGTCATATTTTATGCACGAATATAACTATATGGTAGTACTTTTTTTCAAAACCAATTTGACTACTAAGATGACACCACAAACTGAGTCACATATAGGTCACGGATTCTTTTGTTGTTGTCATTATCGCTATCGAGTCAATTTTGGTTATTGGACTTTTGAATTGGGTAACTCAATCCAACACACCTACACAGGAATTAGTCTTGTGCTTTATGATATTTACACATTTGTCAGAATCACACCTATATGTTAGTGGTTTTGATAAATCCATGTGTACTTTCTAATGTTATCTCTGTAAGAACTGTGGACAGTAGTCCCAATTGATTGGAATACACTTCCCAATTGATAATACTTAGTTTGAAGTACTTTTTCATTAAAGTGTTTTCTGAAATGCGACTGTGAATGGGCCATATATTTAAATTACTCGGATCAAAGGTAAACAATCAAATCATTTTCTACTTTATTTTCATTATGTATGGCAATAAATTATAATTAAATGTTTTGCTGATGATAAACTCAAGTCAGCTGTGTCATTGACATTGCTTAATGTGATTTTGATTCCTGGTGCATTGATCTGTTATCTTGTATGTACAAGCGTTTTTCTGGACCCATATTTTTCCGGACACATTAAAGTAATCAATTCTGGTATTTTTAATCACTTTATACCAGATTGAAGTATTCAATGACATGAACTTTTCAGGATGCAGTGCATGGTGTGAAAACCAAAACATTGTAATGTTGACAACTGAATTTGAATTTTGTGCTAAAAAATGGCTATTGCGATGTTTACAAGTGTGCATCACTTGCCTAAGCGATTAATAATTGCAGTGTTAAAAATATTACATTTGGTGTTCTTTATTCATTACGTCGAAATAATTAATTCGAAAGTATCGAAACATAAAAACTTCTACCTTTTCATATATTTCTTTGCAAACCTCTTGTAAGACTAGACTATTTATCAACTCATTGAAATTGTAAAAGATTTATGTCTTGAAACATTTAGGGTATCCATTTCTTTTAATTGTGTATCTGTAGAGATTGTGAAAGACTGCACTAAGGAAAAAGCAAACCTTACCGATAATAAAATGATGGCAGATATATGTAGTTGCAGGTATTGTAATATAGATTGTATTAACCCATTTGATTCTTGATACCGTTCAAACAGTATTTGCAAAGAACATAGAGCCAGATCAGCCGCGATGGAACGTGCCGTCTGATCAGGTTCTATGCTGCTTGCTATTCAGATGATCTTGCTAAGACACATGGCTATGTAGCAAACAACATAGATCCTAATCAGCATGCAGCATCACGTTATGGCTGATCTGGATCTATGTTGTTTGCAAAAGCCTTTAAATGTATCCATAATGAAATGGGTTAACAGTCTAAACAGACACATTAAATGCTAAAGTGTATTGTCATTGTATTGTATAGCCTGTTGTTATATAAGTCTACAAGAATTTAAAATGTTAAAACTGTCTGCAGTATTATAAACCTTATTTATAGAAGACATTGAACTGTGTAAATGAGACTGCTGAAAATGACTATAGGAGGTTAACGAGTTTGTTCATCAGAGACTATGGAAGTGTCTGTGAATGTACACTCCCATACATGTATATAGCAATGGAATGTATCAGGAATATGGTCTTGAGAGTGATTAATCTAATGTTATAAAATCTATCACAATATAGCTAAATAAAATGTGTGTAATACACTTGTCATACATATACTTGGATATATGGGAATTAATAAATTATGTACGCTTTGTATATTGAGCAATTTTCCACAGTCTGATCTTTAGCTCACCTGAACAAACAGCTCTAGGTTAACTATTCGTATAGGTTGGATGTACAACTTCCAGCAGCTGTCTTGTACACACTTTGCTTTTTAGCAACATCTCCCCAATACCAGATCAGTCAATAATTTTGAACATTAGCTCAAATGTGGATAAGAAAATATGTAATATATTGCTGATCTGAAATGTTACCGTATTTAGCTATGTATAGTGCGCACATTTCTTACTGAAATCCTCATCCATTTGATCTACTGCGCATTATACACCAGTACAGACATCAGGACAGTCATTCTATAATTTGTTATGTTCGACAAACGTTATAAACTAGCTATTAAAACCAGTTGCCGATAGTCTATATAAATAAGCAAAATGCCAGTCATGGCGGACAGTCCTTGTCAAACTATTTTTAAATTCTCTTCCAAACCGGTAGTCCATCTACGTGAACTATGTGGCTTTTACTTTTGATTTCTTCCATGATTTGTTTCAACAATTTTATACGGAAATGATAGCGTACATGTTAGATCTGGATAAAATGTATGTATTTTTCATTGACTAGGGAGATACAATGTGGCAGGGAATGCAGGTAACAAACAAGCACACTGACTTAGACAGTCAAGGAAATGGGTCTTTAATGTTTAATGTGAGAACATAGTTGTACTTTAGGTCATTGTTGGAAGGTTTATCAACATTAATATTGCATTTATGGTATCACCACTGTTATTGCATTGGAAAGGTGTTATTTTGCCAATTTCATAACTTCTGTTTTGTTGCAAGGTACGGTACTTTTCCAACCTGTCTTGGTGATATCACGTTACTGTTTTCACTGTTATTTAGTTATTATTAGGGGTTGCTGATAATGCCCTTATAGAGTAATGTGCCTGATTCTCATCCACGCCACTTACTTTGGCTCCATCCTACATCCAACTATATATTGTCTTCATTAACATTTAAAACAAATGAGAACAAATATCACCCCACCGTTGCCCTGTCACCCCAAGTAATTGTAGTAATTGAGAAACACATGTCATCCTGCTCTTGCCCTACCGCCCCCAGTTTGAACAAGATTTGGATGAGAATCTAGCTCTGAATTTATGATGGTCGTTAATGTGGGATCAATATTCAATTGTAATATTCAAGTGTAACCATTTTATCACTCACTATAAAATATATATATTGATGCGCATTCGCTTCACGAGCCCCGCTGGAGCCGTTACGATTGTGCCCTTGGGCAAGGCATTTAAATTCCACTTTGCCCCTTCTCTTCACTTTGCCCATTCTCTCTCCCTCATGGCGATGGATTCCATCAGGAATGAGTTCTCGAGAGTGATTGATATAAGTTGTAAAAACTTGTTTCGCAATCGAGCTAAAATAAATTTGTATAAACTAAAATATATATAAATAGGAACCTTGAAATGAGTCGGTTATTCTTTCTAAAGAACGAAGATATAATTATAATGTTTTCTTTATAAACTTGTTTGGTTGTACAGAGAAGTTCACAATTAAATCCAATTAAACATTATCAATTTTATTAATCTCCTTTTGAATTTCAACACAAAACACACCAGTTAAGTGTCATCAGGCAAGGCAAAAACAATGCTACAGTACTTGAGTGATTTGAGATTAGTCTATTAGTCCCGTTTCAATAACATTTTTCATCAAATTGATCATTGTCAGCATACATCGTCTTCAGTTTATACATCTGACTTGTTTTTGGCTTTGATTATTGGCAGTGTATTTAAACATGTTAAATTGTTTTGCTTTACACCAAGTACAAAGTATTATTTATAATCATTGTTTTGTTTTGAATATAAATTGTGGACTTTAATTTTAAATATGTAGATGCATACATGATTATTTACATTAATTTGGAATTCAATAGAAAGTTCAACAAAGAATATAGTCCGACACTTAGCTTGTTATCATTTGTTAGTAAAAGACGATCTTGATTTGAAGGACATATATTTAAAGTGAATAATCCATTAAATTATATGACTAAATTCAGTTTAAGTAAGAGAAATTTGGAAGTATAGTATGTTTACCAAGCTTTTAGGAATGACTTCAGTTTGTTAACTATTTTGTCTAAATATCTTCTTAGAAACGGAATAAAATTTTATTATGAGTGAAATAAAGGGAAACGAGATGGCGATCTATCCGTACAGGGAGTTTAAGTTAATGGATAATTATGAATTAGCTCGAGCTTATTCCTGGGACATGAGGTCCACACTGAAGCTAGTGAAGATCGAGATGCACATGACACTTAACGAGCTAAACAGCAACATTCTAGAGGTGATAGAAGAACACAGTTCCGACATAGAAGACTATGAGAAGTTCTATCATGACATGTTTGATAAGCATAGAAAAGAAGATGTAACCAATGTAACTGAAGTACCAGAGGTTAAGGAGAAAGAATTGTCTGATATAGAGGAGGAAGACGATGGTGGAGGACCTGAAGTACTCGATGAAATGAAGGATAAGGACGTGGACTATCTGGATCTAATCATGCCAAATCTTAGTTTACCAAAAATAGAACCAGATGGTGGGAATAAAAAAGTGCAGTTTACCTTGAAGAAGCCTGTAAGTGCTTGCACATTTCAGATTGTTTATCATAAAGGGAACAAAGTGATAGTTCTAGATTTGTGTTAGGGAAAGATACCGTTGTTGTTTGAACGCTCCCAATTTGGTGAACTAGCATTTTGTAGTTGAAATAAGTTTAATAGACATTGGTAGTTTATTTTATGATTTTGGAGTACAGGGGAGTATTTTCTCAAACTTTCAGTTGAACAATTCATTATTTTAGGGGAAGGGACTGAATTTCATATGTTAATAATATTTTATTGCATTTATTTCATACAATACATTACATATATATACATACAATACTAAGAACAAATCAGAGATTAATATGTAATTATATGATTGCAGTATACGATACATTTGTTTTGTCAAGGGGAAAAAAGCAAATGGGTTGGGCTACAAGTTATAACAACATTATTTACAGCCCTCCCCGTCACTTCGAACTAAATAAACAATGTTGGATGAACAATTTCTGTAATGTATGATCTGATGTAGAAAAAGAACACATAAAATTTAGTTTCGTGGATTTCAGGCCATGTTGTATGAGGTAAAACATCTATATTTAAATTAAGTGTTTCTTCTGGTGCATTTACTAATATTTCTTGATGCAATATGTTAGGATTTGGTGATCAGCACATTCTGTTTTGCACCATTTACTGAAAATAGTGTTTGTAGAAGTAGATCCCAAATTGTCAAGTTAATAAAATTAAATTATTTAGGAATTTAGCTTTTATTTAATTGTTTAGGAATTCAGCTTTACAGTTGAAGTCATGCAACCTTTGTAGATCTCTGATTTACTTATAGCACTAGCAGAGCCACCACTATCCAAATGTCAGGGATCATTCTAGAGGGCGATGTGGGCGAAATAGTCTCCCTAGGGACCCTGACATCGCCCTCTGGGAGTCCCACCTCTCCCTAAAAAAATAAAATAATAAAACAATTATTTTTTGGTTTTTACGATTTTCAAACAAAATTTTGACTAGTAAGATACCCTGGCCCATTATAAAGCACTCCTTCTATTCAAATGTTGTATTTAATAGTTGTACTGTGCATTTTAACACTATTTTGCAGAAGTATATTAAAGAACACCATTTAAAGAAGCGATCACGTGCTTTCTCACTTCTCCCAACAATTCTGACCTAGAATAAACCCTGAACCCTGAGTGATATTTTCAATATTGCTGGAATTTGGAAGATATAGTTCCATGATTAGGTATTTGAGCATTTAATATGCTATATTATGTATCAATGAACTGAAGATTAATATATCTAAGAATTGATCTCGACAATGCAGACTATGAATGGATATCCTTCTAACCATATTTTATATTAATGAAATAAAGTTGTGCTGATGGTGTGGTGTTCCATACCACAGTATTTGGGGAGAAGGAGACCTGCACAGATGACAGCTGTCTTTTAGATACAGAACCTGATCTGCCTACCAGTATGCCCTGTATTTATATTGCATATATATTGTGGCGATAGTTGACGTACATTTTAATCATGTTACAGGGTGCCTCAGCGCAGGGAGTCAATCCATTGTATGCCAAAGATGTTGATGTTTTGGTTGCTAATATAGACCATCGTACCGGTCACGTGATCAGAAACGATGATACTGTTATCAAGACGACATTCAAGAGTGAGGTCAGTTACGACACAGCGTACAGTGGCGTGTCAACCCGCAAGGTCATTATGGAGGAGAGGAATGTCTACTGTGGACCGTACAATGTAATGGTACTCTGTGATAGGTGAGTATTGCAAAATTTATTCTGACGCCTGTCATAAGATAGGACAAGCTTTATGCTTTTGATTAAATCCATTTCCATTCTGTATACAATAGATATGTACTGTTCATTATGAATGATTGAATATGTTTAAACCAATATAGGACACTGGTATTTGGCACATTTGGGCATACCAGTGTATGCATTAGTCTGTCTGTTTGTGAACTGTTGCTATGTCCGCTCTCGAGTATTATGCAATTACTGTCTCCACTCTCTAAATCAAACCAATATTGTACACTCATTGTCTCCACTCTCTAAATCAAACCAATATTGTACACTCATTGTCTCCACTCTCTAAATCAAACCAATATTGTACACTCATTGTCTCCACTCTCTATCTGAAACCAATATTGTACACTCATTGTCTCCACTCTCTAAATCAAACCAATATTGTACACTCATTGTCTCCACTCTCTATCTCAAACCAATATTGTACACTCATTGTCTCCACTCTCTATCTCAAACCAATAGTGTACACACATTGTCTCCACTCTCTATCTCAAACCAATATTGTACACTCATTGTCTCCACTCTCTAAATCAAACCAATATTGTACACTCATTGTCTCCACTCTCTAAATCAAACCAATATTGTACACTCATTGTCTCCACTCTCTATCTGAAACCAATATTGTACACTCATTGTCTCCACTCTCTAAATCAAACCAATATTGTACACTCATTGTCTCCACTCTCTATCTCAAACCAATATTGTACACTCATTGTCTCCACTCTCTAAATCAAACCAATATTGTACACTCATTGTCTCCACTCTCTAAATCAAACCAATAGTGTACACTCATTGTCTCCACTCTCTAAATCAAACCAATATTGTACACTCATTGTCTCCACTCTCTAAATCAAACCAATATTGTACACTCATTGTCTCCACTCTCTAAATCAAACCAATATTGTACACTCATTGTCTCCACTCTCTAAAGCAAACCAATATTGTACACTCATTGTCTCCACTCTCTATCTGAAACCAATATTGTACACTCATTGTCTCCACTCTCTAAATCAAACCAATATTGTACACTCATTGTCTCCACTCTCTATCTGAAACCAATATTGTACACTCATTGTCTCCACTCTCTATCTCAAACCAATAGTGTACACACATTGTCTCCACTCTCTATCTCAAACCAATATTGTACACTCATTGTCTCCACTCTCTAAATCAAACCAATATTGTACACTCATTGTTGCCACTCTCTAAATCAAACCAATAGTGTACACTCATTGTCTCCACTCTCTATCTCAAACCAATAGTGTACACTCATTGTCTCCACTCTCTAAATCAAACCAATATTGTACACTCATTGTCTCCACTCTCTATCTCAAACCAATAGTGTACACTCATTGTCTCCACTCTCTATCTCAAACCAATAGTGTACACTCATTGTCTCCACTCTCTATCTCAAACCAATAGTGTACACTCATTGTCTCCACTCTCTATCTCAAACCAATAGTGTAAACTCATTGTCTCCACTCTCTAAATCAAACCAATATTGTACACTCATTGTCTCCACTCTCTAAATCAAACCAATATTGTACACTCATTGTCTCCACTCTCTATCTCAAACCAATAGTGTACACTCATTGTCTCCACTCTCTAAATCAAACCAATATTGTACACTCATTGTCTCCACTCTCTATCTCAAACCAATAGTGTACACTCATTGTCGCCACTCTCTATCTCAAACCAATAGTGTACACTCATTGTTTCCACTCTCTAAATCAAACCAATATTGTACACTCATTGTCTCCACTCTCTAAATCAAACCAATATTGTACACTGATTGTCTCCACTCTCTAAATCAAACCAATATTGTACACTGATTGTCTCCACTCTCTATCTCAAACCAATATTGTACACTCATTGTCTCCACTCTCTAAATCAAACCAATATTGTACACTGATTGTCTCCACTCTCTATCTCAAACCAATATTGTACACTCATTGTCTCCACTCTCTAAATCAAACCAATATTGTACACTCATTGTCTCCACTCTCTATCTCAAACCAATATTGTACACTCATTGTCTCCACTCTCTATCTCAAACCAATACTGTACCTCATTGTCTCCACTCTCTATCTGAAACCAATATTGTACACTCATTGTCTCCACTCTCTATCTCAAACCAATAGTGTACACTCATTGTCTCCACTCTCTAAATCAAACCAATATTGTACAGTCATTGTCTCTACACTCTATCTCAAACCAGTAGTGTGCCATCACTCTCTCAGCTCTCTAGCTCAAACCAATATTATATAATCATTATCTCCGCTCTAACTCAAACCAATATTATATAATCATTATCTCCGCTCTAGCTCAAACCAATATTATATAATCATTATCTCCGCTCTAGCTCAAACCAATATTATGTAATCATTATCTCCGCTCTAACTCAAACCAATATTATATAATCATTATCTCCGCTCTAACTCAAACCAATATTATGTAATCATTATCTCCACTCTAACTCAAACCAATATTATATAATCATTATCTCCGCTCTAGCTCAAACCAATATTATATAATCATTATCTCCGCTCTAACTCAAACCAATATTATATAATCATTATCTCCGCTCTAACTCAAACCAATATTATGTAATCATTATCTCCGCTCTAGCTCAAACCAATATTATATAATCATTATCTCCACTCTAGCTCAAACCAATATTATATAATCATTATCTCCGCTCTAACTCAAACCAATATTATATAATCATTATCTCCACTCTAACTCAAACCAATATTATGTAATCATTATCTCCACTCTAGCTCAAACCAATATTATATAATCATTATCTCCGCTCTAACTCAAACCAATATTAGGATTATCCTTCATTAGATCATCGTTTCTGACGACATATTCTGACCACTCAAGTGTGTACAAATATATATATATTCTCACACTCCTAGGGGCCAAGACACACGATTTATTGCCAACTCAGTTAATCTTTGAATCTGAAGGGAACATTTCAACTTTCTTTTCTTTGCTTCATTGCAGCAGTGGTTACAAGTTACAAATGGGTGTAAAGAAAGTTTTCACCCGAAGAATACACTAGTCTATATGTGTAATTACATATTTCTAGACAACTGTAATATGCCCGTGTTACTATGAAAACATCTTTCAGACACAGACAATTTAATGAATCTGTTGTATGACGTATGTATAAAATAAACCAATTGTGAAACGTAAATGTTACAAATGTTCAAAATAGACAATGTTCTTGATTCGAATTTGTTCAGTTTTACATATTAACTATATTTGAGCAAACTGAATGATTCTGAGACACTATCATTATTAAGTGCACCATGTGATGGTCATGTGAGAGTGTTGGACAATTGTCACGTGTTGTTAAGGATAACAAAACTCTGCATGGGCAGAACTGGCTGGAAACGATATGTACTGGCTAGTGGTGTGCGAGAATCGTGCAGTAATTTTCTCCGCTATATAACTCACACCCATTATGAAGCTTGTGAACACTGTCTATCCAAGGACTGTTATAATAAAAGCCAGGTTACGATAATGAAATTTCTGCTGGTAATCCAGGGATCGCAGGTTCGATCCCCCGTCTGACCCTAATAAAGTAAAATAAAATAAAAAACAGTCCTTCAGATCGGACTTTAAACCGAGGTCTTGTGTTGGTTCTGTACACCGTTCACGTAAAATAACCAGAGGAGACTCTGGAATGGGTCTCTGTCTGTATCATTGCACTATCCTCCAAAGATCTAAAATGACTAATCTCTTCAGGAGATGTCGCTCATATGGGCAACCGGTAGCGACGATAAATAAACGTAAAACACACACTCGAATTTCTGTTAAATTAATAAAGTCACAAGGTAACATTACAGAAATAAATTGATAGGAAACATATAGTAACTTTCTCCCTTCAATACCATTGTCTTTCTTTTGTAGATATGTTGCTAGATTTCGAACTTACCATCACTGGATTACAAGACCAGCGTCTTAACCTCTGATCTGTTACTCGTCATGTCGTTAACCCTGATTATTCCTAGTCCGGCTCTGTGGTCGAGTGGTTACGGTCGCTGACTTGTATACCACTGTAACCTATCATCACTGATGGTCACAGGTTCAAGCCCCGCTCAGACCGTGTTTCATTTATATGAAAAAGTTGGCAGTTTCTTACGGAGGTTGGTGCACCCAATTACTGGTTAACTGCTGGAGCCTGCCCAGGAAAGGTGTTGTTAGGTAAACTGCCCGCCGGCTATATAGCCCAAAAATGGTGCTGATGCAGGCGTAAAACCCGAAATATAACATATAACTGATTATTCCTATATGGTTGACTAATTGTTATTGTCTATGTTTTAGTGAGGACCATCATCGGATATTCCATACAGACGGTGGGAGGTTGATTGCAATTGGATCCAAAGACAGGAAGGTAAATACACAGTGACATGTTTTCTACCAATCTCCACCACAACATATGTGCTATATTTCTGAACGTAAAATATTTATAACTGCTTCTAGTCTTGATGCAAAATAATATTTGATGTTTTTTGCTGTGATGATTGACAGGATATGATGAGGAGTGGATGCGCGTTCGCTTCAGGTGTGAAAGGTCCGGAGTTCGAACCCCGCTCGAGCCGTTACAATTGTGCCCTTAGGCAATGCATTTAATTTCCACGTTGCCTCTTCTCTCTCCCTCGTGGCGATGGATTCTTAATCAGTGTGCAATAGTACCTATTTTGTATTTCAGTGTTTTATAATTGTCTTAGAGCAGTTTTTAATATCCGATTAGCACGGATATTGCAGCTTTATCCCTTAACATACTGTGATAAATGAGTATGTATAATTTTGTTCATCTCTTATAACTCCATGTTGGAGTGGCATTGTACTTTTATTATGTAAACTATACATGTAATATTATTATAAATATTGTACGTACAATGATGAGATGTAAATAAAGATTACTACCTACTGTGCCCGAGTTTATAACACTTTTCTCAGATCTCAAACTCAAAAATAATTTGATTGGTTGATTTTAGGATAGTTTGAGATAGGAGAAGAGTTTTATAACCTCGAGGCCTGGCCACACTAATGTTGAAATAAAATTTAGACAATAATATAGCATTTCCTTTATACTAATCATAGATTGATATATTTTAGGTTCGGTTTGTAGACAACACATCGGGAAAAGAACACAAGCGGATGACGAAAGGGGAAAGTGAAGATGATGAACTGCCTGTAATCACTGGTCATGCGGGGTCGATACGCTGCGTGTGTATCATAGAGAAGCAGGGATTAGTTCTCAGTGGAAGCTATGACACCAGTATTAGGTATAGTTTATACAAATTTATTTTAGCTCAATTGCTAAACAAGTTCTTATAACTTATATTAATAACTCTCGAGACCTCATTCCCGATGGAATCCATCGTCATGAGGGAGAGAGAAGAGGTAACGTGGAAATTAAATGCCTAAGGGCACAATTACTATTTTGAGCTTAGGAAGAGGTGGACGCTTTGACAAGACTGTGTGTGTTTTCAGGGATCATTCTAGAGGGCGATGTGGGCGAAATAGTCGCCCTAGGGACCCTGGCTTCGCCCTCTGGGGGCCCCACTTCTCCCTAAAAAAATAAAATAATAAAACAAAATAAATTTTTTTTTGGTTTTTAAAAGATACACTGGCCCATTATATAGCACTCCTTCTATTCAAATGTTGTATTTAATGGTTGTACTGTGCATTTTAACCCTATTTTGCAGAAGTATATTAAAGAACACCATTTAAGGAAGCGATCACGCACTTTCTCACTTCTCCCAAAAATTCTAACCTAGAATGAACCCTGTGTTTTACGTTTATTTATCGTCGCTACTGGTTGCCCATATGAGCAACGTCTCCTGAAGAGATTACTTATTTTAGAATTTTGGAAGATACAGACAGAGACACATTCCAGATTCTCCTCTGGTTCTTTTACATGTACGGTTTACAGCACCGACACGACACCTCGGTTTAACGTCCCATCTGAAAGACTGTTAATTTTATTAGGGTCAGATGGGGGATCGAACCTGCGATCCCTGGATAACCAGTCCAGCATGTTAACCACTGAACTACAGATCTGGCAGTTTGGACAAGTCAATAAGCGTCTCTTCTTTTATACCATCAAATTCTCACAATTTGAAGATCTGGCGTAAAGCCTCTGAGATACGTACACTGTGTAGAGAATGAATTCATCCAATAAATATTTATTAGTTTGTCACTTCAAAGTTTCCTATGCCTGACATAGCATGTTTACAATGGACGTACCAGGTTTACAACCGGGCATACCAGATTTACAACCAACCCTTAAAGTTCATAAAAGGACATCAATTTACATAATGCAGAAATATACACACTTAGGATCATCTAAGATACAGGACAATGATCAATGACTGTTACAAATTGTATGCTCTAAGATACAGGTTTAAATACACAGCACTTAATATTGACAAGAGATTTATTACATCAGTAAGTTGTCTGAGTAATTGCTGCAATTAAACAGTACCTTTGAAGGCAAGCAGTTGGCATGATAAGATTCAAAAGGTTTGCTTTGATTTTCTTTCTTTCATATTCGTAAAATTTAAATTATCAGCAGATATTGTAGTAACATATGTTGTGTATGAAGTAAAACCCTTGGCAACAGATGTTGTGTATGAAGTAAAACCCTTGACAACAGATGTTGTGTATGAAGTAAAACCCTTGGCAACAGATGTTGTGTATGAAGTAAAACCCTTGACAACAGATGTTGTGTATGAAGTAAAACCCTTGACAACAGATGTTGTGTATGAAGTAAAACCCTTGACAACAGATGTTGTGTATGAAGTAAAACCCTTGGCAACAGATGTTGTGTATGATGTAAAACCCTTGGCAACAGATGTTGTGTATGAAGTAAAACCCTTGGCAACAGATGTTGTGTATGAAGTAAAACCCTTGGCAACAGCTGTTGTGTATGATGTAAAACCCTTGGCAACAGATGTTGTGTATGAAGTAAAACCCTTGGCAACAGATGTTGTGTATGAAGTAAAACCCTTGGCAACATATGTTGTGTATGAAGTAAAACCCTTGGCAACATATGTTGTGTATGAAGTAAAACCCTTGGCAACAGATGTTGTGTTTGCTTAAATCTGCAACCATGGTTTAGCGTGATGTCAAACGTGATGTTATTTTACTAGCATTTTTGTAATTTTGTGACATCATTTCACGTTTTCTAAAGAATAACATTAACTAATTTGGCGCTTTTTACATATTTTGGTTATGTTAGAAATAATATTTATATTTTCATTATGTATAGGCGAATAAAACATTGTGTGTCATTCTGAGCACCTGAATCAACCACATAGGCCTATGACCTGAGTGATTAAATCCTACACGTCATACTCCAAACCAATAAATAACTGAAAGACAAATATTATTTCTTAATGTTAACAATAACATTTTGAAGTTTTTATATACATACATTTAAAGCGACATAACATCAGTGAAAACACAAATTTCTACAGAATGTATGTTGTTCCTATTATATGGTATAATTTTCCCCCAAATATTTGCCGCAAATACGGAGTATTTCAACTAATAAACAAACGTCGTATACGCGGTTTGTTGACATAACAAACTAATGTAAGCATCCACGCGTAATACAACTTAATAACTGAATAACACGATTTATAATGGTACAGATTTACCGTTATATGTCAAATGTGTGCCTATTTATCTCGCGTTTAGTATTGACTCCGATGACAAACAAACGTCAATTCGGGAGCATGGATGACTGTTATATGAAATCATACTTTCAATCCACAATAACACTGTTTATTGA
Source organism: Archivesica marissinica (assembly GCA_014843695.1). Classification (NCBI taxonomy): domain Eukaryota; kingdom Metazoa; phylum Mollusca; class Bivalvia; order Venerida; family Vesicomyidae; genus Archivesica; species Archivesica marissinica. Next base: position 3,890,329 of record CM026389.1, on the reverse strand, counting down.
TTCAATGTTAGTGTTTGAATGTATTCGGAAGAATTTGTAGTAGCAATGCATTTATATGTGAACAAATGCATTTTATTTGCGATGTAATGTCGCTTTAGCATAGTACTTAATTAGTCTTTGCTACGTGTAATTGTTGAATTATCCAATCATTGACATGCTAAGTTACAGCTTAGGGAGTAAATTAAAACTAATAAAGATCAAATAATGTTAAACTCATGTGTTTCTTATAATTACAGACTGTGGAGTATAAATACGGGACATTGTCTGAAAATATTCCGTGGACACAGGGACACAGTTCTTGTAATACGTATCCTAGGAGATCTGCTTATATCAGGGTCAAAGGACAAATCATGCAAAGGTAAATACCTGGTTGTATACAGTGCTTGTTGATTATCACATTTCTTAAGGTAAATTGTAAAGGCATGACTTATAAGAATATAAACACATTTATCATGTACCGTACTTTCAATAACATGCAGGCCCTAATGCAGGCCCATTTCTTGTTGTGATATTACCTCCCTTGGCAGATAAAGTCTGACAATTAAAAAGACGTATCCTAGGTAAAGAGTATTGTGGGAATCAACTGTGATGCATCTGTGCAGATCTACTATATCAATAGTAGAGTTGAAGGGCCATAAGACAAAAACAGACTGCTATAATAAAATTCACATGTATAAATCTTGTGCACCATAGATAAATTTAATATTAATTAACCTAGAATTGTGCTCATTGATGTTTCCCCATCATTCGGATACACATACAGTGAACTTTAATTTCCATTAGTTTTGCACCAGGTTTGCAATTTAGTATGTTCTCATTCTCTTTTCTCAGTTTGGAACCTGCAGACCGGTAAGTGTTTGAAGTCATTCCGACACCGGTACCCAGTAACAGCAGTTGCTGCATCAACTGAAGTGGTCATCTCAGGCTGTGAAAGTGGCAAGGTGAAGGTCTGGGACCTAACATCTGGAAATTTAATCAAGGTTTGTTTGATCATACTTCTTTTCAAGGAATTGTTATCTGATCATAAACCACCTGGTGCTCACACATCTATTGTTGGTGAGAATGTAGCACATTGCATAAACCACCTGGTGCTCACACATCTATTGTTGGTGAGAATGTAGCACATTGCATAAACCACCTGGTGCTCACACATCTATTGTTGGTGAGAACGTAGCACATTGCATAAACCACCTGGTGCTCACACATCTATTGTTGGTGAGAACGTAGCACATTGCATAAACCACCTGGTGCTCACACATCTATTGTTGGTGAGAACGTAGCACATTGCATAAACCACCTGGTGCTCACACATCTATTGTTGGTGAGAACGTAGCACATTGCATAAACCACCTGGTGCTCACACATCTATTGTTGGTGAGAACGTAGCACATTGCATAAACCACCTGGTGCTCACACATCTATTGTTGGTGAGAACGTAGCACATTGCATAAACCACCTGGTGCTCACACATCTATTGTTGGTGAGAACGTAGCACATTGCATAAACACCTGGTGCTCACACATCTATTGTGGTGAGAACGTAGCACATTGCATAAACAACCTGGTGCTCACACATCTATTGTTGGTGAGAACGTAGCACATTGCATAAACCACCTGGTGCTCACACATCTATTGTTGGTGAGAACGTAGCACATTGCATAAACCACCTGGTGCTCACACATCTATTGTTGGTGAGAACGTAGCACATTGCATAAACCACCACCTGGTGCTCACACATCTATTGTTGGTGAGAACGTAGCACATTGCATAAACCACCTGGTGCTACACATCTATTGTTGGTGAGAACGTAGCACATTGCATAAACCACCTGGTGCTCACACATCTATTGTTGGTGAGAACGTAGCACATTGCATAAACCACCTGGTGCTCACACATCTATTGTTGGTGAGAACGTAGCACATTGCATAAACCACCTGGTGCTCACACATCTATTGTTGGTGAGAACGTAGCACATTGCATAAACCACCTGGTGCTCACACATCTATTGTTGGTGAGAACGTAGCACATTGCATAAACCACCTGGTGCTCACACATCTATTGTTGGTGAGAACGTAGCACATTGCATAAACCACCTGGTGCTCACACATCTATTGTTGGTGAGAACGTAGCACATTGCATAAACCACCTGGTGCTCACACATCTATTGTTGGTGAGAACGTAGCACATTGCATAAACCACCTGGTGCTCACACATCTATTGTTGGTGAGAACGTAGCACATTGCATAAACCACCTGGTGCTCACACATCTATGTGGAGAAGTACACATCAAACCACTGGTGAGAACGTAGCACATTGCATAAACCACCTGGTGCTCACACATCTATTGTTGGTGAGAAGTGCACATTGCATAAACACCTGGTGCTCACACATCTATTGTTGGTGAGAACGTAGACATTGCATAAACCACCTGGTGCCACACATCTATTGTTGGTGAGAACTAGCACATTGAATTGTCGTGGATCATTATTAGTTTATACCTATGGTGGTGTTTTAACGTTTATTTATCGTCCCCATATGAGCGACGCCTCCTGAAGAGATAGTTATTTTAGATTTTTGGAGGATAGTGCAATGATACGAAGAGACCCATTCCAGAGTCTCCTCTGGTTCTTTTACGGCACGGGTAAAGCACCGACACGAGACCTCGGTTTAACGTCCCATCTGAAAGACTGTTAATTTTATTAGGGTCAGACGGGGGATCGAACCTGCGATCCCTGGATTACCAGTCCAGCGTGTTACCACTGGACTATAGATCCGTCTGTGTTTATACTATACATTTAGTACACATTGAAATGTTTCCAAGTAATTGAATTTGAATAAAGTTTAGCATGTTCTTATATAGAATTCTTCATTTATTATATATAGTAGCATAGGTATTAATTTGGTGTACTAACTTAAATCTCATCGGGAATGGTAGCGTGTACAGTGGACGATAACAATAACTGACTGAGTCGTCGCCAAATTTACAGGAAGAAGATATGACATAGGGCATAAAACAGAAAGTAGATTAATTGTTAAAATTTATGTGTTTGAGATATTTTGAGTTTTTCACAGAATTATACCAAATATTCGAATATTTTCCCGACCGAATATTCGAATACTAAAATCGCTATTTGTTGCCATCCCTAGTTTATTGTAAATTTGAAATTGCAGTTGTTGATTGTTTAGGCCCGTGCCTAGAAGATCTTTAATGGAAGTGCTTGCACAATACCAGGAGAGTATTTCAATGGCATAATTATTTCAGGAGGACCTTATAATATTGTAAATTGACTCACACACAATATATATAGGAGTGGAAGCAATATTCAAAAAGAATCTCAGAATAAAAGGAAATGCAATATCGTGTCAGATTATTTTGATGACAACACTGTCACAGAAGAATCTTTCAAAATGAATGTGACATGCACAATGCACTGGAAGAGTATTTTGAGGATATCAATGTCCCAGAAGAATCTTTCAGAATAAATATGACAGACACAATGCACTGGAAAAGTATTTTGATGCCAGCAATGTTGAAGACGATCATTCATAATATCAGAATAAAAGTACAT
>CM026389.1:3843958-3885761 GCA_014843695.1 Archivesica marissinica | reverse complement strand
GAGAACGTAGCACATTGCATAAACCACCTGGTGCTCACACATCTATTGTTGGTGAGAACGTAGCACATTGCATAAACCACCTGGTGCTCACACATCTATTGTTGGTGAGAACGTAGCACATTGCATAAACCACCTGGTGCTCACACATCTATTGTTGGTGAGAACGTAGCACATTGCATAAACCACCTGGTGCTCACACATCTATTGTTGGTGAGAACGTAGCACATTGCATAAACCACCTGGTGCTCACACATCTATTGTTGGTGAGAACGTAGCACATTGCATAAACCACCTGGTGCTCACACATCTATTGTTGGTGAGAACGTAGCACATTGCATAAACCACCTGGTGCTCACACATCTATTGTTGGTGAGAACGTAGCACATTGCATAAACCACCTGGTGCTCACACATCTATTGTTGGTGAGAACGTAGCACATTGCATAAACCACCTGGTGCTCACACATCTATTGTTGGTGAGAACGTAGCACATTGCATAAACCACCTGGTGACACACAAAACCCCTCACAATCTATGTGTGAGAACGTAGCACATTGCATAAACCACCCCAACACACCTGTGCTCACACATCTATTGTTGGTGAGAACGTAGCACATTGCATAAACCACCTGGTGCTCACACATCTATTGTTGGTGAGAACGTAGCACATTGCATAAACCACCTGGTGCTCACACATCTATTGTTGGTGAGAACGTAGCACATTGCATAAACCACCTGGTGCTCACACATCTATTGTTGGTGAGAACGTAGCACATTGCATAAACCACCTGGTGCTCACACATCTATTGTTGGTGAGAACGTAGCACCAAAACCACCCCACACAAAAACACCAAAACCCCGGTGAGAACGTAGCACATTGCATAAACCACCTGGTGCTCACACATCTATTGTTGGTGAGAACGTAGCACATTGCATAAACCACCTGGTGCTCACACATCTATTGTTGGTGAGAACGTAGCACATTGCATAAACCACAAACACACACAAAACCACCTGGTGCTCAACATCTATTGTTGGTGAGAAGTAGCACATTGCATAAACCACCTGGTGCTCACAATCTATTGTTGGTGAGAACGTAGCACATTGCATAAACCACCTGGTGCTCACACATCTATTGTTGGTGAGAACGTAGCACATTGAATTGTCGTGGATCATTATTAGTTTATACTATGGTGGTGTTTTACGTTTATTTATCGTCGCCCATATGAGCGACGCCTCCTGAAGAGATTAGTTATTTTAGATTTTTGGAGGATAGTGCAATGATACAGATAGAGACCCATTCCAGAGTCTCCTCTGGTTCTTTTACGTGCACGGTGTAAAGCACCGACACGAGACCTCGGTTTAACGTCCCATCTGAAAGACTGTTAATTTTATTAGGGTCAGACGGGGGATCGAACCTGCGATCCCTGGATTACCAGTCCAGCGTGTTACCACTGGACTATAGATCCGTCTGTGTTTATACTATACATTTAGTACACATTGAAATGTTTCCAAGTAATTGAATTTGAATAAAGTTTAGCATGTTCTTATATAGAATTCTTCATTTATTATATATAGTAGCATAGGTATTAATTTGGTGTACTAACTTAAATCTCATCGGGAATGGTAGCGTGTACAGTGGACGATAACAATAACTGACTGAGTCGTCGCCAAATTTACAGGAAGAAGATATGACATAGGGCATAAAACAGAAAGTAGATTAATTGTTAAAATTTATGTGTTTGAGATATTTTGAGTTTTTCACAGAATTATACCAAATATTCGAATATTTTCCCGACCGAATATTCGAATACTAAAATCGCTATTTGTTGCCATCCCTAGTTTATTGTAAATTTGAAATTGCAGTTGTTGATTGTTTAGGCCCGTGCCTAGAAGATCTTTAATGGAAGTGCTTGCACAATACCAGGAGAGTATTTCAATGGCATAATTATTTCAGGAGGACCTTATAATATTGTAAATTGACTCACACACAATATATATAGGAGTGGAAGCAATATTCAAAAAGAATCTCAGAATAAAAGGAAATGCAATATCGTGTCAGATTATTTTGATGACAACACTGTCACAGAAGAATCTTTCAAAATGAATGTGACATGCACAATGCACTGGAAGAGTATTTTGAGGATATCAATGTCCCAGAAGAATCTTTCAGAATAAATATGACAGACACAATGCACTGGAAAAGTATTTTGATGCCAGCAATGTTGAAGACGATCATTCATAATATCAGAATAAAAGTACATGTACAATAAACTGGAAGAGTATTTTGATGAATTCCCATAAGAATCTTTCAGAAGAAATGGACATGCATATACACTTCCAGTGTATTTGATGACTGCAATGTCGCAAGAAGAATTTTCATAATATATGAATATATGGACATTATAATACACTGGAAGAGGAATTTAATGACATCAGTGTCACAGAAGAACTTCCTAATATCAGAATAGAAGTCCATGCACAAAACACTGGAAGATTATTTTGATGATAGCAATGTCCCTGAAGAACCGTCATAGTATCAGAATAAAAGGACATTATGCTAAGACAGCTAAAATGTTTCATTTGGTTGTAAAGTTTTGAGCGATATCCAGTACATTTACTGAGAATCTCATATTCCGGTGTGAGAGATATGTTCCCGTCTTGTTCTGAATAGTGGCTGATCTTTCCTTCAGCTTAGTAGTCTCTTCCTGCTAATATGGTGTCCAGTCGAAGTGCTGTCATTGGCAGCTAGTTTGCAGCCAATCCGTTATAACAATATCAATGAAAGTGAAAGCACCAACAGCTAGGAAACCATTTGGATATACACTTTCACTGTTGAAGATCAGTTTGTAGCAGTTGTACCCTTTTAGATTTATATTGTGTTGGTATATATATATGTTAGAAACATTGCGTTTTCGCATTTAAATAGATTGTCACCATTGTGCTTTCAGGTATTAAATGGTCATCATGAAGGTGTGACAGCTATTCAGTTTGACCGCTGGCATATTGCAACAGGTGGACGTGATGGATATGCCCTCATCTGGAGTGCCATAGGAGACCATAATAGGTGCTTGTCAGCCCTTAGACATCCAAAGTAAGTTTCATACAAGTACAGTAATATACACATGGCACATTAAACTTAAATTGAGATGTTGATTGTATTCTTTTTTATTAGTAGTTTCCATTTGCAATAGTGTCTTGCATATTTTCACCAAGTGTTTTCGTGTATAACAGGAATGAATATTATAAATGAAGTGTCATTTTAGGTTGAAGCTGTCAAGATTTATGTTAATTTCGTTGATACTGTGTGCCATTGGTTTGTTAAAAACAGATGAAATTGTGTACAATTTCATTGCAAATGTATTGGTTTAAAGCAGGGATGGCAACGAACATTCGACTTACTGACCGGATATTCGGATAGTGAAATCGCTATTCGTTGCCATCCCTAGTTTAAACATATTTTTTCATTTATTATGTACATTACACATTCATTGTATACAAAACAGTCCGCCTCCGTGGTCGAGTGGTTACGGTCGCTGACTTGTATACCATTGTAACCTATCATCACTGATGGTCACGGGTTCGAGCCCCGCTCAGGCCGTGTCTCATTTATATGAAAAAGATGGCAGTTTCTTACGGAGGTTGGTGCACCCAAGTACTGGTTACCCGCTGGAGCTTGCCCAGGAAAGGTTTTGTTAAGTAAACTGCCCGCCGGCGATATTGCCCGAAATAGTGCTGATGCAGGCGTAAAACCCGAAATATAACATATAACATAATTGTATACAAAATGAAAATGGATTAAATGTAATGCATCTGTAACTATTATTGAATGATAAAAGTATGATAATTTTCACATTCAGTTGTTTTAGAATCATACAGCCAGCTAATGCTCTATTGTAGGGAAGTTCTGTGCCTAGAGTTCACCTATCTTCGCTGTATTACCGGCTCAGCTGACGGACGCATCCGTATCTGGAATATTTTAACCGGACAGTGTTGTAGAATCATGAGAGGAAACAGTCGTAGTGATCCCATTCTCAGCATCATTGCCATCAACAACAGGTTAGTACTAGCCAGTTTATTGCTGCAGACATTGGCCAACTAATCTGATGACGAATCTGTGAACTTAATCCGATAATATAATGATATAATGTTGTACGGGAGAAAACCATTATCTAGTAAAAGTAGAAATTTCTGGTGTAAGGGAGACAACCAATATCGAGTACAAGTAGAAATTTCTGGTGTAAGGGAGACGACCAATATCGAGTACAAGTAGAAATTTCTGGTGTAAAGGAGACAACCAATATCGAGTACAAGTAGAAATTTCTGGTGTAAGGGAGACAACCAATATCGAGTACAAGTAGAAATTTCTGGTGTAAGGGAGACAACCAATATCGAGTACAAGTAGAAATTTCTGGTGTAAGGGAGACAACCAATATCGAGTACAAATTTTTGGTGTAAGCGAGTAAACCAATATCAAATACACATTTCTGGTGTAAGGGAGACAACCAATATCGAGTATAGGTAGAAATTTCTGGTGTAAGGGAGACAACCAATATCGAGTATAGGTAGAAATTTCTGGTGTAAGGGAGACAACCAATATCAAGTATCAAGTAGAAATTTCTCTGGTGTAAGGGAGACAACCAATATCAAGTAGAAATGTCTGGTGTAAGGGAGACAACCAGTATCAAGTACAAGTAGACATTACTGGTGTTTAGAGAGACAACCAATATAAAGTACAAATTTCTAGTGTAAGGGAGAAAACCAATATCAAGTACAAGTAGACAATTCTGGTGGAAGGGAGAAAACCAATATCAAATACACATTTCTGGTGTAAGGGAGACAACCAATATCGAGTATAGGTAGAAATTTCTGGTGTAAGGGAGACAACCAATATAGAGTATAGGTAGACATTTCTGGTGTAAGGGAGACAACCAATATCAAGTACAAATTTAAAGTTTCTATAATTATAATAGTATCGGGATTTTGTTCTCAATTTCGTCAACATCGGTCGCAAATTTGGATTACTGTCTAATATAATTTTAATATCTGCATGGCATTCCAGTGTTGGCATCATTGGATACAGAAATGGTGTCTACCCTTGCATGTGTACGGCGTCCGTATGTGAGTCTGTGTATAATATGCAACCATACCATATTTATGCGAACCTTGTGAAATATCACATGCTAATTTCCGATCATCTAAATGTGACAAAAATGTTTGTGAATTAGCTATTTTCTATTTTTCATTATATGTGCTTTGCCTCTATAAAACATGATGAACTCTAGTAATTTTTTGTTGTAGTAGTAAGGTGAGGCAGATCACAGGCATCAGACACAAACAATTTTTTTTTTTTGGCCTATGGTCATATAGTAAGTAATATATAATATGACCATAGGCCAAAAAAAATAAATTATATTATAGATATATGTCTTTGATAGTAACAACCTCTTGTTCTACTGGATGGTGAGAGCTAGCATTTGATTTTACTGTCTTTGAAATTTCAGGAGGATACCTATTACCTCGAACCATTCTATTTTCCTGACTTTTATGGCACTAGTTTGTATGAATAAAAGACTTGTTGTCCAACTGTTTGTTGTTTCATCTTTATTAAAGTCATATTTCTGTTCAGAAATACAAAAATTGCACATAGTTTATACAAATTTTACTTTAGCTCGAATGCGAAGCAAGTTCTTACAACTTATATTTATCACTCTCGAGACCTCATTCCTGATGGTACCATCGCCACGAGGGAGAGAGAAGAGCAATGTGGAATTTAAATGCCTTGCCTAAGGGCACAATCATAATGGCTCCAGTGGTTTTTCACTGTATGCGATTCAATTTTAATAAAATATCATAAAATTATCTATGGGCATTAATGTCTTTGCTATTATCATTTGATATGGAGACACGGAGCTCTCTCTTAAAAATACGATTATCCAGGTCAAAATGAGATTTGATATTTTCAGGTACATTAAAAATATGTTGTATTGGATTTCTATAGTGACACACTATCAGAGGTAAAGTTCGATTTGGAGGTGGTCTGGGTTTAGAGAGGTTTTCATAGTTGGGTCGATTTCTCCAAAATTATCAATTCAACCCTGCTATGCATAGAAGAATGCTGAGACATGTTTATAATTTGGCAGTTATTTAAAAAAAAGGATTAATTTAAGTTTACAGTACAATAGTATGTATCCGCCTCTGTGGTCGAGTGGTTACGGTCGATGACTTGTATACCACTGTAACCTATCATCAATGATGGTCACGGGTTGGAGCCCCGCCCAGGCCGTGTCTCATTTATATGAAAAAGTTGGCAGTTTCTTACGTAGGTTGGTGCACCCAAGTACTGGTTAACCGCTGGAGCCTGTCCAGGAAAGGTGTTGTTAGGTAAACTGCCCACCGGCGATATAGCCCAAAATGGTGCTGATGCAGGCGTAAAACCCGAAATATAACATATAACACCGCAGACCTCTAAATAGGCTTACAAAAAGTGTAGATCCAGATGAGCCGGCTCATGACGAGCCGTCTCATCTGGATCTGCACTTTTTGCCAGTAATATTGCTATTTTTAGACAAAATTACCCATTTTGATAAATGAACTGGTCCAAATGTGATTTTCTGATTCATTTATTGGTTTATGAATATCATGGACCAGTCCATGTGAGTTACCTGGTGTTGAATGGGTTAATACTTAAATATAAATAAATAACAATAGTATGTAAGTTGTATATTTAATTGAATATGGACTGTTTCATATTTGATCAAGACAATTTGTTGTTCTGTTTACAAGGGTAAATTACAATTGAAAATGCACATATTCTTAATAAAATCTGTTCGATCTTCGGAAAAGAGGGTTTACGCTTTATAGAGGTTTTGTTTAGATGAACAAAGAACGAACAAATTTGAGACCAATAAATATATTCGGTGTTGAGAAAATTCGATTTTAGAGGCGTTCTGGTTTTGAGGGTTTCCAGGGTTTCCTCTGTCTGAATGTTTGTCTGCACTTCTGTCGCCAATTGAAAAACACTGGAGCCAATTTAAAAAACTTGGCGCCAACTAAGAGCCATATAGTTCACAAATAAATATATTATGAAGCCATATATTTGACAAAACATGTGCCGAAAAAGAAGAAAAAAAGAAACAAAAATAATTTGTTTTTTTAAAAAGGTGCGCCAAATATTTTCGCCAATTTACAAAATTTAGGTCCAATATTTGTTTTTTGTCACAATTGGCGCCATTGTCGACCGACAGCGGGAACCCTGGGTTTCACTGTATTTGCAACAAGTGCAGTCATATGATAGCAACCTTTTAGAAATTGTTAAGAGTCAATTTGAACAGGAAAATGACTTCAGTAGTTGTCAAAACTGTTGTTGAGTACATGTATACTGGTATGTGTGTATATATATATAGTTGTTTTTATATTCATTCTTATCAAGATTGGAACATTACTCCTAGTGCTGACGTAACAATACATATACTATCACAACCATCGCAAGAACACAAAATAAAAGTGTGCAAATGACCATTTGATTTATACAAATTTATTTTAGCTTGATTGCGAAACAAGTTCTTTCAACTTATATCAATCACTCTCGAGACCTCATTCCAGGTGGAATCCGTCGCCACGAGGGAGAGAGAAGAACGATGTGGAATTTAAATGCCTTGCCTAAGCTCACAATCGTAATGGCTCCAGCGGGGCTGAAAATCGGGGCCTTTCGCACCTGAAGCTAACTTGCTACCACTGCGCTATGATGACTTCTTATGAAGTCCATTGTTTGTTATTGTAGTATGTAATGCATATGTATATTATTATATAGAATTATATTTTGTAAGCAGGTTATGAATATAATTCTATAAAGTAGATTCGGATAGTAATTATTATAGTAAATTCGAGATACTTATCATTTTCAGAATCACGATAAATACTTTTGTGAATCTGCTTGTGCTCAACTTTGAAGAGATAGATTGGAACTATGGTCTGGATGGCGACAAAGTTCCACCATTAATTCAGTATTCATCATATTCGGAGGCTCCGGTTAGGCAGCAACCATATCCTTATATCAGGTATTTATAATCTAATCCATTTATTCGGAACATTTCATCAGATATTTGTGTGTGTGTTATACGTTTATTTATCGTCGCTACCAGTTGCCCATATGAGCGACGCCTCCTGAAGAGATTAGTAATTTTGGAGGATAGTGCAATGATACAGACAGAGACCCATTCCAGAGTCTCCTCTGGTTCTTTTACGTGCACGGTGTAAAGCACCGACACGAGACCGCGGTTTAACGTCCCATCTGAAAGACTGTTAATTTTATTAGGGTCAGGCGGGGGAACGAACCTGCGAACCTTTGTAAATTAAGCAAGTGCTGTTCATGTTCATCTGTATTGCTTAGTTTATACAAATTTATTTTAGCTCGATTGCAAAACAAGTTCTTACAACTTATATTAATCACTCTTGAGACCTCATTTCTGATGGAATCCATCGCAACGAGGGAGAGAGAAGAGGCAACATGGAATTTAAATTCCTTGCCTAAGAGCACAATCGTAACGGCTCCAGCGGGTTTCGAACTCCGGATCTATATTGCTTATTCATCTTATCAGTTATTTATTACTGCATTTACTTATTACTACATCTTATCAGTTATTTAAAGATGTTCCTTTTAAAATAAATGTACGTAGAATTGTAGCTACGAAGTCTAATGAAAAGAACACTCAACTAGTCAAAATAAGATTATTTATTTTTCAACAATGTTTAACCCATTCAACACCAAGTAACTGACATGGACTGGTCCATGATATTTTTAGACCAATAAATTAATAACAAAATTACATTTGGATCAGTTCATTTATCAAAATGGGTAATATTTTTTCTAAAAATAGTTATATTACTTGAAAAAAGTGCAGATCCTGATGAGACGGCTCGTCACGAGTCGGCTCATCTGGATCTACACTTTTTTGCAAGCCAATTTAGAGGTCTGTGGTGTTGAAAGGGTTAAGTAGGGTACATTAAATTTGTTAATAACGATAGATTACAAAATGCAAAACTTGAGTCATACTGATTTTATAACGAATACATTTGTACATAGCAACTATGTTAGAGATTTTTGGGGAGGGCCGTAACTATAGCAACTATGTTAGAGATGTTTGGGGAGGGCTGTAACTATAGCAACTATGTTAGAGATTTTTGGGGAGGGCCGTAACTATAGCAACTATGTTAGAGATTTTTGGGGAGGGCCGTAACTATAGCAACTATGTTAAGAGATTTTTGGGGAGGGCCGTAACTATAGCAACTATATTAGAGATTTTTGGGGAGGGCCGTAACTATAGCAACTATGTTAGAGATTTTTGGGGAGGGCCGTAACTATAGCAACTATGCTAGAGATTTTTGGGGAGGGCCGTAACTATAGCAACTATGTTAGAGATTTTTGGGGAGGGTCGTAACTAATATTGTTAAAACGAATGGCCCAACCCATTTGCTTCAACATTTATTTACAATTCATGGTACACGCATTGTATTACGCATGGATGTTGACCCTATTTACGTTATTTTGTAATGTCAAATTACGTTGTATATAACGTTTGTTTATTAGTTAAAATACTCAGATTCTGTGGCAAATATTTATAACCATATAATAGGAGATGGCATTCTGTAGAAGTTTGCTTTTTTCACCGATGCAATGTCGCTTTAAATACTTCACAAGTTCAAACAAACCCACACACACCACTCATATTTACTTAATTACTTGCTCTATCACTTACACCATCTCATATTTACTTAATTACTTGCTCTATCACTTACACCATCTCATATTTACTTAATTACTTGCTCTATCACTTACACCATCTCATATTTACTTAATTACTTGCTCTATCACTTACACCATCTCATATTTACTTAATTACTTGCTCTATCACTTACACCATCTCATATTTACTTAATTACTTGCTCTATCACTTACACCATCTCATATTTACTTAATTACTTGCTCTATCACTTACACCATCTCATATTTACTTAATTACTTGCTCTATCACTTACACCATCTCATATTTACTTAATTACTTGCTCTATCACTTACACCATCTCATATTTACTTAATTACTTGCTCTATCACTTACACCATCTCATATTTACTTAATTACTTGCTCTATCACTTACACCATCTCATATTTACTTAATTACTTGCTCTATCACTTACACCATCTCATATTTACTTAATTACTTGCTCTATCACTTACACCATCTCATATTTACTTAATTACTTGCTCTATCACTTACACCATCTCATATTTACTTAATTACTTGCTCTATCACTTACACCATCTCATATTTACTAAATCACTTGCTCTATCACTTACACCATTTTCTATTTACAGAGCTCAGAGAATGAAGAAAGCAGGTGCTACTAACACTAAGATCTTACATAAAGATGAAGAATTACAAACGGCTTACAAACGATCGATGCCACAACTATCTTACAGAGCTCCTCAACTACCACAAAGTGCCAAGTCCCTATCGGCCAAAAGTCTGTGCAGTGCACGAGCTATACAACAGGTGCCAGCAGAGAAATTTTCCACACATAGAGCAACGAAGAGTGCCACCTGTTTGGACAGGCGTGTGTCTTCTAGTAAAAGGTCAGCCACCATTTCTGCACATTCTAAACCACCGTTGCCATGCTCACCAAAGTCACGTCCGCTAACCTCAAAGTCGGCTCAGTCTGGACATTCTGTGACGATCATGGATTATACTGCAGACCAAGCATGGGAGGAGGAAGAATGGAGGGAACCATACAAACTACAGAGGAGAATCTCTTGGGCATTCGAACACCCCGTGGTGCCAAAATCTAAGGATATTTCTCTCTCCGAAACGAAAGGTTTGCTGCGTTCACAGATGAGGATGAAAGCAGAAAGTGTTGTGCCACCTGACTTTATTTACCTCACTGTTAATGCTATTCAGAGTTCAATGAAACCAACAGAAACTAGTGTTAACACGGAACAAAATTTACTTGATAGGAATTTGGATACTAGATTACGACGGAATAGGCCGTCATCATCACCAAGCAAGATAGACCCTAGAACGAGAATTCCAGTTGAAGAGATGAATCTTTCGCAGTTTCGAGAGAAAGAAGAGATTGATACAATTTCAGAAGTTTCGGATAATAGATCTATTAAGTCAAGAGAATCTGTTCATATCACAAATGATAAAGAAATATATTCCACAAAGTGTCATGTGAAGCCTTTGAAAACGTCCCCTAGAGTCAGTGTGCATCCAAAACATATTCGTACTACTCTGCCAAAAGGTAGAGTAATCCGTCCAATAACTGCATCTGTTACAAGAAAGGAACCAGTTGAATTAGAGTCTGCTAAAGTCAAAGCTGGACGTCCAATCACTGCCCCTGCAATGCGTGGGCGCCCTGACACAGCATCTACTCTACCATCACACATCGCAGCGTCTATGCCAGGAGTGCATCCTCCAAGACGTAAGATACAAAACGTTGCAACAACTGGCTACGAGGCTAATATTGTCCCAATGTTGATGTATCCTCAAGACATGAAAGACAAACTTGCAACGTTGTTGAAGGAAAAACGTCAACACAGGACAGACGAACTTATAGAGTCAGCAAGTGAAATGGGTCTAGGCAAAGTGAGTCAGTTTAATGACCCAATGAGGTCACACATTAAGTTTGAGCTGAGAACACATAAACAGGAGAGTGATTATATCACAGAGACGGAGAAGCACTATAAGGCTACACAGAAGAGAGAAGAGGCGATGATAGAGAGGAAGAAAAGGGTATTGTGGACCACAAAAGCTAAAGGTACTAATGCAGCAAGAATTCAGTCTGCACCTGCAGGATCGGTGGACTAAAATGGCTCCAACTTGAGATTCGAATCATTAAAATGTTGTTTGAAACCTAGTACCATCGGCTAATTATATTTGATCTACGAGTGTAATAACCATCAAATGCCAAATATTGTGATGTATAAACTTTGAACATATGTCATATTGTAATTCAGTACAAATCAGTAAGAAAAGTATTGGAAATATTCTCTAGACTCTTGTGTAAATTTATATTTAATAGATGTGCATAATTTGGTTGATTGTGTATATGATTTATAGTGTTAATGTGTGTTAGCAAATTTAGACTTTATGTTCTACATTTTGATTTATGTTGTTGCTGCTATTGTCATGCAATGTTCCATCAGACTGCATTGGAAATATCTCCTCATTGCTTTCATTGAAACGTCTAGTCCTAGGTATTGTAGTCAGAGAATCGTAAGTGATAGTATGACAATATGTAGCAGGCATTTACGATATTTGATTGTAAACCTCTATTAGTCAACTTGTCCAACATATTTTATGCCTTACATAAAATGTTGATGCTTCTAGATGTGTGATTTAGATCTTCAAGTAAAGCTTGTATACACGTCTACGTCACTCTTCTGTCTCCGTTTCTATCATGTTGTCTACTCTTTCAAATCTACTTATACGTTCAGCATTATGTAGATCTTCCAAAAAATATTGTATTGTTCTTTTATAGAATCAGCAATGTTCATAGTCTTTCCCAGGATCTCGATATTTGTGTACATTCAGTTTGGTGTATTCAAATTGAAAAATTCGCCAATGAGATACTTCTAGAGATTCATGACATAACCTTTACCTTTGGAATAAAATAGAGTGTGTATTGGGTATATTTGACCAAACATTGATGGTTACTGATTTAGTGCTATAAATAAAGGCGTATCTATGATTTGTATAGATAACAAGACATATCACTTTTGTATTTAAGTGTACTTGGAAATATCTGTTTAATGGTCTTTTTTTTATATTTATCATTTTATAATTTGTTGTTATATAAAATGCGTATATATATGAAAACAATCGTAAGTCAATCTGTGATATATATATGATGAAGAATTATTTATGTTATGCCTTGAATCATAATTTACAGGTTATTAGACCTCTTTTGTGTAAAAATATGTAAACTTAATCACTAGCACGATGTAGGTGAAATGAGCAGATAATAAATGTGTAATAGTTTTCCTAGAAAGTATTGCTAGACAGTTCAATCAAATCTTACCATCATGACGATTTGAATGAAATGTCACAAGCGCTACTTTCTAGGAAAAATAAGAAAACTATTACACATTTGTCATCTGCTCATTTCATGTATTGTGCTCAATGTTAAATATCTTTCTCTAAAATGTAAGGGAGACAACCCAGTTGTTTTAATGACAAACGTAAATATAATTGATGTATTTAAGTTGTTTCCCTTACACCATAAAATGACAATGATGTCTATGTATTTCATCTAAATGTTACATTTATAAACGGTTTATGTCCTGAAGGTGTGTTGTGTCATTTCTCCATCTAGACAAACTTTCATAAATTGTCAACATCGCGCTCTTCCTCACTTCTCGTTGCCTTATATGTTTGTAAATTAGCAGAAGCATGTATTTACCATGTAATGTACTTGTATATTGGCTTTGCCGTGTCTTGATTGAGAGAACTAGTGTTGCATGTGTTTCATTGCAAATAATAAGTTAAGCACGTTGAATGTATCAACTTATATGTTTCAAATTATGTAACAAATTGTCTAGTACCATTGATCAGTTAGTGAGTTATTTAACGAGTCTCTGTTTACAAAATGTTTATATAAACACTACACTGATACATGTATGACATTGAAATATACACACAAAATATATGAATTATTTAAAATGAACACAATTACAAATAGTATAAATGGAAGTATTAATGGAATCACGTGTCTGTGGGCTCTGTGTAGGATATGACCACAAATGCGTGTGTGTGACAAGAACAAATCTATTCAATATGTTTACCTCGTAGTTGTGTATCCTTGACACCATGTTTATCATGGTTACTGGATGTAGTAAGGTCATCCGGAAACACATGATCAGAGTATTACTCTTACTTCAACTGCCAAATTGTTATTTGCTAGAATTATTGCATCATATCTACTAATATTCGGATATATTAATTATTCGACCAATGAGACAGTTGTGTAGTAGTGTTTGATTGAATTCCTGCGTGGTTTCTGTCCAAAACGAAAGTATTTAGCAAGCTTGAATGGATGAGATACTCTGCTTATGTCCAAAGCGAATGTAGATTATTGGTGTGTAATTGAATGTGCTACTCTTTGCTTCTGGCCAAGATCTATTTGAATACTATTTGCTTTTGTCCAAAACGAAAGTACTTTACTAATGTTTTTAATTGAATAAACTACTCTTTGCTACTGTCCAAAAGGAAAGTAGTTTATTAATGTTTTTAATTGAATAAACTACTCTTTGCTACTGGCCAACACGAAAGTAGTTTACTAATGTTTTTAATTGAATACACTACTCTTTGCTACTGGCCAACACAAAAGTAGTTTACTAATGTTTGTAATTGAATAAACTATTCTTTGCTACTGGCCAAAGAGAAAGTTGTCCCGAGTTTGATTATACTGCTGATGTGTTTTTACATTATATATTTCATTGTATCCAATTGTATATGCCAAGTCTGTGATACAAACATTTATATCGCATTATTTATTAAATGTTGAACATGACGTTCTGTTGTTTTATTTCCTTTTATTCCTAGTATAAAAAAATATCTTGTCTTGCAAACTAAGAAGTATTTTATATGTTTTTGGTAAGTAAAACAATTCAAGAGCAAAGAAACAATTTCTTGGTAAATATGAAATATATGCAACCTGAATACAAGGCTTGTTTGTATATAAACCGTCCATGTGTTCGTCTGACAAATACCGTGAACGTCTTCGACATTCACCGGTGTTTCCTAAAGTGTTTCTGTAGAACTAGTCCACTAGTCGAGTCTATCAAAACGTAACCACTGGGTTGTGTAGGTAGACTTAATCCAGAAAGTTTCATTTTCCTCAGATAGCCTTTCATTTCCCAGAAAAGACATCGTGCATTTCAAAATGCAGTTGTTCGTATTCTATTTTTGAAAAGTATTCTATAAGACTGTCGTTGATTGCAAATCAATTTTATGACACAATTCTAATGAAAATGCATGATGTGTTTGACTGTTATTTTCACCGCTAGCATTCTAGCGACATTTAGCGGACAGTTGCATTGTTTTCTATGATAAAAAACACTTCAGCCTATAATAAAAAAGATTGTTTGTTCAAGTGAACGATAGAATAATATGTCACTCATGAACATAGAACGTTATTAGTATCACTCGTGGCTAGCGCCAACACATTGACTTAGTTCTGGATTTCTCCAAAGCCGTTTGGCAAATTTCCTCATTCTCGACGTTTACAGAAACTTGACAACTACTGAGTTACGTGCCAACATCATTTCCCGGATTGAAGGCTTCCTCTCATAACGAACCCAGCAGATCGTCCTCAATGGCTGTAGATCATCCACCTCACATGTCACTTCCGGCGTCTCTCAGGGCTTGGTCTGTATCAATGATATGTCAGAAACGGTTAAATCAATAATGTATGTATAGGTTAAATCCATCTCCCGCCATTGTGCTGATGACTGCCACCTTCACAGGAAGATCCACGTCATAGGAATATAACTGGCAGATAGGCTACACTCCAGACTAATGCTGAGTCTACACATCTCCACTAAGATGCACCCAATCCATATCACCTAAGCATTCACGGAACCCACTAAAGCCAACAGACCATGCAAAATGTCGTGGAGTAACCACCTCAAACAATTGCAACCTCGACCTTGCCCTTCATCCTAAGAAATAAACGTTGACGTCATATGCGTGCCAAAGCAAATGCCTTCGAAACCTATGTTCGACCATATCTGGAATACGCTTCATCTGTCTGGTCCGAAAGTCACATCACATCGCCTAGCTAGAAATGGTTCAGCGGAGAGCTGCTAGGTTTGTGATGAACCGGACTAATCCCGAACCAACAGCCCTTCCGACATGCTCCGTGACTTGAGCTGGAACATCCTTCAGCACCGGCGTAATTCCACACGGCCAACCATGCTATTCAAGATAAGAATCAGCTTGATAGAGATCCCTCCAAACCACCATTACGAAATGTCAGAACCATCCGAAGACATAATCGTTGTCAAATTAGAGCAAGAACCACTATTTATCACAATAGCTTCCCCCAAATAAAGTATCCATCATACTATGGAACAACCCATCTCACACTGCCGTTGTTCAGACCACCATAGGAAGGATCCCACTACATACAAGAGACGTTTCCATCCAGTTGTTTATACCACTGTACATAGAGGAACTCTTATTGGTCAGTCCTCACTGATACGTGTGCATAGTAATTTTACCATATTGCGAGTATGCTCTTGACAGTGAGGCAATCACTAGAGATGATGATGATGATGATGATGATGATGATGATGACGATGATAGTGCTGATGATGATCAGCTTCACTTCATTAATGTCATTATATATGCCTATGGAAGTTGTATAGAGATAGTGCCGCGGAATGTCAGTTGTATAGAGATAGTGCCGCGGAATGTCAGTTGTATAGCGATAGTGCCGCGGAATGTCAGTTGTATAGCGATAGTGCCGCGGAATGTCAGTTGCATAGCGATAGTGCCGCGGAATGTCAGTTGTATAGCGACAGTGCCGCGGAATGTCAGTTGTATAGCGATAGTGCCGCTGAATGTCAGTTGTATAGCGATAGTGCCGCGGAATGTCAGTTGTATAGCGATAGTGCCGCGGAATGTCAGTTGTATAGCGATAGTGCCGCGGAATGTCAGTTGTTTAGCGATAGTGCCGAGGAATGTCATTGTATAGTGATAATGCCGCGGAAGAATGTCAGTTGTATAGCAATAGTGCCGCGGAATGTCAGTTGTATAGCGATAGTGCCGCGGAATGTCAGTTGTATAGCGATAGTGCCGCGGAATGTCAGTTGTATAGCGATAGTGCCGCGGAATGTCAGTTGTATAGCGATAGTGCCACGGAATGTCAGTTGTATAGCGATAGTGCCGCGGAATGTCAGTTGTATAGAGATAGTGCCGCGGAATGTCAGTTGTATAGCGATAGTGCCGCGGAATGTCTGTTGTATAGCAATAGTGCCGCTGAATGTCAGTTGAATAGTTTATACAAATTTATTTCAGCTCGATTGCGAAACAAGTTCTTTCAACTTATATTAATCACTCTCGAGACCTCATTCCTGATGGAATCCATCGCCACGAGGGAGAGAGAAGAGGCAACGTGGAATTTAAATGCCTTTAAATGCCACAATCGTAACGGCGCCAGCGGGGCTCGAACTCCGGACCTTTCGCACCGGAAGCGAACGCACATCCACTGCGCTATCACGACTTCCACTTTTCTCCAATCTCAAACTCAGACTCAAGCTTCTGATTGGTTCTGTTGGGTGTAAAACTCAGACTCAACCAATCAAATTCATTGAGTTAGAGTTTGAGATCCGAGAAAAGGGGCCAGACACACACCAACAAATAGACATACGACCCTCTGGAAATAAGCGACGATATGATTGTTTACTATCCGTTGCACACATCTTATGTGTGTGTTTTACGTTTATTTATCGTCGCTACCGGTTGCCCATATGAGCGCCGCCTCCTGAAGATATTAGTCATTTTAGATTTTGGAGGATAGTGCAATGATACAGACAGAGACCCATTCCAGAGTCTCCTCTGTTCCACATCAATATTTATAGTTTATACATTTTAGCTCGATTGCGAAACAAGTATTTACAACTTCTATTAATCACTCTCGAGACTTCATTCTTGATCAAATCCATCGCCACGATGGAGAGAGAATATGCAATGTGGAATTTAAATGCCTTGCCAAAGAGCACACTCGTAACGGCTACAGCTGGGCTCGAACTCCGGGCCTTTCCTGAAGCGAACGCGCTACCACTGCGCTATCACGACTTCCACGGCATCAATATTTATAGGGAGAAGAACTATATAAGTTTTATTTCGTTCTAACCCCTTTCAGTTTACTGCTGCTACAGAATATGTAAACTATTCATTTCTTGATTTCATGTAAAGATACTGAAATAAATAATGTTTAAATTAAATGTATCATAATAGTTCTTGTAACCATTCACCAAGTGGTCAAGTGTTTGAGGTGTTTCTTTTCAAATCTCTTGACCCTCGCCACTGTGGTGTTGAACTGGTTTATGTGAGGACGATATTGGAGTTGACGGCAGTGTCGAATGGCACCCTGGGTCATCTCTACCAATAATAATTTGATATTTGATTTTCTTTCTATTTACCTGTGTTGTATATATTCATATAGATATATGTAAAATGAATCTATTAATAAGATTTGATTAAACATTGTGTGCCTCCATTCAGTTATTTACCAGATACAGTGCCTCACGGTCATACACCAAGCAATATGAAACAAAACAAAATACTTACCGCTCATTGTTATATCCACATTGAAACTGTGGCGTCAATGTCCTGGAAACAGACGTCATGGAGGAAACGTCAAAGCCGATAACGTCAAACGTCATGGACGGTGAAAACGTCTGGAAAGCAGGCATCAGAAGTCCTGGTTATTACATTGTCCCCACGATTCCGGACGTAATTAATTACAGCAATCACAACATGAAACTAATATAAGAACACGTTGGCCTGATTGGTAACTGCCATGGGGCCTCCGTTGCCTAGTTGTTACGGTCGTTGGCGTCAAATTACCGGTCCCTCACCGTTGTAGGTTCTAATCGCAATGGATGTGTCGAATATCTATCTGGCTCGCGAAAGGTCGGTGGTTCTACCAAGGTGCCTGTCCGTATCTGAAATACCGCTTGAATGAATACTGCTCAAGCAGCTTCCACAATATACAATAACCGGAGAGTCGCCCTATGAACTGCTGGTCCAGTGGTCTAACACGCCGTTGTTAGAACTCGCCTTGCACTGCTATCATCAGGGTCGTGCTGAAGTGAAAATATGTTAGGAAGTAGTCAGTCACTTGTGGAGGTTTGAGAAGTGAGTACTGGTTTCTACCCGCAACAGACTGTGTACGACACTGTTCCAGAATGGGATTTGTAATAATAGTGGCATGGTCATGACATCACAACTTTATACTGGAGCCGGTACGATTGTGTCCTTAGGCAAGGCATTTAATTTCCACGTACGTTTCCTCTTCTCTCCCTCGTGTCGATGGATTCCAGCAGGAATAAGGTCTCGAGAGTGATGTAAGAACTTGTTTCGCAATCGAGCTAAAATAAATTTGTATAGACTAACTTTATACGCCCAAAACAAACAAATGGGTAACATACTATGTAATTTTGAAAATCACTATTTTGGATATGAGCAAAAGGATATCTGACTGTCGTATATATATACTGAGTCAAAAAAGAAACGATACCAAACTAAAAATGACGTAAAACGGATAAAACCATAGAAAGGTTTAATATATTATTTCGTATCAGTACCGGGTATCTTATTGCAACGTCAGCCAACCATAAACACAGGTAAATAAAAACCCGATAATCCTGGAACGCCGAATTTCCGATTTGCACGTGCTCCTCAACAAAGACAACTTCCTACATATGTACAAATCGGAAAACCGGTTTATTGTACTGGTATTGCATTATCATCGAGGAAAAACACCTTACATACCCATTGTTACCTCTAACAAAATGCCTAGGCTAAACCGCAATCAGAGAATGCGTGCCATTGGCATGATTGACGGCGGTTTACGTCAGCGTGACGTCGCAAATCGACTCGGGGTTACGCGGATCACGATAACACGTCTACTTCGACGTTATCGAACACATGGATCGGTGGACGACCGTCCAAGATCTGGTCGACCACGTGTGACGACGCGTGAACAGGACCGTCACATTCGGACGTCACATTTACGTGACCGGTTCCTACCTGCTACGCACACAGCTGCCGTTACTCCTGGGATGACCAACAATCGCATCATTGCACAAACAGTCAGGAACCGGCTCGGTGAACGTGGCATTCGTGCCTTTCGGCCATACGTTGGACCCATCCTGACACGACGTCACCGTGACGTACGGCGGGAATGGACGGCGGAACGTGCTCGCTGGACTCGGTTACAGTGGAATTCGGTGATGTTTAGCGATGAATCGCGGTTCTGTTTGCGTCGAGCGGATGGCAGAGAGCGGGTATATCGCAGACGCGGTGAACGTTATGCCGACGCATGTGTACGTCAGGTCGATCTGTTCGGGGGCGGAAGCCTTATGGCGTTGGGCAGTATCACATTCGGCAGTCGCACTGAACTGTTAGTGGTGGACGGGAACCTAAACGCCCAGCGGTACTGTGATGAGATCCTTGCGCCAGTTGTTGTGCCGTTCTTTAACGCCAACAGAAACGTCACACTGTTCCAACAGGACAACGCCAGGTGTCATACTGCTCGGATTTCCACCACATTATTGGAGCAGAACAATATTGAAACCCTGCCGTGGCCTGCTTTGTCACCAGACTTGTCACCCATAGAACATGTGTGGGATACGTTAGACCGCCGCGTCAGACGACGTCAGCCGGTAACGTTAAACCAACTGAGGGATGTTTTGCGTCAGGAGTGGACAAATATTGACCAGCAAGAGATTCAGACACTCTTCCGTTCGATGCGACTGCGGTGCATTGCAGTGAGAGACGCAAATGGTGCCCATACTCGGTATTGACGTCTGTGTGAAAACTCCATTAGATCCCTGTCCGAAGAATTACGTCATCACGCAGCAGACAGTTTCAGAGGCTCATTATGCTTTATGTGCTCATCTTTCAAACATATTGGACTATCATCTTATGAAATTTCAAAGAATGTTCTTAATAAATGTTGAAATTATAGACACATAAACACCAGGTATCGTTTCTTTTTTGACTCAGTATATATAACTACTTGCAATGTTACAACTCTGATTGACTGATTCAGCCCATGTGATCGCTGTTCATAAGCTGATGAACCGCAAAATTATTAGATAAATAGATATATATATTTCTTTATTCACAGAGCATGACCTAATTATTTCTGAACTAATCTTCCTTAGGGCTCTCACAATAATATTATAGTCGTGATTATTAATGTGCGAATAAGCAAAGATATAGTTCGGTTCAACGAATGTGTACGGCGTACTGTAAGGAAATGTTGATGAATCAAAAATACAACTTTTTAAAATTTTAGTTGTTATAACAACTAAATGTACCTTTTCTGCGTTTCATCGAGGTATGAAATATCGGTATTTCACACCTAAAAAGGTAAGTTGTTCATAAAAACCTCCCTTCGGATTTTATGAACAAATTTGGTTTCAGAACTGACATTTATTATCTACTTGAAACGCAGAAAAAGGAACAATTAATAGTTATGTGTATATTACAGATATCCAACTGATAGTAAAGGTACATACATGTATCTGAATGGGCTATCCCATTAGCGCGCAGTGGTTAGCACGCTCGCCTCTCACCAATGCAACTCGGGTTCGATCCTCGGACCGGGAAGTATGTGAGATGGTAAGGTGGTCACAAGATCGGACAGGTGGGTTTTCTCCGGGTACTCCGGTTCCCCCCCCCCCCACATGAATGACCACATATTCGCTTTCATCCACGCCAACGAGAGTGATTAATGTAAGTTGTTGAAGCTTGTGGCGGTAAAGTAAATAAAGTTTATAATAGATGAATATTTTCGTTCATTTTCGAATTATTATAATCACGGTGTTACAACGTACAGTCAAACCTGTCTTAAGCAGCAAGCCAAAGGATCACAGGAAATGTCTGCTTAGCACAGATTGCTGCTTACTAGAAGTCAAATGTATAATAAGTATAGGATATAAGCCGAAAACGATCCAATATGTAAAATATCGGACTGTGTGAGGCGCTTAGCGCCGAAAACAGTACTAATAGTTTACATATTGGATCGTTTGAGGCTTATATCTTTACTTAAAACACACACTTATAATTATAGCAAGATCCTACTAATTAAAATTGTTAATTTCGTACATGTACACGTAGAATTTAATATAATACGCTCGCCTATCCACACCAGTCCAATATTAATAATAAAGGTATGACGTCACGACAGTGTTTTATAACAACATATTGGGAACCTGAAAAGTGGCTGCTTAATACAGGTTGGCTGCTTAATACAGGTTGGCATACAGGTTGGCTGTTTAATACAGGTTGGCTGCTAAATATAGGTTGGCTGCTTAATAGAGGTGACCACTAACAAAGGTTTGACTGTATATCAGCCGTGTCGCATCAAATCGTGTATCACATATCATGGAGAAAGTTGTTACAAAAATAGACATAATTGATATAAAACAATATAAATCATAGCCAATGAATTTGATCGTCTGCTAATTAAAATAAAATATCTTTGTTTAAGCTTTACAATATAGATGTGTTGTGTATTGTACTGCACGTACCCGATACAGGAATGTTTAAATACTCAGTTTGTCAAAATGACTTAGTTGACTTAGCAATGGGACTTCTTATAGATAGCTGAAATAAATCGTGGTTTTCAAAAATGTTAAATAAGTTATTGTGGACTTACATATTCATGTTGATTGCCGTCCACTTTCATTTCGAGAAGACATGCGAAGCCAGGTAAAATATATGAAGTTTCTGTTTTATTTAATTAATTAATTTTTTTGGCTATAGCTTATTCACATTTCTTCTACCTCGATTGTGAAATAAGTAATCGCTCTTAGTTTATACAAATATATTTTAGCTCGATTGCGAAACAAGTTAGATTAATCGCTCTCGAGACCTCGTTCCTGACTGAATCCACTATTAGGTTTAATCGCTCTTAGTTTATACAAATATAGTTTAGCGCGATTGCAAAACAAGTTGTTACAACGTTTGATTAATCGCTCTCGAGACCTTGTTCCTGATTGAATTCACTATTAGTCTAATCGTTCCTAGTTTATACAAATATATTTTAGCTCGATTGCGAAACAAGTTAGATTAATCGCTCTCGATATCTCGTTCCTGACTGAATCCACTATTAGGTTTAATCGCTCTTAGTTTATACAAATATAGTTTAGCGCGATTGCAAAACAAGTTGTTACAACGTTTGATTAATCGCTCTCGAGACCTTGTTCCTGATTGAATTCACTATTAGTCTAATCGTTCCTAGTTTATACAAATATATTTTAGCTCGATTGCACAGCAAGTTATTACAACGTTAGATTAATCGCTCTCGAGATCTCGGTCCTGATGGAATCCATAACCACGAGGGAGAGAGTTGAATGTGGAATTTAAATGTCTTGCCTAAGGGCATGTTTCTAACGGGTACAGTTGGGCAAGAATCCTGGCCTGTCGCACCTGAAGCGAACGCGCTACCACTACCACTCGCTATAGAAACTTCATTCCGCCTTATACATCGCCATTGGTTGGGGGGGGGGGTAGGTAGAGAAAAGCATTCATCCTTATAATTCATCGTCATTGGGGGTAGAGAAAAGGATATGTGGATTTAATTGTATTGCCTAAGGACACATCCCACGT
Source organism: Archivesica marissinica (assembly GCA_014843695.1). Lineage (NCBI taxonomy): Eukaryota > Metazoa > Mollusca > Bivalvia > Venerida > Vesicomyidae > Archivesica > Archivesica marissinica. The sequence continues at coordinate 3,862,353 of CM026389.1, read as the reverse complement.
CATTCTGAAGGGGCCACAAACTCCCATTTCCTAGGTCACGAGGTGAATACCGAATCAATCACACCAAGCAGGCTCCGACCAGTAGTCTCAGTAGACTATTTAATATTTTTTATACAAATTTATTTTAGCTCGATTGCGAAACAAGTTATTTCAACTTATATAAATCACTCTCGAGACCTCATTCCTGATGGAATCCATCGCCTCGAGGTAGAGAGAAGATGTAATGTGGAAATTAAACGCCTTGCCTAAGGGCAAAATCGTAACGGCTCCAGTGGGGCTCGAACTCCGGACCATTCGCACACTGCGCTATCCCGACTTCCATAATTTGATAGTTAGTGTTTGATAGAATATTGATAATATCAGGATCTCGTTGATTAATTTCTATCTAGGTTCCTGATAATATTCAACATTTAATTGCGTTTAGTATACATCACATTTACGGTGGAAGTCGTTATAGTGCAGTGGATGCGCGTTCTCTTCAGGTGCGAAAGGTCCGGAGTTCGAGCCCCGCTGGAGCCGTTATGATTGTGCCCTTAGGCAAGGCATTTAATTTCCACATTACATCTTCTCTGTTAGTATATTTGGGGGAGGGGTGTTGAAGGATAGTGTAAGATACAGAAGAGGTATCCTCGATGCTCTTACGTCTACATTATATCACCGGTTTCCCGATAATAAGGGACCCCACCCCCACTTTGATTCGGTTTTTTGCGTTTATTTATCGACGCTACCTGTTGCCCATATGAGCGACGCCTCCTGAAGAGATTAGTCATTTTAGATATTTGGAGGATAGTGCAATGATACAGAGAGAGACCCATTCCAGAGTGTCCTCTGGTTCTTTTACGTGCACGGTGTAAAGCACCGACACGAGACCTCGGTTTAAAGTCCTATCTGAAATACTGTTAATTGTATTAGGGTCAGACGGGGGATCGAACCTGCGATCCCTGGATTACTAGTCCAACATGTTAGTTTATACAAATTTATTTTAGCTCGTTTGCGAAACAAGTTCTTTCAACTTATATTAATCAACTCTCGAGACCTCATTCCTGATGGAATCCATCGTCCAACGTGTTAGCCACAGGACAACAGATACTTCTGCTTGATTCGGTATGTGCAATAAAGTTCATATTTAAACGGGGTGGGAGAACTTTAAAGTAGTAATGCGTCAGAATAATATTTGCGGCTAATAAAATAAAACACTACAAACACTTACATAAGCCGATTGACGTTCTTTGATCGTAAATAATTGACATCATGAACAATTTTGACAATTTGGTAATTGTTATAATTTCATTGCAACTACACATGTACATGCCTGCTCTATTGTTAGGTTGTTAAAACATGACTGCCCACTTAAAACATGTAATACCATTATTATCTTTCTTATTATTATTATTATTTAAAATACTCTAACACAAGTGTACCGAAGTTTTGGCCGGATAAACCCACCTTTCTCAAGTTTTTTCAACAATAGTGAAAATACAAAGTAAAACAGAGTATTTTATATAATACATCTACATCTCAGAGGAGTTATTAGAACATTATTATTATATTATTATTATTATTATTATTATTATGTCCCGTATAATAATCTCGTATGTATTGGGAGATTATTGAGTTTGATATACAATTATTCAAGATATTACAGACATAATGAGAGATATTGTTACTATTACCTCCCCTGAATATTATCTTTAAAAAGAAGGATAGGTCATCTTAATTGGATTTCTCTGTTTTCATTCTGGTTTCATTTACACCACATGCTATCAATTTTCATCCGTTTTCTCATCTTATAATTATTAAATTGTTAAATCTCTACATATGTCCTACAGTATATCCAATGGTTACTACACTATGAACTATTGTTATCGACTAATTACCATGATTTTGATAAAATCACATTTATTATACAACAACATCCGCTTAGGCAATAACAGTAAAAGTCCGCCTCCATGGTCGAGTGGTTAAGGTCGCTGACTTGTATACCACTGTAACCTATCATCACTGATGGTCACGGGTTCGAGCCCCGCTCAGGCCGTGTCTCATTTATATGAAAAAGTTGGCAGTTTCTTACGGAGGTTGGTGCACCCAAGTACTGGTTAACCGCTGGAGCCTGCCCAGGAAAGGTGTTGTTAAGTAAACTGCCCGCCGGCGATATAGCCCAAAATGGTGCTGATGCAGGCGTAAAACCCGAAATATAACATAACATAATAACAGTAAAAACAAAGGATTCCAACTAAAAGGACCAATATACATTTCGGGATAAATCGGACTTTATCTTACTACAAGAAGCAGCAATGTCGCTGTGTTAATCATGCAGCTTAATGCGACATTATATCGGTGAAAACACAAATGTCTACAGAATGTAATTTCCTATTATATGGTATAATTTTTCACAAATATTTGCCTCAGTATTTCAACTAATAAACAAACGTCGTATACGCGGTTTGTTGACATAACAAAATAATGTAAATATGGTCGACATTCATGTTTAATATAACTCGTAGATCCTGTGTTACAGATTTACCGTTATATCTCACATGTGTGCCTATGCATATTTATTTGTAGACTAATCTTAGTTAAATTATCTCTAAACGACAGTATCACGCGCTTAGTATTGACTCAAGTGAGAAACACACGTCAAATCGGATAACCGTTATATTAAATCCTACTTTCACTTTTGAAAGTGTGTAGCCAACAAAAACACTGTTTATTGATTCAATGTTAAGTGTTCGAATGTATTCGGAAGAATTTGTAGTAGCAATGCATTTATAGGTGAAAAATGCTTTTGTTTGCTTTTGTGATGTAATTCCGCTTTAAGAAGTCTTTGTATCCCGTATTCACTCTATGGTCATATAATCACCTAACAAACTGTCGTTTAAGATGAACTTACACTGCCTCCGTCGAATGCATCACCATGCATATCTGAACCACCCCGATCCCTAAATATGGAAGTCGTGATAGCGCAGTGCTAGCGTTCGCTTTAGTTGCGAACAGCCCGGAGTTCGAGCCCAGCTGTAGCCGTTATGATTGTATCACTAGGCAAGACAGGTAAATTCCACATTTCCATGTGTCTCTCCTCTCCTTCATGGCTATTGGTTCCATCATGAATGCGTTCTCGACAGCGATTAATCAACGGTTGTAAAAACTTGTTTCGCAATCCAGTTAAACTAACAGGGTTAAATCTAATGCTATAAGAGGCATACCCCCGGAACGTCGAGGCGACGCCTCTAGTAGTATATTAGTATGTTTGTCGTTGAGGATACTGCAAGCTAAAGAAGACACCCCCATTCCAGAAGCATCCCTGGTTCTTTTACATGCCCTGTGAATAGCACCGATGCTAGCCTGGTAACAGGCGTCGATATATTTTGCCTGGTTAGTCAAATAAATATATTTTAACACCGAGACTATTAATTGGGCCGTATTGAGTTTCTGAACATATCAACTGTCATTTGGCTAGAAGTTAAAAAGTGAAAAATGGACAGACTGGATCCCAGGCTACACCGATGCACGAGACCTCGGTTTATACTCCCATCTGAAAGACTGTTACTATTAAATCTATTTAGTTAATACACATTTATTTTTGCTCGATTGCGAAACAAGATCTTACAACATTATTTTAATCGCTCTTGAGACCTCATTCCTGATGGAAACCATTGAGTTTCTCACACGTGAAGCGAACGACCTACCACTGCGGTATTACGACTTCCGGTAATATTATTACGGTGGGTCAGGGGATCGAATCCACGATATCTGGATTCGCTGTGCAGCATGCTGACTACTGCATCACCGATCCGCCATTAGGGCACCATACTAAACTAACGAGAACGTCAGTGTGGTCGAGTGGTTAAGATCGGCGACATGTATATCACTTTAACCTATCATCAGTGATGGTCACGGGTTCGAGCCCCGCCCCAGGCCGTATCTCTTTATATGAACAAGTTGGCAGTTTCTTACGGAGGTTGGTGTACCAAGTACTGATTAACCGTTGGAGCCTGCCCAGGAAATGTGTTGTTATGTAAACTGCTCGCCGGCGATATTGCCAAAAGCCAAGAAATGGTGCCGATGAAGGCGTAAAACCCGAACAACCAAACAAATAAACGAGAGAGAACGCCAGGGTCATCTAGTGCTGCTTGGGTATCACCAGCCAAAACACATATTGTATCAAAAACACATATTGTATCAAAAACACATATTGTATCAAAAACACATATTGTATCAAAAACACATATTGTATCAAAAACACATATTGTATCAAACCTCATCGTATCAAAACTGAAAACACTGTTCAGGATTCGTTGAAAGTCGGACACATTTCTACCTAAACTCTAACGGAAGTCCCAACTGTTTTGCTTTGTTTGTTTTTGGGGTTGAAATTAAAGTCACAGCAATAGCTTAGGTCATATGGCGACTTTCGTGTTACACTTCCAATGTGCAGTTCTCACTTATACAGTCAAACCTGTGTTAGTGGTCACCTCTATTAAGCAGCCAACCTGCATTAAGCAGCCAGTTTTCAGATTCCCAATATGTTGTTTTACTATACATTTAGCCTCTATTAAGCAGCCATATGTGCTATGCAGCCGCTTTCCGCGATTCCCTTGGCCGGCTGCTTAAGACAGGTTTGACTGTATTCCAATCTTTGATTGCATTTGAGTCGTATATATGTTGAGGGCCTCATAGTAGATTAACAATTTTAAATGATTTAACTCGTTAAATAAAGTCTTTATTATTAATATCCTCAGTATTAGTATTGGTGGAGGAAGACCTCGTACCTCCCCGATCAGTATTACAGGCACGGGCGGGTAGAACCACCGACTCTACGACCATATACGAATTGTTTAACTATATACTAAGGGGACAGGAAATGAGAACAAACTTTTCACATTCATATTCAAATATATCTCAGATTAACGTGCATGTTCAGATTAGTTTGTACACATTTATTTTAGCTAGATTGCGAAACAAGTGTTCACATCGTACTATTAATCTATCTCGAAACCTCATTATTGATGAAATCCATCGCAATGAGGGGGAGAGAGAAGAGGCAATGTGGAGATTAAATATCAAAATGGAACAATTTCGAATAATTTCCCCACATTAAAACGCTATATATATTCACAAAGTTCCAACAAAATCCATCCACAACATTTCGAAGTATCGTGTCCATACATACAGACAGACACAATAACCCCATTTCATAACGGCACAGGTTAAAAGGCAATAATATGATATATGCGTTTACATATTTTCTCTACGGGGAAACCCTGTGGTGGGGTGGTTAAAATCGTGAACAAAACAGCAGGAGCGTAGCTGACATATTACCGTGAAGGTGAGAATATACTAGTAGTAATATCACGAGGTTATATTTACGGCAGATACACTATCTAGGTCACAGCTACATTCCTTTATCCTGTGACCCAAAATATGAATGTCACTTGTCTGCGTGTGTGTTTTACGTTTATTTATCGTGCTACCGGTTGCCCATATGAAGAGATTAGTCATTTTAGATTTTGGAGGATAATGCATGATACAGATAGAGACCCATTCCAGAGTCTCCTCTGGTTCGACACGAGACCTCGGTTTAACGTCTCATCTGAAATACTGTTAATTTTCTTAGGATCAGACGGGGGATCGAACCTGCGATCCCTGAATTACCATCCAGCGTGTTACCACTGGACTACAGATCCGTCTGTCACTTGTCTGCAGCTGCATTACAAGCGTATAAACGCATGTCTCCAACATACGCGCTGCCTTGGTCTGATATAGCAGAAACGGTAAACTGATTTGTCTAACGTGACAGCTAGTTTGGCTCATATGACAAGATTTTTACCGAATGTTGCAAGGTCGGTCAAAGGTATCGAACCCTATTACACCCAAAATAAAATTGTCATAGTCATTGTTTAATATAGTTTTAAATAGTCTGACAATAGTCTGTTACATTTCATTTATTCCTTAATTTCTTATAATATAGATACGGATCGCATTCATTATAAATATGCTTTCGACTGAAATAATGAGATACTTAGCGGTGCGCTTGACGAACGGCATTAGCTAATTGATATGTCAACAAATGTACTAAACAATAGGATGACCTAAGTATGTTTTAATTTGGTCTGTCGGAGATGGAATCAGTACAGTGTACGTGGAGCGGCGAGAGACATATGATCAGATATGCACGCTATTCAGTTTGTTATCTGCATTCAGTATTTGGCAACTTGATCTGGGAGATCGTCAGCTGACACACTTAAATATTTGTAAAATCATAATTAGACAATTATGCCTACCACTAACAAGACAAAGTAGATAGCAATCATGCCACAACCGTAATCAATCCACGTTTCTAATAATAATAAAAACGATGCAATAATAAAATAAAATAAAAAAATAAAGTCGAATCTTAGTACGCCAAGAGTCATAAAGTATAAACTATTGCCACACGTGCAATAACACCTGGAATGATTCTCATTGGTTGAGAGAATAATCCTTATTATTTGTAAATTAAGCTTTAAAGTATGCATATTTCTATATGAATTGGTGCATAACGTGACTGGTAAGACACGCTACGATTTAAAAGAAATCTTGACGCAATTATAACGCTGTTTAAAACATAAAATATAACGCTGCTTTGCGTAGCGACGTCATGATAAATTAATGACGTCATAACAATTTGCGCCAAATGAAAGTAGCAGCATTATTTAGTGAAACAATATGATTAAAACACAGTATGGTAATGTTATAAAAAGGATGATGTTGTGTTGACGTGTTGATGTCATACCATTTTTTATGAAACTCGTTTCATAATCATAAAATATGGTATGAAATCAACACGTGTGTACGATCCTATATAATGAACAACTTATATTAGTTGCTCTCATTGATTTGATAATATTGTGCGTGCGTGTATAAGTTTATTTATAGTCGCCACCGCATAAATGCATTTGGGCGACTGGTTTCTCTAAGATGTTTATGTCGATATCTAAGTTGTTTATGTAGACAGCTGGGAAGGCATCTTCGTTCTTCGCAGGGTGACAAGTCCTGTTTCCTCTTTCGAATGGGTCCTTTGTAGGGCCACCCTCCTTACTGTTGGTCACCCCGCAGCAGCATTTATACGGATCTGGCAGTTAAACATCTGGTCGTCGGTTGTCACTCAGGGGAGCGTGGATGCCACGACCGTTGCCACTCCCTCAGGTCCGCCGTCTCGTCTATCCGCCGGAGAAGTAGAAGAAGGAGAGAAAGATCGAAAAAAGCCAGCGAAGACAGTGTGACACACCCAAACACTATCAGAAAAGGTGGTGGATCTGTCCTGATGTGCCATAGCCGTGGATACACGTTGGGGAGATTTCCCATTCGCAAGATCGATGACCAGAAGATCCCAGAATCCTACGCTGCTGCTGCGGGATGTGCACCGGTCACGACGTGCACGTCGTGAGGAGATCGACCGGCGATAATATTGTATTATATACACCTATATATAACAATCACAACCATTATACAAGGGCCACAAGTTCTAACAACAGTTTAATTTAGTTTAAACATATTTTATTATTCTAACAACAGTAGTGATTGGCCCTCCATATAAAACATATTTAACATAACATAACATATATTTTATTGGGCATTAAATGGTACAATATATCTATAGTCAACAAAATTAACATAATATGTAAAGTGCAAAGACAATTTACAGAGAAGTTTAAATAATATTTTGTTCTCCCTGATTTTCTATTGCTAAATAAAAGTACATGATGGTCTTTATAGCAAAAACGATTAATATTTCATATAAATTAATTAACTGTTCGTTCTCTTTAAAGCGAAATACAAATAATTTGATAGATTATGAATTAATTTTTTGTGTGTGTTTTACGTTTATTTATCGTCGCTACCGGTTGCCCATATGAGCGACGCCTCGTAAAGAGATTAGTCATTTTAGATGTTGGAGGATAGTGCAATGATACAGACAGAGACCCATTCCAGAATCGCCTCTGATTGTTTTATGTGCACGGTGTAAAGCACCGACACGAGACCTCCGAGTCGGTTTAACGTCCCATCTGAAAGACTGTTAATTGTATTATGGTCAGACGGGGGAGAGAACCTGCGATCCTTGGATTACAAGTCCAGCGTGTTACCACTGGACTACAGATCCGTCTGTAATTAATTAATTTTGGGTTTCTAGAGCTCATTATATTATCGAATGTGTGTAGAGTCGGCCAATGACAAAAATATGGCTTAAGATTTGAACACGATTGAATGTAAGTGCCGTTGTTAAAACTGACCACATGTACATAATGCATTTCTACGAGATTTAATATATTTATTCTGTGACTGTTAATGTACTAGTTTGCACAATCCACTGTCCAGTTTCCCAAGCATTGCACCCCGGGACCAAGCCCAAACTTGAATGAAAACGAGAACGTATTGGATAGTTCCTAACTCAATTAGTGTAAGCATAAATTATTATAAAAGTAATTAGCGAAATTTCTGTACTGCTGTGATGTTGTCTTCGTGTTTCAAAGTATTTCTACCGAATAATAGTAGATTGACACCAAGAGGCTAATAAACTCTTGTTTCGTGAAATAGCACAATTCTTGGAGCATGATATTTATAACATTGGAAGAAAACATGTTCGGCATTATTTTCGATTGGAAAATGGCGTTAACATTTTGCGTTTTCTCTTGGTTTAAACATATTTATTTTCTATCATGTACATGGTTATTTACAACAATTGGAATACGGAATTGGACGGAAAGCTATACAGCATAGTCCTGTTCAAACTGGACGGTCACAACTTCCAAATAAGTAAATTATATTGCGATCATACAACAGCATTCGTTACCAAACAAGTGACGTCACTCAAGCTTTGCAGTACTGAATCCACGCTTTGAAACAGTTTTCATGTCATTAAACGTTATTTATTTTACAATGATTGCGAAGCAAGTTTTAAGACCTTATATATAATCACTCTCGTTGGCGCGGATGCAAGCGTAAATACGGTCATTCGTGTGGGAGGGAACCGGAGTGCCCGGAGAAAACCCACGCGTCCGATATAGCAACCACCGTACCATCTCACATACTTCCCGGACCGAGAATCGAACCTAGGTTGCATTGGCGAGAAGCGAGCACGCTAACCACTGCGCTAATTGGACAGTTTTAATGTATTTGTACGTTTTTATGCAAATTTATTTATGGAATGAGGTCTCGAGAGTGATTAATATAAGTTGTAAGAACTTTGTTTCGCAATCGAAACACTAACTTTGTTTAATAATAAAAAGGATCACAGGTTTGATCGCATGTATCGGTGCTATACACAGGGCATGTAACCGTACCCGGGCATGTAACCGTACCCGGGCATGTAACCATACCAGGGCATGTAACCATACCCGGGCATGTAACCGTACCCGGGCATGTAACCGTACCCGGGCATGTAACCGTACCCGGGCATGTAACCGTACCAGGACATGTAACCGTACCAGGGCATGTAACCGTACCAGGACATGTAACCGTACCAGGGCATGTACACGTACCAGGGCATGTAACCATACCCGGGCATGTAACCATACCAGGGCATGTAACCATACCCGGGCATGTAACCATACCAGGGCATGTAACCGTACCCGGGCATGTAAACGTACCCGGGCATGTAAACGTACCCGGGCATGTAAACGTACCCGGGCATGTAACCGTACCCGGCATGTAAACGTACCAGGGCATGTAACCATACCCGGGCATGCAACCATACCCGGGCATGCAACCATACCCGGGCATGTAAACGTACCCGGGCATGTAAACGTACCCGGGCATGTAAACGTACCCGGGCATGTAACCGTACCCGGGCATGTAAACGTACCAGGGCATGTAACCATACCCGGCATGTAACCATACCAGGGCATGTAACCGTACCAGGGCATGTAACCGTACCCGGGCATGTAAACGTACCCGGGCATGTAAACGTACCCGGGCATGTAACCGTACCAGGACATGTAACCGTACCCGGGCATGTAACCGTACCCGGACATGTAAACGTACCCGGACATGTAACCATACCCGGGCATGTAAACGTACCAGGGCATGTAAACGTACCAGGGCATGTAACCGTACCCGGGCATGTAACCGTACCCGGGCATGTAAACGTACCAGGGCATGTAAACGTACCAGGGCATGTAACCATACCAGGGCATGTAAACGTACCAGGGCATGTAACCGTACCAGGGCATGTAACCATACCAGGGCATGTAACCATACCAGGGCATGTAACCATACCAGGGCATGTAACCGTACCCGGGCATGTAACCGTACCAGGACATGTAAACGTACCAGGGCATGTAAACGTACCAGGGTATGTAACCGTACCAGGGCATGTAAACGTACCAGGGCATGCAAACGTACCAGGGCATGTAACCGTACCAGGGCATGTAAACGTACCAGGGCATGTAACCATACCAGGGCATGTAAACGTACCAGGGCATGTAACCGTACCCGGGCATGTAAACGTACCCGGGCATGTAAACGTACCCGGGCATGTAAACGTACCCGGGCATGTAAACGTACCCGGGCATGTAAACGTACCCGGGCATGTAACCGTACCAGGACATGTAACCGTACCCGGGCATGTAAACGTACCAGGACATGTAAACGTACCCGGGCATGTAACCGTACCAGGGCATGTAACCATACCCGGGCATGTAACCATACCAGGGCATGTAACCATACCAGGGCATGTAACCATACCAGGGCATGTAACCATACCAGGGCATGTAACCGTACCCGGGCATGTAAACGTACCCGGGCATGTAAACGTACCCGGGCATGTAAACGTACCCGGGCATGTAAACGTACCAGGGTATGTAACCATACCCGGGCATGTAACCATACCAGGGCATGTAACCATACCCGGGCATGTAACCATACCAGGGCATGTAACCATACCAGGGCATGTAACCATACCAGGGCATGTAACCATACCCGGGCATGTAAACGTACCCGGGCATGTAAACGTACCCGGCATGTAACCATACCCGGGCATGTAAACGTACCCGGGTATGTAAACGTACCGGGCATGTAAACGTACCCGGGCATGTAAACGTACCCGGGCATGTAAACGTACCCGGGCATGTAACCATACCGGGCATGTAAACGTACCCGGGCATGTAAACGTACCCGGGCATGTAAACGTACCCGGGCATGTAAACGTACCAGGGCATGTAACCATACCAGGGCATGTAACCATACCAGGACATGTAACCATACCAGGACATGTAACCATACCCGGGCATGTAAACGTACCAGGGCATGTAAACGTACCAGGGCATGTAACCATACCCGGGCATGTAAACGTACCAGGGCATGTAACCATATCCGGGCATGTAAACGTACCAGGGCATGTAAACGTACCCGGGCATGTAAACGTACCAGGGCATGTAACCATACCAGGGCATGTACACGTACCCGGGCATGTAACCATACCAGGGCATGTAAACGTACCAGGGCATGTAAACGTACCAGGGATGATTATGGAATTGGAACGTCTTCTGTCTCTATCCTCCAAACAAGAAATGAAGAATATTATGCCGGAAAGTCGGTTTCCTTCCCGCTGTCCGTTCCAGTTGTTAACTATCGACGTTTGATGCTGATATTGTTTTGATATAAATATTTCTGTATTTTAGATCGTCGTTTGACAAGATGTTGATGCCCTCATATAAGAGAAATACACATAGTAAGCACAAACCTATAACCTCGGATACCACTGAATTTGAAAAGGTGAGCAACAACAATAACAACAACAACAACAACAACAATCGCAACCACCACCACCACAACCACAACCACCACCACCACCACCACCACCACCACCACCACCACCACCACCACCACCACCACCACCACCACCCTGGTGTGGTAGCGCCTTCGCTTCAGGTGCGAAAGGTCCGGAGTTCGAGCCCCGGCTGCAGCCGTTACGAGTGTGCCCTTATGCAAGACACAGACAGACAGACAGACAGACAGACAGACAGACAGACAGACAGACAGACAGACAGACAGACAGACAGACAGACAGACAGACAGACAGACAGACAGACAGACAGACAGACAGACAGACAGACAGACAGACAGACAGACAGACAGACAGACAGACAGACAGACAGACAGACAGACAGACAGACAGACAGACAGACAGACAGACAGACAGACAGACAGACAGACAGACAGACAGACAGACAGACAGACAGACAGACAGACAGACAGACAGACAGACAGACAGACAGACAGACAGACAGACAGACAGACAGACAGACAGACAGACAGACAGACAGACAGACAGACAGACAGACAGACAGACAGACAGACAGACAGACAGACAGACAGACAGACAGACAGACAGACAGACAGACAGACAGACAGACAGACAGACAGACAGACAGACAGACAGAACGACAGACAGACAGACAGACAGACAGACAGACAGACAGACAGACAGACAGACAGACAGACAGACAGACAGACAGACAGACAGACAGACAGACAGACAGACAGACAGACAGACAGACAGACAGACAGACAGACAGACAGACAGACAGACAGACAGACAGACAGACAGACAGACAGACAGACAGACAGACAGACAGACAGACAGACAGACAGACAGACAGACAATTTCTAACGGCGGGGGCTATTGAAACCTGATTGAGCTGCAGAAATGGAGCGGGGAATATTTTGTTGATTTTGACCAGGTACTAATCTTGTTAAATCCATGACTGAGGAATGCGATGTTTATTGATATAACCAGCGATAATCACATTGGATTTTACGCTGCACAGTCATTTTGTAAGATTGACCGTATCGCGGTGCGCCATCGCAGACATTCCCTTTGAAGCACACTGACCCTGCAATAAACCAGCTATGCGATATTTAAATACATTTGTTGTAGACAAATCCATTTTTACATTCAATGAAAAACCAATGAAAAATGCATATTAACGCTTGTTTTATGCGCTGAAATATGACCGTGTACCCCGCCAATTATACTATTGTTTTTTATCCTAACAATCTCATTAACATAATTGAAACAATGAAATGAATGACTTTTCTATTCAGAAGGAAAATTGTCATTAATGAGTACACATATGTGGTCTCTGAACATAGCACTGCAGTTAATGCTTTTCTAATAGGAACCTCAAATTCCTAACATTTATCAGTGTGAAAATATTGAATAATTGTAATTCTCAATAGATAGATATTTTATTCAAACAAAAGGTGACACGCCTATACATTCTCGTGGTTCACTATCAGTTACATATATACTAGAGGACATAGAAAACGCACACTTTGGATAAGTGTGTTTTTACATGAAAAACAATAACTATATATAAATTAATACATCGTTTTAAACATTTTGGAATATTTTTAGTTGTTCAGTTTGTGTTTTGTAATAAAGATGTGATATATCTTTGATGGAAACCTTCGTATTTCGTGTTCATGTAATAATAATCATATAATGTAGGTGTGCGTTTTCTATGTCCTCTAGTATATAGTGTAGGTGTGCGTTTTCTATGTCCTCTAGTATATAGTGTAGGTGTGCGTTTTCTATGTCCTCTAGTATATAGTGTAGGTGTGCGTTTTCTATGTCCTCTAGTATATAGTGTAGGTGTGCGTTTTCTATGTCCTCTAGTATATAATGTAGGTGTGCGTTTTCTATGTCCTCTAGTATATAGTGTAGGTGTGCGTTTTCTATGTCCTCTAGTATATAGTGTAGGTGTGCGTTTTCCATGTCCTCTAGTATATAGTGTAGGTGTGCGTTTTCTATGTCCTCTAGTATATAGTGTAGGTGTGCGTTTTCTATGTCCTCTAGTATATAGTGTAGGTGTGCGTTTTCCATGTCCTCTAGTATATAGTGTAGGTGTGCGTTTTCCATGTCCTCTAGTATATAGTGTAGGTGTGCGTTTTCTATGTCCTCTAGTATATAGTGTAGGTGTGCGTTTTCCATGTCCTCTAGTATATAGTGTAGGTGTGCGTTTTCCATGTCCTCTAGTATATAGTGTAGGTGTGCGTTTTCTATGTCCTCTAGTATATAGTGTAGGTGTGCGTTTTCCATGTCCTCTAGTATAATATGTTCAATGATAGATATCATTATGAAAGCATATAATTTCACCTCCGCAAAAATGCCACATACGTGTAAATGATATATGTGTGGGCTACATGGCGTAATGGATACGAGATCCGCCCCTGCAACTGAGAGGTTGTGAGATCGAGCCACGTCAAAACCACGGTGGTGGTTCCCTTAGTCAATACACTCAAAAATCCCAGTTGATACTTCTCCCTTCCTCGTGCATTGGCGGTTGATACTTCTCCCTTCCTCGTGCATTGGCGGTTGATACTTCTCCCTTCCTCGTGCATTGGCGGTTGATACTTCTCCCTTCCTCGTGCATTGGCGGTTGATACTTCTCCATTCCTCGTGCATTGGCGGTTGATTCAATCAGGAATGGGGTCTCGACAGCGAGTATTCTAATGTTGTAAAACATTGTTTCGCAATCGAGCTAAAATAAATTGCTATGCAAATTAACAAGAAAAACTATTACATATAGATATGTAATAGAAGGACGATTGAAAACTCACACTGCATAATACACACTCGGATAGTGTATTTAGTGAATGCGTTAATTATAAAGTGCATACTTTAGTAATTACATGCAAATATGTTGACAATAACACACAACCCTGTCCAGTATATACTATATACCACACCACTGCTGGAACATAATCATATGGGAACCAATTATTGTTGCAGAATTTCAACTACGTAAATAGATTGATCTGACCATTTCTGGATTCCAGCTCAAGTCTGTATTTCTATGTACACACTAGCCTAGGAACAGGCGTCGATGTATTGTGCCTGGTCAGTCAAATAAATATATTTTAACACCGAGACTATTAATTGGGCCGTATTGAGTTTCTAATCATATCATTTTGCCAGAAGTTAAAAAGTGAAAAATCGACAGACTGGATCCCAGGCTATGTACACACCAGTGAAAGCTTGGAACCAGTTCCCTGAAAACAAGTGGACAATTTAATACCTATAATACGAATACATAGCAGTAATTCTTATCACATCAGTTCGATCCCCCGTCTGACCCTAATAAAATTAACAGTCTTTCAGATGGGACGTTAAACCGAGGTCTCGTGTCGGTGCTTTACACCGTGCACGTAAAAGAACCAGAGGATACTTTGGAATGGGTCGCCGTCTGTATCATGCACTATCCTCCAACAATCTAAAATGACTACTCTCTTCAGGAGGCGTTGCTCATATGGACAACCGGTAGCGACGATACATAAACGTAAAATACACATAAGTTCCCATTCGTCCAGAAAAATTATAAACACATTATACATATTCATTGCCATTGGATCCGTATTACTCCATAGTTTTTGCCCAACATTGATGATAATTGTGGAAAAACATGTGTGACCGTATATTACTATATTGACAGCATATTACTATATTGACAGTATATTACTATATTGACCGTATATTACTATATTGACAGTATATTAATATATTGACCGTATATTACTATATTGACCGTATATTACTATATTGACCGTATATTACTATATTGACCGTATATTACTATATTGACAGTATATTACTATATTGACCGTATATTACTATATTGACAGTATATTACTATATTGACCGTATATTACTATATTGACCGTATATTACTATATTGACAGTATATTACTATATTGACAGTATATTACTATATTGACCGTATATTACTATATTGACCGTATATTACTATATTGACCGTATATTACTATATTGACTGTATATTACTATATTGACAGTATATTACTATATTGACCGTATATTACTATGTTGACAGTATATTACTATATTGACCGTATATTACTATATTGACAGTATATTACTATATTGACCGTATATTACTATATTGACCGTATATTACCATATTAACATTATATTACTATATTGACCGTATATTACTATATTGACCGTATATTACTATATTGACAGTATATTACTATATTGACAGTATATTACTATATTGACAGTATATTACTATATTGACAGTATATTACTATATTGACAGTATATTACTATATTGACCTATATTACTATATTGACCGTATATTACTATATTGACAGTATATTACTATATTGACCGTATATTACTATATTGACCGTATATTACTATATTGACCATATATTACTATATTGACCTATATTACTATATTGACCGTATATTACTATATTGACAGTATATTACTATATTGACCGTATATTACTATATTAACAGTATATTACTATATTGACCGTATATTACTATATTGACCGTATATTACTATATTGACCGTATATTACTATGTTGACAGTATGTTACTATATTGACCGTATATTACTATATTGACCGTATATTACTATATTGACAGTATATTACTAGATTGACCGTATATTACTAGATTGACCGTATATTACTATATTGACTGTATATTACTATATTGACCGTATATTACTATATTGACCGTATATTACTATATTGGCCGTATATTACTATATTGACCTATATTACTATATTGACAGTATATTTCTATATTGACCGTATATTACTATATTGACAGTATATTACTATATTGACCTATATTACTATATTGACAGTATATTACTATATTGACAGTATATTACTATATTGACCGTATATTACTATATTGACCGTATATTACTATATTGACAGTATATTACTATATTGACCGTATATTAATATATTGACAGTATATTACTATATTGACCGTATATTACTATATTGACAGTATATTACTATATTGACCGTATATTACTATATTGACAGTATATTACTATATTGACCTATATTACTATATTGACAGTATATTACTATATTGACAGTATATTACTATATTGACCTATATTACTATATTGACCGTATATTACTATATTGACCGTATATTACTATATTGACAGTATATTACTATATTGACCTATATTACTATATTGACCTATATTACTATATTGACCGTATATTACTATATTGACAGTATATTACTATATTGACCTATATTACTATATTGACCTATATTACTATATTGACAGTATATTACTATATTGACAGTATATTACTATATTGACCGTATATTACTCTATTGACCGTATATTACTATATTGACCGTATATTACTATATTGACCGTATATTACTATATTGACCGTATATTACTATATATTGTGGTAATTCTGAATCGGGCAACAGCTGTGGGGTGGTTAAAGTCACTGACTTCAAATCACGTGCCCCTCATCCAGATCGAATCAAATCCAAATCCCACAGCGGATGTAGCATTCATCAAATGACGAAGCTATCCTGTATGCTTGTGGAAAGTTGGTTGTTCTACCCTGGTGCACGTCCGCGCGTGAAATAATGCTGGATGGGCACCCGTGTCATCTTCCACCAATAATAGATGGAAATTCGTCATATGACCTAATCTGTTGGTACAACTCCGACACCCCGACACCCCGACAGACACCCCGACAGACACCCCGACAGACACCCCGACACCCCGACACCCCGACACCCCGACACCCCGACACCCCGACACCCCGACACCCCGACACCCCGACACCCATAGGAAGCAAACAAACAATATAAATTATCTCTGTCATGAGTTATAGTACAGTTATGATCTAGTAGTGGAGGGTACACCTACTAGTCTGGAGTGTGCTGTTATCTCTGTCATGGGTTATAGTACAGAGTTATGTCCCAGTAGTGGAGGGTACACCTACTAGTCGGGAGTGTGCTGTTATCTCTGTCATGGGTTATAGTACAGAGTTATGTCCTAGTAGTGGAGGGTACACCTACTAGTCTGGAGTGTGCTGTTATCTCTGTCATGGGTTATAGTACAGTGTTATGTCCCAGTAGTGGAGGGTACACCTACTGATCTGGTGCGTGCTGTTATCTCTGTCATGGGTTATAGTACAGAGTTATGTCCCAGTAGTGGAGGGTACACCTACTGATCCGGTGCGTGCTGTTATCTCTGTCATGGGTTATAGTACAGTGTTATGTCCCAGTAGTGGAGGGTACACCTACTAGTCGGGAGTGTGCTGTTATCTCTGTCATGGGTTATAGTACAGCGTTATGTCCCAGTAGTGGAGGGTACACCTACTGATCTGGTGCGTGCTGTTATCTCTGTCATGGGTTATAGTACAGAGTTATGTCCTAGTAGTGGAGGGTACACCTACTAGTCTGGGGTGTGCTGTTATATCTGTCATGGGTTATAGTACAGCGTTATGACCCAGTAGTGGAGGGTACACCTACTGATCTGGTGCGTGCTGTTATCTCTGTCATGAGTTATAGTACAGAGTTATGTCCCAGTAGTGGAG
>CM026389.1:3821458-3838958 GCA_014843695.1 Archivesica marissinica | reverse complement strand
ATACCTGGTCGATACCAACTACCTGGATCACCTATATCGTGTTTATTTTATTGGTTTTCTGTTTATATACATATTTCACATATCGCGTTGGACCAGTATACAACTAACACGAACTAAAATTTGCTTAACTGAAATTACTTAATTAATCTGATGTTTCGGACAACAATATTCGTAATTATATATTATGCACAAACATGGCTTCATACTCTACCGTCCACATTATAGTCAATGTTTTTATTTTGATGATATCAAAGTTTGGCAAAATACTGGTTTTACGATCGCTTCCTGGTGAATATTATTACTTTTTTTACTAGAATGTGACATAGGGATATCCACTGTTTTTATCTTGACCTCCGCAGCTGTTTCTAAGTTTAATGGGCGCAAAATCATAAGTGTTGCAACGTAGTGTCTGTGTGTTTTTACGTTTATTTATCGTCGCTACCGGTTGCCCATATGAGCGACGCCTCCTGAAGAGATTAGTTATTTTAGATTTTGGACAGAGACCCATTCCAGAGTCTCCTCTGGTTCTTTTACGCGCACGGTGTAAAGCACCGACACGAGCCCTCGGTTTAACATCCCATCCGAAAGACGATTAATTTTATTAGTGTCAGACGGGGGATCAAACCTGCGATCCCTGGATTACCAGTCCAATGTGTTACAACTGGACTACATATCTATGCCTTTCTTTAATGTGCCATGTTTTTCATTCACGTCCCATCTGAAAGACTGTTACCACTGGACTACATATCCGTCTGTGTAGTGTCTCTAGCGATAATCGAGACATCCTGGTCACGGCACGTACTCAAAATTGATGCACCGCAGTTGTAGTGACTATTTTACAATCCGAAGTTATCATAATGATATAGTCATGCTTATTAAAAAGGAAGTAAATGTTATATTATCAGGAACCCGTGAAGTATCGTTCTTGCAGTCTATATCAGCAGCTGGCATAATGTACTCCGTCACAAAGTCATGTACTCGACAAGATAACAAGGTGTGCGGATGCGGATCCAGTGGTGAAAAGGACGGATATTCTTCAGGTAATTAACCAAATTGCCACAGCTGTTTGTTCTGGGTGTAAAGTTAGTTGCTCCGACAGCTTAGATCAAATGGAGACCTTCTACCTATTAGTTGTGGAGGAAGACTCTGTGCTCCCCTCCGAGCAATATTCCAGAAGTAAGCGAATCAACAATATAGCTTCCTCGCATGAGAGATTCGACAACCTTTGTGGGGTTCGAACCAATCGCAGTGAAGAACAAACGATTTGAAGTCATCGATCATATCCCCTCGGGCACTATGGCCCATATATTGTCATATGCGTGTGTGAACATACTATTTAGTTTATACAAATTTATTTTAGCTCGATTGCTAAACAAGTTATGTCAACTTATATTAATCACTCTCGAGACCTCATTCCTGATGGAATCCATCGCCATGAGGGAGAGAGAAGAGGCAACGTGGAATTTAAATGCCTTGTCTAAGGACACAATCGTAACGGCTCCAACATGCTATAACAAAATAACAAACCATTATAACCCAGTTCTATCTATGCCACTAGTCATAGTTCAGATAAATATCTCGAGGAAGACCACATTGCTAGTATAGTCACTAGATATCTACCAGTACCAAACATACTGAGATAAATTGAAATATGCGAGTAGTTACGATTTGAAGCCCCGCTATAGCTGCTGTGGTGTGTCAGTATGTAGTGAACCCACATTGCATATTATCTCACTCTCATGGCGATGGATTCCATCTGGAATGGGGCATTCTTGACGAAGGGCCATAACAAATGTTGCTAGAACTTGTGGCCTAACCCATTTACCTTGTGTGTTTTACGTTTATTTATCGTCGCTACCGGTTGCCCATTTGAGCGATGCCTCCTAAAGAGATTAGTCATTTTAGATTTGTGGAGGATAGTGCAATAATACAGACAGAGGCCCATTCCAGAGTCTCCTCTTGTTCTTTTACGTGCACGGTGTAAAGCACCGACACGAGACCTCGGTTTAACATCCCATCCGAAAGACGATTAATTTTATTAGTGTCAGACGGGGGATCAAACCTGCGATCCCTGGATTACCAGTCCAATGTGTTACAACTGGACTACATATCTATGCCTTTCTTTAATGTGCCATGTTTTTCATTCACATGTGTATGTAAAACGAATCGAGCAATACAATATCATTACACTAATTACAGTCAAACATGTCTATAAAGGCCACCCTCGGGATAGTCAAAAAGTGGCCTTTGTTGGCAGGTGGCCTCTCAATAAAGGGTTAAAATGCATTGAAAATGGCTCGACGGGAGAGAAAAATGGTGGTCTTTAGAGACAGGTTTTTCATATGCGGCCTTTATTCGGAGGTGGCCTTTAGCACAGGTTTTGACTGTAGCATAGTTGGGAGAAAACGGATGAAAATCGATAATAATAATAATAATAATAATAATAATAATAATAATAAAACTCATTTAAAAAGTTAATCTACAACGAGGTCATAAACATATATACAAATCAAATGCAATCAAACTATAGGACTATAAGTGAGAACTGCACATTGGAATTATATAGTAATGTTAAAGCTGAAAAGTAGAGAAACTATATACAACTGTATAATATGTTATGGAATATGATGATATATGGAATTGTCTAGTAGAGAAACTATATATAATATGCTATGGAATATGATGATATATGGAATTGTCTAGTAGAGAAACTATATACAACTGTATAATATGTTATGGAATATGATGATATATGGAATTGTCTAGTAGAGAAACTATATACAACTGTATAATATGTTATGGAATATGATGATATATGGAATTGTCTAGTAGAAAAACTATATACAACTGTATAATATGTTATGGAATATGATGATATATGGAATTGTCTAGTAGAGAAACTATATACAACTGTATAATATGCTATGGAATATGATGATATATGGAATTGTCTAGTAGAGAAACTATATACAACTGTATAATATGTTATGGAATATGATGATATATGGAATTGTCTAGTAGAGAAACTATATACAACTGTATAATATGTTATGGAATATGATGATATATGGAATTGTCTAGTAGAGAAACTATATACAACTGTATAATATGTTATGGAATATGATGATATATGGAATTGTCGAGTAGAGTAGAATGTGAATGCGACACATAATGACAATACATCTATATAACAATGTGCATACAGGCAAACAGGCTAACATGACTTATAGGGGTATCTTGAAAATAAGTTTAAAATTAGCTTACAGACAGCCATCCTCAGATTTCTAGCAATGGTAATGCACAACTCGGCTGTCCGATTAGCGCAGTGGTTAGTGCGTTCGCTTCTCACCAACGCAACCCGGGTTCGATCCTCGGACCGGGAAGCATGTGAGATGGTACGGTGGTCGCCAGATAGGACAGGTGGGTTTTCTTCGGGTACTCCGGTTTCCTCCCACAGGAATGACCACATTTACGCTTTCATCCGCGCCAACGAGAGTGATTAATATAAGTTGTTAGAACTTGTTTTAATATCGATGTATAACAAATAAAGTTAACTAATTCCCAACTGTGATAAAGACTGCTTACAATATAATCGACCAATGGCTCTCATTGAAAATGTGCATAAACTAAAAAAAACCAATGACGATGTTTGTGTTTCAGATACATTAAACTGGAAATGGGGAGGGTGTAGTCATAACGTGAAGTTCGGCGAGAAGGTTTCCAAAGTATTCCTCCGAACTGAAACAGCAGCCACCAATATCAACCAAGTCCTCAAAAGTCATAATGAAAAAGCTGGACATAGAGTATGTACGACTGTGATTATGCCCAATATATAGTCAAGCAATGCTTGTTCCTTCCATTGAAACCAGTCAAACTGTATAGGAAAAGCAACTTTTATAATTAATGTTGTACCATCCAATTATCCAATGGTAGCACATAGATGTTGGATTGGTCCATTCTTGGAAAATATTCATATTGATATACAGGCCCGTAGCCACACTGAGGCATACCGAGGCAGCTGCCTTTCCATAGTAAAGAATAAATAAATGAAAAATTCCATAAATAAAATGTAAAACATAATTTATTCCTTTGCTGTATAAAATGTTGACTGCTAGAGAGCTGAAAGGTCAGTACATAATTATACGTCTAAAATCAGAAAATCCAGGAAATCGCTTCTATGCCGCAACCATTTTAAGGGGGAACATGCCCCGGACTCTCCTAGATTGCCTCGGTTGAAATTTGCCTCTGGCTACGGTACTGATTTTGTGTGTTTTACGTTTATTTATCGTCTCCACCGGTTGCCCATATGAGCGACGCCTCCAGAAGAGATTAGTTATTTTAGATTGTTGGAGGATAGTACAATGATACAGACAGAGACCCATTCCCGAGTCTCCTCTGGTTCTTTTACGTGGACAGTGTACAGCACCGACACGAGACCTCGGTTTAACATCCCATCGGAAAGATTGTTAATTTTATTAGGGTCACACGGGGGATCGAACCTGCCATCCCTAGATTACCAGTCCAGCGTGTTACCACTGGACTACAGATACGACTACGATTTCAGAATTCTGCTTTCATTTTTATAATCCAAATATGTACTCTACCTTAATCCTTGCTGCACAGTATAAATAGTAACAGTATCACATTGTTCAAAAGACATACTCTTTTTTACATGTTTAATAACTACAGGATAAAATACTTCAATTAGCCCAGGCTGTGGATTCAATCGAATTTAGCTATGCTATGAATCTATGATTGAGATCGCTTTGAGGCTTTGCCTTATTCATATTAGTGTTGTTCAGTAGTTGATGTTGTTTCAACCTGGTTTTGATTGGCCCTCCGCGTTGATATGATAGTCGGTGTGTTTTACGTTTATTTATCGTCGCTACCGGTTGCCCATATGAGCGACGCCTCCTGAAGAGATTAGTGATTTAGATTTTTGGAGGATAGTGCAATGATACAGACAGAAACCCATTCCAGAGTCTCCTCTGGTTCTTTTGCGTGCACGGTGTAAAGCACCGACACGAGACCTCGGTTTATCGTCCCATCTGAAAGACTGTTAATTTTATTAGGGTCAGACGGGGGAACGAACCTGCGATCCCTGGATTACCAATCCAGCGTGTTACCACTGGACTACAGATCCGTCTGTATGATAGTCGATGGCTAGTTCATTGTACGTATATAGGCGATGGAATCCACTGAGCTTTAACTGGTGGAGTAGACGAACTAATACACGTAATTGTTGGGTTTCCTACGACTTCCGGTAGCAATCCCAGTATTGTTTCAAATTCATGTTATGACTTATAATTATGTATGACTATAGGCATACCATTGGTTGCATCACACACCGCTACGACCCAAACCGACGTATATTCTTTATGTATTCGTGTACTTGTAACATTAAAGATTGGATATTCTCATTAGATATATATAGCTACGCAATGTCATGAAGACATTTCTGAGAGCTACGTTGAATGAATGTCCGAGTATTGATACATATTGATTGAACCTTGTTCCTCTTACGATTATATTCAAGAAAGAACACGTGTTCAGCATGTTCCATTAATACCATGAGTGTATGAATAATCTAGATATAATTCATGTACATTCTAACACTTATTATTTCAATAGGCTATCAAGCGGACGCTGAAAACTCTTTGCAAGTGTCATGGCGTCACCGGAAGTTGTCAAATCATGACATGCTGGAAGACGCTTGCAGAATTCAGAGTGATTGGGGCGGTTTTAAGGAAGAAATACAAGCGCTCGAAAGACATTCGACACATGCAAGGTTTCGTACAACAAAACAGTAATAAAGTTAGACATCCGAAAGTTACAAGAATATCCAAACACGACTTGGTGCATTTCGAAGATTCTCAAAACTTTTGTGAAACGGATAATTCAATCGGATACCTCGGAACTCAAGGTAGAGAATGTCTAAAGATGGAGAAAGGTGCTAACAAGACATCAATGAAGAAGTATTTGCGGAACAGTTGTAAACGATTGTGCAAAAGTTGTGGACACAAGGTTGGGAGACTTGAATACGAGGACACGTACGAATGTGATTGTGAATTTAAATGGTGCTGTTCTGTGGACTGCAAGCAGTGTAAGCGGACAGTCTCTAAGTATTACTGCACATAGAGGAGACACATAACTGCTGAACAGTAGCTTGTTAGGATCGCACACAAGTGAGATTAATTATCAACGTAATTTAAATCAAGAAAAATATCAACTTTGTTTATTTTACGATAATTGCGAAACACACTTTAACTACTTATATTAATCACTCTTGTTGATGCGGGTGAAAGCATATATGTGGTCATTCATGTTGGGGGAAACCGAAGTACCCTGAGAAACCCCGTATGTCCGATTTGGCGACCACCGTACGACCACATGTACGTCCTTGTCTTGGATCACATTCAATATACCGATTCAGAAGGGTTCGCTCACCTATAGATCGGGATGTAATAGAAGCGTAATTTAGCATATTGTTTTTAATGCGATTATGTTACTTTGCAGCGTTTCTAAATGTGAGAGATGCATTTTTATAATTGGCTGTCCGATTAGCGCAGTGGTTAGCGCGCTCGCTTCTCACCAATGCAAACCGGGTTCGATCCTCGGACCGGGGATGTATGTGAGATGGTACGGTAGTCGCCAGATTGGACAGGTGGGTTTTCACCGGGTACTCATGTGTCCTCCCACACGAATGACCACATTTACGCTGTCATCCGCGCCAACGAGAGTAATTAATATAAGTTGTTAAAACTTGCTTTCGTTGTAAAATAAACAAAGTTTAAACTTGGATGATATGGGTAATTCTGTAATCTCACATAATATCATTATTTTACACTAAGGGATTGGCTGTGTAAACACATTGCGACATCTATGTATTGTATCATAAATCAGTCATCCAAATTATACTGACACCATAAAAAAAACTGTGCACTTTTATATTTAGCGTTACTCTTTCGTTACAAATTTTAGAATTATGGATTTTACTATCATGAGTGAAGAACATAATCTTTCACACATTGCACTAATGTACCCAATATTCCGCACATTCTTATACCTAATTTGCCTGTATTCTTTGTTATAAAAGGATATAAATTTTGCATCCATGCCAAGTGCACAGTTTTTTTTTGGGTATATATGACATGATATTTAACTATAGTCACACTCATTTCTGTAGACCAATAGCTCAAGTCTGTGTTGATTCGGAGATTACCTGTGTAAAGTGTAACAGTATGTATCAAATTATTTATCTAGTGTGGGCGTCCGACACCAGAATTCCTTCTACCTCTGGACATACCAATTGAGGTTATATCAGGCACGTCACGTACATAACAATTGAACACTGATTGGATAGAGGCTCAGAATAGATAGTTCTTACCGTCTAAGATTCTCCGCTATGTACATGGAGGTTATCGAGAGAGTGTCTAGGAAGTTAGATAAGAGATGATGGTCCCAGAAAAGGTGTTGTTAGGTAAGCTGCCCGCCGGCGATATAGCCCAAAATGGTGCTGATGCAGGCGTAAAACCCGACCAAACAGATAGCAGAACCGCACTAGAGGCATATAGGAATATAATTAAAGTCGGAGAGCTACGAACCTGGCGAAACTATGTATTCCACCAGGATCTGATCTGATTTCATGAACTAATTAAACACGTAGCATTCGAAATTGAACTGCTGTGTTTGTCACTATTCCGAAGACGTCGTTTAGAGTCCGAAACTGACGTGGTATTTTGGTGCATAAGTTCATTAACTACAACCTATGATTGTTATCTAAGTACCACGTATGTTCGTGCCTCGGTATGTGTTCTCCTCGGCTTGATTCATGAGGCAGAGCTTGTGTTATAGTATATAGATCTACATATGAGGAACCGATCTTCTTACATTTAACATGGTGTTTTACACGCTACGCATCATTGTATTCACGGGTTTGAACCGCCCCGTGGTCGTTAAGGTCGCTGACTTAACCAATCATGACTGGTGATCACGTGTTCGCGCCCTGTGTGTGTTTTACGTTTATTTATCGTCGCTACCGGTTGCCCATATGAGCGACATCTAGACCTGAAGAGATTAGTCATTTTAGATTGTTGGAGGATAGTGCAATGATACAAATAGAGACCCATTCCAGAATCTCCTCTGGTTCTTTTACGTGCACGGTGTAAAGCACCGACACGAGACCTCGGTTTAACGTCCCATCTGAAAGACTGTTAATTTTATTAGGGTCAGACGGGGGATCGAACCTGCGATCCCTGGATTACCAGTCCAGTGTGTTACCACTGGACTACAGATCCGTCGCGCCCTGCTTGGACCGTGTCTCTTTATATGAAAAAGTTGGCAGTTTCTAACGACGGTTGATGCACCAAGTACTGGTTAACGGCTCTCACCTAATCACCAACATCTATACTAGAGGACATACTCCCTACTATTGACACCATTTTAAGAAAACGTACACATATATACATATCATTATGTACTAAATGTATATATCATTACTTTGCATACTGTTTTAGTGTTACTGTTAATACAGTGATGATCGGAACTGTATACAATAAACACAGCTCATATTTTTCTGTTATAGTTTCCAATGATTGTTTTGTTTCCTAATAGGTATATATTTTATTCACGTTTCCCCCCATGTTACCGTCCCTGTATGGACCTTCGTGTCACTTCAAGGTGGTTAGTTTCTCATCAATGCAACTCGGGTTCGATCCTCGGGCCGGGAAGTATGTGAGGTGGTACGGTGGTCGCCAGATTGGTCAGGTAGGTTTTCTCCGGGTACTCCGGTTTCCTCCCACACGATGACCACATTTACGCTTTCATCCGCGCCAACGACAGTGATTAATATAAGTTGTTAAAACTTGATTTGCAATCGTTGTAAAATAAATAAAAGTTTAAACTAAACTTCAAGACGATTTTTAAGCTAGTTTCTGTCTGCTGTAAAATTGAAAAGACAGAAAAAATAAATACATCAGAATATAATAGTTTATAAATAGCTGTTCATGATTTGTCAGAAAATAACTAAAAGAACAAAAGTTCACGCAACCACTGAGGAATACGAAACACAAGCAGTGTGAAAGAAAATGTCATCGTCTACTGATTCAAAACAGTGAAACATAACTTTTCTTTCACTGATGCAATAATTCATTGGAAAGCATAATTAGAAGAAACGTGTTTTTTCTGACTGCTTGTATTTCGTATTCCTCCGCGGCTACATGTACGTTTGTATTTTATCTATGTTCTGACCATCATGAACAGTTAATTGTAAAATAGTGTGGTCTGATGAATTTCATTTTTGTCTGTCGTTTTCAATTTTGAAAGCAGACAGAAACTTACTTTATACCGAAATGTATACCGAAACTGTTTTTTTTATTGAGAACGTTCACTCTAGCATACATGGCTGTGCGGTTGTGTATCGTAGTGAAATGAGGCTCTCCGCAGGGAAAGCTGAAATTAATAAAATTGGATAACAAATATATTAACAAAATCATTGGAAATCATAAAAGAAAATGAAGATTTGTGTTTATTTGTGTAAGATTGGATTTTATTTCATCTCGCGATCCCCGAAATATGATTTTCCACCTGTAAATACAAATTTCGGTGATCACCAGAATAAATAAATTCCAATCGTACGCTAGTAAACATAAATATCCTCTATCGCTTGTTTTATATGAAATTGTAAGGTTTTAATGTTTCATTCGAGGGTGTCATTTTGTCAACAAGTTCATCGTAACATATTCACTGACCGCTCACGAATACATTTCGCGACATTTATTGTGTTGTTGATGTTTAAATACTTGACACATTTCTAATAAGAAATATACTTTTGTAAACTGTTAATTATATTTTTACTAAATTTTGTTTAATGTGTTATTGATGACAAATGGCTGGCAATAAAATATTGTATTTTCTTTGATGTCTTGTCGTATATTGACACCAACTAAGCTCGTTAGTGTTTCATTCCGTGACGTTAGGTAATGCCATTACGACATTTAATGATATTGGAACGCCAGCAATATTCGTCACAAGCGAAGGGTGTATGTATGTACGGGAAAGCGATGGAGGTGTTTCAGTCAACCTGCTCTGCGTATGTTGCGAATTTTCCACTGGACACGCACACGTGTTGTCTCAAATTTGAAATATGGAATTCCGCCAACGGTAAGGTGAAAATAGTAAGAGGGTCTAATACCATTACATTAGATCACGGGTACAGTGGTTTGGCACAATGGCTCATCACGGATGAATCAGTGCAATCAACATCGGAAGGCGGTGATATTTACGTTAATTTCTGCATCACGTTAAAACGCCAATCGTTGTACGTTATGCTGAACGTTATTTTACCAATAGCGCTGCTCTCTGTACTAAACAACTGTGTATTTCTGTTACCGGCTTCGTGCGGAGAAAAAGTAAGTTTCTCCGTCACGGTGTTCTTGTCATAGAGTGTATTTCTAACAATCGTTAGTGGACAGTTCAATGTGTACATGTTTATGCACATGGGTGTCAATAATGACGCTGATTCAAATACGTGTCTATCACGGAGACGCGAAACGAACTATCCCTGAGTGCGCCGAAACTGTATTTTCTCGCACACCTAATTGTCCAAGACACACGTGTCCAGCCTGTTCCACTTGTCTTTAACTATCACGTGGTGTAGTGATTTTAGGGCTTTCCATATTGATAGCGCTGTTACACCGCATAGAGCTCCTAACCCATAGAGCTCCTCGAGGAGCTCTATGCGTTGTGGCATGACGCATAGAGCTTCCAGGTAGCTCTATCCGTTAGGCCACAACGCATAGAGCTCCTAAGAAGCGATGTGCGTTAGGCAAACACGCATATAGCTCCCGAGAGCCCTATCGGTCGAAGGTACACATCAACTTTAAAATGGGTCTTTCAACTTGACGCATAGAGCTCCCCACTTCCGATAATTAAGATGTTGAGATGACTTGTACGTGCACTTGTAGATACAAATGCACGTACGCGTTGTAGGTATTAACACCTATTCACACCTACATGCCCTCGCATGGCGTTAGTATCACGACCGAGAAAAGTGAATAAAACGTGGTGGGAACGCCGAGTACTTGATACGGACGCAAACGAACTTCCTTGAACGCCAAGCCGCCACGTTTGTCTTGGACTATTCAAACCAAACGTCGCGCTTCCACATTCTGACCAGAACGGGATAAGAACTAGTTCTGAACTCCGCACGAACTTTACTCGAAAGACCTTCACGTAGTAACAACTGCAAGAACGTGGATGCATGAGGACTGCTCGTCTCCCATTACTGCGTCTGCCTCCGAGTTTTCTGTACGGCAAGGCCGTTCGAGTAACGTTCGTACGGAGTTCACAACTAGTTCTTATCCCGTTCTGGTCAGAACGCGGAAGCGCGACATTTGTTTTCAAGTCCAAAAACAAACGTGTCGGCTTGGCGTTCAATGAAGTTCCTATACGTCCCTGTCAAGTTCTTAACAAGTATCAATGAGTTCTCATGCCGTATTCGGCGTTTCCCACCACGTTTTATTCACTTTTCTCTGTCGTGACACGAACGCCATGCGAGGACGTGTATGTGTGACAGGCCCTTAAGTCCTGTTGAGTCGGGAAGGCACGCCGACTATTTTAAATGTTCAAAAATGTCGTGTTAAATCGTCCCCGAGTCGGTGTGAGTGTTGGTGAGTCATTGCGAATCGCCATGCTATTCATGGTGAATCGTCCCGAGTCGACATCAATTTTTAGCTCAAGTGAGGTATTCTTACCGCTTTTCGTCTGGCGTCCGTCGTCCGTTAACATTTTCAAACGTCTTCTCCTCCGGGATCGCTGGGCCAATGTTGACCAAACTTCACATGAATGATGTATGGGTAATGCCTTTTCAGAATAGCTAAAATGGAGTCATTCGGAAATCCAAGATGGCCACCATCTAAAAATAGCACACATTCTTAAAAAGTCTTCTCCTCACAAACCGATTAGCCGATTTGGCCAACACTTGGTAGAAATGATCGATGTACAGTACTCTTTCAAAATAGCTAAATGGTGGCCCTGGGGTAAAAAATGGGCGTGGCCCTGGGGGTCAAACGAAGGTCAAATTTCATATTTCGTCGAACCTGGTCATGTCATATATCAAATCGAAGGTATCGATGAGCCTTGGGCACATTTTTTGTCGACATCGGATGATTACGTCATCCAAGATGGCCGCCGAAATGTCAAAATGTCATCCTTTCATTAGAAGTCTTTTCCTCCGGCACCGTTTGGCCGAAGTTGACCAAACTTCATAGGAATGATGTATGGGTAATGCCTTTTCAGAATAACTAAAATGGAGTAATTCTGAAATCCAAGATGGCCGCGATCTAAAAATAACACACATTCTTAATAAATCTTCTGCTCACAAACCGAATAGCCGATTTGGCCGAAACTTGGTAGAAATGATCAATGTACGGTGTTCTTTCATAATAGCTAAAATGATGGCCCCGGGGTATAATATGGGGCGTGGCCTGGGGGGTCAAATGTTATATTCCGTCGAACCTGGTCATGTCATATATCATATCGAAGGTATCGTTGAGCCGATTGCTCGGGCGCCTTTTTGTCTAAATCGGGTGATGACGTCATCCAAGATGTCCACCGAAAGGTCAAAATGTTGTCCTTTTATTAGAAGTCTTCTCCTCCTGAAAGGCTGAAACGCTGGGCAGATGTTGGCCAAACTTCACAGGGGTGATGTAAGGGTAATGCCTTTTCAGAGTAGCTATTATGGTGCGTGTCGCATAATCAAAGATGGCAACTATCTAAAAATAGCACACATTCTTTAAAGATCTTCTTCTTATGAACCGATTGACCGATTTCGACGAAACTGGATAGAAATGATCGATGTATGATGCTTTTTTAAAACAGCTAGGCTAAAATAGTGGCCCGTGTCCAAAATGGGGGGGGGGTCCAATTTCATTATAGTACGAATATGATTATTATGAATAAGTGTAATATATCAAATTGAAAGCATCGACACGACAAGGCGATTGATCCAGTGCAATTGCAGTGATGATTACATGAGGATGTATATGTAGTGCACCCATTACATACCAGTATTTGCTTGGTGACATGTCACAGGTGAGCGACGTAGGGCCATGATGGCACTGTTAAGTACCATGCACGACGACAACGGCCAAGACTCAAGCCGACTCGGGACAATGTAACACGACCAGCGACGACACAAGTACGAATCAGGACAATGCACACCGAACCACGACGACAAAAACAATGTGTGGCTAATTCATACTAAGTCGTCGTGGGTCATGTTGAGTCGGGTAGTTGATGTCCATTCAACAATACCGGTCGATTAAACACGACCCAGTACGACAAACAACTCCACGAATAGTCGGCATCCACGTGAATGTATGGTCAGGGCTTTAAATCTTACTACGTATGGACACAGAAATAATTCAATGTCTATGATGCTCTACGAATTCTAATAGGTTTTAAAAATATTGACATGCAGTGTACCATTTTGTCGCAGCAACACCTATACTGGACTTCGTAGCGAAGTTTTGGGTTTACATAGTTGGCCACCTGTGAATGTGCTCCATTATTATATTACACAGTAGACCCCTGCATTTTTACGGTGGAGATGTAATTCATTATGGCAGTAATCTGATACGCATTTGTCATCTGGCAGGGAAAATTCTTTTTAATGGGGAGACCGATCGCTCGGGCCATAATTTTATCGACATGTTTATTATATAGGCATAAGCCAGGTTTCGAACGCGCATCGCTAAGCCAAATATAACTTTTAACCTACAGTGATGAGAGGTAAATGATCGCAGACGAAACTTTTAGAACATAGATGATGATTATTCGGATGATGATTGTGATGATGATGATCACCTTCATAATCATTCTCATCATCATAATCATTATTTTTATTATCATCCTCATTGTAATTGTTATTATGATTGTGATGGTTTTGATTGTGATGATGATGATGATGATGATGATGATGATGATGATGATGATGATGATGATGATGATGATGATGATCTAGAAGTTGATACACGGTGGAATGACTGGGAAGAATACATGACAGATTCTTATAAATGAGATCATTGAAATTAAATTCTTTCTTCTAAAATTGTAATAAATAATTTGTCAAAATATCTCTACTTTGCAAATAAGATTAGGGTTTCTGTCTGAGCTTGGTCAAAGAACATGATTGTCTATTATGTATTATCTATATTTGTTAAAATCTACTTGTACATGCAACCGTTTTTCTGGATTTGTATATGCCCTTGAGAAAATTGTATTTATAGCCTTTATTTCCATGTCTTCTCTTATAATTTGTATAATACTATAAACATTGTAATAATGTTTTATGTGGAATAAAATGTTTCGTATTGGTATTGGTATAATGGAATTGAGTTTATTATGATCATATACTAGAATGAATATATAAACTTAAACACGACTCGTTCCATTACTTACCGACGTTTATTAACGATAATTGTATGTAGTTAGAAGGTAGATATTTATCCCCACTTTGAATTTCATTTTATTATTTTCCTCTCTCAGAGGCAACAGTTTGTACAAATTTATTTGAGCTGGATTACGAAACAAGTTATTTCAACTTATATAAATCGCTCTCGAGACCTCATTCCTGATGGAATCCATCGCCACGAGGGAGAGAGAAGAGGCAACGTGGAATTTAAATGCCTTGCCTAAGGGCACAATCGTAACGGCTCCAGTGGGGCTCGAACTCCGAACTCCGGAAGTCGTGATAGCTCAGTGGTAGCGCGTTCGCTTCACGTGCGAAAGGCCCGGAGTTCGAGCCCCGCTGGAGCCGTTACGATTGTGTCCTTTGGCAAGGCATTTAAATTCCACATGCCTCTTCTCTCTCCCTCGTGGCGATGGATTCCATCAGGCATGAGGTCTCGAGAGTGATTAGTATAAGTTATAAGACCTTGTTTCGCAATCGAGCTAAAATAAATTTGTATAAACTAAACTAACTCCGGACCTCTCGCACCTGAAGCGAACGCGCATCCACTGCGCTATCACGACTTGCACTTACTAGCATTTGAATATAAGTTCTAAAGATTACATAATCATGCAAAACGGGAGAGTTCCCTTTATGACTTGTGATATCTTCGGGTACCACTTGCTTTGTTTACTGCTAAGTTATCTCAAACGTCAATAACGTATTTCTCATTGGTGGTACAATGGGAAGTAACTTCTTGATTAAAACCGGGAAGGTTTGCGTTGGAGTCATATGGAAACGAAATCATAATTTAGGAGTTTATGGCTTTAGCCTGGCGTTATTATCTCCCCTTAAGAGATTCAACTTAGTAGAAGGCTTCAAGCAGTTTACGCCACTGAATCCACAGTTATTGATTCGTTTTGGTCAACTATTCACAACGTATATTAGTATAGCAGTGAACACGCATTTATTAACATCAACGTGGATAAATATAATTATGGCGGAAGTCGTGACAGGGCAGTGTATGCGCGTGCGAATGGCCCGGAGTTCGAGCCCCGCTGGAGCCGTTACGATTGTGCCCTTAGGCAAGGCATTTAAATTCCACATTGCCTCTTCTCTCTACAGTTTTGATTTCGTATACATACCTCATTCAAAGTATGAGCATACGGCCTCGCGTGGATGCAGATATACTAGAGACTCGCCGATACAATGCAAGTTCGTTGAAGGGCGGACATGGGTACCCCTCCGAGCAGTATGTCACACACTGACGAGCGTGCAGCATCCCCGATAGTCCACATGCCAGCTGGACAGAAGTCGATCCGAGCAGTATGTCACACACTGACGAGCGTGCAGCATCCCTGATAGTCCACAAGCCAGCTGGACAGAAGTCGATCCGAGCAGTATGTCACACACTGACGAGCGTGCAGCATCCCCGATAGTCCACAAGCCAGCTGGACAGAAGTCGATCCGAGCAGTATGTCACACACTGACGAGCGTGCAGCGTGCAGCATCCCCGATAGTCCACAAGCCAGCTGGACAGAAGTCGATCCGAGCAGTATGTCACACACTGGCGAGCGTGCAGCATCCCCGATAGTCCGCAAGCCAGCTGGACAGAAGTCGATCCGAGCAGTATGTCACACACTGACGAGCGTGCAGCATCCCCGATAGTCCGCAAGCCAGCTGTACAGAAGTCGATCCGAGCAGTATGTCACACACTGGCGAGCGTGCAGCATCCCCGATAGTCCGCAAGCCAGCTGGACATAATTCGATACCCTCAGTTAGAGCGTGGGACGAATACTCCTGTACTACCAGGTCGGATACTGCTGCTACCAAGGTATGAAATAAGACCGCCATTATAGTATATTGTAGCACAGTTAGAACCGGGACGGGTACTCCGGTACCAGCTCGGATAATGCTGCTACCAAGGTATGAAATAAGACCGCCATTATAGTATAGAGTAGCACAGTTAGAGCGGGGACGAGTACTCCGGTACTACAAGGTCGGATAATGCTGCTACCCGCGTATGGAATAAGACCGCCATTATAGTATATAGTAGCACAGTTAGAGCGGGGACGAGTACTCCGGTACTACCAGGTCGGATAATGCTGCTACCCGGGTATGAAATAAGACCGCCATTATAGTATATTGTAGCGCAGTTAGAGCGGGGACGAGTACTCCGATACTACCAGGTCGGATAATGCTGCTACCCGGGTATGGAATCATTAAGACCGCCATTATAGTATATAGTAGCACAGTTAGAGCGGGGACGAGTACTCCGGTACTACAAAGCACAGTTAGAGCGGGACGAGTACTCCGGTACTACAAGGTCGGATAACTAAAATCAATCCTATAATTATGCTGTCCTTTAATATGCCAATTGGTTTACCCCCTCCCCCCTCCTCACTTCAATACGTCTGTGCTCCAATATACAATATCGGATATATCCAACCCCCAGCATCGCTATGAAAACAGTTTCTCCAAGATTGTTGATATACTCTTGGTAGATATACTCTTGATATATATACTCTTGGTAGATATACTCTTGGTAGATATACTCTTGATATATATACTCTTGGTAGATATACTCTTGGTAGATATACTCTTGATATATATACTCTTGGTAGATATACTCTTGATATATATACTCTTGGTAGATATACTCTTGATATATATACTCTTGATATATATACTCTTGGTAGATATACTCTTGGTAGATATACTCTTGATATATATACTCTTGGTAGATATACTCTTGATATATATACTCTTGGTAGATATACTCTTGGTAGATATACTCTTGGTAGATATACTCTTGGTAGATATACTCTTGATATATATACTCTTGGTAGATATACTCTTGGTAGATATACTCTTGGTAGATATACTCTTGATATATATACTCTTGGTAGATATACTCTTGGTAGATATACTCTTGATATATATACTCTTGGTAGATATACTCTTGGTAGATATACTCTTGGTAGATATACTCTTGATATATATACTCTTGGTAGATATACTCTTGGTAGATATACTCTTGGTAGATATACT
>CM026389.1:3687995-3820458 GCA_014843695.1 Archivesica marissinica | reverse complement strand
AAGTAATTTAGCGCAGCTAAACCGATTTGGGATGCAACCCTGAAGAGATTGGGTTTGGACATGGAGGAGCGCACGTTCCCGGTACGGGATAGTGCAGCTACAGATTTTATCAGCTACCATTTTATTCCCGGACGAGAAAGACGCGCACTGAAATATTCAGCGTTTAATTTACTTTTTGCACCTTCAATAAAGGAGCTGGTGGAGTATATTTTATTGCATTTATTGTTATTTTCACGGATCCTGCCGTTACTGTTAGCAGTGATTACTATTTGTTGCTAAAAGTACATAATTTGATTGCACCAGTTTGCATAGCTGCAGCAAAAATCTGCAAGGCTGAGATTTCTGCACCCCTGGATGTCAGGCGTGGGCCTAGTTCTTTTAAATTATGGTGCTAGCGGTGGTTGTATTTGGTCACAGTTTCGTGCACCGGTTGGAGAGTTATATACTAGCTGACCCAGCTGTATCCAATTTGGGGTTGTCTGGAGAGCTATACAATGTGCAATTGTTTGGGATTGGCGGGCTAAAGCTCGCACAGAGCCGACGCCTACACTGTAAAGATTCCGAGCTCCGTAACCGGGATGTAGCTTTTTTGGAGATCGGGTCAAATGACCTATGTGATCAGAGATATCAGCCTGATGTATTTGCTAGGGATCTTGTTGCTTTTGCCGAGTATTTGAAACTCGGTTTGGGTGTAGGGAAGGTTATTATCTCCCAAATCTTACCGAGAGGGCGGTTGCCATATACCTCGTACAATGATAATGTCATCAAAGCGAATGTAGCTGTTGAGATGGTATGCCACAGAGAGGGAATATTCTTCTGGAAACATCGGGGCATGTGGCATTGCACTGAGAATATTTACTGTAGAGATGGGATCCATTTGTCGGACAGTACTGGAAATAGGAAGTACCTGCGTAGTGTTCGGGATAGTATTATCCGCTGTAGTCATTGGTCAGGTCTATCGCTTAAGAAGTAAGGTAAGAAATAGTATTTGTCTGGATACAGTGGCTTCCGTTGCAGAGTTTAAATCCACTAGACCCAATGTTGTCTGTGATGTATATACTAAATTGGAGACTGCTGGCCAGACTGAATCTTACTGCCTGTAACCATAGGCCCAGTGCTAAGAGCTTGATATTCTGTATTGTTAGGATATAGCTACTATAATGTATTAATAAATTTTGTGTGTTTCTGTCAACAGGTAAGGAGCCTGGTAGCCCTAACTACACCTATCTACAGGGCTGTGTTGCCTCTCGCTATACATATAGCTAGCCATTTATCTACATCATAGCCCTTGTTTAACTCTGCGTGGTAGCCGTTGCTGGGCTGGTAGCCCTTATTTTACTGGGCGTGGTAGCCCTTATGTTACTGGGCGTGGTAGCCCTTATTTTTACTGGGCGTGGTAGCCCTTATTTTTACTGGGCGTGGTAGCCCTTATTTTTACTGGGCGTGGTAGCCCTTATTTTTACTGGGCGTGGTAGCCCGTATTTTTACTGGGCGTGGTAGCCCTTAATTTACTGGGCGTGGTAGCCCGTCTACATTTTAATATGTGATTGATGTTATATTTCTATTCACATAATATTATTATGTAAATAAACAGACTTTGTCCATTACAGGATAATTGATGTTATATTACTATTCACATACGTAAATAAATAGACTGTCCATTACAGGATGGTTGATGCTATATTACTATTCACATACGTAAATAAATAATAGACGTTGTCCATTACAGGATGGTTGTGTCCTGTCCATTACAGGAAGGTTTTGTTGTACATGTTATGTATATCGGGTATTTGTTCATGTTTGGAATTTTATTTCAGTAGTGGTTGCGTATTGAGGGTAGTAACGGTCAATTGTTCACCATGCCAAAACGAAAGGGTTCTGGTGCCAAACCAACCAACAATAGACAGACGCCTAGTTCCGGTTCAAAACCATCTGGGAAAATACCAAAACTGTCTGTTAGTTCGCGTGCCAGGCCTAGTTCTCGTGCCAAACCACCAGTGAAAACTAAACAGCTTGCTGGAGGTACAGATGAACAGTCGGCCAGATCTAACAATAACATTAACCACACTGAGATAGTGCAGGCTGTCATAGACACGTTAGAACAACGTGGCGTTTTGCCACCACCACAAGCAAGTGAGAGTTCCCCAGTCAGCTCACCAGTGTCTACAAACGTTGCTGTCGGTATGCCTGCTGTTGAACAGCCTGCCAGTGTTCCAATGTCATTTCCTGCCACAACAACATGCGGTGCAGGAACAATATCTTCAACTATACACTCTGCTCTATTTCAAGTAGAGACACCAGATAACGGTATAACTGCACCAGGCGTGCCTAACGTACAAACCATGTGTACTTATAACATGTCGCTCGGGGCGATGGTTGCAGACAAGACGAAAGCAGCCATCTGGGCTGATGAATTTGTTGAACTTGGGCAACTTCTGCCCGGATATATGCCTAAGACTGAAGAAGTGTCTGTGCACTTTTCTTCAGGCCAGCACATATCTGTGAAGCCAAAACAGGATGTGAAACAGTTAAACATATCACATTGGGTAACGGCATTTCTGACATTTATTGACATTTATTGTCAGAAGAGGCCACATGAGTTATCTGGCCTTCTAGTTTATTGCAACAGAATCCGGGACTTGGAGAGGGTCTATGGGGTGGCGGCCTTTAATTATTATGACCGGACATTCCGGGCACACCGTCGGTCTCAGCCACTGCCATGGGGGCAAATCCACTCTGAGCTCTGGCTACAGGCCG
The DNA here is from genome assembly GCA_014843695.1 of Archivesica marissinica. Classification (NCBI taxonomy): domain Eukaryota; kingdom Metazoa; phylum Mollusca; class Bivalvia; order Venerida; family Vesicomyidae; genus Archivesica; species Archivesica marissinica. The sequence goes on along the minus strand of CM026389.1, from coordinate 3,817,701 downwards.
CTACGGTTACGTCTGTTGCAGTGTATTCATCAGCACCAGGCACACTGACATCCCAAAAATCAAAACACTGCTTTAGATATAATAAGCCGTATGGATGCTCGGTACGTAATTGTGGTTACCCACACATTTGTAGCCATTGTGCTGGGAAGCATCCAGCAAGTAAATGTTTCAAGTTAAAAGGGGTTGCTAGTAATATGCCTGCCACCTCGGGAGCTTCTCCTAGTACTAGACCTGCCGGTAGTGCAATGGCAAATGTACAAAATGATTCCTTTCGTTCATCTACCTACCCCAGTAAAAAGTAATATCCTCCAATCATACTTGGAGGGCTATGATCAAGGAGAAATTCAATTTCTAATTGACGGGTTTTCATATGGTTTTCGCATACCTTATTTAGGAGAACCGACTCGGTCCATATGCAGAAACCATGTGTCTGCTTTGGAGCATAGGGATATTGTTGATAACAAAATTAGGCATGAAGCTGGGAGAATATTAGGCCCATATGTTTATAAACCGCATAATTTTGTATGTTCTCCATTAGCGTTGGTTCCAAAAAAAGAGTCTGGGTCGTTTCGCTTAATACACGATTTATCATTTCCCAAAAATAAGTCGGTCAATAGTGTTAATAGTGTCATCGCAAAAGAGAATACTCAAGTGTCATATGATAGCATTGATACAGTTGTGCACAAAGTTAAACAAAATGGCAGGGCTTGTCTGATGGCAAAAACTGATATTGCAAATGCTTTTCGTATAGTTCCCATACACAAAGATGATCGACATTTGCTTGGGTTTGCTTGGAAGAACTCTATGGGGGTCCTACATTATTATAAGGATGCTTGTTTGGCAATGGGGCTTAGTATTTCGTGTCAGACTTTCGAACGTTTTTCGACTGCCCTACAATGGGTAATGGAATGCAAATATGGTGCAACTATGAGTCACATCTTGGATGATTTTTTCTTTGTGGGCCCAGCAGGTAGTAGTCTCTGTCAAAAGTCATTATCTACATTTTTGAATATTTGTGCAGACATCGGTGTGCCTATCAAACAGGAAAAAACTACATCGCCTAGCACTTGTTTGACTATATATGGTATAGAGGTTAATTCTATCGCCATGATCACTAGGTTACCCCAGGAGAAAATCGAGAAAATCAGATGTGAGTTAGATATAGTACATAACCGAAAGAAAGTCACCCTAAAACAGTTGCAATCATTGTTGGGTCTGTTGAATTTTGCAACTGTATGCGTTGTACCAGGCAGAACATTTCTGCGTCGGTTGTATGATTTGACACTTGGTGTTTCTTGTCCGTCTCATTTGATCAGGTTGAATAATAATGCCAGGGCTGACCTTGTGATGTGGCAGGTCTTTATGGGTAGTTTTAATGGCAGGTGCATGTTTTTGCATGATGACTGGATGCAAGCCGATACACTTCATTTGTACACTGATGCAGCATCAACTAGGGGTTTTGCGGGCGTACTGGGTTCGCAATGGTTTGCTGAAGAATGGCCGTTAGAATTTAAGGCTTTTCACATCAATATCATGGAGCTTTTTCCTATCATATTAGCATTAGAGATGTGGGGCGCAAAAATATCTAACCACAAAATTGTATTTGTATCGGATAATGAAGCTACAGTCCATGTACTAAACAAGCTCACTTCTAAGGACCCTATTATGATGAAACTCGTACGACGTTTGGTTCTATGTGCCATGAAGCATAACATCTTGTTCCGTTGTAAACATTTGAGTGGTCGATTAAACACGCTAGCTGACAGTCTCTCCCGGTTCAAATTTCAGGAGGCATTTGCGTTGGACCCTCATCTCGCAAAGATGCCAGTTCCTGTGCCAAGGGAATTGATGAAGATTTGAGCATGGATGCTAAGTTCATAGTCAGCCATGGTATTAGTGACAGAACTAAAGAGGCTTACTTTCATTATTGGCAACAATATGTCGAATTTTGTAGTAGTAATAGCTTGCTAGTGCAGTTTCCAATTTCTGACAAAAGGATTGTTAATTATCTTGCTCATTTGTACATGAAAGGGTATTGTTTGTCAACTGTTGCATCACAGGCTTCAGCCTTATCATACCTGCACAAGTTGTTTGGCCACTTAGATTTTAGGAATTCATTCTTGGTGAAACAATTTCTGAAGGGTGTAACAAATTTAACAACCTGCTTACCAGATACACGTTTACCAATAACTTATGATACACTGTTGGAAATTGTAAAAGCCTTACAGCGCACTATCTTGCTACATTCCGAGCGTGTGCTGTTTAAGGCAATGTGCATATTGGCTTTCTTTGGCTTTCTTCGTATTGGGGAAATAGCAGCTAAGTCAAAGTGCCAGGCGGAACATGTGCTGCAACAGCAAGATGTTCGCGTCATTGAAATTAACAACATATGCCAAGGTGTGGAGATCACATTACGGAAATTTAAACACAGTAAACGACCAGTTACTTTGTTCCTTCCGATACACCAGGCAAATGCTGTTGTATGTCCCGTACAAGCGGTGCAGGCTTATCAATTGAGCAGGGGTTCTAGGTCAGGGCCTTTCTTTCAATCAGTGAATGGAATGCCTGTTAGTTATTCATTTTTCAATGCTCACCTTAAAAATGTCATTGTGTTTCTTGGTTATTCTCCAACATTGTACAAGTCACATTCGTTCCGCATTGGAGCGGCTACATATGCTGCTTTGCAGGGGTATTCTGATGACGAAATTAAGAAGATGGGGCGTTGGAACTCTAACGCATTGCAGCATTATATAAGGCTCCCAAGATTGGTCCATAAAACTTGAGGCGTACAGACTTACAATTGTTTGGAGTATTTGTCTGGTTGGTCTGTATGTATTTGCGGGCAATGTCAGTATAAGGCTGGTTGTGATGCACTTATGTACGGATGGACTGGATTTATGCTCTGAGATACCTATATAACTCTTATATTTGTGCTGATGTGGAGTTACTTTATGTACATTTAATACTGCACATGGTTGAATCACTTATAGTGGGATGTCAGTATAAGGCTGGTCCTGCATTAGACTTTCATACAGGCCTGATGGACATGTATATAATTATAATAAGTGTTGGATTTATTTCACTTGCAAGTGTTAAAAATTATGTTTCACAATTGTATGTATTTTGGTTATTGCTTGAGTAGTCTGTGCCTTGGGTGGGGTGCAACTTGGTTGATTTGCTCTGTGAGCACAAACAAGTTGCTGTGGCGGAATTAGCTGCCCACCTTTGCTCATCTTTCATGTAAGAGATGTTTATTATAGAGTACTAAGCTTTATAAGTAGTTAAAAGTTGCAAAGTATTTCACATTTATTGATCTTAAATTTATTCTCTGCATTCAGAATGATAATGCGAGTTAAGGATCAATACCGTCATTTAATGTTCAATTATATGACATTACCACAAATCTGTGTTTGTGTTTTTCATTTGTCATCTTCTGATTTCGCAAATAAACTGCGGCTCACTTACTACTCAAGCATTACATAGCCTACACTGGCAGGACTCATAGAAATAACACTGTGTAAAAAGGAAGGCTATTGTAGAATAGTCTGGGTCTATTTCCTGTAGGTGTAGGTGGTGTTATTTAGTCTGTATAAAGATAAACGATGATAGCGTTGGCTTGGGAATGCCATGGTCGGGTAGTTGTGCATCAGGGTTGCATCTCAAATATATTTTTTATTTAATGTGCTATATTAAGAGTGGGCGTTCCCATCACTGACGTAGGGCAAGGACAATACACGGAGTGGTCGAAATATGTCGTTAGAAACGAATCTCTACTTTAGGACATCTTTAGAATACGCTGGTCCAAAGATTGTCTACCATTAAAGCAGCATTACATCGTAATAAAGGATGTTTTGTGTAAAATATAAATACTAATGTGTGTGTGTTTACAAAAATCGAAATAGTCGCTCAGAAACGATAAATTTCCAATAAATTTAAATCGTCGTATACGCGAATTTGTTTATCAACACACGAAATGTAAACACGCACAGCTCGCATGCGTGAAACAACAGAGGATGTAGAAAACAACGTATATATTTTGAACATGAAAACTATCTATCTATGTTCCTCTAATGTCGAACCCCTCGCGGTGATGTAGAAATGTCCCTAAAAGACTTAGCTAACAGAGGTATGAATCAACATATAGTAATTTAATTAAAAAAGACAACATGGGACAAATGGGGGCGATGCATTCCGAATGTAAACAAGTGCGGACAATACGTTCCGGTTGTAAACAAGTGCGTTACCGATCGACTCGGAAAGTCCTACTTTCGGTTTCGAGTTTGTTTTATCGTAAAAAACACTGTTTACCAAATGAACATAAGCATACAAAGTATAATGTTAGAATGTGTAGCAGCATTGATATCCATACGTAAAAATTGAATTTTTCAAATATATTTTATTTCATACGATGTAATGCTGCTTTAAGGATAATCCACGGAGTGGTCGGAATATGTCTAATCTCTACTTTAGGACATCTTTAGAATACGCTGGTCCAAATATATGGAATTGTCTACCATTGGAAATTAAGACGTCCAGATCTTTAAATATGTTCAAGACAAAATGTAAATTAGTTCGGTTTAGAGGGGTTTCACTGTACAACAACTTTTTAATCGGTAGACTCTAGAACGTTATATATATATATATATATATATATATATATATGCTTATGTCGTTTTGTATTTCAATAACATTACCTGCTTTGTTTAAGTTACATGATTGTACAACATTATACATGTATATTACATGGCGTAACTGTGTACTTTGGTTATATTTGGTTATCTATCTATTTAGGGTAATACAATTACGTTATTCCAACTGATTCACGTGTGCATATGTATAAAACTGTTGTCGAGCGAAAATGATATTAATGTCAACGTGCACGCTGTATGGTCACGTGGCGTCAACGTGAATGTCGTGTCCAGCATACATATACAGAGAATCCAGCATACATATACAGAGAATCCAGCATACATATACAGGGAATCCAGCATACATATACAGTGAATCCAGCATACATATACAGAGAATCCAGCATACATATACAGAGAATCCAGCATATACATACAGAGAATCCAGCATACATATACAGAGAATCCAGCATACATATACAGAGAATCCAGCATACATATACAGAGAATCCAGCATACATATACAGCGAATCCAGCATACATATACAGCGAATCCAGCATACATATACAGAGAATCCAGCATACATATACAGCGAATCCAGCATACATATACAGAGAATCCAGCATACATATACAGAGAATCCAGCATACATATACAGTGAATCCAGCATACATATACAGCGAATCCAGCATACATACACAGTGAATCCAGCATACATATACAGAGAATCCAGCATACATATACAGAGAATCCAGCATACATATACAGGGAATCCAGCATACATATACAGAGAATCCAGCATACATATACAGAGAATCCAGCATACGTGTACAGAAATTTCAGCATAAATGTACAGATAAACCAGCATACATTTACAGAGAATCCAGCATGCATATACAGAGAATCCAGCATACATATACAGAGAATACAGCATACATACACAGTGAATCCAGCATACATATACAGTGAATCCAGCATACATATACAGTGAATCCAGCATACATATACAGAGAATCCAGCATACATATACAGTGAATCCAGCATACATATACAGAGAATCCAGCATATACCTATACAGAGAATCCAGCATACGTATACAGAGAATCCAGCATACATATACAGAGAATCCAGCATACATATACAGAGAATCCAGCATACATATACAGAGAATCCAGCATACATATACAGGGAATCCAGCATACATATACAGAGAATCCAGCATAAATGTACAGAGAATCCAGCATACATATACAGGGAATCCAGCATACATATACAGATAATCCAGCATACATGCACAGAGAATCCAGCATACATATACAGAGAATCCAGCATACATATACAGAGAATGCAGCATACATGCACAGAGAATCCAGCATACATATACAGCGAATCCAGCATACATATACAGAGAATCCAGCATACATATACAGAGAATCCAGCATACATATACAGAGAATCCAGCCCATACGTATACAGAGAATCCAGCATACGTATACAGAGAATCCAGCATACATATACAGAGAATCCAGCATACATATACAGACAATCCAGCATACATATACAGACAATCCAGCATACATATACAGAGAATCCAGCATACATATACAGGGAATCCAGCATACATATACAGAGAATCCAGCATACATATACAGGGAATCCAGCATACATATACAGAGAATCCAGCATACATATACAGAGAACTGGAACTGCAAAGCATTCGTAGATTTGTCTAAAATATCCGACTTCTCCTCCACAACGCTGTCGATCTAAGATGAGGTTGCCGTCCACATCCCTGGTCCAGTGGTTAAGGGCGCTGACTTATATACAACTGTAACCTATCATCACTGATGGTCACGTGTTCGAGCCCCGTTCAGACCGTGTCTCTTTATATGAAAAATAAGGAGGTGTATGCAACAAGTACTGGTTAAAGGCCTGCAGTTTGACCCCGTCCAATTGTAAAGATTTATACTTTACTACCTGTTCCATGTGATTAGTGGCTTGTATCAACAATGTAGCAGTACATTCAGTATAATTTGGCGTATGTAGGTATTTTCTAACGGTTAATATGCACGATCACTCTGTGAGCTGAGAATTAGTCAAAATGAGGCCCTGACAATTTAAGTAAACGTATATTATTGATTGTAAAGAAAATTGATAGTTATGAGTATTCAAACTACATAATCCAGATCAGCCCAGGGACATAGATTACATGTTATGTAGGTGCCTCATCAGCCGTAGCGTAATCACTGAGACTGATAATTTGTATGCATGTATATAATATATGTGTATGGGCCGGTAATACGAGTATTACACATATTCTGCCGATTTCTACAAGATGCCATTGAGTAAAATAACAATGTATGTAACTGATGAGCAGAGAAAAGAATTGCTGACTTTCTTGCAAAATAAGAACTGGGACGTAGAGATGGAAATAGAAGAAACAGCCACCGCCATGCCCGTTGCAGATGCTGCTTACGTACCTCCCCCTATGCCTCAGCATGCTGAAGGTGTTGCTGAGTGTCCACTGTGCTTGTGTTCCCCTTGCATAATAAATGAACAGAACAAACAACTTTGGTGGCCTGCTAATAATCGTCCACCGCATAATCTAAATTCACATGAGAGAAAGCTTCTATACAGGAGGTTTTGGGCAATGCTATATAATTGTGGCGCATGGAAAGATGTCAGATATATAGAGAGAAAAGTAGCGGCTAGAAGAGGAGACTGTACTTGGCATAAGAGGGAACTGATGCCTGAATGTGTGGTACAGCAATGCAGGAACTGGCTGCCTAACCCGCGCAACCAGCCTTATTTGGGCCATAAGTGGAGTTGAATTGTTTATACCAGTTGTAAGTACTATACAAATACAGAACTTCAATTTCAGCAATTTATAACCTCTGATGTACGTGGGTCATAATAGATATAAGTGGTGCTCATGTATTAGATGTATACCATGCAGGGCCTCGCATGTGGCAAATACGATGTGCGTCGACCGTCAGATTTGTACCGCTTTCCTCGTGTGTTTAGTGCGTCGACCGTCAGATTTGTACCGCTATTCCTCGTGTGTTTAAGGTCAAATATAGGTCAACCTGCAGGCCTTTAACCACTTGAGCCTGCCCAGGAAAGGTGTTATTATGTAAACTGTCATTATGTAAAATGGGTAACCGGTAGTGGCGTTATATATAATAATAAAATTAAAAAAATAAAGCATTCCATTTATTATTTTACCATGTTTGATGTCACTATGATGATAAATTACCCTGGTGTTTACTTAATGTTGATATAAACTTCCGTTGTTACAGTTCATAATGTAATTTACAATAATTTTATTACAATGTGCGAAATATTTAAATTTTCAACCATGGGAAGGCGGCAATGCATACTTATGTTACACTGAGAACAATCGTACAGATCGCAATTTTCAGATTCTCTGCAAACTCGTCCTGCATGCAGATCTGAAGTAAATAAACATTCATGTCTTTCGACAAAGACCACAGCTTCATAAAAACATGATACAAATGAACCAATTTAAATGTATTCCGAATGTTACGTAGAAATGTTGTCATGTTTAAACAACGAAAGTAGATGAAAATCCGAGGAAATTTTACAAACTTGGTCAAATATTCACGAACAAATCGGTCAAAGGAAATAGTTTGATGTTTGCTTCTTTAGTTACTCAATCTTTAAAATAAACCGTGCACATATGTTGTCGACCACCTACCATTTGTGTTTGCTATTTGCAATTAGTTTTACCCTATTTAAATTCACATGCTGCAAAATGGCTGCACGAAGCAATCAGCTTAGCTTCACATTTCCAGCTATCTGCTTAACTTATTGTAAAACATATAGTTCACAGAATAAGCTCACAGAATAACTTGTAAACATCCCATTTTCAGCATCCAGAGGCTAAAGCATGACCAATTCAATGTTAGAAACATCACATATATATTCAAATATATATTTTACCTATTGTTTTAGGAATTTGGACAGGTGCCAACTTGAACGCGTGGCTCAAAATTCCGAATTGTCTTCGACTCATTCGGATGCTTTTTTCGATCAACGGACTTTATCATTAGCTTAACAATGCATTTCAAATTGGCATTATAATTATGGGATTTTAGTGACCCAATATGGAAAACATCGTGCTACACGTGATAGCTCTCAGCCAATGATACACATGCAATATAGTTGGGGCTAGGCTTGTGGATTCTCTTCCCGATGGAACATTACCACCCGAGGTGAACGAATATTAACTGAAATAATACACAAACGATACATGTATATTATTAAGTTAATTGCTGTTGCTGGTTATAGAGAAGAGTACACCGGAAGTACATTTACATAATATAGCTGTTAAGTGAACAAAACCACTTCAAACAGTACCGGCTTTTGTTTGGCTAGGTTTGTACGTCGTTATTCAGATGCATGTGAGACAGAACGTCATTAATTTATGACATGCTGTCATGCCACATTTAAATAACGTTCGTTCCACTATAAGTTATTACATGCTTTGATAATGCAACTTCAAATTTAAATTCTGCAACTTATTATTCTCTTGTGCTTATTGTCCGTGACAGTTGTTTGTACAAATAGACTGCTCCCTGTGTATTTCCTCAACATTCTTTCTTTCCACTTCTGCAGTTTCAGAGTACTTTTCTGCTAGGCAGTTATCAGCAGCCATTCGTCTAACGATGCAGGTCGTGCTTATCCTATCACTGTGCTTTGTCACGGGTGAGTAAATATTTCCTTAGTTTAAACTTTATTTATTTTACAACGATTGCGAACCAAGTTCTAACAACTTATATTAATCGTGTGTTGTCGTACAGGATTTATAATGTTTGTAGCTGGATGATGATTTTCAGTGACACCAGAATTGCGCCGCCATGTTGGCTGCTTATTATGTTTACAGGGTGAATGGATATATACCATGCTCGTTTGCATAGTTATTACACTAGAGAAATACGAAAATAATGCAATGGCGATAATACAAGTCTGCAATGTAAACTATTATTAAGCTAAGAAGTGAGATAATTATATATATATCAATATACATTCAACGAGCAGCAACTCTCATCAATGTGTCACTTCATCTCGTCTCGTGCACATCGATGTGTCGCTTCATCTCGTCTCGTGCACATCAATGTGTCGCTTCATCTCGTCTCGTGCACATCAATATGTCGCTTCATCTCGTCTCGTGCACATCAATGTGTCGCTTCATCTCGTCTCGTGCACATCAATGTGTCGCTTCCTCTCGTCTCGTGCACATCAATGAAACAAATAACAGGAAATGTTTCGACGACCATATATATATATATGTAATGAATGCGAGTCCAAAATACTCTATGTAATAATAATTATTATTATAATGTGTGTAATACCACCTGCTAAATCATAGACAAGGATAACAACAATAACACTGTTTATACAGATTTATTTTATAGTTTGATTGCGAAACAAGTTCTTACAACTGATATTAATAACTCTCGAGACCCCATTCCTGATAGAAGCCATCGTCTTGAGGAAGAGAGAGAGAGATAGAGTTAGAGAGAGAGAGAGAGAGAGAGAGATAGTGCGAGAGAGAGAGAGAGAGAGAGAGCGAGAGAAGAGGCAAAGTGGAATATAAATGCATTGTATAAGGGAACAATCGTAACGGCTCAAGCAGTGCTCGAACTCCGGACCTTTCGCACCTGAAGCGAACGCTCTAAAACTGCGCTATCACGACATCCACATAATTATGTATAGGACAATACAGGTGATTACTTGTATCAGGTTGATCATTGTGTATTTTACAAGTATACATGTACTTCCCTACTTCAGCATATTGTGCTGGGTTACGAAAGAGACCGAATTTCGATTGTGACAGGCACTGTACGAGGTTTGGGTCGAAGCCTGTATGCTCAACGCAGTCGAATTCATTCGAGAACGAATGCTATTTGGAATGCAAGTATGTTCATGTTCTTATTTAGTTATCGTTTTAATTGTGATAGGTGTGTGCTTTTACGTTTATTTATCGTCGCTACCGGTTGCCCATATGAGCGACGCCTCCTGAAGAGATTAGTTATTTTAGATTGTTGGACGATAGTGCAGTGATACAGACAGAGGCCCATTCCAGAGTTTCCTCTTGTTCTTTTACGTGCACGGTGTACAGCACCGACACGAGACCTTGGTATAAAGTCCCATCTGAAAGACAGTTAATCCTCAGACCGCCTCCGTGGTCGAGTGGTTAAGGTCGCTGACTTGTATACCACTGTAACCTATCATCTCTGATGGTCACCGGGTCGAGCCCCGCTCAGGCCGTGTCTCATTTATATGACAAAGTTGGCAGTTTCTTACGGAGGTTGGTGCACCAAGTACTGGTCAACCGCTGGAGCCTGCCCAGGAAAGGTGTTGTTAGGTAAACTGGCCGTCGCTCAAATGGGAAAACGGTAGCGACGTTAAATAAACTTAAATAAATTTTTTAAAAAGTTAATTTTATTAGGGTCAGACGGGGGGATCGAAAGGGCGACCCCTGGTTTCCAGTCTATCGTGTTAATCACTGGACTACGTATCCGTCTGACCACTGTGGTGGATTATCCTTGCCCTACGTCAGTGGTGGATTATCCTTGCCCTACGTCAGTGGTGGATTATCCTTGCCCTACGTTAGTGTAGGATACGCCTACTCATAATGGTGCACCTTAAATAAAAACTGCTAAATTGTCAAATACTGATATAACCCTTTCCCTCATAGAAGCACCTATTGACGCCATTACCAATACGACGTAAATTGACTATGTAGTAGCCAGACCAATGTTCATAATAAAGGCCATAATCTCATGTAGTCTCAGTAATATCTAGGGACGTGGGATATATATGGCGACCACTTATCCATGCATGATAGCTAAATGGCTGTTGTTTGTATGGAGATATAAAAGTATATTAACCTAAATTTCTATGAAGGAAAGAGTTAATACGCATGTTACGAGTATGATATAATATGCACGAATACCTGGCTGTATATATTATACTGTCAGCAAACAAGCGAACAACTCTTTTTAAAATTTGCATTTTTAGGAATCAAAAAGTGTTTGAATACAGTAGGCATTATTTGTTCCGGTATATGTACATGTAACACTCTCATTGGTCTAACCAGCTTTGAAGTATCGACAGTAATAAACACCGATATTATCATTTTTAAATATCTCTTTTTCTCACTTTTTTGTTTATTTATCTTCGCTACCGGTTGCCCATATGAGCGACGCCTCCTGAAGAGATTAGTCATTTTAGAGTTTTGGAGGATAATGCAATGATACAGGCATATACCCTTTCCATGGTCTCCTCTTGTTCGTGTACGTGCACGGTGTACAGCACCGACACGAGACCTCTGTTTAAAGTCACATCTGAAAGACTGTTAATATTATTAGGGTCAGACGGGGGAGCGAACCTGCGATCCCTGGATTCTCAGTCCACCATAATAGTGATAGGAAGACTGGGAGCATTTTAAATAGTGACATATACCCTTAATGGCAGCTAGATCATCATATACGTTACTATTAAATTTAAGTGTTTGTACATGCAGGATTTAAAGTGACTATCTCTATATTCCTGTTTTATCTCCCGATGGAAAAATAATATTGTAATTTATGTGAAATTTCATCCTAGTGTTAACTTTAGTAAATCACCATTTGATATAAACGGAGCCAGTTATATGTAACATGATAGTGTCTGAAACGGTACTTTGATCCGACTTCGAGATAACCGGAGAATTCTACATAACCGACTTTGACATAACGGATGTAGACTGTAGATTGAATAGAACTTGTATTGAAGCTGCAACTGTTTTTTGTTTTTGCCGTATCCTTGGCACATAGGTTCGACTCGTTTGGGTGTAGGGCATACCCGTATATACATTAAAGTACGGGTATTCTACTTGCTGATATGTCAGATTTTGCACCGATCATTTTTTTTTAACTTTATTTATTTTACAACGATTGCGAAGCAAGTTTTAACAACTTATATTAATCACTCTCGCTGGCTCGGATGAAAGCATATATGTGGTTATTCATGTGGGAGGAAACCGGAATACCCGGAGAAAACCCACCTGTCCGATGTGGGGACCATCGTACCATCTAACATACTTCCCGGTCCGAGGATCGAACCCGGGTCGCTCTGGTGAGAAGCGCCGATCAACAAAAATGGCCCATCTATTATGAAAATATATCAATACTTTTCCTATTGATATTAGATTGCATGATTGTACAAATATATTCCTTATTTCTCATGATTACATGCCGTAAATGCCTCTGAATGCAGATATAGACGATATAGACTTTCAAAATATTGGGGGCGGTGGGGGTGGTGATATTCCCGCACCCCTATCCTAGTGGTACCCACACATTAATCAAGCTCAATATACGAGCTGACATGAATAATGAAGTAACCCCCACAGTAGTTACCTACATATCCTACGCGGCAATAAACACATAACTTGATCAAGGAACGAAACACAAAGCATGGTTGAAGCAACATAAGAAACATAGTTTGTATACAATTTTGGTTTTGCAACTGATAGAGTACTGTAACACTTTATAACTATGACTCCCTTACAAATTATATTATCCCCGACCACATTATAGGGTTTAGAAATAGGGCCTGAGTTATTAGCCTTGAGCTCTTCGAATAACTTTGAGGGGGGCTGCCATATAGTAACTATGACAAAGGCACACACAATGTTTGGGGCGAAACTAGGTCATATGACCCACCTACCACACGCGTATGATCGAAAACGGTAAATTGTAATAGCTAGAAATGTATGTCACATGCAGATAGATAGACAGACATACAGGCAAACACGTCCAAAAATAACGGTCAATTTAGCCATAGGCGATCGGGCAAATAAAGTTCCATCAACGTCAGTGGGGAGCTAGCCTATACATGGACCAGAAGTAGACGTCTTCCGATGATACATTATTACATGTAGCTCCCTATCTATGATAGATAGGGATCTATGAGCTTACGAATAGAGCTCCCGGGGAACACGTGCTATATGCTTATGCATGCTACGAATCAGTATAGCTCCGCGGGAGCTCTATTCGAAGGGAGCCATATACGGCGTCACAGAGCTTAGATGACATGTTCAATGACGTATTGTAGACATTAGTTCAGTAGGTCATGAAGTCCACACAAAGTGTTTCACGCAGTGAATGGAATAATTAATAAAAGAACAGCTGATACATTCATTCTGGGCACGTCTATTGTAACATAGTCACATTTGTACATAAAACTATGTACAGTCTACACCCGTTATGTCAAAGTCGGTTATGTCGAAAGTCTCGTTTCAGACACGATCATTTTACATATAACTGGCTACATTTATATAGAATTTCGTTAAGTCAAACTACGGTTATGTCGAAGTATTTTGTTCGGTCTGACGGAATTCGACATAACGGATATAGACTGTAGATGATTATATAATCATGTATGCTGATTTCCTGAATTGATACATTGATACGTGATGCTATCAATTGTTAGAGAGTATCGTTCAATATATATCTGCATTTATACTCGATGACTGATAGGACTAAATTATCGTTGATGAAGGTCTTCATATACACGTGTTGTACTTTGAATTGATGTTGGAGGTTGGTTTCCAAAATACATAATATTATACATAATGCTCACGGCTATCTAATCAACATTAAAACATACTGATCATATGCATACAGAATTATGTTGCAGGATTCTGCAAGTCAGCCGATGTGGTGATTGGTTGCAGGGTGAATTGGCATTTGCCTAAGAAGTACATTGCATCATTTTAACTAATTTCGACCTGTTCCTCACCAGGGACTAACTGGTGTGACTAGAATTTGTAATATATTGTAATATAAAACAGTATATCAGTATGTAGGGAGACAGAGGCCTGGCTGGTTATCATCTAACGAGACACCATTTTCGTTGACTGGTTTATTCATGTATGCAGGCCGGTGCATTTGAAATTAAGAGCTATATTCGACACTAGTTGTTAAATGGATTTTTATCACTATACGATCAAGGAGGGCCACGGAATACGGGACGCTATGGTGCACAATGTGATATAAACATGGAGTATCGAACTCACTGAGTAACCTGTGCATTACTATACCTTGGCATAATGATAATTTTACAATACACGAACTACTGAAAATATCCTGGGTGCTGATTGGATGTTTTCTTCGGATGTACTGGAACTAATCTTGAAAGATAACTTCAGACATTACACTATTCCAATCGTCTTAACTAAACCACATACAAAACTCAAACTCTGTTTGCAATGGGCAAGACTTGCAATCGTGTATTCACTGTTTGCAATGGGAAAGACTTGCAATCGTGTATTCATTGTTTGCAATGGGCAAGACTTGCAATCGTGTATTCACTGTTTGCAATGGGCAAGACTTGCAATCGTGTGTTCACTGTTTGCAATGGGCAAGACTTGCAATCGTGTATTCACTGTTTGCAATGGGCAAGACTTGCAATCGTTTATTCACTGTTTGCAATGGGCAAGACTTGCAATCGTTTATTCACTGTTTGCAATGGGCAAGACTTGCAATCGTGTATTCAATGTAATGACGAGGTTAACGACAAGTAC
Organism: Archivesica marissinica; assembly: GCA_014843695.1. NCBI lineage: Eukaryota > Metazoa > Mollusca > Bivalvia > Venerida > Vesicomyidae > Archivesica > Archivesica marissinica. The sequence continues at coordinate 3,802,475 of CM026389.1, read as the reverse complement.
AAACAAATGTTTTCAAATCTCTTTGACTGTACTACGTATATCTTGTCGAATATACGGAATATAGCCTCGGCACAGTCCGAGGTACACTACATTCTAATTGAATTAATTTAACCCTCTAATAATGCATACGTGCATGATAATGCAAAAACACTCCGAGGTACACTACATTCTAATTTAATCAACCCTCTAATAATGCACACGTGCATGATAATACAAAAACACTCCGAGGTACACTACATTCTAATTTAATCAACCCTCTAATAATGCACGTGCATGATAATGCAAAAACACTTTATCGTGAAATAACCTGTATTAAAACATTCAAGTAACTGACATGGACTCGTGGTGATATTTTTAGACTAATAAATGAATAAGAAAATTACACTTGGACCAGTTCATTTATCAAAATGGTTAATTTTGTCTAACAATAGTAATATTACTGGCAACAAGTGCATATCCTGTTGCGACGGTTCCTCATGACATCATCACGAGCCGGCTCATCTGGATCTACACTTTGTGTAAGCCTATTTAGAAATATGTAGTGTTGAAAGGGTTAACCGTATTTATAAATAACGTATAGCAAAACGATCAACAGGATTCGTACTGATCTTGACAAGTAAAGCTCACTTAAACATATACGATGAAAGCAACATATTTGAAAACCGCACTGCGAATAAAGATATGTTGACACATTGATTATCTCGAATAGTAAATCATGCATCTTTTATTATTGACTTACAGATGGGAATACAAAGAGTGTGATGGCAAGTGTCCATGTACAGTAGCAGAAGCACGCCCTCCTCCTCCTCAAATAGTAAACCATGCATCTTGTATTATTGACTTACAGATGGGAATACAAAGAGTGTGATGGCAAGTGTCCATGTACAGTAGCAGATACACGCCCTCCTCCTCCTCCTCCTCAAATAGTAAATCATGCATATTGTATTATTGACTTACAGATGGGAATACAAAGAGTGTGATGGCAAGTGTCCATGTACAGTAGCAGAAACATGCCCTCCTCCTCCTCAAATAGTAAATCATGCATATTGTATTATTGACTTACAGATGAGAATACAAAGAGTGTGATGGCAAGTGTCCATGTACAGTAGCAGAAACACGCCCTCCTCCGCCTCAAATAGTAAATCATGCATATTGTATTATTGACTTACAGATGGGAATACAAAGAGTGTGATGGCAAGTGTCCATGTACAGTAGCAGAAACGTGCCCTCCTCCTCCTCAAATAGTAAATCATGCATATTGTATTATTGACTTACAGATGGGAATACAAAGAGTGTGATGGCAAGTGTCCATGTACAGTAGCAGAAACACGCCCTCCTCCTCCTCAAATAATCTACTATAAACCATCGAACTGCTGGTGTAAACCAGAATACGACCCTGTTTGCTGTACCGATGGTGAAACTTATGACAACAAATGTGAAGCCGAGTGCGAGTAAGTACACACTGACACTGTGAGTCCACAGACGGGTGGGGTCTGGACAACTGGTTTCGGGTTCAAAACCAAGGTTTGTCAATATACATGTACATAAAAAAAATGTTCGGCCATATACAAGCATACTGAAAAATGACACACCCGTAACTTAATTGCTCTGATAGTGACAGGGTGTCATGTTATTGTAGTAAGTACACACTGTGATTCCTTCCACAGACGCTTGGGGTCTGGACAAGTGGTTTTCGGTTCAAAACCAAGGTTTGTCAATATATATATATAAATGTTCAGCTATATACAAGCATACTGAAAAATGACGCACTTGTCACTTAATTGCTCTGATAGTGACGGGGTGTCATTTTAAAATATGCTTGGATATGGCCTAAACATTTTGTATGTATAGTGTCAAGCATATGGTTTATCAAATTGTTCTTAAGGAAAAATAACGAAATTGGTTTTGAACCCGAAACAACTTGTCCAGACCATATGGTTATGTGATTCCTTCAGCTGTAAATTAGAGATTGATAAATACATGTAGTTCAGTGTCGGATGTCGTGGTCAAATAACTGCACATGTGGTTTGGTATCAAATGATCAAATGTGGTGGGCCTAGTATCTAATTAACAGATGAACATATAAATGATACCTGTAGCTGTGCATGATGGCTAGACTATAGCGTAAAGCGTGATGTAGAGAGTAACGTGATGTAGCATGCGGGCTGTACATGGTGGGACGTTGTAGCGTGTAATGTAGGGACGGGGGTTTAGATTGCGTACTGTATAGTGTGGGTACGGTTTAGCGTACGTACTGTATAGTGTGGGTACGGTGTAGCGTGCGTACTATATAGTGTAGGTACGGTGTAGCGTGCGTACTGTATAGTGTAGATACGGGTGAGCGTGCGTACTGTATAGTGTAGGTACGGTTTAGCGTACGTACTGTATAGTGTAGGTACGGTTTAGCGTACGTATTGTATAGTGTAGGTACGGTTTAGCGTACGTATTGTATAGTGTAGGTACGGTTTAGCGTACGTATTGTATAGTGTAGGTACGGTTTAGCGTACGTATTGTATAGTGTAGGTACGGTTTAGCGTACGTATTGTATAGTGTGGGTACGGTTTAGCGTGCGTACTGTATAGTGTAGGTACGGTTTAGCGTGCGTACTGTATAGTGTAGGTACGGTTTAGCGTGCGTATGTATAGTGTAGGTACGGTTTAGCATGCGTACTGTATAGTGTAGGTACGGTTTAGCGTACGTACTGTATAGTGTAGGTACGGTTTAGCGTACGTATTGTATAGTGTAGGTACGGTTTAGCGTACGTATTGTATAGTGTAGGTACGGTTTAGCGTGCGTACTGTATAGTGTAGGTACGGTTTAGCGTGATCACTGTGCGTTGTAGGGACGGTGTAGCGTGATTAATGTACATAATGGGGAAGCTGTTACGTGAGGAATATATTGATTGCGGAGCGTGCTGCGCGACTATGGCAGATTGGGGGGGGGGGGGAATATAACGTCAATAAAGTTTAGAGTAAATAGTGTACAGCAGTCCATCATTCTATTGCAAAATATTGAATACGATATAATTAATTTTGTCCTACTTTTTTTCAGAGGCAAACAGATCTGGTATGAAAGCAAATGCTACTAAAACAACAAGAATGTGATATTGAAATTGATGACAGAAATGATTTGTACACAGACAAAGTCTCAAATTTGTTTTATTGATGAGAAATAAAATTGATTATCATTTGACTGTTTAAATATTTTATATAGTGTGATATGTAAGTTATATGCGCTAGATACGTGTGTACTAGGGCGTTGCCCTATACACTCGGGCAATTGATGGGTGGTCTATGTCGCTTAGGACGTAGGCAAGCACTGATTAACTAATACACCTGCGTTCAAAGTCCCAACAACATCTTAGCTCATAAATATGGCGACTCTCCAGCAATTATTGGCGGGGGAAGACTTCAGATCAGCATTGTAGACACGTACTGACACCTTGATAGAACCACTGACCTTCCGAATGCATACTGGATAGCTTCCTCATTTGAATGAAAGAATTCCACATCCCAATGGGATTCTAACATAGAGCGGTGAGGGGCAAGTGAATTGACGTCTACGACCGTAACCACTCGGCCATGGAAACACCTCGTATATATGTCCAAACTATGAACAGCGTATGACGCATATAACACACGCCAACCTGTAAGATTGTTTATACAAAAGTACAACTTATATTAATCACTCTCGAGACCTCATTCCTGATGGAATCCATCATCGCGAGAGAGAGAGAGAGAGAGAGAGCGAGAGAGAAAAGAGGCACGTGGAACTTAAATGACTTGCCTAATGGCACAATCATAACGGCTACAGCTGGGCGCGAACTCAGGACCATTCGCACATGAAGCTAACGCGCTACCACTACGTTATCACGACTTCCAAGCAGTAAGATATAATTCGCTCTCAGTAGCATTTATGTTGTATTATGAGTGTACCTTAATTACTAAGCCGAGATGCTCCACGGCAAGCTCTATATCAATCATTAAAACATTTTGAAAGTTTTCCATCAGTATATAAAATGATATCTTTTCAGAAACACTCGCAGATTGCATCAAATAAGTACTAATAAGCTTTTATTTGGAATCGAACATTTGTCTACTTCAGAAAATAATATATTATTTTAGAGGTTCAAAGACTCGACGATTCGAATAGTATCAATTATGTGTCCTTGTTTTGCCTGGTAAATTACCACATGATAAAATGGTATGTTTTAAATTTGTAATCGTTATCTAAACCAGCGCACAGAGAACTACAAATTGAAGGTTGAAAACACTATGATTAATTGGGGACATCTGTTTTTCCTATGCACATCTCGTTCATGTATTTCCTTTTCAGAAGGATTTTCACGAAACAATATATATCTTAAAATGTAGCCATCAGGTAAGGGAGGGTCCCCCATCAAGTAAGGGAGGGTCACCCATCAGGTAAGGGAGGGTCACATTACAAATGTTACATATTTTATGACATGCCCACTAATTACGTAGAAACGAATATTGAAAACAAAAATAAATGTAAGTATGTTATCATTAGATATATAGACTATGTATTCATGCAGTGCTATGTATATTGTTAACATGTGAAAACTATGTTTGTATGTCATAAAATAAAAAAATAAAAAATAATAAAAAAGAATACATTGTATGTTAATTATGTATATAAATGGGAAGACGAAAAACGAGAGGAGTATTTAAATTGTCTTAGCAACACATCTTCAACTTGATACCCTAATACACGATTTAGAATCTGCCACACAAACAGAGAGTATGAAAGCCAACTTAGTCGCATTTTGTAGTATGTTAACAGATATATGTAATCAACTATTTAAGAAAAATGTAAATGCGAATGGTGCGGTACCAATGTAAATAATTCGTGGTATGACAACGAATGTAAGCAAAAACAGAAATAATTTTATAAAAATTTAAACTATTACCGTGTAGATAAAAGTGAAAGAAATAGAATACACGTGGTTAAATCTAGGACTGAATACAAAACGTGTATCCGAAATAAAAAGAACTAAACTATGACAAACTACAAACAAAGAAACTTGAGGATTTGAGATATAAACACGCAAACACATACTGAAAACTATTGAAATGTGAAAATACAAATTATCCTAAATAACAAACAATATTAAGTCAACAATTTGCTACATATTTTAAGTCTATAAATAACCCAGATTCTGTATTTTTCCAACCAGACGAATATATGCTTTATTTTAATGAACGATTTGTTGTCAGGATTCCAGTGCACGTTTGATGAATTAGATGTAGAAATTAGTAACCGCGAAATATTGCATGCTTGTAAAGCATTGTACAATGGCAAATATGGTGGGCCTGATCATTTTGTTAATGAAATATTTAAGCACGGAATTACGTATCCTATACCGTATTTAAATAAACTGTTTAATAAGCTTATGCATAAAGGCCACTTTCCAGCAAAGTGGTCAGAAGGATATATTATACCTTTATTTAGGAAAGGGGACCCATATTTACCTGACAATTATAGGGGTATAATATTACTTAGTACGTAAGGGAACTTATTTTCAAAACTGTCAAACACACGGCTCACAAAATGGGAGAATATTACCAAGTAAATGTCGAGGCACATACTGTATTTAAGACTCAAATGGGAACTATTGACAATATTTTGATATTACATGGATTAATCACATGCTAAACGAAAACAATATACTGCTAGTATGCTATGTAGATTATACGAAGGCATTTGATTATGTGGTAAGAGAAAACCTCTGGCTAAAATTGATCAAACTTGGGGTACAAGGTTTGAATGTTTTAAAATACATGTATGCGATTGTAAAGTATAGAGTAAAGATATAATATATTTGAAGTGAGAGCTTCGTGAGTACGTTAGGAGTCCGTCAAGGCGATTGTGTTTAACCGTTCCTCTTCTCGATTTGGAAGAAACATTTATATTATACAGTTTTATTGGTGTAAACCTATCTATGTTCAAATTATTTCTACTTTTATATGCATATGACATTGTTATCATAGCGGATACAGCGACTGGACTTCAGAAAGGGTTAAATATATTAATGGAGTAGTGTGATAAATGTAAATTACTAGTCAATGTTAATAAAACCAAAGTTATGATTTTCAAAAAGGGAGGGAGAAATAGGACGAACTTAAAATGAATTTCAAGGATATTGAAATTTAAATCGTTAAACAATTCAGTTATCTAGGTATCGTCCTCACTACAGGAGGTTCATTTGCACAGGCATACGAAACATTATCTGGACAAGCATTAAAGGCTATTTGTAAATTCAAGAAATAAATTCAAAAATTCCCAGATCTGTATATTAAGCATACTTTTGAACGTTTCGATAAAACTCATTGCACAAATTGTAACATATGGTTGTGAAAATTTGGGGCTAAGATATATCAACAAACACTTTTGGAAGAATCCAAACATTCCCAAATTGTTTGAACTTCTAGCAACAGACAATGTTAATACACTGAATAAGTTATCTACTTTATGTATGTATCAATGTATACACGTACCATGGACTCATGGGTGTATGACCTTTTATTCAATAAAGTCTATCTATTTTTTTTTCATTCTTGCTTAAGAATGTACATTATAAATTAATTGAACCTTTTCCATATCCTTTTCGTCAATAATCCTTATATGTTATAATAGTTAATAAATTATTTAGCTCAAAGCTTAATTGTATATATAAGGCATATATGTTATTTGTCTACATCAGATCATACATAACATTGTTAATTTAGTTTGTGAGGGCTGCAAATAATGTTGTCATAACTTTGTAGCCCAACCCATTTGCTTTTGTTCCCAGATGAAATACAATACAGCAGTAATAATTAATCCTAATTTCATAACATACACAGGTATCTTACATAAACCATAAACCGAGGCCATATATTGTATGTGCAAACAATGCCGTGACTCGTATAATTATATAAGTGTGTTCATTGGTTTTGCATTGAACATTAAATATTTTATATTGCAATAAAATATAAATTAAACTAAATATATCGTATGATATGGTAACGCTAAAATGGGAGTCTATATATGGTATGTATATATACTCAATTCCAAAATAAAGTGTGCACTTTTGAATTTAATTTAGAATATTTCACTATTTAGAAGACGTATCGGTTAGAAATTTCGCATAGTATACCTCAAGTATATTTGTCATCGATCAATTGCATAATCTACCACGTGGTATGCAAAAAATGTCAGTCCAGTCTGTGAGACTTGATTTCGCATGATTTGCACGTGCAGCCCGAGGAAAATATACATGTCACCGGAAACTTGTATTAGTGTAATCCTTATCTTACATAACGATTAAATCACATTTGAGTTCACATTGGTACACAACGAACAACGTCACTGATGTGAGTAGGGCGTTATGGTGCCACAGAAACACTATTATTCGCTTGCGCGAACGGTTCCAACAAACAGGTGGCGTAGCAGATCGCCGAAGAACCGGTAGACAAAGAGTAACGAATCGGCAAACGAAATCACAGACAACAAAGTGCACATTTTATTTTGGAATTGAGTATAGTTTATGGTACTGCCATCTCAGACAGACATTTCGTGATTGCGTTGGTACTACATCGCTACCCTAACCAGAACGGCTGGCGATATCTTTAGCAATGCTAATAATAGCACACATTTCAAAGGGATTCATACAGACGGATCTGTATTCCAGTGGTAATACGCTGGACTGGTAATCTAGGGATCGCAGGTTCGATCCCCCGTCTGACCCTAATAAATGGGACTTTAAACCGAGGTCTCGTGTCGGTGCTGTACACCGTACATGTAAAAGAACCAAAGGAGACTCTGGAATGGGTCTCTGTTTGTATCATTGCACTATCCTCCAAATATCTAAAATGACTAATCTCTTCAGGAGGCGTCGCTCATATGGGCAACCGGTAGCGACGATAAATAAACGTAAAACACAAACACGGATTCATATTGCACAATAGTGTGTTCCTACACTCTTTAAATACGCCAACGATTACGACGACGACATTTATATTGCGAAAGTAACACGAATATAATATAATACACTGACGTATACACTTAGTGCCACTTCTAACCCGACACTTATATCATTCGGGTTAATTGGATTATTGGTGAAAGGATTTCTTTCTAATTTGGACTATGTATAAATCAACACATCATACGTACATACAAGAAATTATTTTTCAATTGATAAACAAAAAGGAATAACACATAATAAACAACATTGGAAATCAAATTTCACAAAATAACACAATGAAAGACCCGACACTTTTCAAATTGGATTTTATCGAGCATGGTTCAATGTATTGATTTGAATTTATAGATGATGTTATTCGGCTACATTAGCTGTAAACAAATGTTAGATATTAGTTTCTCGGACATACGAAGATTGTATTGGGATTCGGTGACTTTTCACATTGTTCGGATTTTGCGTTGTGTCATCATTTTTGTGAATTTTGATTTGACAGTGATGTTTGTTATTTGTTAAGTTTTATATCTTATTGTTGATGCATTTCAATGACGTTTCTAGTATGTACGTATGCTATGTTGAGTTATTCATGGTCCAAATGTGAACACAATCCTTTCTCAAATAATCCATTTATACCGAATTATATTAGTGTCGGGTTGCAAGTGGCCCTAAGTGTATGTCATGTATCTAGTTAATGGTACCTTCCAGTGTGTCTGTAACGCGTGTAAGGATGTAATCCATGCTCATTATTTGGCTATGTTAAATTAACACTATTCGCTGACTTATCATCCATAACCTGTCCTATTTTAGTTTATACAAATTTAGTTTAGCTTGATTGCGAAACAAGTTCTTACAACTTATATCAATCACTCTTAAGACCTCATTCCTGGTGGAAAACATCGCCATGAGGGAGAGAGAAGGGGAACTGTGGAATTTAAATGCCCTGCCTACGGGCACAATCGTAACGGCTCCAGAGGGGCTCGAATGTCCTGTTATAACTTATAACTACCCATCTTTTCTAACCTGTAGATAGGTTTTCGGCGCCGTTTTGGGGATGTGAAATAAAGTGAATTTAGCACCTACAAGAGGTGCAGATAAGGAACGTCAGTGCCTCGTCCTTTGCACGCATCTTCAGCACCTTAACTGTAACTATATGGAGGTGCTAGATTTATTGTCTCACCTTTCTTATGCCGTACTTTACATATGTGTGTTGTTTACGTTTATTTATCGTCACTACCGGTTGCACATATGAGCGACGCGTACTGAAGAGATTGGTCATTAGTTTTAGAGGATAGTGCAATGATACAGACAGAGACTCATTCCAGAGTCTCCTCCGGTTCTATTACGTGTGCGGTGTACAGCACCGATACGAGACCTCGGCTTAAAGTACCACATGAAAGACTGTTAATTTAATTAGGGTCAGACGGGGAACCGAACCTGCGATGCCTGGATTACCAGTCCAACGTGTTAACCACCGGAATACAGATCCGTCTCTAAGCACTTTACGAATTATGCCAGGCTATATACACACATGAATGGCATATGCATGTACTATAAGGATATCCAGTCATTGGAATGTGACAAGTCGATGATGATTATCACTTAAGAGTAAACACACATGTTAAGCGTAACGGTTTAATTTAAACATTTTGTACCGTAATCGTATAATAAAAGTTCCAAGTCCAATATATATGTAATTATTTTACATTAAATTGTTACTATGTTCATAAGCACCATACGGCGCTTTCAAAATTCCAGTTCGTCTCCCCCTAATCTAAATTTATCTCATCGTTTATAGAGAAGCAAGCTTGGACATGTTTGGTATAACTGTCACTCAATATGTCAATTCGGATATAATGTGTTGGTGCAAACACTCACTTGTACGGACCATAATAAGTTAACATTTTAGAATTGTAATGTTTAAACTTAAACAGCAGTGTACATTTCTGATGTAATAGCACACATGTGTGGGGAAAACCTTTGCTGATCAGGCATTCATGTATGGGATGTCCATGCAAAATGTACTTGTTTCTCTGCCAAATGTACTTGTTTCTCTGCCAAATGTACTTGCTTCTCTACCAAATGTACTTGTTTCTCTACCAAATGTACTTGCTTCTCTACCAACCAAAACAGTCAGTACGGTTCCATGTATAATTGTCTTTCATCAAGACCGTATACAGCATTATAAGACATCTACCAATACTCATGAATATGTATCATGGTATACAACTAACTATGGAGGTAATTAATTAACATAATCAACATATAACCGCATTATGTTACACTTTAAACACAACACGGGTGAAGATTAAAATAATATATGACTGTAACCATCATGTGTGTGTTTTCTGTTTATTTATCGTCGCTATCGGTTGCTCATATGAACGACGCCTCCTGAAGATATTAGTAATTTTAGATTTTTAGAGGATAGTGCAATGATACAGATAGAGACGCATTCCAGAGTCTCCTCTGGTTCTGTTACGTGCACGGTGTAAAACACTGTCACGAGACCTCGGTTTAACGTCCCATCTGAACGACTGTTCATTGTATTAGGGTCAGACGGGGGATCGAACCTGCGATCCCTGGATTACCAGTCCAGCGTGTTACCACTGGACTACAGATCCGTCTGTTTAGCCATCATACTAAAGGAAATTAATAAATAACAATATCAGTGCCATTGTGATTAGAGACGGGGTGCTTACAAACAATGCAAGTACATTGTGGGTCAAATGATAATAGTAGGTACGTGAATAATACACGAATGGTAGCGCTACGTCATTGATTGCGTCATCGATTACGTTTGGTTGCTAATATAATGCCGTAACTTCACGACAGTGTTCGGATTTTACTGTTATCCAATGAAATGATATAAATTTTGACGCGGAAATAAACGGAAACTATCGGACTTAATATCTAATTAGCAAAAGGTAGTCCCCTGGTCTACACGGTTAGATAGATTTATCTCACACCCCCAAAACGGCGCGAAAAGCCTGTCTATATGAGTTAGATTCATTTGTTCTCTTGAAGCTTTTCAGCTACCAAACTCACTTAAAGAAACTAGACACTGTCTTCTAACGAATATTTGTATGCTTAATTCATTAAATGCATTAAAATAACAACAGAATGCATGTAAGAAAACAGTGTCTGTAAATCAATGACAATCACCTATATATATACATTTCTATGCTCCTTTTTTTCTCACAATATTCGATACCTTTGCCACATTATACACAATGGCTGTCCGATTAGCGTAGTGATTAGCGCGATCGTTTCCTGCCAATGTAACCCGGGTTCGATACTCGCACCGGGAAGTATGTGAGATGGTACGGTGGTTGCCAGATCGGGCAGGTGGATTTTCTCCGGGTACTCCGGTTTCCTCCCACACGAATGACCACATATACGCTTTCATCTACGCCAACGAGAGTGATTAATATAAGTTGTTAAAAGTTGCTTCGCAATCGTTATCAAAGAAATAAAGTTTAAATGTTATACCCATTTCTTTATAATAATGATACCAATATATCAGCACCGTAACAAACATCGAACTTGACTCAAGCATTAATAAATCACTGTGATTAGTCATATAAACATTTCGCGACATAAGTTATGTTGATTGGTATACCGGAACACATATATTTGCTGCAGTTGGTTTGAATTGGTTAATGGCTGAATATTCATCAACATTATCAAACTTGTCAGAAAGTGCAGTTATTGTACACTCTTAATTAGCATGTGTATTGTTCAAAGGCGTCGGCCACATCCGCTGCTTGTCAAATGATTTTATATCCAACTAATCACGGAATGTTTTATTTTGCTGCGTGCAAGAAAACAAATGAACATGGCAGTTGCGTTATATCATGTTGTACCTGACCCTTTCATCCGAATAACCTTCGAGTTACAATCATGTTTGTAATAACTGTTTACATTTGATAAATACGTTCTATTAGTACGCTGCATTACCTAAGGTGAGTAATATCTGGTTTACTATGAGAACCGCTAATATGTAACTCACCGGATATGTTCTTATAAAATATTATTATTTCAAAAGGTAATTTACAACCATACCCGCACAAAATTCTTAGCCATTGAATTTGTATGACCACTGTATGTGTCTGTTTACTACAAACATACATGGCTATAGTTTGCAACCTATCACAGACGGATCTGTAGTCCAATGGTTAACACGCTGGACTGGTAATCCACGCTGGACTGGTAATCCAGGGATCGCAGGTTCAATCCAGCATCTGACCCTAATAAAATTAACATTCTTTCAGATGAAACTATAAAATGAGGTCTCGTGTCGGTGCTGTACATCGTGCACGTAAAAGAACCAGAGGAGACTCTGGAATGGGTCTCTGTCTGTATCACTGCTACTATCCTCCAAAATCAAAATGACTAATCTCTTCAGGAGGCATCGCTCATATGGACAACCGTTAGCGACGATAAATAAATGTTTAATTAGGGACTAAATAATAGAACACACAACAATGTAAATATTATTAAATAATCGTCACCCATGTATTTATAATTATGCTATATTAGAGAGCTGCTTTGTAGAAACTCCGAGAATACATACAGTTGAATTGAATTGTTATATTAGAGAGTTGTTATATTAGAGAGCTGTTATTGTAACCAATTATCGACATGGTCCCTCTAACCGAGCCCTGGACACAATGCACTTATAATACACGATCTATATGTCGCCTGTCACTGGGGATGTCGAAACTATCCAGCTGACTTACGGATGGTCGGCGAGGAGTCTACCCCGATGCCCGCCCATACATACTAATAAATGAGGTTGATCACGGGAAGGGTGTCAGTGGTAAATATACTGGACAGCAAACCCAGTGGTCGCTAGTTCGATCCATTGCCTCATCATAAACTATAAACAGTATGTCATGTGAGATCATAAACATATTTAAAGTTTAAAGTTTAAACTTTATTTATTTTACAACGATTGCGAAACAAGTTCTAACAACTTATATTAATCACTCTCGTTGGCGCGGATGAAAGCGTATATGTGGTCATCCGTGTGGGAGGAAACCGGAGTACCCGGAGAAAACCCACCTGCCTGATCTGGCGATCACCGTACCATCTCACATACTTCCCGGTCTGAGGATCGAACCCGGGTTGCATTGGTGAGAAGCGAGTGCGCTAACCACTGCGCTAACATGTAATATGTATAAGTGTTGCATTACATCTGGCATGTCAAGGAACAAAGACTGTTTCTGGAATTATTGCGTTTTCTGTAACCTGTACGTACACACATATAGATGCCCCGCTCAGGCCGTGTCTCATTTATATGAAAAAGTTGGCAGTTTCTTACGGAGGTTGGTGCACCCAAGTACATGTTAACCGCTGGAGCCTGCCCAGGAAAGGTGTTGTTAGGTAAACTGCCCGCCGGCGATATAGCCCAAAATGGTGCTGATGCAGGCGTAAAACCCGAAATATAACATATAACACACATATAGACTAGTCGTCTATAGCTGTCGATCAAATGCAACTATTTGCGATGATAAATAAACCATTAATATATGCAAACCAACAGAATCTGATGCAACGACCATAAGTATATCTAAATAAATTAATCAGCATAACTGTCTAAGGATTTGCTAAATAAAGAATAAACAAATACATGCCGAGGTAAGACAAGTAAACAACCCATCGTGAACTATGAGACGTGAACCGTGTAGGCTTCGAGTACAAATAGGACGTCCGCGCACAACTCTCAAATATCGCATACTGGAGCTGCAGTTACAGTTACATTCTGTTAGGCAGTTGAAAACGAGATAATACCAAAAGGACAATGCATGTCGGGATTGCTGTGTTGTTCGCTGTTGTGTCAGGTTGGTGTTGTAGGTTTTAGTTTGTATTAATATTGATAGACGCTCTATTACAGGTGGCAAAACAAACGGAAACTATAATAAAAAGTTCATTATACATTAATTATTTTTGAAACCTTATGCCACACCTACCTTTGGATCAAACAATAAGGAACATAAATATTTCGTAACCGGTTTTTTAGTCTGAAAGAAAAAATAAGTTGAATAAGGAATGGTTTAATTGTTCCCATGTATCTCATTAGGAAGAAAGAAATTGTTGTTATTCCCATAGACCGTAATGCAAAATAATGAACCGTCACAATGCATTACCGTCTATAGAGCAATTCATAAACTGGTGGGTTTGACGTTGCGTCAATTTGTATTGCACAAAACTAAGCAAAACATACACAGTTTCACATCAAACTTAAATAAATGGAACTAAACAAACAATGTAGCCCCCTATGTTCCTGTTACTATAAGCATGCTGATGATATAATTGTAAATACATTTAATTATAATAATTATGGCCAACCAATGAGGTTGCACGGGTATGTGAGGACAGAATATCAAAAATTACAAAAATATATCAAAACAGCGCAAGTGCATTGTAAAAGCATATTCTGATTGAGTTGTTTCAGACCCACGATGTGTATACATATGTCTGCATTGCAGCTGAAGCGATTCAGCGCTGGACTCTGATCATTCAATGATCACGTCTATCTGACTGACTACCATACATTTATTTTTCAGTTGTGGCTGGCCGAGCTGGTAGGTCTGGTTATAACTGTAGGAGGCACTGCGGGTACGGACAGGATCCGGTCTGTTCCACGGACGGACACACGTACGACAATGAATGCATGCTGAAATGCGAGTATGTATTACCTTATATGTGATAGGGATTTATATATATGTTGTTGATTTAAAGTTTAAACTTTATTTATTTTACAACTTATATTAATCACTCTCGTTGGCGCGGACGAAAGCGTATATGTGGTCATTCGTGTGGGAGGAAACCGGAGTAACCGGAGGAAACCCACCTGTCCGATCTGGCGACCACTGTACCATCTCACATACTTCCCGGTCCGAGGATCGAACCCGGGTTGCATTGGTGAGAGGCGAGCGTACTAATCACTGCGCTAATTTAATCGGACAGCCAATTTTGCCTGAAAGACGCTTCCTTGTTTTTCCTACATCCTGTCCTTGTGTGAGTGAGATTAATTCTTATATTATAAAAGATCGTCGGTTGAGGGGTTACGGTCGCTGGCTTGTATGTCACTGTGACCTATCATTACTGTTGGTGACGGGTTCAAGCAGGCCGTGTCTAATTTATTTGAAAAAGTTGGCTATTTATTACGAAGGTCGGTGCACCAAGTACTGGTTAACCGATGGAGCCTGTCCAGGACAGTTGTTGTTAGGTAAGCTTCCCTCCGGCAATATAACATAACATGGTGCTTATGCATGCGCAAAACCCGAACAAGCAAATAAACAAACATTACAAAGTTCGTACTGGGAAGGTATTAAAGATAGTGCTCTTCAGTATTAGAACGGCGTTCATCGGAATAGATACACGCATGTATATAGCTATTTAGAACATAATAAGAGGATATTTGTGTTTTTCAATGTTAAGATTGGAATTTATCTCATCAAGTGAGCTATGAAATACTGATTATTTTTTAATTTTCTGTTGTAATTGCACATTTTATTGCCCTAAGGTCGCTTACATTGATGTTGAGAACCGCATTACCGCCGTTCAGTGCACACTTGAACTACATATAGTTCACATTTAAAATGTAGTCTGTGTTAATTAAACTAAAGCACAGTGTAACGCTATGCACAGTAGGCATGCAATTCGTGTACATTTTCTACATTTGATAACACATATTTGCAACAATATACATATATATACATATGTCAACACGTTCCTGTCTGAATCATGCGGAATATTACACTAACTATTCTTCTTCGGTAATTTTATTCCATCCCTGACTGTTTTCCACCTGTGATTTTCTTTCCGCGAGTTTGTTTTCGTCTACGTAGAATGGTCAGTGTTTGCTTTTGGAGTCTAATGTCGCACTAACAGCATATGTCACACATCTCATATGTTACTTTTAAGAATGTCGTGACATTTTGGCAAATACGTCCGCCATGTACATGAAATGCATTGACGCAAAGCATCAAATGGTGCCGCCAATAGATGTACACGTAACTAGTAGTCAGTTTAAAAGCGTGTGTTGTACTGTTGCTATCTTGCCGACTCAGTATAAAATGTATCTAAGACTCATGTATGTGTAATATAGTACCAGCAAACATAGAAGAAATACGGTTTATTTATTTTTCAAAAGTAACAACATATGGAGAAAATCACAATAAGCTTAAAGCTTCCAATTAAATCTATTTTCGTTTGTATAGCTATACAATAGATATGTACTGTATATAATGAACGAATAAATATGTTTAAACCAACATAAACATTTTTTTTAAACTTATTTATTTTACAACGATTGCAAAGCCAGTTTTAACAACTTATATTAATCACTCTCGCTGGCGCGGATGAAAGCGTAAATGCAGTCATTCGTGTGGGAGGAAACCGGAGTACCCGGAGAAAATCCACCTGTCCGATCTGGCGACCACCGTAACATAAATTGTTGGACTATAATGCATGCAATAGCATCAATGAGAACATGTCACTTACTGTATGTTTTAGCTGGGCATATATAGCCTGTGCTGGACGATGCCCCTGCTACAGACCACGCACACCGGTACAGTACGAGCCACATGTGCCAACATACTACGAGGTCGCCACCCCGCACGGTGACTGCAACTGTTCCCCAGAGAAAGATTACGTGTGTAGCTACGATAATGAGACATACGACAACGAGTGTGAAGCACGATGCGAGTACGTCACATTATTGTTCATACTGTTAATATATATAGGATCTTACACGAGTTGTGATCTCATACCATATTTTACGAAACGAGTTTTGGAAGTTTGTTGCTAAGTGAGTCTTAATAACAAGCTACGTCACAGGGAAGGGATTCGAATAAGTTACTATGTAACTTTTTCCCCAATCATAACTATGCTATTGCAACTATTCCTATGGTATGTACCATTCTAGTCCTATAAAGAAGACCTCTACATATTATTTTTGTTTCTGTTATTTCGAGGTCTTATCGTAAAAGCTCATTTTCGCCCTGAAGCTTTTGAAACTTTTCGGACATGAACGGTTATAAATGTGTGCATTGGTGTTAAGAATAATCCTAAATATAGATATTAAGAACGTTAAAATATATTGTATTACCGTTGTGCATGTCATTTAGCTGTTTGAAGTCTACAGTTGAAATCTCCCATTTTTGCTTCGCAGTCTTAAAAAAAGACATCCGAATGATTTATTATTTAGTAGTGGAGCTGATAGGTGCAACTAAATGGACAGCATGTTCACTTTTGGAGGGAAGTCTGATTTTTTGCACAAAGCTAGTCAAAGTGATGTAGTTTATGAAAAGTCTGACAGGCAGTAGTTTCTGACACTCGCCCATTAATTGTTCGACGTGTCTTTAAGGGGTCTCCAATACTCAGAAATAAAAATTAGAAATTGTCGATATTTGTTTTTCCTTTTATCACATAGGAACATATGCTTTGCTATTTTTATCTTTCAGCAGATGTCAACTTGATTAGTGTTCTTGAGTAGGCAGAACATCACTTTCGGCCAATGCGAAGCCCGATTGGGCCATAATTGGGTCATTGTTTGTTGTTGTGTTGTGCTTATATAATGAATATTCCATTTTCTATAAATCATGTTCACTTATGGTGATTTTCTATTTTGTATCAGGCTAGATTGTGATTATGGTTATGGTTATTCCATTAAATGTTAAAATAAACCATTAGGAGACATTAACGGATACATACTGGTCTCTTTGTGTCTTGTGTCAGAAATATGATGGGAACCATCTACAAAATCCAGTCATTTACAGAGGAACAAACGGAGAATACAGGCAGGATATATTTCCATAGCTAATAACATTCAAATACATGTACTTCATAACAGGTGTGCATTGTCCTTTGACAGAGAGCTCACAGAACGTGTTAATGATGGATCTGGGATTGCTGCGACCTTGATAAAGAACAACGCGAAATGACATGCTAATTGCAAAGCTTCATATAGTAATAGAGGTATTACAAGAGTTACTGAGAGAAATGCCAAGGCTGAACCTCCTACAGAGAGAGATGATTCATCTGGGATTGCTGAGACTTTGATAGAGAACAACGCGAAATGGCATGCTAATTGCAAAGCTTCATATATTAACAGAGAGAGTACAAGAGCTAAAGAGAGAAATGTCAAGGCAGAACCTCCTAGCTCTATATTAACGCCTGTCAAGAAGTAACTTAGGATAAGTACAGATAGAGATAAAGAGGATTCAAAGATGTGTTTCGTCTGTGATAGTAATGCTTTGAAGTGTGACTTGCATATAGCTTCTACATTCACATTTGATAGCAATGTTCAACACATGGCCAGGACAGGAAACCAATTGGAAAGTTAGCCGGAGGTGATGCTATATCTAAGGGAGTTGTGTACCACCATAAAAGAGAGGGTTATCCTAGAGGGAAGTGCTACTGTTCCACATCAGAGAAGACTTGCTGAATTACAAACGGATTACACTGATATCCCCCCCAATCCACTTATCCAGTTACACTCCACAACACCCTGGTGTGCTAAGTGTTAATGTATATTTTGCACATCTGGAGACAGGTTCTAAAGAGATAGGATGAATAGATGTAATATCTGAGTTGGTACATATGGAAAAGCTCGACCAAACTGACTATATATCTTGGTCGGGATTTAATGCAGACAAACAAACTGAGGAACATCGGCCGTCTGCTATAGTTCAACTATTACCTCTATTTTTAAAGAAACCGCACATTCTTATGTCATGGTGTTACATGTACATGATCAAGAATGCCACAGAACACCTAAGCCAATGCCAAATCCCCGTAGTTGTGGACGTTGGTCTTTATTCATTGATAAAGAAAATGCAATGAACCTGGCCTGATGAGTATGGTGAAACAAAGTTTGCGATTATGATGGGGGGGCCTTCATATTGAGACGACCTTCCTTGTTGCAATTGGAAACTGGTTAGAGGGAAGTGGTTGGACATATATTATGGCCACTGTTGTGGTCACAACAGACGGCAGAGACATTGGCCTACAGAAAGGTACAGCAAGAGGCAAATGGGTTCATCAAGTCTCCTTTGCTGCTCTTTGTATTTTACAACGACAAGCTTATGACCAATACGAGAAGAATAAGAATAGCCCATTGGAAATGAATGACTGGACAGTCAAAAGCACACCCACAGTTTGCTTACTGACAGACAGTGCTCGAGCTTGAGAGACTACTGATGATGCTTCTGAAAGCCCAACGATCACCCTCTTTATATTGAGTCCTTGAGAGGAATAGTTGCCTGGATGTTTGTCACAGTATGTACGTATCTTGCCAGAATCGAGAGGGTGATATGTATACATTTTTCAGTCACGAAAACCATGCATGGCCCGATTCATTGGCAGAGAATGGGGTAATGAGAGGAGCAAAAGGTATATCTGATATTCGTACACAGCTGAAACCTATGGTAGATACCCAATTGATATCACCCGGTAATGTTCAAGTTAAAATTATCGATGGAGCTGCCTTAGATTTGGAACCGAAGTCAGGCAACGAGAGACCAAACACATTCAATGATTATGCTCACAATGTGTCTGTTCCAAACATTCTCAGAAGAATGAACACTTGTGACAGATGTGATGTAGTATGGGATATATACAGAGATGAAAGTTTAAAGGCACACACCATATCAACCCGAGGAGGTGGGGAACCGTTGAGAGTACAAGGGGACACAGAACTACCATGTAACTGGCAGTCTTTTCTAAGGGTTAGCTACAGCAAAACATCTCTTTTCCATTACCTTGCTAATGCGCTGTCAATGGCACGCCTATCTCTTGAGGGCAGGATGCTTTTCACAACTGTAGATGATGAAGCTGTTGTTAATAGCAATGATACACTTTATGTGGATTAGAACCCTGCAACCATGAAGAGGCAGATACCAGACTGCTGTTACACTGCAAGCATGCTTACAGTAGTGGCAAACGGAGAATTGTAGTGGTAGCCACATATACAGATGTTGTTGTGTTAGCAATAGCAATATCTGCTGTCCTACAGGACTGTTCTATATGGGTACAGTTGACCATGGGCGTCACATGCGCTTTATAGCAACACATCAAATAGCAGCTACATTGGGTCCACTTCGCACTGACATTCTTCCATGCATTTATAGGTTGTGATACATGCTCATCATTTAAAGGTAGTGGAAAGAACACAGCATGGGAGACCTGGAGAGTGATTCCAGAAATTACACAATTCTTTCAGCGCTTATCCCAGTGCCCAGCAGGGTTAAAAGAGGAGTAGCTCTGTGTTATTAAGAGTTTTACAATCCTTATGTACAAGCGCACTTATGTCTTAGTGAAAGTTAACAAAGCAAGATTATAACTCTTTACACAAGGACAGAGACAACATACCTCCAACAAAGCAGCACTCACTGAACATACTAAAATGGCTGCATACCAAGGAGGCCATGTGTGGGGTCAAACATTGATAGTTAACCAGGAACTCCCACTTCCATCCAATTGGGGTTTGGAAAAATGATGGAAATGAATGGGCTGCCCTGTGGTCTGCATTACCAGAAGCGAGCAAAGTATTCAGAGAACTGACCCAGTGTAAATGCAACGGTAGATGGACAAGATGTAAATGTGTTAAGGCTAGGCTGCCATGCACTCAGTTGTGTAAATGTGCAGGACAATGCAATATTAGCTAGTAATACATTGCTACATTGCAGGATTCTTTATTTCGTTGTGAGTGATTAAATCTGCGATATATCGAAACTAGGTGTACCCCATTCATTTATTTCCAGTGCAGCAAATTTACATATTTGTTTTTAATAGTTATAGACACATGTACTATGTTATGACTTGTATTTCATTGCAGGTCTAATACTAGTAGTTGGGAGTTAATTTCATGATCCGTGTATTTGTACATGCCAATACTAATGGATAACACAGTCAATATCGTAATGCTTTTAGCTTCAAGCCCTAATAAGTGCACATTATTCAAATGCATATCAAAATAATATACACAAAGTATCACAATACTCATAGAAATGTTCATACGCCGTTTTCACAATAAAGGAAGCAGTTTATTTGGTAAAAGCATCATATCCATGCTTCAGTCATATGCTAAATCCCTTTCAGCTGTTGTTTTGTATGGTGGTATGGGGCTATGTAAAGGGACACTCAAATAAAGAGGGGCATATGGTCAAAAGTGCTGCCTGTCAGTTTTTCCTGCATCTGCATCACATTGGCCAACCATATGCAAAAAAGTACGCTTCCCTCCAAAAGTGCGCATCATTTTACCTATCAGCTCCACTATAGTACAATTAATGCCTATGAACAATTGGATATTAAGCGAAATCTTATTTGGTTCACCGTAATGGCACGGAAACAAATCTTGTAAACATTTTCGTCTATTTCGAGTTCTATTTTTGTTTTTCGCAATAATCAAATATTCAAAATGGCCGATTTGGAATGGCGAAACTCTGCCATGAAATTTAAACGTTGATTTCATCTATAATATTGTATCAAGAGACGCTATAGACGGTGTAGAATTCAAACAACGATATGTGTGTTCATCTTAACAATTTTAATTTATAAAAACGACTTTTTAGAATATAAAATATGCTACACGTAATTGATGTTTAGCGTTAAGACTTTGAAAAATGCCTGGATAGTAAAATGTCACAATTTTCAAGTCTAAATATTTGGACTAGTATCATTCTTGAATAAAATTTTGATTACACTAAGGCGCATAATAATAATATGATAACTCCAGCTGGGATTAGCACATACAAACATCTTGTCCAACTTAATCAAGGAATGTGTTTTAGAGGATAGATAGTATGCGAATTCATTTACTTCCATATACAATTTAACATTTTCTCGCGTTTCACAACATCTGCCTATTTTCACAAAATCAGTAGGATTGTTTAGCAAATTGTCCACATATATTTGTTTCCATCACGGCACCACTGTACCACCCCTGTAGCATAGAGAACCGTGACACCCTAACAAGTGACAAACATAACATGTGACGCCGGGGATTCATGAACTTAACTCGTGTATCTCAATAATCAGTACGTGACGTTGTGTTTATATATAGTTTTATTAGCAATACATATACATTCCCATGCTATCCAGAATACATGCACAATATAACATGATATATCAAACCCAATCGTTATATTAGCAGTTCTAGTTTATAGTTAATAACAAGTTATTACAACTTATATTAATCACTCTCGAGACCTCATTCCTGATGGAATCCATCGCCACGAGGGAGAGAGAAGAGGCAACGTGGATTTTTAAGTATATTGCATACGGGCACAATCGTAACGGCTCCAGTGGGGCTCGAACTCCGGACCATTCGCACCTGAAGCGAACGCGCATCCACTGCGCTATCACGACTTCCACTAATGTGGAGTTCGTGGTCCAGTGGTAGAGCGTCGGATTTGGAATCGAACGGTCCCGGGTTCGATACTCGATCAGGCCACGTATGTAGTGTCATTGAGCAAGGCACCTCACACATATTGCTTAGTACTGGTTAATCGCTTAGGTCGGCTAAGCCTGTCAGGAAAACGTGTCTAAGTCCCCGCGAGGGGTTTGACATTATAAGAACATACATACATACATACATACATACATACATGTATATGTGTTCCATTTAGGTATAACATAACTTTCTCCACACAAACACAGTGTCCCCATAGAAAATCACTCTAGTATTATATTGATCTCTTGCCCCTAGCCATCATATTGAGAGAAAAACTGGCGAACGATAGAATGGACACGTCCCGGATCGGATTACATTTTGTAAATATCACGGTCATGTATAGACCGATAGCTAATTTTGCTACACTCACATACTCGTGAATTGAGTAGGTCAAACAGCCGACTAAACCATAAGTTAACGGAAAACACAAACTATGAAAATAACTACGTTATACAAACGGCCTGCTTCACAAAGATGTCATGGCTAGGCCGTCTGTGTTGCATCGATGAATATCGGTTCCCCAAAAATAGCTAAATAGTAAAAGAACTGAATGAAGGGAAGTAAGTCAATATGGAAGTATGAATATAGCGGCAAATACCACAAAGATCCCCGAAAACGAAACGGAATAACCATATGAAATAATATATGTATTTAATAAGATATTACTACATAATGACACTGCATACAACATGTAATAATATCTGCATTTGTTTATTCCTGCGAACTTTACACCAACAGTCCGTGTACAGCAGAGCTATATATGCAATGTACGTACTACTCAATCTAATTACTGTCTTCTGTTATTATTTACAGCGGGAAGATGAAGCAGTGTGACGGGGCGTGTCCATGCACATAGATATATACCTGAAGGATCATACAGAGGATATTTGTGTTTATTAGTAGTATAAAATATAGGATTTTATTTCATCTCGTGATCACCGAAAGTTGTGTTTCCACGAGTGGTGTTATTCTACAATTCTTTTCGTTTTATTATTTCCAATGATTTCCTACTAATATAATAATTGTTATCAAATTTAATTCATTTTAACTACCCCTGTCGGGAGCCTCAGTTCACTACATTGCACAACCACACAGCCACTTCACAGTTTACGTGCACACAGTTAGTGTGAACGCTCGTAATAAGAAATAGTCCCTGTATCAGTTTCAAGTTAGTTTCTGGTTGCCTTCAAAATTAAAAAACTACAGACAAAACACATTCATTAGAATATATTACTTTATAATTAACTGTTCTGGATTAATAAAACAGTATCAACACATAGCCAAAACGTACATCTAGTCGTGCAGGAATACGAAACGCAACCAGTGGCAGAGAAAATGCCATGTTTCACTGTAGTAGACGTTAGTAGATATAATAGTATACCACTTATAATCCTTGGGGATGGACATGTGCGTATATTAACGTTGTATTAACTCGACTGACATTAAAACAATAAAACAGTTTTGTATTGAAGACTATAATTATTGCAAAGTCCCATGTGGCTGATTTCGACTTGGAACTGAACATAATTATGAATACGATCTGGTATTGCGCGCCCGGTTACTCTACCCGCCACCATTGTATGTGGTCAGTTTCGTATTCGTGACGTGACGTTACAAAAAGCGGTACGGCTTGTGGAGTTTTGCGACGTCACGTGGAGAAACTAACAAAACGATGGTATTGACGCCGCCACAGTTTGCATTACGGGCCTATTGGGAAAATGATCTAAATTTCATTTTTTTTACTTGAAGACATCCCGATCAACGAGATGGAGTGGGTGTATTTTTCAAATGTAAAGAAAGAATATCCATGGATTTCATTGTCTTCAACATTACAAATCTATACACAGAATTAACAGTTACTGTATATGATGTGTGACATTGCATGCCTTTTGGGAGATTTGAAAGTAGGTCTTTAAAAATGAGATAAATCTAATAAAGAAAATCAGTCACACACCTAATTTCTTCATACTATGGTGATATTGTTTTAACAAAATTGACTTATAATATGAACATAAAAAATTAGGTTCCACGTGTGGTACCAGGACATGCTTGATTTACATGACTAGTTATACATTATATTAAATCATTAATAACGACGTTTTACGCATTGCGCACTATCAACTGACAATCGAACAAAACACAACATAACTATTATTCAAAAAGGTTTTGTTTACGTTTATCTATCGTCGATACCGGTTGCCAACTTGAGCGACGCCTCCTGAAGAGATTAGTCATTTTAGGTTTTGAAGGATAGTGCAATGATACAGACAAGAGACACATTCCAGAGTACCCTCTGATTCATTTACCTGCACAGTGTAAAGCATGGACACGATACTTTTTATAGTTTCATCTAAAAGAATGTTAATATTATTATGGTCAGACGGGGGATCGAACGTGCGATTCCTAGATCCGCAATCCAACGTGTTAATCACTAATGCGCTGGCAATCATACGTTTCTCACCTTGCTGTTTTGCCCATCAACACGTCGACTCCTACTGGAGATGTTACAGTTGTTATATGTTATATTTCGGGTTTTACGCCTGCATCAGCACCATTTTTGGGCTATATCTCCGGCGGGCAGTTTACCTACCAACACCTTTCCTGGGCAGGCTCCAGCGGTTAACCATGTTACAGTTATATGTTACAGTTGTAGACGTCATCAGTGAATCAGCTCATCTACTTCTCCAATGTCCTGTGTAAGGCACTCAATGATGGACTTGAAGTAAGAACTGTATTCTTTGATATTAGTAAGGCCTTTGATATATTATGGCACAACGGTCTCCTCTTCAAGCTAAAAATTGCTGGACTCGATGGTTTTTTATTTAACTGGTTTTCTGACTATCTGTCTAACAGCCGACAATCTGTTGTTTTACAGGTAAACAGTAAATGCAGGAGGAGTTCCCCGTGGATCTATTCTTGGCCCACTCTTGTTTTTGATGCTTATCAACGATATGGGTTTTCCTCAAGTACATATCTATGTTGACGATACTAGTTTACATATAAGTGCTGATTATCCTATATCTGCTGCAGAAAATTGGGCCGAAAAATGGTTAGTCACGGTTAATCCTTCCAAATAAGAAAATATGACAAGTTCACGTAAAATTACTAGTAACTTGTCACAAGCATTGTGGAGTCCATCTTTCTGATGATTGCTCTCTCAGCTAATAACATATTTCTAGAAGTCATATACTTATCGTTCATCGCGTTCTTCCCTAGTCCAACGTACTGAAAGGGAAATATCTAACTATAATGTCCGCAATGCCGATGTTATCAACGTTAGGTGCACTAGACCATATCTATACATCAATGATGTTCGACGATCGGCTCTGAGAGACTGGAACGAACTATCAAGTGAACTACAAAACTAGCCATGCCTGATCTCACTGAAATCGCAACTAAACACTAGTAGTAATGCCACACACTGCACCCAAATGTTTCTCTGTATGTGACAGGAAATGACAGGTCTATCATTCTCGACTAGTTGTAGCTCATTAAACCAGCATCATTCAATAACAACATGTCTCCGCCATCCCTCTGCCAATGTGGTCTTCCTGAGAGTAATCATAATTTCTTCTTTGAATGCCTCTGCCATAATGATCAGAGTTTGTCTCTTAGCAACTACTTCTAAATACTGTTCTATAACACTATACACTCTACTACACACGGATACTGAAACCGTAGCGATGACTTCAACGCAAACATATTTGAAGCAGTCCAAAACTGCATTCGGGAAAGCAGATAATATTCCGTTTCTCTCTAAGCGACATCACAGAATAAGTACTGCGTGTCAAGGTTATCAAGTTCCACAGCTCCTTCCAGCAAATAGACCATTGAGAACCGAACGAACTCACGTTACCCATAGTCAAATAATGGACTAGTATGAGCTAATGTGTCAAATATAACTATTTGATCTGCCTTTACATTTTGTGTTAAATGTATTTTTTTTTATTGATATATATACTGAGTCAAAAAAGAAACGATACCTGGTGTTTATGTGTCTATAATTTCAACATTTATTAAGAAAATTCGTTGAAAATTCATAAGATGATAGTCCAACATGTTTGAAAGAGGAGCACATAAAGCATAATGAGCCTCCGAAACTGTCTGCTGCGTGATGACGTAATTCGTCGGACAGGGGTCTAATGGAGTTTTCACACATACGTCAATACCGAGTATGGGCACCATTTGCGTCTCTCACTGCAATGCACCGCCGTCGCATCGAACGGAAGAGTGTCTGAATCTCTTGCTGGTCAATATTTGTCCACTCCTGACGCAAAACATCCCTCAGTTGGTTTAACGTTACCGGCTGACGTCGTCTGACGCGGCGGTCTAACGTATCCCACAAATGTTCTATGGGTGACAAGTCTGGTGACAAAGCAGGCCACGGCAGGGTTTCAATATTGTTCTGCTCCAATAATGTGGTGGAAATCCGAGCAGTATGACACCTGGCGTTGTCCTGTTGGAACAGTGTGACGTTTCTGCTGGCGTTAAAGAACGGCACAACAACTGGCGCAAGGATCTCATCACAGTACCGCTGGGCGTTTAGGTTCCCGTCCACCATTAACAGTTCAGTGCGACTGCCGAAGGTGATACCGCCCCACGCCTAACGCTTCCGCCCCCGAACAGATCGACCTGGCGTACACATGCGTCGGCGTAACG
This sequence comes from Archivesica marissinica, assembly GCA_014843695.1. Taxonomy (NCBI): domain Eukaryota; kingdom Metazoa; phylum Mollusca; class Bivalvia; order Venerida; family Vesicomyidae; genus Archivesica; species Archivesica marissinica. The sequence continues at coordinate 3,775,371 of CM026389.1, read as the reverse complement.
TTCACCGCGTCTGCGATATACCCGCTCTCTGCCATCCGCTCGACGCAAACAGAACCGCGATTCATCGCTAAACATCACCGAATTCCACTGTAACCGAGTCCAGCGAGCACGTTCCGTCGTCCATTCCCGCCGTACGTCACGGTGACGTCGTGTCAGGATGGGTCCAACGTATGGCCGATAGGCACGAATGCCACGTTCACCGAGCCGGTTCCTGACTGTTTGTGCACTGATGCGATTGTTGGTCATCCCAGGAGTAACGGCAGCTGTGTGCGTAGCAGGTAGGAACCGGTCACGTAAATGTGACGTCCGAATGTGACGGTCCTGTTCACGCGTCGTCACACGTGGTCGACCAGATCTTGGACGGTCGTCCACCGATCCATGTGTTCGATAACGTCGAAGTAGACTTGTTATCGTGATCCGCGTAACCCCGAGTCGATTTGCGACGTCACGCTGACGTAAACCGCCGTCAATCATGCCAATGACACGCATTCTCTGATTGCGGTTTAGCCTAGGCATTTTGTTAGAGGTAACAATGGGTATGTAAGGTGTTTTTCCTCGATGATAATGCAATACCAGTACAATAAACCGGTTTTCCGATTTGTACATGTGTAGGAAGTTGTCTTTGTTGAGGAGCACGTGCAAATCGGAAATTCGGCGTTCCAGGATTATCGGGTGTTTATTTACCTGTGTTTATGGTTGGCTGACGTTGCAATAAGATACCCGGTACTGATACGTAATAATATATTAAACCTTTCTATGGTTTTATCCGTTTTACGTCATTTTTAGTTTGGTATCGTTTCTTTTTTGACTCAGTATATACTAGAGGACATAGAAAACGCACACCTACATTATATGATTATTATTAAATGAAAACGAAATACGAAGAATTCCATCAAATATATATATCACATCTTTATTACAAAACACAAACTGAACAACTAAATATATTCAAAAATGTTTAAAATGTATTTATAAAGTTTTGTTTTTCATGTAAAAACACACTTATCCGAAGTGTGCGTTTTCTATGTAATCTAGTATAGTTTCCTTGCTACAGCTATGTGTATACTGTTAACGTAGTTAGCACGTTTTACACGTGACATTCTCCTCTCGCTAATATATATTCACTGTGTGTACACTGTGTTGATACTTACTCAGGATATATAACATGGAGTGACTATTAGAATTGCGGTGTCTACAGCTGTATGTTCTCACATCGTTTGACAGAGATACATTACAGTCATGTCAGGATTGTACAAGACTGATGCTCGAAGATATGTCAATGTACCACTCATTGGTGCTGGCAGATACAGTAGTACAGTGGATTATCAAAGATCATGCTATCCAGATCCCCGTGGTTGCGTCAGCGTCCTACCAATCAAACACACTGAACATTCGACAAAGACCGGCTTATCAAGCAAGCCATGTGCGCGTGTCGGCAAAACCCACTCAACGCAAGCCATGACAAGGATGTTATCTGCAACGGACCTTCTGTTACGGGCTGAGGAACATTCGAAAGTGTGTGCTGACTTTTTATCGGTGATAAACAAAGACAAATGCGTTAAGAAGGTTAATATATACAGTAGCATATCTAGTGATGAAAGCTCGGGCAATATCAAAGATTTAGTTGATACAAATTCATTACGAATGGAGTGTAGCGGACATAGCGCCAACTCATCTGATGAAATACAAACAATTGAACAAAGTGTTGACGAAATTGAGGTAATATGTGTTGAAAGGGAACCTCCAAGCGACGTGAAAAAAGAAGGGGCATATGCTGGGAGTACAGGGGCGAGAGCATGTCAAATGTCTAAACAGGACTGTGTTGTGAAGACGCCACTTATACCGTTTACTGAATTCATGAATGATCTAGGGACAAATGTTGCACCACACATATGGATTGGTGTCACCATCGAGTACATTGTGCCGAACAGCAGGCTTAAGATCAATGTCAACATGTTGAATACTAACGCGAGAATGAAAGGTACACGTTTATTTGCAAATGTGTGCCTTATGCCGGGAACTATTCAAAAGCACAAAGTCCATGTGTACGCGCTTGAGATTCCATTACAGGAGTCAAGTGTGGATTTCCGTGGGATTAAAGCTTCTGATCTGATCAATATGGATATCGCAGTGAGACTGTATGCGAAAACGGGTTTCTTCCGCAAATCGGAGATGATCCACGAATGGTCAGTTGCCATGGGAGACATGGACTTGAGTGATGCTCAAACAGCGTGGAAGAATATTCACTGGAACATGTAGTGTACTGGGTATTACATCTGCATCTGAACATCTTACTGATTCCAATATTATTGTGATACTTGTTCGTTGATATTCGTGTCCCCTACGTATTATATTTACCTTCATAAAAAAGTATTATGTTTGTTCAGGTCAGAGTGTTTTACTTGATTGCATTTATGTTTGGTGACGCTATGGTACTCTCGATGTTTTACTTGATTGTATATATGTTTGGTGACGCCCTGGTACTCTCGATGTTTTACTTGATTGTATATATGTTTGGTGACGCCCTGGTACTCTCGATGTTGTACTTGATTGTATATATGTTTGGTGACGCTATGGTACTCTCGATGTTTTACTTGATTGTATATATGTTTGGTGACGCCCTGGTACTCTCGATGTTTTACTTGATTGTATATATGTTTGGTGACGCCCTGGTACTCTCGATGTTGTACTTGATTGTATATATGTTTGGTGACGCTATGGTACTCTCGATGTTTTACTTGATTGTATATATGTTTGGTGACGCCCTGGTACTCTCGATGTTTTACTTGATTGTATATATGTTTGGTGACGCCCTGGTACTCTCGATGTTGTACTTGATTGTATATATGTTTGGTGACGCTATGGTACTCTCGATGTTTTACTTGATTGTATATATGTTTGGTGACGCCCTGGTACTCTCGATGTTTTACTTGATTGTATATATGTTTGGTGACGCCCTGGTACTCTCGATGTTTTACTTGATTGTATTTATGTTTGGTGATGCCCTGGTACTCTCGTTGTTTCACATGACTCTATCGTTGTTTCCTCAGCACCACATACAATCGATTGGTGTCCGATTAGCGCAGTGGTTAGCGCGCTCGCTTCTCACCAATGCCACCCGTGTTCGATCCCCGGAAAAGGAAGTATGTGAGATGGTACGGTGGTCGCCAGATCGGACAGGTGGGTTTTCTCCGGGTACTCCGGTGTCCTCCCACATGAATTACCACATATACGCTTTCATCCGAGCCAACGAGAGTGATTAATATAAGTTGTTAAAACTGGCTTCGCAATCGTTGTAAAATAAATAAAGATAAAAAAAAAATACAATCGATTTTCATTCCTTTTCTTATCTTATAATTATTAAATTTTGACAAATATCCTACAGCATATCCAATGGATATTTTACTGTCAACAACTAGTCATCAATTAATTAACTTGAGTTTGATGAGATCACATTTATCATACCGCAACATCTGGTTAGAAAACAACAGTCAAAACAAAGGATTCCAACTAAACGGACCAAAATACATTTCGGGATAAATTCCGACCTATCAAGGGAGGTAATATAAAAACCAGCAATATCTTGTTTAAACGGTCTTGCAATTGCTTCCCTTGCACCAGTATGCACTAGATATCGGCTATCTAGAAATGGTTGCGATGGTCTACTGATTTGGATATACATGTATTAGAAAGAAAGATATGTTGATGTTACCAATCTTATAATTAATATAATAATGAACAATTATGCATAGCACATAGCAAACACAGCTGCTGTAACAGAGCAGTGAAACAGTTATCAAGGGCAATTGTTTTTGACTGTAGATTTATCGAGTTGTTACCCAAGCCAGTGACGTATCCAGTCAGTGAGCATGACACGTTTTCCAGTTGTTAGCCAGCTAGATGCATGTCCGTCTGTGAGCAACACACATTTTATAGTTGTTTGCCAGCCAGAGACAGTTCTGGTATGTGAGCAACACACATTTTACAGTTGTTTGCCAGCCAGAGACAGTTCTGGTATGTGAGCAACACACATTTTACAGTTGTTTGCCAGCCAGAGACAGTTCTGGTATGTGAGCAACACACATTTTATAGTAGTTAGCCAGCCAGAGACAGTTCTGGTCTGTGAGCAACACACATTTTACAGTAGTTAGCCAGCCAGAGACAGTTCTGGTATGTGAGCAACACACATTTTACAGTAGTTAGCCAGCCAGAGACAGTTCTGGTATGTGAGCAACACACATTTTACAGTTGTTAGCCAGCCAGAGACAGTTATGGTATGTGAGCAACACACATTTTACAGTTGTTAGCCAGCCAGAGACAGTTCTGGTATGTGAGCAACACACATTTTACAGTTGTTAGCCAGCCAGAGACAGTTCTGGTATGTGAGCAACACACATTTTACAGTTGTTAGCCAGTCAGGGACATTTGCGGTCTGTGAACAACACACATTTTACAGTTGTTAGCCAGCCAGAGACAGTTCTGGTATGTGAGCAACACACATTGTCCAGTTGATAACCAACCAGAGACATTTCCGGTATGTTAGCAACAACGGTTTCCAGTTGTCAGCTAGCCATTCACGTATCATGTATGTTAGTAACAACGGTTTCCAGTTGTCAGCTAGCCATTCACGTATCATGTATGTGAGCAACACACGGTTTCCAGTTGTCAGCTAGCCATTCACGTATCATGTATGTGAGCAACACACGGTTTCCAGCTGTCAGCTAGCCATTCACGTATCATGTATGTGAGCAACAACGGTTTCCAGTTGTCAGCTAGCCATTCACGTATCATGTATGTGAGCAACAACGGTTTCCAGTTGTTAGCTAGCCATTCACGTATCATGTATGTGAGCAACAACGGTTTCCAGTTGTCAGCTAGCCATTCACGTATCATTTATGTGAGCCACACGGTTTCCAGTTGTCAGCTAGCCATTCACGTATCATGTATGTGAGCCACACGGTTTCCAGTTGTCAGCTAGCCATTCACGTACCATTTATGTGAGCCACACGGTTTCCAGTTGTCAGCTAGCCATTCACGTATCATTTATGTGAGCCACACGGTTTCCAGTTGTCAGCTAGCCATTCACGTATCATTTATGTGAGCCACACGGTTTCCAGTTGTCAGCTAGCCATTCACGTATCATGTATGTGAGTCACACGGTTTCCAGTTGTCAGCTAGCCAGAGACACATCATGTATGTGAGCCACACGGTTTCCAGTTGTCAGCTAGCCAGAGACACATCATGTATGTGAGCCACACGGTTTCCAGTTGTCAGCTAGCCAGAGACACATCATGTATGTGAGCCACACGGTTTCCAGTTGTCAGCTAGCCAGAGACACATCATGTATGTGAGCCACACGGTTTCCAGTTGTCAGCTAGCCAGAGACACATCATGTATGTGAGCTACACGGTTTCCAGTTGTCAGCTAGCCAGAGACACATCATGTATGTGAGCCACACGGTTTCCAGTTGTCAGCTAGCCAGAGACACATCATGTATGTGAGCTACACGGTTTCCAGTTGTCAGCTAGCCAGAAACACATCATGTATGTGAGCTACACGGTGTCCAGTTGTCAGCTAGCCAGAGAGACATCATGTATGTGAGCCATACGGTGTCCAGTTGTCAGCTAGCCAGAGAGACATCATGTATGTGAGCAATACATTTCAAGTAGTTATAACATGTATCCATGGCTTTGAGTAATCCGGCCATTCAAGCCAATTGAGCCATGTTCGAATATCAAATTATGTTCGAAGTTTTAATTCGCACGCGCATGTTCAAATGGAGTACCGTTATATCTAGAATTAATAATTATCAATAAAAATACACACAATATAACATTAGAAAGGTTATTGTTTCGCTAACAATCTTGTATTATTTAATCTCGTCAACTTTGAAGGTGATCGTGTCAATATGTTTATGTTTACATGCTCACATTATGCAATAACATTTAGTCATACAGAGAAACAAACCAGTATCTTCTAAACGCATATATAAAAACAATACTGACTAGATATATGTTAAATACAGCGACATATAATATACAGAGATTGGAAGCGTATCATCTCGTGTGTGTGTGTTTTTTACGCTTATTTATCGTCGCTACCGGTTGCCCATATGAGCGACGCCTCCTGAAGAGATTAGTCAGTTTAGAGTGTTGGAGGATAGTGCAATGACACAGACAGAGACCCATTCCAGAGTCTTCTCTGGTTCTTTTACGTGTACGGTGTAAAACACCGACACGAGACCTCGGTTTAACGTCCCATCTGAAAAACTGTTAATTTTATTAGGATTAGACGTCTGTCTGGATCATTGCACTATCCTCCAAAATCTAAAATGACTAATCTCCTCGGGAGGCGTCGCTCATATGGGCAACCGGTAGCGACGATTAATAAACGTAAAACACACACTTCACACTTCGTATCAGTAGTAATTAAAATATGTGTATCGTTTGTTATCAATTATGTAAACCATTGTATTTATTCTATATTAAATATAAAACGACATACTTTGATACGAGATTTTGCGAGATTTGTCAAACAGTCTAGAAATATTCAGATACACTTCCGATCTCTGTTGTTTACATATCTCTGATGAAAATAAGCGACAATACATACATTATAACACTTAAGTTGCTAAACAGAATATGAATATTTGGATTTTCATTGGAATGGGTAGTTCCATTTATCCACACACACAATCCGCACGTATGCGTTCATGGCACTTACATAGGTAACTCTGGCTTAAATAGACACTTCCTGAAGAGGTATGTCACCCAGGCTGTGTACACCTCCCACAGTGGGTTCGACATCAACTATAAGTGACTTAGTTATTACATTGATTCTAGATGAGTCAGGAGTCCAATGGATAACACGTAGGACCAGTGGTCACATGATCATCAACCCCACCCCCACATTCACCCCCACCCCCGTCTGACACTACATATATGTATCGGTGCTATATACCGATGCAGAAGCATAATGATACATCTTGCACTATTGTCAACAAAAATAAAACGGATTAATGTACTTCTCGAGGCGTCGCCCAGATTAACAAACGATCGATGATAAATAAACTACCGTCAAACAATACACTTACTGGATGATTCTCGTTAAGGTGAATTCTCGTATGCACACACCGCCTCGCGAGAACATGTTTCTGGTGTCGAAGGATTGCGCTGATGCCTTTATGAAAGTTGCTTGAGCAGGTTATTAATGAAAACGATTCCATTAACACATTGTAAATGCATATTGGACTGGTATCCGTGGTTACTGTAGTACATATTAACGCCAGATTCATAGCTTATATATAAGAGTAAATTAAGCAATCTTTCGAAACTTCGTTGATGAATGTCTCGCATTTGTAGGCACGAGTAAGTGCTTTAAATGTTTTATTCTTGTTATTCTTGATGCTATATCATTGTCTTTTAAAACGTTTAACAGTTTTGATTGGCTTTCCATGTTTTGAAACGATGGTTTTGATTGGCTTTCCATGTTTTGAAACGATGGTTTTGATTGAGCGCTCTGTACAGGCCTTTCTGGAATCACTGGGAATGATGGTGCCGGGTTCAATGCGTATTCGGGGCACGTGGAATCTGAAATGGAGGAAATTCACGATAGATTGAGCTAGAATGTTAGGATTCTTGTAAATTAATTCGTAGATCCTCGGTCAAATGTGAGGCATGATATTGCTGTTTATTTTGTTAATATTAGTATAAAATTATTATCATTTAATTTATTCTATAACAGTGGGGGGGGGCGGCGCTAATGAATATCGGCCCACCTTAACAAGAATATTTCAATTAGTATATAATGATGTTAAGCATGACATTATCGGAATCCAGGTATCGCAATTAACAATCTTTCAAATGGGACTTTAAACCGATGTCTTATGTCGGTGCTGTACACCGTGCACGTAAAAGAACCAGAGGAGATTCTGGAATAGGTCTCTGTCTGTACCATTGCACTATCCTCTAAAATTCTAAAATGACTGATCTCTTCATGATGCGTCGAGCATATGGGCAACCGGTAACGACGATAAATAAACGTAAAACACACGCTTATCGATTAGCCCAAGTATTACTCGTTAGTGTCTTTTAAAGACGTCATGACTTACCAGGCGACTCCCAAAATTCTACGGTGAGCAAAGTATTTCCGGATATCCAGTCTTTTGATTGGTGGAAGTGGTTGCAATCCCACAATGCAACGTGTCCTTTTGGTTGATTGCCATGCTTAGTGTATGTTATAATCCGGACAATACCTTGCTTCCCCCAAAATGTATGCTCCGTCTGTACGGGGTTCAACTCGTGAAGCTTAGTAATGTTTGGATACCCATATTTATCTGCTAAATACGGCCCGTAAGATATTGGCAAAAATATATATTGTAGCCCCTGCGTCCCCTGGACACTGTCGTGTCCAAATCGTGATAGTCGTATCAGCTCCTTCCCCAACGAATGCACATTTCCTATTTGATTTAGGCTGTATGACAGTCGTAAAGCACTTGTGTCGTGAAGGAGCAAGTCGTTGCTTTCTGTGATGCCAATCAGCCGGAGCAGTTGATGGTTTCTGTACGCACCGCCATGATGGAAATAACCTGGATAGTGAGCGCGCATATCGTCAAAGTTAGGCAACGGAATCTGAAAATATAAAAAATGCTATGTCTGAATGTGTAAATATATGCAGTTTTCATTTTTATTAAAGTCTCATCTATATAAATGCATATGATGAAGTGCATGTGATGGGGGCGTTTTATTAATATCGCTACCGGATGCCCATTTGATCGACGGGCAGTTTACCTAACAACACCTTTCATGGGCAGGCTCCAGCGTTTAACCAGTACTTGGTGCACCAACATCCATAAGAAACTACCAATTATTTCATAGTCTGGTTGGAACTCGAACCCGTGACCATCAGTGATGATAGGTTACAGTGGTATACAAGTCAGCGACCGTAACCACTATACAACGACGTGTATGCTATGTTAATTATATAATGACTTACGGATACACAGGTTTGACGAAGCGTATGATGTAAACACAGCTTGAAGAAGCGTCTGATGTAAACACAGCATCTAATATTATCACTCAGGAGGTTAAGTTAATAATACTATTTACACATCTATCTTTGATTCGTATCTACGCCAAAACCTGTTTTAATATTTTACAAATACATAGCTTTTACACATGTAAATAATTTCTATTATAATTGTATCTAACTGTGTGGTGTGTGTTTATCTACACTGAGAGACAGCTGCTAAGTAGTTCACCCTCGATCTAGTCGATGTTGATATTTTGATGTTATCACATAGCGTTGCTTGTAATAAGTGTAATACAGCCATCAGCTATTTTTTTTATATCAACACACGTGTAATAACACCTGGATTCTGATTGACTGAAAGAGTAATCCTTATTATTGGTAGATTCTAGGTGAAATGCTACACAAATGGTAGTCATAGATATATGATAAAAAAAGGAGATGATACTATTCACAAACGAAAAAGTATCGACGCTGGAGTATATTAAAACAGGTTTTGGCGCAAAGTCTTATAGCTGACTGATTATGATAGAGAACTATGAATTGATGCATGGGTAGCTTACATGCTCATTACTTCTTCATTTGATGCGATTTCGACCTGTCCAAGTAAGCTTAATATATAAACCGTAAGACATACGCATTAGTAGCATGATCGTCATAACACTAGAACCCCCCCCCCCCCCTATTCCATTTGCTTGGAAGAAATTTGCACCAGTCACCACTTACACACATAAATATACTTTTTGCATTAACAGAAATAACGTGAACATGAATTACATTTGCACCAGTCATATACACTTACACACATACATATACTTTTGCATTAACAGAAATAACTTGAACAGGGATAATTAAGTCCCTTGTCCTTTAGTCTATAAAATTAATGTCGTTTCGATAAAAGGGAGGTAACGCTGACATGACTTTATCGGATTTTCCTTAAACAGTAGTGGGTACTGCTACAACATACACTATTTAACAAACCACAACATTATGTTAATCATTTCTATGTCCATTATCTTTGTTTCTGGAATGAATTATTTACTAAATGTGATTTTTAACTTAGTTTAAGTCAAAATTATACAGGTAGCGTATAGGTTATGAACATAAGCCACGCCTACTGAATATATCGAACATTACCGATGTGGGTGGAGTTAGCAGTGAACAGTGTAATCCAGCAGTGAGCAGTATATTGTAATAATGAGTGATGTGCAATTGCAAATTCTGCACACACAAAAAGGTTTTATTTATTTTTAATATAATAAAATTAACTTCACCAACATGGTAATTTTAGATTATGGGGGGTTGTATTGTGGAACTGACATGCGTCACAATTATAGAGTTATAATATCACCACAATGTTTAAATGAACATGTTGATTGTGTCTAGTCTGGGATTTCCTCATCCTGGCACATTATGTTGGTCATACACGTGACCTCTCTAAATGATTGCATACCGTGACCTCTCTAAATGATTGCATACCGTGACCTCTCTAAATGATTGCATACGTGACCTCTCTAAATGATTGCATACCGTGACCTCTCTAAATGATTGCATACCGTGACCTCTCTAAATGATTGCATACCGTGACCTCTCTAAATGATTGCATACCGTGACCTCTCTAAATGATTGCATACCGTGACCTCTCTAAATGATTGCATACCGTGACCTCTCTAAATGATTGCATACCGTGACCTCTCTAAATGATTGCATACCGTAAGCTCTCTAAATGATTGCATACCGTAAGCTCTCTAAATGATTGCATACCGTGACCTCTCTAAATGATTGCATACCGTGACCTCTCTAAATGATTGCATACCGTGACCTCTCTAAATGATTGCATACCGTGACCTCTCTAAATGATTGCATACCGTGACCTCTCTAAATGAGTGCATACCGTAACCTCTCTAAATGATTGCATACCGTGACCTCTCAGTGGTTTGTACTATATATTATACATGTACATAGTCTAAACAAACACACATACGGGACTCATTGTGTACATAAACTAGTTTATGGCCATTTAGTGTGCCTTATCAATGGTACACAAGCTTTAATGTTCATTTAATAAATAACTAGTTTTTAAATTAAATGTAAATAATGTTGTTAAAACTTGTAGCTCAGCCCATTCAAGTAAACAATCCTTGTGCAAACAATGCCATGTATCGTATATCCGGAATTATACAATGTGTTCATTTACTTTGCAATGTACATTGAATATATAGAATGTAACACCTAAAGTGTGCGAGATACAGGGAAATAAGTGTGCAGATACGCCCATGTAAATGTGAAAGATGTATGGAAATAAGTGTGCAGATACGCACAATCATGTATGTATGAAAGATGCATGGTACAGATACGCACAATCATGTATGTATGAAAGATGCATGGCTATAAGTGTACAGATACGCACAATCATGTATGTATGAAAGATGCATGGTACAGATACGCACAATCATGTATGTATGTATGAAAGATGCATGGCTATAAGTGTACAGATACGCACAATCATGTATGTATGAAAGATGCATGGTACAGATACGCACAATCATGTATGTATGGAAGATGCATGGTACAGATACGCACAATCATGTATGTATGAAAGATGCATGGCTATAAGTGTACAGATACGCACAATCATGTATGTATGAAAGATGCATGGTACAGATACGCACAATCATGTATGTATGAAAGATGCATGGTACAGATACGCACAATCATGTATATATGAAAGATGCATGGTACAGATACGCACAATCATGTATGTATGAAAGATGCATGGTACAGATACGCACAATCATGTATGTATGAAAGATGCATGGTACAGATACGCACAATCATGTATGTATGTATGAAAGATGTATGGCTATAAGTGTACAGAGATTTGGCCAGCACAAGTGAAAACGGCCAGTACTAGAGAAAATGTACAAGCGATTTGGCCAGCACCAGAGAAAATGACCCGTACAAGAAAAAACGGCATGTACAATAAAAAATGGCCTGTACAAGAGAAAACGGTCCATACAAGAGACTTGGCCAGCACAAGAGAAAATGACCCGTACAAGAAAAAACGGCATGTACAAGAAAATTCGGCCAACACAAGACAGACAGACAGACAGACATATACTTTTATTCTCTCAGGTACATGTGTACAACATGAGGGTATATACCAGAAACACATATTTAGCCACGTGGTGCTTCCGGGAATGACCTGAAATGAAAGCAGTTGTATAAACAATCATATCATGCATAATAATGTATAGAAATATGCTGGGGGATTCTTCTTCATGTATCCAAATTTTACATACAAATACAATATTATTCACGACATATAGTTCCACTATTACGTCTAAATGATATAAAACGAAAGACAAATATAATATTTAAAGAGTGTGGGATATAATAGTTAATATACTTATTCTCTGTCGGATTGTCTGTCATTTTGGGATGAAAGGTCAATCGATTGTTATTGGCCTGGTGACGTGTAATGAATGAAAATAATTTTACTATCATACTGACTCACGTAGTAGACAACATAATCCCATCGTGCGGATTAGTATTTATGAGTTGGGTAAATTGGTCTCGTAATGAGTCTAATATTTTTCCCACGGAGAAGACGTTCCGTACACAAAAGAGAAAACGGTCCGTACAAGAGATTTGGCCAGCACAAGAGAAATCGGCCAGTACCAGTGAAAATGGACCGCACACGAGAAAACTGTTCGCACGAGAGAAAACGTCTCTCACAACCCAACATAGCCAGCAGATAGATGTTCCGTGTACATATTCAAAGTTAAAGGACTACTCTTGATACAGAAGTTAGTCAACTTGAACATAAAATATGCAAACAAGACATCCGACATCAAAAGATAATTTCACGGGATACCCTCAACGCGCCTACTGAAAAGAAGTTAATTACATTTCATATGATGTTTCAAGTTCGAGCACTCAGTCTGAATAGGATGAGAGTCTTGTATTCAGCATGTAATTATACAAAGTTCCTATCAGCACATCTGTCCAATTTGGTAAAATATGGAAACAATTCATACAAGATTATGGACCTGATGCGATTTAATTTAGTTTGTATTCCGTGTGTATAGATAGACTGTTCACAGTAATACGTGGATATTTGTTTGTTTCAGTGTATGATCGCATTATATTTCACCGAATGAACATTGAAAGCATTATATGATCACGAGTAGTCCAGTGGTAACACGTTGGACTGGGAATCCAGGGATCGCAGGTTCGATCCCCCGTCTGTCCCTAATAAAATTAAGTCTTTCAGAGGGGACTTTAAACCGAGGTATCGTGTCGGTGCTTTACACCGTGCACGTAAAAGAACCAGAGGAGATTCTGGAATGGGTATCTGTCTGTATCATTGCACTATCCTCCAAATATCTAAAATGATTAATCTTTTCAGGAGGCGTCGTTCATATGGGCAACCGGTATCGACGATAAATAAACGTAAAACACACACTTTCAGGAAGTTTTACATTGCAATTACCGATACATATCTATATTTCATTGGAAAGCATAACATCAAGACGATTACATAGGATGACCCCAGTCTATAATAAATACTAAATACAAGCTAGGTTGCTAAGCGCTTACAAATATACGTCTGCTGCACTTCATAACATTTCCATGGAAACAGAGAAATTGTCATGCGCAGCAGACAGACAAATTGTCCTATAACGCAATTAGTTACATGTTTCGTCGCTAATTTGTGTGTAATTATATTAAACGTAATTGGTTTCCAATTCAGGACGAAACCGTCGTGAGAACGTGTTTGGGGAATCAGTGATTGTCGTCTGCATGTGTCGTATGCCTGCAGGAACAAGAATCGTGAGAACGTGTTTGGGGAATCAGTGATTGTCGTCTGCATGTGTCGTGTGCCTGCAGGAACAAGAATCGTGAGAACTTATATAGCTTAGTTGCGGCTAACCCCGTCTGGGTTCCACTCTGCCGATATATATTATTATACCAATTCCAGAGTCTCCTCTAGTTCTTTTACGTGCACGGTGTAAAGCACCGACACGATACCTCGGTTTAAAGTCCCATCTGAAAGACTATTAACTGTATTAGGGTCAGACGGTGGATCGAACCTGCGATCCCTGGATTACGAGTCCAACGTGTTAACCACTGGACTACAGATCCGTCTGTGTACTTTTATTTTATATTTCGGGTTTTACGCCTGCATCAGCACCATTTCGGGCTATATCGCCGGCGGGCAGTTTACCTAACAACACCTTTCCTGGGCAAGCTCCAGCGGTTAACCAGTACTTGGGTGCACGAACCTCCGTAAGAAGCTGCCAACTTTTTCATATAAATGAGACACGGCCTGAGCATGGCTCGAACCCGTGACCATCAGCGATGATAGGTTACAGTGGTATACAAGACAGCGACCTTAACCACTCGACCACAGGGGCGGACCGTCTGTGTACTACTTTTGGGGGGTCCAACATCCCTTTAAATAATAGTATCGCACCCAATATGTAATTTATATGTACACGCACACGTATATATGCATAAATACTAAATAAGTAATTTGTAATTTTAAAGTTTATCCTCTCTAAGAACAATATATATCTATTCTAATTCTATTCTACTCAATACATGTTTATTTTAATGTGCTTGTATTACATTGAGCACGTGTAAATAGTGTGTATGATATGTATATAATTATGACTATGTACTATATGTATACGACAGATGGATCTGTAGTCCAGTGGTAACACGTTGGACTCGTAATCCATGGATTGCAGGTTCGATCCCCGTCTGACCCTAATAAAATTACAGTATTTCAGATGGGACTTTAAACCGAGGTCTCGTGTCAGTGCTTTACACCGTGCACGTAAAAGAACCAGAGGAGACTCTAGAATTGGTATAATAATATATATCGGCAGTGGAATGGGTCTCTTGTCTGTATCAATCCACTATCCTAACTATCCAAACATCTAAAATGACTAATCTCTTCAGGAGGCGTTGCTCATATGGACAACCGGTAGCGACAATAAATAAACATAAAACATAAAACACACACATTTGCATACGTCTAAATAAACGTCTTCTTCTACTGTACAAACAAACATTCAATGAAAGGTAATCTGTGAGAGGGTATGAGAGACATCTCTAATGTTTCTATTACCTCCCTTGGCAGATATAGTCTGATTTATTCCAATATGTGAATAGGTCCTTTTAGTTGGAATCCTTTGTTTTTACTGTTGCTGCCTAAGCAGATGTTGCGGTATGATAATGTTATTATATCCAAATCGTGTTAATTTAACTGAAAACATTCCTTTAGAAATAAGTACCCATTGTATATACTGTAAGAGATCTGTCGAGATATAGTGATTTAAAAAGCATAAGTAGCGATAGAGGAATACAATTGCTAGCATGTTGTGCAACGGAAACAACGATAAAAACAGAGGAAAACTCTTAATAGGACCTATCTACTTTTAGAGAGTATTCAGGGGCAGTAACTGACCGATATCTCTCATTGGAGGTATCGGTGTGCACATATAGTTTTTTATAGTTTATACAAATTTATTTTAGCTCGATTGCGAAACAAGTTCTTTCAACTTATATTAATCACTCTCGAGACCTCATTCC
Organism: Archivesica marissinica; assembly: GCA_014843695.1. NCBI lineage: Eukaryota > Metazoa > Mollusca > Bivalvia > Venerida > Vesicomyidae > Archivesica > Archivesica marissinica. Next base: position 3,759,741 of record CM026389.1, on the reverse strand, counting down.
TGATGGAATCCATCGCCATGAAGGAGAGAGAAGAGGCAATGTGGAATTTAAATGCCTTGCCTAAGGGCACAATCGTAACGGCTCCAGCGGGGCTAGAACTCCGGACATTTCGCACCTGAAGCGAACGCGCATCCACTGCGCTATCACGACTTCCACATATAGTTTAGAATCAACAGTCTCCATTGCGTATTATTTGCAAACACATATACTGACACAATAAAACACTTTATTTTGAGCGTAATAGTTTCGTTACAAATTGTATAATTATAGATATTACTATCATGAGTGAAGAAAATAATCCTTCACACATTGTACTCATTTACCAAATATTTCGCACATTTTGATACCAAATTTGACTATATTTTATTCTAAAAGATATCAATTTTACCTCTAAATCAAACTGCACAGTTTCGTTTTGGTGTCAAGTGTACTTTATTCGTGGAAGTCGTGATATCGCAGTGGTAGCGCGTTCGCTTTAAGTGCGAAAGGCCCGGGGTTCGAGCCCCGCTGGAGCCGTTACGAGTTTGCCATTAGGCAAGGCATTTAAATGCCACATTGTCTCTTCTCTCTCTCGTGGTGATGGATTCCACCAGGAATGAGGTCTCGAGAGTGATTACTATAAGTTGTAAGAACTTGTTTCGCAATCGAGGTAAAATAAATTAGTATAAAGTAAGTGTACTTTATTGATACGAATATAATAGGATTAACCCTTTCAACACCACAGACCTCTAAATAGGCTTACAAAAAGTGTAGATCCAGATGAGCCGGCTCGTGACGAGCCGTCTCATCAGGATCTGCACTTTTTGCCAGTAATATTACTATTTTAGACAAAATTACCCATTTTGATAAATGAACTGGTCCAAATGTAATTTTCTTATTCATTTTATTGGTCTAAAAATATCATGGACCAGTCCATGTCAGTTACTTGGTGTCGAATGGGTTAAGGACACTTGTTAATGTACACGGAACTGAGTGAAATAAACTGTTACTCGACAGTTACTTATTCTCAACACTAGATTATGCCTTATGAATCTATCTATATGGGACAGCTAAATGTGCACTTTAATACATGTACATTACTTAAATAACCGGTTCGCTAACTAGGTACACGTTTATATGAATCATCCCACGGGTGTATGGTTGTCATGCTTTGACCTTAAACACGAATACATCCTACACCGTATGACAAACCTGAACATGCTCTTATATTAACGACATGCCTGAGGAAGACAGCTTACAAAGCTACATTGATGCATTGCAAATGCAAAAAGAAATGAGCGAACATTACATAAAACATAACAAAACTGATATGTGTGTGTGTGTTTTACGTTTATTTATCGTCGCTATCGGTTGCCCATATGAGCGACGCCTCCTGAAGAGATTAGTCATTTTAGATTGTTGGAGGATAGTGCAATGATACAAACAGAGACCCATTCCAGAGTCTCCTATGGTTCTTTTACGTGCACGGTGTACAGTACCGACACGAGACCTCGGTTTAAAGTCCCATCTGAAAGACTTAATTTTATTAGGGTCAGACGGGGGATCGAACTTGCGATCCCTGGAGTACCAGTCTGCTATAGCTTTGAAACGACTATTTATAAGTGATCAGCACAATGCTATTGACTATTAGATTAGTTGTATTTCATACCTTTTTATCTTCGTACTCGGGTTAATTGGGGCGAAGCCCAGAAGTATATTAGTCCTTATTATCTGGAGGTTAGTGCAAGATGTAGAAGTATTATTAGTCCTTACTAGCTGGAGGATAGTGCAAGATACAGAAGTATAGTAGTCCTTATTACCTGGAGGTTAGTGCAAGATGTAGAAGTATTATTAGTCCTTACTAGCTGGAGGATAGTGCAAGATACATACGTATATTAGTCCATTGTATCTGGAGGATATTGCAAGATACAGAAGTGTATTATTCTTTATATATGGCGGATAGTGCACGAAATACACATGTATTAGTAATTATTATATGGAGGACACAGCAATATACAGACGTATATTAGTCCTTGTTATATGGAGGATAGCGCACTATGCAAAAGTATATTAATCTATTGTATACGGAGGATAGTGTAAGCTACATAATTATATTAGTCTTTATGCCTGGAGGATAATGCAATAATATATATATATTAGTCATTGTTATATGGAGGCTATTGCAACATACTGAAGTGTATCAGTACTCATTATCTCGAGGATGGTGCAAGAAATACAGAAGTATATTAGTCTTTATTATCTGGAGGATAGTGCATGATATAGAAGACAACGTCATCGATCTATACAACCATGCCACTTTATATAAATTTACTTGCAAAATGTACAAAACATTGTCCATGAGTTGGTTGGACAAACAATATATTAATACTAATCATAGCATACGTAGCTTTTTATACATTATTGTTAGCTCGGTTTATATGAATTTATTTTAGTTCGATCGCGAAGCACATTAGATTAAACGCTCTCGAGACCGCATTAATGGTGGGATCCGTCGCTATGAGTGAGAGGGAAGAGGAACTGTCGGGGCTCAAACTCGCGACTTATCGATTGCAAGGCGGGCACCGCATCCACACATATTTATAATATTCATAAATAATACGTAACACCTCGGTGTAAAGCACTGACACGAAACCTTTGGATGTAAAGCACTGACACGAGACCTCGGTGTAAAGTACATACACGAGACCGTGCTGTAAAGCACTGACACGATACCTCGGTATAAAGCACTGACACGAGCCCTTGGTGCAAAGCACTGACACGAGACCTCGGTGTAAAGCAATGACACGAGACCTCGGTATAAGCACTGACACGAGCCCTCAGTGTAAAGCACTGACACGAGACCTCGGTGTAAAGCAATGACACGAGACCTCGGTTTAAAGCACTGACATGAGTAATCAGTGTAAGTCACTGACACGAGACCTCGGCGTAAAGCACTGACACGAGACCTCGGTGTAAAGCACTGACACGAAACCTCGATGTAAATCACTGACACGAGACCTCGGCGTAAAGCATTGACACGAGACCTCGATGTAAAGCACTGACACGAGACCTCGGTGTAAAGCACTGACACGATACATCGGTGCAAAGCACTGATACGAGACCTCGGTTTAAAGCACTGACACGAGAGCTCGGTGTAAAGTACTGACACGAGACCTCGGTGTAAAGCACTGACACGATCTTGGTGTAAAGCACTGACACAAGACATCGGTGTAAAGCACTGACACGAAATCTCGACGTAAAGCACTGACACGAGACCTCGGTGTAAAGCACTGACACGAGACCTCGGTGCAAAGCAATGACACGAGACCTCGGTTTAAAGCACTGACATGAGTCATCAGTGTAAATCACTGACACGAGACCACGGCGTAAAATACTGACACGAGACCTAGGTGTAAAGCACTGACACGAGACCTCGGTGTAAATCATGACACGAGACCTTGATGCAAAGCATTGACACGAGACCTTGGTGTAAAGCACTGACACGAGACAACGGTGTAAAGCACTGACACGAGACCTCGGTGTAAAGCACTGACACGAGACAACGGTGTAAAGCACTGACACGAGACCTCGGTGTAAAGCACTGACACGAGACCTCGGTGTAAAGCACTGACACGAGACAACGGTGTAAAGCACTGACGCGAGACATCGGTTCGAAATCTCTTCCAAAAGACTAAGCATTGTTGTGATTAAGGAATGCCACTTTTTATTTATCTTCATAATCTGTATCTCCGTACATTGCCACTGGATTTAGATACCTCAAGACAACGACAAACTATCGTTAAAAGGTTTTGGAGAACCATCAATATGTTTAAAACAATCATATCTCGTCTAATCTCTAGATATCACGCGAGATATCGGTCTTTAATTGTCTTCCATATAACATTTAACATGGAATACACAGAATGGACTATTTATGAATAATATAAAAACAGATGCGTGTTAATTAATACACATTGTTAATTGAAACAAAGGGGTTTCATATGTTTGCTAATTGACTCCTTTGTTCTTGTAGCCGGATCGGATAGCCTTCAATACCTTATTACAGAACATGATATACGTGTAAAATGCTCAATCGTTTAAAATATACGTAACAACATCCCCGTTGTTCGATAGCCTAGTTCCAATATGAACCATTCAATGAAACTAATATTGAGACTACAGTGGATTCACGTTTGCGCATATACCAGCGGGAACCCATTGCCTACTATTATTGTTAATGATATAGTCCTGTTCAAACTAAAAAGTTTAAACTTTATTTATTTTACAACGATTGCGAAGCAAGTTTTAAACAACTTATATTAATCACTCCCGTTGGTGCGGATGAAAGCGTAAATATGGCCATTCGTGTGGGAGGAAACCGGAGTACCCGGAGAAAACCCACATGTCCGATCTGGCGACCACCATACCATTTCACATACTTCCCAGTCCGAGGATCGAACCCGGGCTGCATTGGTGAGAAGCGACTGCGCTAACCACTGCGCTACTAGTAATCGGAGAGCCGGACAAACTGAGTAAAAGAAATCCATCATTTTTAAAATATTTACTGTACTTTCACGGTTGAAATATATATAATCTTATTTTGACAAAATTAGGTTAGTATTATTTTCATTATACTCTTCGTAGATTCAGTTGTCCGTAAAAATCATACAAGCAAAGAAATTAATGTGCGTACTAGCCTGGGTTCCAGTCTGTCGATTTTTCACTTTCTAACTTCTGGCAAAAATGGGTTGATTTTATCAGACACTCAATACGGCCCAATTAATGGTATCGGTGTTAAAATATATTTACTTGACTGACCAGGCAAACTATATCGACGCCTGTTCTCAGGCTATGTGCGTACATCACTTTTAGCGTGTCTTATTAACCCATTCAACACCAAGTAACTGACATGGACTGTTGCATGATATTTTTAGACTAATAAATTAATAAGAAAATTACAATTTGGACCAGTTCATTTGACAAAATGGGTAATATTGTCTAAAAATAGTAATATTACTGGCAAACGATGCATATCATGAGACTGGCACGTCACTAGCCGGCTCAGCTGAATCTACACTTATTGTAAGCCTATATAGAGGTATGTGATGTTGCTAGTAATAGTTAATAGTGATGGCGTAAAAACTGGGCACTCGCATACAATAATTGTCTTAATAGAAATATATCATTAAATAAATACTAATTTGGAATTGCTTGCATTCGTACTCATATGTGTGCTGGAACAAAGCAACGACCTATAGATCATCAAGGGTAGTGTGTGTGTGTTTTACGTTTATTTATCGTCGCTACCGATTGCCCATATAAGCGACGCCTCCTGAAGAGATTAGTGATTTTAGATTTTGGAGGGTAGTGCAATGATACAGAGACAGAGAACTATGCCAAAGCGCCGATTGGAGACCTCTGTTTGATATATCCATCTAAAGACTATTAATATTAGTATGTGTAAGTTTAAGCTTTTTATTTTATTCATGAAGATAATAGTTCACTAATTTAAAAGTTGTCTTCATTAACGTAAACCGAAAAGTAATAATTATTTCGGGAAATATTTTGGAAACAAATATGTTTGGTTATCAAACAATAGAGCCTTCTCCTTGTTTGCATGATGTCTTGTTTATGAAGATTTTCACTACAACATGTTGTTTCACTATTCGCTATCTTGTATTATGTACATGCTGTCCTCGTGGGCTTTCTAGCCTAATGGATTTGAGATAAACTGTCTGTCTGTCTATACTACATATCACATACATTCATCATACAATGTTCAAGCAACTACGCCTAGCGTATTGGTTTCAGACAGCTGTCAAACACTATGGTATCTAGTCTTAGGTATAAATTAAGACCCGCCGTGCCGCTTTGCACGAGTGGTCGTCTTGAATGGCAAGGGCAGTGGTCAGTCATATCGGTTACCAAATAATGTCTCTTGTCACCATGTGATGTGCCATATCTGGATCAAAGGTCAATAGGGGGAGATAAATGCCGTCTGAGGTCACATTAGGTCACTGCGCAACTTGGAAGACAAATGCAAAATGGCGCGGGTTTTATTGTTCAAGGTGTCACACTCGTGAAATATCGTTAGCTTGTTTGAGTACTTTAAGGTCACTGTTAGCATGTAGAAGTGATCTATCGAGTGTCCAGTTGGTGTCAGTGATGGTCACCACTGAGATGACCACTGTCAGCTTTGTACTTGCACTGTATTTATATCAAATAAAAAAGACAGCGAAACTGCCAATGACCTTGAAATATCTAAATAGTGTATTATTCACTAGGTTAGTTTCGAATTTGAAAAATAATAGTTATGCATTATTGGATTTACGCTCCTAGACGGGTTAGTGGTCCAGTTGGTAACACGGTGGACTGCGAATCCAGGGATCGCAGGTATGATCCCCCGTCTGCCCATATTACTATGTACAGTGTTTCAGATGGGACCACGTGTATATACCGAGGTCTCATTTATCGGTGGCTCAGATGGGGGCTATAAATGGAGGTATCATGTATCTGTGCTATACACCGTGCATGTAAAAGCACAAGGGATGTTTCTGTGAGCATCTACTGTATCTTGCACTATCCTCCAAAACGCAAAACTGTTATGTTGTTATGTTATTTCGGGTTTTACGCCTGCATCAGCACCATATCGGGCTATATCGCCGGCGGGCAGTTTACCTAACTAAACCTAAGTAACCTAAATGGGCGGGGCTCGAACCCGTGACCATCAGTGATGATAGGTTACAGTGGTATACAAGTCAGCGATCTTAACCACTCGACCACGGAGGCGGACTTAAAAAGAACCCAAAAAACGCAAAACTAAAATGACTAATATATTTCTGGAGGTAACTCCCAGATTTGCCAGTATTGGTGGTGGTGCGGCGATAAATAAACGAATATAAAACAATCTTACGGCGCTTAATAATCGCATGGTTTAACGACATGACACTGCTGCATACTATACTATAGTTCCGTCATTATCATTTCAAAAACTATTATATATAGAATATAGAAGACGTTATTGCAACTGTAACTGGGAGTTTGTGAGTTCAAGTCCCCGCCAGAATCAGGGTGCATTTAAATCCACCGTGCATCTTCTCTCTCCCTCGTGGCGATGGATTCCACCGGGTTTCTGTTGTAATATGTGTTCGCAATCGAGCTAAGTAAACATATATTTGTATAAATGTGGTAACACGCTGGACTGATAATCCAGGGATCGCAGATTCGATTCCCTGTCTGACCCTATTAAAATTAACAGTCTTTCAGATGGGACTTTAAACCGATGTCTCGTATAATGCTCAAGCTTTGCTTTACGAGTTGTATAATTATGTACATATATGTGAGACAATAACAAATATTAAAACTGTGTGACCGTCTACCTTGACTACAGTGGCGTCCGTGGTCCAGTAGCAGAGCGTCGGATTTGGAATCGAACGGTCCCGGTTTCGATACTCGGTCAGGCCACGTATGTAGTGTCATTGAGCAAGGCACCTCACACACATTGCTTAGTACTGGTTAACCACTTAGGTCGGCTACGCCTGCCCAGGAAAACATGTCTAGGTCCCCGCAAGGGGCTTGACATTAATGGAACATACATACATATAACGAGCTTTGTCCAGTGGCATGTTCTGCGTACAATCATTTTATTGTCTGAATATGTTTTTGCAGCATTAAGTTGTCAAATCAAGTGTCTGTTTTTCTGATATATTTAATTGTTAAAGTGCGTGTACATATAATTATTTAGACTACGACGTACACCGAGATATTGTAATGAACGGATATTATGATATAGCTATAATGGAATTTAAAACACTGTCGTGACGTCATACCTTTTGTACTTGCAGTCGATTATTATTATTATTATTGGACTGCTGTCAAAAGGCCAGAGTACTATTTTAATTAGTAGGATCGTGTGTGTTTTAAGTAAGATATAAGCCTCAAACGGATCCAATATGTAAAATAGTGGCACTGTTTTCGGCGCCACGCGCGTCACACAGTCCACTAGTTGACATATTGGATCGTTTGAGGCTTATATCCTATACATGTAACGCTCAATATAAAACGGCACAGTTTTGCTATGGTGCCAGTGGTAAAACGCTGGACTGGTAATCCAGTGATCGCAGGTTCGATCCCCCGTCTGACCCTAATAAAATTAACAGTCTTTCAGATGGGACGTTAATCCGAGGTCTCGTGTCGGTGCTTTACACCGTGCACATAAAAGAACCAGAGGATACTCTGGAATGGGTCTATGTCTGTATCATGCACTATCCTCCAAAATCTAAAATAACTAATCTCTTCAGGAGGCGTCGCTCATATGGGCAACCGGCAGCGACGATAAATAAACGTAACACACACATGGTGTCAGTATATATTACTATAACGCTAATCAGTTTACACTGACACAGATATAAGCCAGGTTTACAGCCAGTACAACGTACACCTAGCTAACGCATGGTGCATATGACGTGTAGTTTCGTTTTTATATTTATAGCAAATAATCACAAAAGGAGACTTTAAGCACAATTTCAAATGTCAGATATGAGTCACATTATCTGTTAACATAATAGCGCAATAAAAGGATTATAAAAACTCCTTAAAGTAGGATCATTTCACTAATGACAAATACTAACGCTACATTCATAGCTGAATTTGAAAATGTAGTTTTTTCAATGACATATGGAGAGGAACCGGAGTGTCGCTTATTCCATTTTTATTATTCTTCAACTATCTGTTTTATGAGAAGCGGGAGTGAAATGAACAGCAAAGCGACACTAATCAAAGATCAATATACAATATCACTTTAGATGTGAGCAGGTTGTCAAAAAAAGTATTCACTTTAATGTTTATCCAATTATTGTTTTTATTATAATTATTGTTTTAAATCTTTATTAAAGTCTCATCCATGTACACCACATAAACTATTCTAGAGGACATAGAAAACGCACACCTACATTATATACTAGAGGACATAGAAAACGCGCATCTACATTATATACTAGAGGACATAGAATACCTCACACCTACATTATATACTAGAGGACATAGAAAACGAACACCTACATTATATACTAGAGGACATAGAAAACGCACACCTACATTATATACTAGAGGACATAGAAAACGCACACCTACATTATATACTAGAGGACATAGAAAACGAACATCTACATTATATACTAGAGGACATAGAAAACGAACACCTACATTATATACTAGAGGACATAGAAAACGAACACCTGCATTATATACTAGAGGACATAGAAAACGCACACCTACATTATATACTAGAGGGCATAGAAAACGCACACCTACATTATATACTAGAGGACATAGAAAACGAACACCTACATTATATACTAGAGGACATAGAAAACGCACACCTACATTATATGATTATTATTACATGAAAACGAAATACGAAGGATTCCATCAAAGATATATCACATCTTTATTACAAAACACAAACTGAACAACTAAAAATTTTCCAAAATGTTTAAAACTATGTATTTATATAGGTATTGTTTTTCATGTAAAAACACACGTATCCGACGTGTGTGTGTTTTCTGTGCCCTCTAGTATATATACATACATATATACATAAACACTAACAACAGTACACGGCCATACATCAGGGAGTTACAAGAGTCTATATCACATTAAGACTAATGCACCGACACCATGGGTCACATGTCGACGCTCAGGCTATTAGTGGTGGAGGAGACCCAGGGTGCCCCTCCGAGCAGTATTTCAGGCACGGTCGGGTACCCAGGTAGAACCACTAATCTTCCGCTTCCTCACTGGATATAATGCGACAACGCAACTGAAATTCAATTAAGTTAAAGTCAACATTCTTAACCACTCGCGGCCACGGAAGCCTCAATAGGTTATTAACCCTTTCAACCCCACAGGCCTCTAAATAGGCTTATGAAAAGTGTAGATCCAGATGAGCCGGCTCGTAGCGAGCCGTCTCATCAGGATCTGCACTTTTTTGCCAGTAATAATTATTACTATTTTTAGATAAAATTACCCATTTTGATAAATGAACTGGTCCAAAGGTAATTTTCTTATTAATTTATTGGTCTAAAAATAGCATGCACCAATCCATGTCAGTTACTTGGGGTTGAAAGAGTTAATCTAATTAATTAATCTGCATTTGCCTCATCCTGATCCATGGTCGGTTTAATGTCAACGATCTTAACCACTCGTGGCCACGGAAGCCTCAGTAGGTCATTAATCTAATTAATTAATTAATTAATTATTTAATTAATCAATCTGCATTTGCCTCATACAAAATCGTCCAAGGTCGGGCGCATTGATTCAAATCGTGACATATTTGTGTACGAAATAAAGTTTCATAATAATTTAAATAATAAATTGGAATCCATTGAGCTGGTGTCGTTGTAACCTCGCGTGTTGAATGCTACCTCCTGCTTTGTATTTACATTGTTTCATGTCGTGTGTCGGTGTTTTAAGATTGCCAAATATTTTATATAAAAATAAAATTGAAACGAATCTTCCTGATGCAGCGTGTATTTAGAGACAGATGTTTATCACTTGATAAGATATGACAGTTGGTCATAACTTTGTATCACGTACATACATTTCAAAGCGGTATAAGTCGAACACATATTTATCACGAATAATTAGTCACACAAACATCGCAGGTTCGATCCCCCGTCTGACCCTAATACAATTAACAGTCTTTCAGATGGGACGTTAAACCGAGGTCTCGCGTCGGTGCTTTACACCGTGCACGTAAAAGAACCAGAGGAGACTCTGGAATGGGTCTATGTCTGTATCATTGCACTATCCTCCAAAATCTAAAATGACTAATCTCTTGAGGAGGCGTCGCTCATATGGGTAACCGGTAGCGACGATAAATAAACGTAAAACATACACAGTTCAATAACTATGCAAATGAACGCTGTATTCATATTCATACGCTCTGTTATAAACTTAAGCACACAACATGGCGTCGAAGTCACCATCGAGCTATAAACACTATAAATCCTGCACGACGGGCTAGTAACGCTACCAATATTATATAGCCCAATCGCTGAATTCTTCAACAGCCATTGCAGTAGCAATTCAGAGGTATAGAACTTGCTAAAAGCAAATCGACGGTATTTGAACGTTACACATTTTGACGGAGTTGGTAAATATGTACTTGTTGTGACGTCATAGAAAAGTACTTGTGACGACATAGTGGCACGTGCTCCATTGACACGATTGCCATAACAATAGACATGCAGAACGGGCAATGTTGTATAACTTATACATTTACTAGTGTTTTGTTTAAGGTAGTTTCATGAATTTAAAGCTGATTAAATAGGTAGGGAGGATATGTGGATGTGGTGCAGGGTGAATGCTAATAGGTAGGGAGGATATGTGGATGTGGTGCAGGGTGAATGCTAATAGGTAGGGAGGATATGTGGATGTGGCGCAGGGTGAATGCTAACAGGTAGGGAGGATATGTGGATGTGGCGCGGGGTGAATGCTAATAGGTAGGAAGGATATGGGGATGTGGCGCGGGTTGAATGCTAATAGGTAGGGAGGATATGGGGATGTGACGCGGGGTGAATGCTAATAGGTATGGAGGATATGGGCATGTGACGCGGGGTAAATGCTAATAGGTAGGGAGGATATGTGGATATGGCGTTGGGTGAATGCTAATATGTAGGGAGGATATGTGGATATGGCGCTGGGTGAATGCTAATAGGTAGGGAGGATATGGGGATGTGGCGCTGGGTGAATGCTAATAGGTAGGGAGGATATGTGGATATGGCGTTGGGTGAATGCTAATAGGTAGGGAGGATATGTGGATATGGCGCTGGGTGAATGCTAATAGGTAGGGAGGATATGTGGATGTGGCGCTGGGTGAATGCTAATAGGTAGGGAGGATATGTGGATATGGCGCTGGGTGAATGCTAATAGGTAGGGAGGATATGGGGATGTGGCACGGGGTGAATGCTAATAGGTAGGGAGGATAGGTGGATGTGGCGCGGGGTTAATGCTAATAGGTAGGGAGGATATGTGGATATGGCGCTGGGTGAATGCTAATAGGTAGGGAGGATATGGGGATGTGGCACGGGGTGAATGCTAATAGGTAGGGAGGATAGGTGGATGTGGCGCGGGGTGAATGCTAATAGGTAGGGAGGATAGGTGGATGTGGCGCGGGGTGAATGCTAATAGGTAGGGAGGATATGGGGATGTGGCACGGGGTGAATGCTAATAGGTAGGGAGGATAGGTGGATGTGGCGCGGGGTGAATGCTATAGGTAGGGAGGATATGGGGATGTGGCACGGGGGAATGCTAATAGGTAGGAGGATATGGGGATGTGGCACGGGTGAATGATAATAGGTAGGGAGGATATGGGGATGTGGCGCGGGGTTGAATGCTAATAGGTAGGGAGGATATGGGGATGTGGCGCGGGGTGAATGCTAATAAGTAGGGAGGATAGGTGGATGTGGCGCGGGGTGAATGCTAATAGGTAGGGAGGATATGGGGATGTGGCACGGGGTGAATGCTAATAGGTAGGGAGGATAGGTGGATGTGGCGCGGGGTGAATGCTAATAGGTAGGGAGGATATGGGGATGTGGCGCGGGGTGAATGATAATAGGTAGGGAGGATATGGGGATGTGGCGCGGGGTGAATGCTAATAGGTAGGGAGGATATGGGGATGTGGCGCGGGGTGAATGCTAATAGGTAGGGAGGATATGGGGATGTGGCGGTGTGTGGATGATAGTCAATATAGAGCTATGGCGGAGCTGCTGCGTTCAGTTGAACAAGAATTGCTGTTATAGAAGTTGTGACGATGTGAATTATTTGTGTCATACGCTCATGTAGGCTACACACATATATCACGTGATCATTATGTTTCGTTTACGACATGTTTAATAACTATATTATTTGGCTCAGCATTGGGTAATCGATCTCCTATTTGCAATGATTTGAATGGTTGTTTAGCCTAATTCAAATGTTCTAGCCATACATGTTAATGTGGACCGCATTACGATAGCTCTGTTCAGAAGAAGTCTTTTTCATCACTACTGTTAGCCCTTACCGTTATCAACTACATGACCGAAATACGGCACTGAAACGACTATTGTAATTATCCTAATAACGAAGTTGTGTATTGAAATGAATTGGCAACTGCATTCAAGTAATCTGTACGACTTGCTAGGTTAGATCTATTTTTCCCATATACATACACATGCATTCCTTTTAATACATGCACAGTTGTGCACGTGTAGCAAATGCTTATTTGGTTTGGGGTTTAAGATCGCACCAATAGCATATAGGTCACATGGCGACCCTCCAGCTAGTAGTGGTGGAAGAAGCGTCCCGGTGCTCCTCCGAGCAGCATTACAGGGATTGGACGGGCACCCGGGTAGAACCACCGACATTCCGCAGTATGTATAAATAATACTGATTAACTTATAGTCGTCCGTTTGTTTATCATGGGTGCTTAATTGTGTTGATTTCTAGTAATTTTGATCATCAGTAATACATATGTTATAGCTTACATTACGTGTGTTCCTTATGTTGCAAAACTGCCGTTTGTGATCTGGGAGTGTTAAACTGGTCTTGAGCGATACGTCATGAATAAACTTATGTTCTGTTCTGTTCTGTTGCTGCTAGCAGGACATCACATGTATGCGACACGGTTTGTTGATTTGTTGGTTTGTTGGTTTGTTGGTTGGTTTGTTGGTTTGATCGATCGATTGATTGATTGATCGAGTTTGATGAAACTGTGCGGATGGTTTTATGATATACTTGGATTTGGAGAGAAATCGGTCAAGGCATGTTGTCATGGCGGTCAGTCAACACCCACTTATTTAGTAAATTTGACATGTCTCTGAACTCCCCGATCCACAAAGTCCATCAATAACATGTTCTGTTAGCCTGTCCCGAGACAGGGTCAAATACCAGTGCGGGGGTTTGCATCTCTCCTAGCGCTATCTTCTATTTCTTATGTCAAATACCAGTGCGAGGGGTGTGCGTCTCTCCGAGTATTGGATTCCGGAAGTTTATTTAGACCAAATTACATTCGCTGCAGTATTAATATTGGGTTCCCGATGGATACAACAAACAACTTCTCCGTAACAATAATGTGTTTGTAATGGTATGCACTCTATTATTGGGCTAGGTATATTATACGTTGGATGTATAATGCATTATATTGTTATACAGTGTATCTACCCGCCAACTGGCATTTGATGAGTTCAAACAGATTACAAAGTTCTCACGCTGTTTTATGTCTAGCAACTGTAGACATTGTCTAGATAGAGCAAGAGTTCGTCCGTCGTCAATTGGAACACTATCGTATTTGGCTGTCCGATTAGCGCAGTGGTTAGCGCACTCGCTTCTCACCAATGCAACCTGGGTTCGATCCTCGGACCGGGAAGTATGTGAGATGGTATGGTGGTCGCCAGATCGGGCAGGTGGGTTTTCTCCGGGTACTCCGGTTTCCTCCCACACGAATGACAACAAATACGCTTTCATCCGCGCCAACGAGAGTGATTAATATAAGTTGTTAAAACTTGCTTCGCATTCGTTGTAAAATAAGTAAAGTTTAAACTTGTATTGTCGTAATACTTGTATGTACATGTTTCGTGTTATCGTTGTCGACGTAACATGCATGTAATACTGTAGATTAGAAACGCTGTGATTTGGGTTAGATCCTCTAAAACATTAGATACATATATTTATATTTCAGGTTACATAAAAAAGCATTCTTTATTACTGCATTAATTTACTCGAACTATTTTTACAAAGCCAAACCAAACGCACAAACATTTCTTCTGGCTGTATCAATATCACATACATCAGACTACAAGTGTGTCGGATTTTCCGCTGTGATTCCATAGGCAAAACCATCCGGATAAAGTATTGATTTTTTTTGGTTATTAACTTCAAAATAGATATCTTTTAATGACTCCGAAAATTGATTTATTTTTGTCTTAGCAAACAGCGGATGACATTAACACGATATCACTCATGGCTATTTTATAAAGCGTAACTAACGCCAACAAAAACTTCAGATATGAGAGAACTTGTCATGGGAAAGTTGCTTTTGTGGATGAAACGACAAGATAATGCACCATTACACCAGATGATATGTATCGTCGCGTTTGAGTGAATTTAGAAAGTTTAGTTACGATTCATTGTCGGACTTCCCACACGGTTAGACATATATACATTGCAACTTTATTTATATAAAGCAACTACTTCAGACATATCAGTATAAGATTAGTAACCCCCGCCAGAGGAACGAGGGGGTATATTGTTTCTGGCTGGGCCTGGCTTTTTGCATACAGGGTAAACCACACTATTATTAATGGAATTTGATGAAATATAGAGGGCAGGTCTTGGAGGAAGTGATATAATTTTGGCAGAAATCGGTGAATGGTGTATGTGGTCATGGCGGTCAACGAAATGTCCACTCCGGTTGATCGCGGGGAGGGGTTGCATGACGGGGGAGGGGTTGCATGACGGGGGAGGGGTTGCATCGCGGAGGAGGGGTTGCATCGTGGGGGAGGGGTTGCATCGCGGGGGAGGGGTTGCATCGCGGGGGAGGAATTGTATCGCGGGAGAATGGTTACATCGCGGTGGGAGGAGTTGCATCGCGGGGAGGGGTTGCATCGCTGGGGAGGGGTTACATCGCGGGGGAGGGCCAATATGCATATACCATACACGGGTAATAGAGGAAGAAAGAATACGGTTTCCTTTTGCCTAAAATGACAAATTGTGCTTTTAATGTTGTTCAGTTTGTGGTTTAATTTTAGTGTGTATTCTATTAGTAACATATTGGTAATATTTTGCTATAAAACGTGCATCTAAAGAAAATTGCCATTAGTTACATAACTTATACTCCTACATTCACTATGTTGTTATTTTGTCGTGGCATTCGAACGCACCAGGACGTAAACACAAACAGTTTCCTTTGAAAGATGCACAACCGCTATGTGCATATAACATATGCGATTATTACACAGCCCACGTGACCCATCGATCTCCATGAGTATTAGAAACTTACATTGTCTTGGAAAGATACATCAACCCCGGTAGTGTTCGCTCTGTCCGTTAAAGCGACATTACATCGCAAAAAGAAAAGCAAGAACAATTAATTTTTTACGTATAAATAACATTGCTACTACAAATTCTTCCGAACTAATTCACACAATAAAGCGCGTGCTACTATCGTGTAGAGATAATTTAAAGCAGCTACTATTGCTTAGAGATAATTTAAATCAGCTACATTCGTTTAGAGATAACTTAACCCAGCTACAATCGTTTAGAGATAGTTTAAACCAGCTACAATCGTTTAGAGATAACTTAACCCAGCTACAATCGTTTAGAGATAATTTAAATCAGCTACATTCGTTTAGAGATAACTTAACCCAGCTACAATCGTTTAGAGATAGTTTAAACCAGCTACAATCGTTTAGAGATAACTTAACCCAGCTACAATCGTTTAGAGATGACTTAGCCCAGCTACAATCGTTTAGAGAAACTTAAACCAGCTACAATCGTTTAGAGATAACTTAAATCAGCTACACTCGTTTAGAGATAGCTTAAACCAGCTACAATCGCTTAGAGATAACTCAAACCCGCTACAATCGTTTAGAGGTAACTTAAACCCGCTACAATCGTTTAGAGATAGTTTAAACCAGACTAGTCTAAAAATAAATACAAAATGAGAGATATAACGGTAAATCCGTACCATATATCTCGTTATTCAAGATATTTGCGTATATTGGCCATTTATGTGGGAGAAAACCGGAGTACCCGGAGAAAACGCACATGTCCGATCTGGAGACCACCGTACCATCTCACATACTTCCCAATCCGACACATATGACATCGCCTAAATACACGACTACTTCTATTTCCTTTCCGTTATGGTGTGTTAGATCCATACACGTGTAGTACGTGGGATGCACGTGATAATGTGTGTGTGCAGTAAATAGTCACGCGATTTTAGGACGGCACCTGTGCACGAAATGCTGACATTCAATGTACAGTCACCGTTAATATTGATATTGCGTCTGTATGATATAACATACGTATGTAATATGTGAAATGGTAACCTTGCTGGGAATAATATGCCAATTAGACAGTAATTACTTGATAAAAGGTTTCTCTAATAATGTATATTCATATTTTTATGATTTAAAGTGGTATTCGGATTCAATATATTTACTAAATTAGTGTGGCATAAATTGCATTTCTAAGTGTGCTTACTAATGTAGAGTCAAGACCTGAACACATTTGGTTTCGGGCGAACGAGCGAGTGAGAGCAATTCTGCCTTGTTTGTTCTACAGTGATTTGCTTTATTTGCCGCGTGATTTGTACAAACCTAGTGAGCAATCGGAGTATCTCTTTCAGTATTAACGTCATTGACTCATATTGCTATTTAAAACACTGTCGTGACGTCATATCTTTATACTTTCAGTCCATTATTATTAATACCGGACTGACTGCCGTCAAAAAGCCAGAGTATTATATTAAATCCTACGCGCACATGTACGAAATTAACAATTTTAATTAGTAGAGTAGGATCGTGTTATATAAGTGTGTGTCTTAAGTAAGATATAAGCCTCAAGCGGATTTCGGCTTATAACCTATACATAAATGTCTACCTGTTCAATCAAGGTATTGCTAAAAGTGGGGATAGAATGTCATAATATATATATGATATATGGCTGGTGGTACGAACTATCTAAGTTTTGATAGAAGTTGAATTTTTGGATTAGTTACCAAAATATACCATCTAATAATGATGATAGCATGCTACTACACTGTATAAGGTTTTAACTTATTGGTTTACATGTGAAACAGGTACTAAAAAATGTATCAGCTTTATTTATCTTAAAAATGGAGAAAAAGACGTATTAATCACACTCATTGGCGGGATTGAAACGCGTATCCGCTTGGTCCGTCCGTGTGGCAGGAAACCTGAGTACTCTACCATCTCACATACTCCTTCCGAGGAGCGAACCCGGGTTGCATTTGTGAGACGCGAGCATGCCGACAACTGCGCTAACCGGACAGTTAGTATATAGGCCTACCTACAGGGTTTAAGAATATCAAATTGTTTGTAATCGGGTTGCAATAAGTGCTGATGTATAGCGCAGCTTCTTTAACTCGAAAATAACTCTTGAGTAAATCGAGTACGAACTAAAACGACTTCTATCGCAGCGTATTATTTAACAGAGCTGCATTATGTCGTATAAAATGATATAAGAAACTTATAGAGCTCGACGTTTTATTCCTTTAGGAAGTAATGCATTCAAATGTACATAAAACGCTAGTTTGAATAACTTAAAATGCAAATATATCCCCATAAAATCGACATAAATTACACGGACACGATGTGTATCGCGTCAGACAAACATTTACATGAATTAAACGAAACATACATACAGGTATACGAATAAATTCTACATTGAAATGTCCGATTATGAATGTTTCACTTTAACTATTTTATAATATTACCGTCAATGAAATGAATTACAATTCATTATATATAGAGAATATTAGGTTACTGTCTTATAAATTTTAATTTATTAGGCGAGTTGGAGAAAATATACAAGGCGAGTCTCTAAAATTGTATAAATTT
Organism: Archivesica marissinica; assembly: GCA_014843695.1. Lineage (NCBI taxonomy): Eukaryota > Metazoa > Mollusca > Bivalvia > Venerida > Vesicomyidae > Archivesica > Archivesica marissinica. The sequence continues at coordinate 3,741,136 of CM026389.1, read as the reverse complement.
ATAACCTAATATTCTATTTCTCCTATCTACTGATAAATAAGAAGTTTGATGAAAACTGTACCGAATATTCATGAACTAAAGTGTATTAGGCAGGCCGTGTTTGACCATTGTTACGCATGGGGGTAGGATAACAACTGTTTATCGTTTGAGATTCGTGGATTTACTGTAGTGAGAAGAGTGTATTTTGCACTGATGCGTTGAAAGATAAACAAGCACTTAGAATAATCGCCATTTGAGTCAAGGACAGACAACTGTGCATACAGGACCACATGCTATATATCTGTATGCAACAGTTAAATACAGCATTTGTAAGAATCAAAGAAAACACAAACTGCTATGCACTTTAATTACGTTGAGGACGCAATTTTAAGATTAACTCCTAGAATTCACAAGAGTACCAATATGATGGAATTCCACTGTGCTCACGTGCACTAGTATGTAATGCTCGTGTAATAGCCAGTAAACAAATACAAATTCTTACAAACTCACTTTTTGAATCTATATTGAACAATCACACCATTTATAGAACCCACGCCTGTGCCTCTTATTAGTATGCCAGTGGGGACAAGTGCGCAAGTAATTGTAAAATTAATGTATACCGCGTTATGTCAAAACGCACGGTATGCCAAGAACCTTACTTGTTTTCTACGTTGTCTTATGCCAAGAACCGTACTTGTTTTCTACGTTGTCTTATGCCAAGAAACTTACTTGTTTTTTAGTTGTTTTATGCCAAGAACCTTACTTGTTTTCTACGTTGTCTTATGCCAAGACCCTTACTTGTTTTCTACGTTGTCTTATGCCAAGAACCTTACTTGTTTTCTACGTTGTCTTCGTCTAGCTTACAACTACCATTACTTGTATTTCGTGGCGCCTTTGATAATAATAATAATAATGATAATAATGATAATAATAATGATAATGATAATAATGATGATGATGATAATAATAATAATAATGATGATAATAATGATAATAATAAGTTCCCATGTTCGTAACACCCCGACTGTTCTAGTCTAGTATCTAGCTCTCCTATCTGAGAGATTCCCCTATATTATATAATTCCCCATGTTCGTAACACTCTGACTGTTCTAGTCTAGTATCTAGCTCTCCTATCTGAGGGTTTCCCCTATATCATATAATTCCCTATGTTCGTAACACCCCGACTGTTCTAGTCTAGTATCTAGCTCTCCTATCTGAGGGTTTCCCCTATATCATATAATTCCCTATGTTCGTAACACTCCGACTGTTCTAGTCTAGTATCTAGCTCTCCTATCTGTGAGATTCCCCTATACACTGTATTATATAATTCCCCATGTTCGTAACACTCTGACTGTTCTAGTCTAGTATAGAGAGATTCCCCTATATTATATAATTCCCCATGTTCATAACACCCAGACTGTTCTAGTCTAGTATCTAGCTCTCCTATCTGAGAGATTCCCCTATATTATATAAGTGCCCATGTTCATAACACCCAGACTGTTCTAGTCTAGTATCTAGCTCTCCTATCTGAGAGATTCCCCTATATTATATAATTCTCCATGTTCGTAACACTCCGACTGTTCTAGTCTAGTATCTAGCTCTCCTATCTGAGAGATTCCCCTATATTATAGAATTCCCCATGTTCGTAACACACTGACTGTTCTAGCCTAGTATCTAGCTCTCCTATCTGAGAGATTCCCCTATATTATATAATTCCCCATGTTCATAACACCCAGACTGTTCTAGTCTAGTATCTAGCTCTCCTATCTGTGAGATTCCCCTATACACTGTATTATATAATTCCCCATGTTCGTAACACTCCGACTGTTCTAGTCTAGTATCTAGCTCTCCTATCTGTTAGATTCCCCTATATTATATAAGTGCCCATGTTCGTAACACACTGACTGTTCTAGTCTAGTATCTAGCTCTCCTATCTGTGAGATTCCCCTATATTATATAATTCCCCATGTTCGTAACACTCTGACTGTTCTAGTCTAGTATCTAGCTCTCCTATCTGTGAGATTCCCCTATATTATAGAATTCCCCATGTTCGTAACACACTGACTGTTCTAGCCTAGTATCTAGCTCTCCTATCTGAGAGATTCCCCTATATTATATAATTCCCCATGTTCGTAACACCCCGACTGTTCTAGTCTAGTATCTAGCTCTCCTATCTGAGAGATTCCCCTATATTATATAATTCCCCATGTTCGTAACACTCTGACTGTTCTAGTCTAGTATCTAGCTCTCCTATCTGAGAGATTCCCCTATATTATATAAGTGCCCATGTTCGTAACACCCCGACTGTTCTAGTCTAGTATCTAGCTCTCCTATCTCAGAGATTCCCCTATATTATATAATTCCCCATGTTCGTAACACCCCGACTGTTCTAGTCTAGTATCTAGCTCTCCTATCTGTGAGATTCCCCTATACACTGTATTATATAATTCCCCATGTTCGTAACACTCTGACTGTTCTAGTCTAGTATCTAGCTCTCCTATCTGAGAGATTCCCCTATATTATAGAATTCCCCATGTTCGTAACACACTGACTGTTCTAGTCTAGTATCTAGCTCTCCTATCTGAGAGATTCCCCTATATTATATAACTTCCCAGATACTCATGGTAACCTGAAATTCGATGACAGAGAATCTTGGATGGTAAGAGCTACATAATCTGAGTCTCCACCCAATAAGTGATCACCTGTTATGCAAGGGCGTGATATAACATACATTGGTATGTCAAAAGGTAGCAGGAAACCCGGTGTCAGACGCCCACGCTGGATAACCAATTTGATACATTTTGTTACATCTGAAACCCGGTGTCAGACGCCCACGCTGGATAACCAATTTGATACATATTGTTACATTTGAATATTATATCATAACGTGTATTCTGTGTTCTTCAAGTTGTTTCTTCGAAACGGTATTGTTAATCACAGTTTCAAATCATCCGCTTCTTCGAATGTCTAGTGCTGAACATTCAAAATAAACACATAAGTGAGGCTTTAAGAGAGAGTGCAATCAACAAAAACGCACAACGCATTACGTTTTTCTGCCAACGTATTACAGAATAATTCATCTACAACCTCATGCATAATATTACAAATACATGCTTTATTAGACTGGATAACCCATCTGGACTATTAAAGACATTATCGAGATGGGTGTGGGGGTGTTGTGCAATATTTTTCACATTCGCACGAACAGTGAGAAAGTCCAAGCATTTCATTGTCCGTCAACAATACAGTTAACTGGTTAATTCTATGCAACTAAATAACAGTATGTATACGTGTGACATCGCATGCATTTTGTGCAAGTTGACAGTATGCCGGCTGTGTCATTAACAGGTCACGTGCTACAAGAATCGTTTCATTTAATGGGACACATCATAAAACTGCCAGCTATTCCTTGATATCCATGGTAATAGTTGTTGTATTGGGGTTTAAACTTGCGCCGACAGTTTTTCATACGGGGTCTCCAGCTGATAGTGATGGAAAAAAGACCACCTTACTCCAATTTGAGCAGTATTTACTGGCATAACTGGTAACTGGGTAGAACCACCGACCTTCCGCAAGTTGGATAAGTTCCTCACAATGTGAAAGTCGTGATAGCGCAGTGGTAGCCTTTCCCAGCATGTGCGAAAGGTCCGGAGTCCGAGCCCCGCTGGAGCCGTTATAAGTGTGCCCTTAGGCAAGTCATTTAAATTGCACGTTGCCTCTTCTCTCTCTCCTTCGCGGCGATGGATTCCATCAGGAATGAGGTCTCGAGAGTGATTAATATAAGTTGGAAGAACTCGTTTCGCAATCGAGCTCAAATAAATGTGTATATACTAGATCTTCACAGGCCGCAATTCCACACTCAGAGTTAGATTCGCACCTACAGCGCTGTGGTGCAAGTGGTTTGAAACGAACGTCCTTAACCACTCGGCCACGGAGACCCCCCCCCCACCCACACACACCCCCCTATGGGTCGTACGACGCGAAACGTGACTGACTAATTTCTAATTCTGCACGTTTCGTCATGCATGTGCTAATTCTCTCTCGCTCTCTGTTATGACGCGTAATTTTATGTTCTTTGTGTCCCCGGAATGGTATCGTCCGGATCTCTTTATCAGGGGCCGCTTTCACACGAACACTACGTCAGTTTTGCACACGCCTATTGCTAATACCGCTATTGGATTGTGTATTTAAATATCCAATCCAACATCCCCTTTGATGTCTATAGTCTCAATAAGAAACGTAAATCCGTGCGTGGAACCGGACCAATGTATTGCAATGTATTGCAAGATATGTACAAAGTGTTGTTATCTCTTTGATTTAGACTGAATTTCTCTGAATTAGTTATAAGCAATGCATTTACAGTCCACGTTGCCTCCTCTCTCACTCGTCGCGATGAATTCCATCAGGACAGAGGTCTCGAGAGTGATTAATATAAGTTGAAATAACGTGTTTCGCAATCGAGCTAGCATAAATTTGTATAAAACTAATTACCTTTTGCGTGTGTGTTACGGACAGAAGCGTGGCCACCATTATCCACACTAGCCTCTGTCCGCTACATGTCCACCATTGGCTACATCTCATCTCTAAACTTAGTCTATCTTCCATTCTCAATATTGTGTTCACGTATAGGGATCACTCTAATCCATGCTCGTATCAAACGTGTATAAATAAATGTTTTCTTACTATCTAAACTAAGTTAGTAACGACCGAATCATTCGCCGTGATGCAGCATTCTTAGTTCAACCTACGTCTATTAAAACAATCTAACATTCTCTCGCGAGTCTCCTAATATCTGGTAATTAGCTAGGTTCTGTTATTTCCTTTGAACACCGTGTTGAAAACACTTTTAGCAAACGTTTCTCACAACACTAATAAAGACTAAATCCACATTTATATTTCCTTCAAACCTCCGTCTAGCGTAGAGACACAAGTATTCCTTCCAACTATCACTGATAAAAACCGTCCGCCGATGTCTCCACGAAACACATCTTCAATCAATATGCTTATCCTCATATCCTCGTCCACTGCCAAAACAAGTTCCCATACTGGCGGTTTGGTGGGTTTATTGTGTATTATAAACACTTACATATCGTCTTGACCTACTCATATGTTTAGATAACGCCTCTGTAAAATGTTAAAGCTGTCAGTTTTCAAACATCTGTAAAATCTTGAAGCACGGTTAGAGTGTGCACACAACATAAAAGTTCGATTAGCGTTATCAGTCCCTAGTTATACGACAAGTTAATTTAGACAACACCGACATAATACCACTTTTATCGATTCGGTATGATTTGCAATTTGCATAAACTCATAATACTATACTAACCATCAGTCAAGGCATACATTTGGAAATGTGTTAATCGTATAAATATAAATGCCTTTGAATAAACTCCAATGCTAAAAATCCAATGATGTTTTAAACTTTTTTGAAATTTGAGAGCATAGATGTTCCGTGTTTGTTTTGACAGTTATTCGCTTGTCGACGTTCAATATAACTGTTTTTACGCCTCGCCTACTTTACTAGTTCATTTAAATGGTATTGCCTCATTCCTTGATTTCACGAATAGATATACATATTTCAGCGAGGGAATCAAGAAAATCTTTGTAAAGTTTCACGGTCGTTTGTTTCGTATCATTTTAGATATATTACAACAATTATTTACGCTGATCAATTTTATTTTCTCGGGTAGCTTTAGTTAACATTAACAGTTTCACCCCGTCGGCCATCAGCTGTGTATAACTGACGTGTGAATGTGGGTTTTTTATGTTTATTTATCGTCGCTACCGGTTGTCCATATGAGCGACGCTTCCTGAAGAAATTAGTCATTTTAGATTGTTGGAGGATAGTGCAGTGATAAAGACAGAGACCCATTCCAGAATCTCCTCTGGTTCTTTTACGTGCACGGTGTAAAGCACCGACACGAGATCTCGGTTTAACATCCCATCTGAAAGACTGTTAATTTTATTATGGTCAGACGGGGGATCGAACTTGCGATCCCTGGATTACCAGTCTAGCGTGTTACCACTGGACTACAGATCCGTCTGTAACTGACGTGTGTTAGTTGAGATTCAATATACGCCATGCGCATTCCAGCGGAGCACTTCAAATGGGATTCTGTTCCATGACATCTCGGTAATAACCCGTCTGTAGTAATTATTTGTAATTAAACCTTCTGCTGCTAATACAATGAAACATGCGTTAGTACACGCCACATAGGCATGCGTTAATACCAGCCCCAGTAGAAAGGCATGGCTGCTAATACATTGAAACATGCATTAGTACAAGCCCCAGAAACCTGCGTTAATACCAGTCCCAGTAGAAAGGCATGGTCTACTACAGTGAAACGTGCATTAATACCAGCCCCAGTAGAAAGGCATGGCTGCTACTACAGTGAAACGTGCGTTAGTACACGCCACATAAGCACGCGTTAATACCAGCCCCAGTAGAAAGGCATGGCTGCTACTACAATGAAACGTGCGTTAGTACAAGCCACATCAACCTGCGTTAATACCAGTCCTAGTAGAAAGGCATGGCTGCTAATAAAGTGAAACGTGCGTTAGTACAAGCCCCAGAAACCTGCGTTAATACCAGTCCCAGTAAAAAGGCATGGCTGATAATACAATGAAACGTGCGTTAGTTCAAGCCCCAGAAATCTGCGTTAATACCAGTCCCAGTAAAAAGGCATGGCTGATAATACAATGAAATGTGCGTTAGTTCAAGCCCCAGAAATCTGCGTTAATACCAGTCCCAGTAGAAGGGCATGGCTGCTAATACCATGAAATGTGCGTTAGTACAAGCCCCAGAAACCTGCGTTAATACCAGTCCCAGTAGAAATACATGGCTGCTACTACAGTGAAACATGCGTTAATACCAGCCCCAGTAGAAAGACATGGCTGCTACTACAGTGAAACATGCATTAATACCAGTCCCTGTAGAAATACATGGCTGCTACTACAGTGACACATGCGTTAATACCAGTCCCAGTAGAAATACATGGCTGCTACTACAGTGAAACATGCGTTAATACCAGTCCCAGTAGAAAGGCATGGCTGCTACTACAGTGAAACATGCGTTAATACCAGTCCCAGTAGAAATACATGGCTACTACTACAGTGACACATGCGTTAATACCAGTCCCAGTAGAAATACATGGCTGCTACTACAGTGAAACATGCGTTAATACCAGTCCCAGTAGAAAGGCATGGCTGCTACTACAGTGAAACATGCTTTAATACAAGCCCCAGTAGAAATACATAACTGCTACTACAGTGAAACATGCGTTAATACCAGCCCCAGTAGAAATACATGGCTGCTACTACAGTGAAACCTCCGTTAATACCAGTCCCAGTAGAAATAAATGGCTGCTACTACAGTGAAACATGCGTTAATACCAGTCCCAGTAGAGAGGCATGGCTGCTACTACAGTGAAACATGCGTTAATACACGCCCCAGTAGAAATACATGGCTGCTACTACAGTGAAACCTACGTTAATACCAGCCTCAGTAGAAATACATGGCTGCTACTACATTGAAACATGCGTTAATACACGCCCCAGTAGAAATACATGGCTGCTACTACATTGAAACATGCGTTAATACACGCCCCAGTAGAAATACATGGCTGCTACTACAGTGAAACATGCGTTAATACAAGCCACAGTAGAAATACATGGCTGCTACTACATTGAAACATGCGTTAATACACGCCCCAGTAGAAATACATGGCTGATACTACAGTGAAACATGCGTTAATACAAGCCTCAGTAGAAATACATGGCTGCTACTACATTGAAACATGCGTTAATACACGCCCCAGTAGAAATACATGGCTGATACTACAGTGAACCATGCGTTAATACCAGCCTCAGTAGAAATACATGGCTGCTACTACAGTGAAACATGCGTTAATACCAGCCTCAATAGAAATGCATGGCTGCTACTACAGTGAAACATGCGTTAATACCAGCCTCAATAGAAATACATGGCTGCTACTACAGTGAAACATGCGTTAATACCAGCCCCAGTAGAAATACATGACTGCTACTACAGTGAAACATGCGTTAATACCAGCCCCAGTAGAAATACATGGCTGCCACTACAGTGAAACATGCGTTAATACCAGCCCCAGTAGAAATACATGGCTGCTACTACAGTGAAACATGTGTTAATACACGCCCCAGTAGAAATACATGGCTGCTACTACAGTGAAACATGCGTTAATACCAGTCCCTGTAGAAATACATGACTGCTACTACAGAGAAACATGCGTTAATACCAGCCCCAGTAGAAATACATGGCTGCTACTACAGTGAAACATGCGTTAATACCAGCCACAGTAGAAATACATGGCTGCTACTACAGTGAAACATGCGTTAATACACGCCCCAGTAGAAATACATGGCTGCTACTACAGTGAAACATGCGTTAATACCAGTCCCTGTAGAAATACATGACTGCTACTACAGAGAAACATGCGTTAATACCAGCCCCAGTAGAAATACATGGCTGCTACTACAGTGAAACATGCGTTAATACCAGCCACAGTAGAAATACATGGCTGCTACTACTGTGAAACATGCGTTAATACCAGTCCCTGTAGAAATACATGGCTGCTACTACAGTGAAACATGCGTTAATACCAGTCCCTGTAGAAATACATGACTGCTACTACAGTGAAACATGCGTTAATACCAGCCCCAGTAGAAATACATTGCTGCTACTACAGTGAAACATGCGTTAATACCAGCCCCAGTAGAAATACATGGCTGCTACTACAGTGAAACATGCGTTAATACCAGTCCCTGTAGAAATACATGGCTGCTACTACAGTGAAACAATGCATTAATACCAGTCCCTGTAGAAATACATGACTGCTACTACAGTGAAACATGCGTTAATACCAGCCCTAGTAGAAATACATGGCTGCTACTACAGTGAAACATGCGTTAATACCAGCCCCAGTAGAAATACATGGCTGCTACTACAGTGAAACATGCGTTAATACCAGCCCCAGTAGAAATACATGGCTGCGACTACAGTGAAACATGCGTTAATACCAGTCCCAGTCGATAGGCATGGTTGCTACTACAGTGAAACATGCGTTAATACAAGCCCCAGTAGAAATACATAACTGCTACTACAGTGAAACATGCGTTAATACCAGCAGCAGTAGAAATACATGGCTGCTACTACAGTGAAACCTGCGTTAATACCAGTCCCAGTAGAAATAAATGGCTGCTACTACAGTGAAACATGCGTTAATACCAGTCCCAGTAGAAAGGCATGGCTGTTACTACAGTGAAACATGCGTTAACACACGCCCCAGTAGAAATACATGGCTGCTACTACAGTGAAACCAACGTTAATACCAGCCTCAGTAGAAATACATGGCTGCTACTACATTGAAACATGCGTTAATACACGCCCCAGTAGAAATACATGGCTGCTACTACATTGAAACATGCGTTAATACACGCCCCAGTAGAAATACATGGCTGCTACTACATTGAAATATGCGTTAATACACGCCCCAGTAGAAATACATGGCTGCTACTACAGTGAAACCTACGTTAATACCAGCCTCAGTAGAAATACATGGCTGCTACTACATTGAAACATGCGTTAATACACGCCCCAGTAGAAATACATGGCTGCTACTACATTGAAACATGCGTTAATACACGCCCCAGTAGAAATACATGGCTGCTACTACATTGAAATATGCGTTAATACACGCCCCAGTAGAAATACATGGCTGCTACTACAGTGAAACCTACGTTAATACCAGCCTCAGTAGAAATACATGGCTGCTACTACATTGAAACATGCGTTAATACACGCCCCAGTAGAAATACATGTCTGCTACTACATTGAAACATGCGTTAATACACGCCCCAGTAGAAATACATGGCTGCTACTACATTGAAACATGCGTTAATACACGCCCCAGTAGAAATACATGGCTGCTACTACATTGAAACATGCGTTAATACACGCCCCAGTAGAAATACATGGCTGCTACTACAGTGAAACATGCGTTAATACAAGCCACAGTAGAAATACATGGCTGCTACTACATTGAAACATGCGTTAATACACGCCCCAGTAGAAATACATGGCTGATACTACAGTGAAACATGCGTTAATACCAGCCTCAGTAGAAATACATGGCTGCTACTACATTGAAACATGCGTTAATACACGCCCCAGTAGAAATACATGGCTGATACTACAGTGAACCATGCGTTAATACCAGCCTCAGTAGAAATGCATGGCTGCTACTACAGTGAAACATGCGTTAATACCAGCCTCAATAGAAATACATGGCTGCTACTACATTGAAACATGCGTTAATACACGCCCCAGCAGAAATATATGGCTGCTACTACATTGAAACATGCGTTAATACACGCCCCAGTAGAAATACATGGCAGCTACTACATTGAAATATGCGTTAATACACGCCCCAGTAGAAATACATGGCTGCTACTACAGTGAAACATGCGTTAATACAAGCCACAGTAGAAATACATGGCTGCTACTACATTGAAACATGCGTTAATACACGCCCCAGTAGAAATACATGGCTGATACTACAGTGAAACATGCGTTAATTCCAGCCTCAGTAGAAATACATGGCTGCTACTACATTGAAACATGCGTTAATACACGCCCCAGTAGAAATACATGGCTGATACTACAGTGAACCATGCGTTAATACCAGCCTCAGTAGAAATGCATGGCTGCTACTACAGTGAAACATGCGTTAATACCAGCCTCAATAGAAATGCATGGCTGCTACTACAGTGAAACATGCATTAATACCAGCCTCAATAGAAATACATGGCTGCTACTACAGTGAAACATGCGTTAATACCAGCCCCAGTAGAAATACATGACTGCTACTACAGTGAAACATGCGTTAATACCAGCCCCAGTAGAAATACATGACTGCCACTACAGTGAAACATGCGTTAATACCAGCCCCAGTAGAAATACATGGCTGCTACTACAGTGAAACCTCCGTTAATACCAGTCCCAGTAGAAATAAATGGCTGCTACTACAGTGAAACATGCGTTAATACCAGTCCCAGTAGAGAGGCATGGCTGCTACTACAGTGAAACATGCGTTAATACACGCCCCAGTAGAAATACATGGCTGCTACTACAGTGAAACCTACGTTAATACCAGCCTCAGTAGAAATACATGGCTGCTACTACATTGAAACATGCGTTAATACACGCCCCAGTAGAAATACATGGCTGCTACTACATTGAAACATGCGTTAATACACGCCCCAGTAGAAATACATGGCTGCTACTACAGTGAAACATGCGTTAATACAAGCCACAGTAGAAATACATGGCTGCTACTACATTGAAACATGCGTTAATACACGCCCCAGTAGAAATACATGGCTGATACTACAGTGAAACATGCGTTAATACAAGCCTCAGTAGAAATACATGGCTGCTACTACATTGAAACATGCGTTAATACACGCCCCAGTAGAAATACATGGCTGATACTACAGTGAACCATGCGTTAATACCAGCCTCAGTAGAAATACATGGCTGCTACTACAGTGAAACATGCGTTAATACCAGCCTCAATAGAAATGCATGGCTGCTACTACAGTGAAACATGCGTTAATACCAGCCTCAATAGAAATACATGGCTGCTACTACAGTGAAACATGCGTTAATACCAGCCCCAGTAGAAATACATGGCTGCTACTACAGTGAAACATGCGTTAATACCAGCCACAGTAGAAATACATGGCTGCTACTACAGTGAAACATGCGTTAATACACGCCCCAGTAGAAATACATGGCTGCTACTACAGTGAAACATGCGTTAATACCAGTCCCTGTAGAAATACATGACTGCTACTACAGAGAAACATGCGTTAATACCAGCCCCAGTAGAAATACATGGCTGCTACTACAGTGAAACATGCGTTAATACCAGCCACAGTAGAAATACATGGCTGCTACTACAGTGAAACATGCGTTAATACACGCCCCAGTAGAAATACATGGCTGCTACTACAGTGAAACATGCGTTAATACCAGTCCCTGTAGAAATACATGACTGCTACTACAGAGAAACATGCGTTAATACCAGCCCCAGTAGAAATACATGGCTGCTACTACAGTGAAACATGCGTTAATACCAGCCACAGTAGAAATACATGGCTGCTACTACAGTGAAACATGCGTTAATACCAGTCCCTGTAGAAATACATGGCTGCTACTACAGTGAAACAATGCATTAATACCAGTCCCTGTAGAAATACATGACTGCTACTACAGTGAAACATGCGTTAATACCAGCCCTAGTAGAAATACATGGCTGCTACTACAGTGAAACATGCGTTAATACCAGCCCCAGTAGAAATACATGGCTGCTACTACAGTGAAACATGCGTTAATACCAGCCCCAGTAGAAATACATGGCTGCGACTACAGTGAAACATGCGTTAATACCAGTCCCAGTCGAAAGGCATGGCTGCTACTACAGTGAAACATGCGTTAATACAAGCCCCAGTAGAAATACATAACTGCTACTACAGTGAAACATGCGTTAATACCAGCAGCAGTAGAAATACATGGCTGCTACTACAGTGAAACCTGCGTTAATACCAGTCCCAGTAGAAATAAATGGCTGCTACTACAGTGAAACATGCGTTAATACCAGTCCCAGTAGAAAGGCATGGCTGTTACTACAGTGAAACATGCGTTAACACACGCCCCAGTAGAAATACATGGCTGCTACTACAGTGAAACCAACGTTAATACCAGCCTCAGTAGAAATACATGGCTGCTACTACATTGAAACATGCGTTAATACACGCCCCAGTAGAAATACATGGCTGCTACTACATTGAAACATGCGTTAATACACGCCCCAGTAGAAATACATGGCTGCTACTACATTGAAATATGCGTTAATACACGCCCCAGTAGAAATACATGGCTGCTACTACAGTGAAACCTACGTTAATACCAGCCTCAGTAGAAATACATGGCTGCTACTACATTGAAACATGCGTTAATACACGCCCCAGTAGAAATACATGTCTGCTACTACATTGAAACATGCGTTAATACACGCCCCAGTAGAAATACATGGCTGCTACTACATTGAAACATGCGTTAATACACGCCCCAGTAGAAATACATGGCTGCTACTACATTGAAACATGCGTTAATACACGCCCCAGTAGAAATACATGGCTGCTACTACAGTGAAACATGCGTTAATACAAGCCACAGTAGAAATACATGGCTGCTACTACATTGAAACATGCGTTAATACACGCCCCAGTAGAAATACATGGCTGATACTACAGTGAAACATGCGTTAATACCAGCCTCAGTAGAAATACATGGCTGCTACTACATTGAAACATGCGTTAATACACGCCCCAGTAGAAATACATGGCTGATACTACAGTGAACCATGCGTTAATACCAGCCTCAGTAGAAATGCATGGCTGCTACTACAGTGAAACATGCGTTAATACCAGCCTCAATAGAAATACATGGCTGCTACTACATTGAAACATGCGTTAATACACGCCCCAGTAGAAATATATGGCTGCTACTACATTGAAACATGCGTTAATACACGCCCCAGTAGAAATACATGGCAGCTACTACATTGAAATATGCGTTAATACACGCCCCAGTAGAAATACATGGCTGCTACTACAGTGAAACATGCGTTAATACAAGCCACAGTAGAAATACATGGCTGCTACTACATTGAAACATGCGTTAATACACGCCCCAGTAGAAATACATGGCTGATACTACAGTGAAACATGCGTTAATTCCAGCCTCAGTAGAAATACATGGCTGCTACTACATTGAAACATGCGTTAATACACGCCCCAGTAGAAATACATGGCTGATACTACAGTGAACCATGCGTTAATACCAGCCTCAGTAGAAATGCATGGCTGCTACTACAGTGAAACATGCGTTAATACCAGCCTCAATAGAAATGCATGGCTGCTACTACAGTGAAACATGCATTAATACCAGCCTCAATAGAAATACATGGCTGCTACTACAGTGAAACATGCGTTAATACCAGCCCCAGTAGAAATACATGACTGCTACTACAGTGAAACATGCGTTAATACCAGCCCAAGTAGAAATACATGACTGCCACTACAGTGAAACATGCGTTAATACCAGCCCCAGTAGAAATACATGGCTGCTACTACAGTGAAACATGTGTTAATACACGCCCCAGTAGAAATACATGGCTGCTACTACAGTGAAACATGCGTTAATACCAGCCCCAGTAGAAATACATGGCTGCTACTACAGTGAAACATGTGTTAATACCAGTCCCAGTAGAAATACATGGCTGATACTACAGTGAAACATGTGTTAATACCAGTCCCAGTAGAAATACATGGCTGATACTACAGTGAAACATGCGTTAATACCAGCCCCAGTAGAAATACATGGCTGCTACTACAGTGAAACGTGCGTTAATACCAGCCCCAGTAGAAATACATGGCTGCTACTACAGTGAAACATGCTTTAATACCAGCCCCAGTAGAAATACATGGCTGATACTACATTGAAACATGCGTTAATACACGCCCCAGTAGAAATACATGGCTGATACTACAGTGAAACATGCTTTAATATCAGCCTCAGTAGAAATACATGGCTGCTACTACAGTGACCATGCGTTAATACCAGCCTCAGTAGAAATACATGGCTGCTACTAGAGTGAAATATGCGTTAATACCAGCCTCTATAGAAATGCATGGTTGCTACTACAGTGAAACATGCGTTAATACCAGCATCAATAGAAATACATGGCTGCTACTACAGTGAAACATGCGTTAATACCAGCCCCAGTAGAAATACATGACTGCTACTACAGTGAAACATGCGTTAATACCAGTCCCAGTAGAAATACATGGCTGCTACTACTGTGAAACATGCGTTAATACACGCCCCAGTAGAAATACATGGCTGCTACTACAGTGAAACATGCGTTAATACCAGCCCCAGTAGAAACATATGGCTGCTACTACAGTGAAACATGCGTTAATACCAGCCCCAGTAGAAATACATGGCTGCTACTACAGTGAAACATGCGTTAATACCAGCCCCAGTATAAATACATGGCTGCTACTACAGTGAAACATGCGATAATACCAATCCGAGTAGAAATACATGGCTGCTACTACTGTGAAACATGCGTTAATACCAGTCCCTGTAGAAATACATGGCTGCTACTACAGTGAGACATGCGTTAATACCAGTCCCTGTAGAAATACATGACTGCTACTACAGTGAAACATGCGTTAATACCAGCCCCAGTAGAAATACATTGCTGCTACTACAGTGAAACATGCGTTAATACCAGCCCCAGTAGAAATACATGGCTGCTACTACAGTGAAACATGCGTTAATACCAGTCCCTGTAGAAATACATGGCTGCTACTACAGTGAAACAATGCATTAATACCAGTCCCTGTAGAAATACATGACTGCTACTACAGTGAAACATGCGTTAATACCAGCCCTAGTAGAAATACATGGCTGCTACTACAGTGAAACATGCGTTAATACCAGCCCCAGTAGAAATACATGGCTGCTACTACAGTGAAACATGCGTTAATACCAGCCCCAGTAGAAATACATGGCTGCTACTACAGTGAAACATGCGTTAATACCAGTCCCAGTAGAAAGGCATGGCTGCTACTACAGTGAAACATGCGTTAATACAAGCCCCAGTAGAAATACATGGCTGCTACTACAGTGAAACATGCGTTAATACCAGCAGCAGTAGAAATACATGGCTGCTACTACAGTGAAACCTGCGTTAATACCAGTCCCAGTAGAAATAAATGGCTGCTACTACAGTGAAACATGCGTTAATACCAGTCCCAGTAGAAAGGCATGGCTGTTACTACAGTGAAACATGCGTTAACACACGCCCCAGTAGAAATACATGGCTGCTACTACAGTGAAACCAACGTTAATACCAGCCTCAGTAGAAATACATGGCTGCTACTACATTGAAACATGCGTTAATACACGCCCCAGTAGAAATACATGGCTGCTACTACATTGAAACATGCGTTAATACACGCCCCAGTAGAAATACATGGCTGCTACTACATTGAAATATGCGTTAATACACGCCCCAGTAGAAATACATGGCTGCTACTACAGTGAAACCTACGTTAATACCAGCCTCAGTAGAAATACATGGCTGCTACTACATTGAAACATGCGTTAATACACGCCCCAGTAGAAATACATGGCTGCTACTACATTGAAACATGCGTTAATACACGCCCCAGTAGAAATACATGGCTGCTACTACATTGAAACATGCGTTAATACACGCCCCAGTAGAAATACATGGCTGCTACTACAGTGAAACATGCGTTAATACACGCCCCAGTAGAAATACATGGCTGCTACTACAGTGAAACATGCGTTAATACAAGCCACAGTAGAAATACATGGCTGCTACTACATTGAAACATGCGTTAATACACGCCCCAGTAGAAATACATGGCTGATACTACAGTGAAACATGCGTTAATACCAGCCTCAGTAGAAATACATGGCTGCTACTACATTGAAACATGCGTTAATACACGCCCCAGTAGAAATACATGGCTGATACTACAGTGAACCATGCGTTAATACCAGCCTCAGTAGAAATGCATGGCTGCTACTACAGTGAAACATGCGTTAATACCAGCCTCAATAGAAATACATGGCTGCTACTACATTGAAACATGCGTTAATACACGCCCCAGTAGAAATATATGGCTGCTACTACATTGAAACATGCGTTAATACACGCCCCAGTAGAAATACATGGCAGCTACTACATTGAAATATGCGTTAATACACGCCCCAGTAGAAATACATGGCTGCTACTACAGTGAAACATGCGTTAATACAAGCCACAGTAGAAATACATGGCTGCTACTACATTGAAACATGCGTTAATACACGCCCCAGTAGAAATACATGGCTGATACTACAGTGAAACATGCGTTAATTCCAGCCTCAGTAGAAATACATGGCTGCTACTACATTGAAACATGCGTTAATACACGCCCCAGTAGAAATACATGGCTGATACTACAGTGAACCATGCGTTAATACCAGCCTCAGTAGAAATGCATGGCTGCTACTACAGTGAAACATGCGTTAATACCAGCCTCAATAGAAATGCATGGCTGCTACTACAGTGAAACATGCATTAATACCAGCCTCAATAGAAATACATGGCTGCTACTACAGTGAAACATGCGTTAATACCAGCCCCAGTAGAAATACATGACTGCTACTACAGTGAAACATGCGTTAATACCAGCCCAAGTAGAAATACATGACTGCCACTACAGTGAAACATGCGTTAATACCAGCCCCAGTAGAAATACATGGCTGCTACTACAGTGAAACATGTGTTAATACACGCCCCAGTAGAAATACATGGCTGCTACTACAGTGAAACATGCGTTAATACCAGCCCCAGTAGAAATACATGGCTGCTACTACAGTGAAACATGTGTTAATACCAGTCCCAGTAGAAATACATGGCTGATACTACAGTGAAACATGTGTTAATACCAGTCCCAGTAGAAATACATGGCTGATACTACAGTGAAACATGCGTTAATACCAGCCCCAGTAGAAATACATGGCTGCTACTACAGTGAAACGTGCGTTAATACCAGCCCCAGTAGAAATACATGGCTGCTACTACAGTGAAACATGCTTTAATACCAGCCCCAGTAGAAATACATGGCTGATACTACATTGAAACATGCGTTAATACACGCCCCAGTAGAAATACATGGCTGATACTACAGTGAAACATGCTTTAATATCAGCCTCAGTAGAAATACATGGCTGCTACTACAGTGACCATGCGTTAATACCAGCCTCAGTAGAAATACATGGCTGCTACTAGAGTGAAATATGCGTTAATACCAGCCTCTATAGAAATGCATGGTTGCTACTACAGTGAAACATGCGTTAATACCAGCATCAATAGAAATACATGGCTGCTACTACAGTGAAGCATGCGTTAATACCAGCCCCAGTAGAAATACATGACTGCTACTACAGTGAAACATGCGTTAATACCAGTCCCAGTAGAAATACATGGCTGCTACTACTGTGAAACATGCGTTAATACACGCCCCAGTAGAAATACATGGCTGCTACTACAGTGAAACATGCGTTAATACCAGCCCCAGTAGAAACATATGGCTGCTACTACAGTGAAACATGCGTTAATACCAGCCCCAGTAGAAATACATGGCTGCTACTACAGTGAAACATGCGTTAATACCAGCCCCAGTATAAATACATGGCTGCTACTACAGTGAAACATGCGATAATACCAATCCGAGTAGAAATACATGGCTGCTACTACTGTGAAACATGCGTTAATACCAGTCCCTGTAGAAATACATGGCTGCTACTACAGTGAGACATGCGTTAATACCAGTCCCTGTAGAAATACATGACTGCTACTACAGTGAAACATGCGTTAATACCAGCCCCAGTAGAAATACATTGCTGCTACTACAGTGAAACATGCGTTAATACCAGCCCCAGTAGAAATACATGGCTGCTACTACAGTGAAACATGCGTTAATACCAGTCCTTGTAGAAATACATGGCTGTTACTACAGTGAAACATGCGTTAATACCAGTCCCTGTAGAAATACATGACTGCTACTACAGTGAAACATGCGTTAATACCAGCCCTAGTAGAAATACATGGCTGCTACTACAGTGAAACATGCGTTAATACCAGCCCCAGTAGAAATACATGACTGCTACTACAGTGAAACATGCGTTAATACCAGCCCCAGTAGAAATACATAACTGCTACTACAGTGAAACATGCGTTAATACCAGCCGCAGTAGAAATACATGGCTGCTACTACAGTGAAACCTGCGTTAATACCAGTCCCAGTAGAAATAAATGGCTGCTACTACAGTGAAACATGCGTTAATACCAGTCCCAGTAGAAAGGCATGGCTGCTACTACAGTGAAACATGCGTTAATACACGCCCCAGTAGAAATACATGGCTGCTACTACATTGAAACATTCGTTAATACACGCCCCAGTAGAAATACATGTCTGCTACTACATTGAAACATGCGTTAATACACGCCCCAGTAGAAATACATGGCTGCTACTACATTGAAACATTCGTTAATACACGCCCCAGTAGAAATACATGGCTGCTACTACAGTGAAACATGCGTTAATACAAGCCACAGTAGAAATACATGGCTGCTACTACATTGAAACATGCGTTAATACACGCCCCAGTAGAAATACATGGCTGATACTACAGTGAAACATGCGTTAATACCAGCCTCAGTAGAAATACATGGCTGCTACTACATTTAAACATGCTTTAATACACTCCCCAGTAGAAATACATGGCTGATACTACAGTGAACCATGCGTTAATACCAGCCTCAGTAGAAATACCTGGCTGCTACTACAGTGAAACATGCGTTAATACCAGCCTCAATAGAAATGCATGGCTGCTACTACAGTGAAACATGCGTTAATACCAGCCTCAATAGAAATACATGGCTGCTACTACAGTGAAACATGCGTTAACACCAGCCCCAGTAGAAATACATGACTGCTACTACAGTGAAACATGCGTTAATACCAGCCCCAGTAGAAATACATGGCTGATACTACAGTGAAACATGCGTTAATACCAGCCCCAGTAGAAATACATGGCTGCTACTACAGTGAAACATGCGTTAATACCAGCCCCAGTAGAAATACATGGCTGATACTACAGTGAAACATGCGTTAATACACGCCCCAGTAGAAATACATGGCTGCTACTACAGTGAAACATGCTTTAATACCAGCCCCAGTAGAAATACATGGCTGATACTACATTGAAACATGCGTTAATACACGCCCCAGTAGAAATACATGGCTGATACTACAGTGAAACATGCTTTAATACCAGCCTCAGTAGAAATACATGGCTGCTACTACAGTAAACCATGCGTTAATACCAGCCTCAGTAGAAATACATGGCTGCTACTAGAGTGAAATATGCGTTAATACCAGCCTCTATAGAAATGCATGGTTGCTACTGAAGTGAAACATGCGTTAATACCAGCCTCAATAGAAATACATGGCTGCTACTACAGTGAAACATGCGTTAATACCAGCCACAGTAGAAATACATGACTGCTACTACAGTGAAACATGCGTTAATACCAGTCCCAGTAGAAATACATGGCTGCTACTACTGTGAAACATGCGTTAATACACGCCCCAGTAGAAATGCATGGCTGCTACTACAGTGAAACATGCGTTAATACCAGCCCCAGTAGAAACACATGGCTGCTACTACAGTGAAACATGCGTTAATACCAGTCCCAGTAGAAATACATGGCTGCTACTGCAGTGAAATTGCGTTAGTACAAGTCCCTGAAACCTGCGTCAATACAAGCCCCAGAAACGTGCGTTAATACCAGCCCCAGAAACATGCATTAATACCAGCCCCAGAAGAAATACATGGCTGCTACTACAGTGAAACCTGCGTTAATATAAGCCCCCCCCCCCCTGAAACATGCGTTAATACTAGTCCCAGACCTAGGATCTGACTTACAATACAATAACATCTGCGCTAATACCAGTTACTGAAAAATACATGGCCGCTAATACAGTGAAACACGCGTTAATACCAGCCCCAGTAGAAATACATGACTGCTACTACAGTGAAACATGCGTTAATACCAGCCCCAGTAGAAATACATGGCTGCTACTACAGTGAAACATGCGTTAATATCAGCCCCAGTGGAAATACATGGCTGCTACTACAGTGAAATTGCGTTAGTACTAGTCCCTGAAACCTGCGTTAATACAAGCCCAAGAAACGTGCGTTAATACCAGCCCCAGTGGAAATACATGGCTGCTACTACAGTGAAACATGCGTTAATACCAGTCCCAGTAGAAATACATGGCTGCTACTACAGTGACACATGCGTTAATACCAGCCCCAGTGGAAATACATGGCTGCTACTACAGTGAAACATGCGTTAATACCAGCCCCAGTAGAAATACATGGCTGCTACTACAGTGCAACATGCATTAATACCAGTCCCAGTAGAAATACATGGCTGCTACTACTGTGAAACATGCGTTAATACACGCCCCAGTATAAATGCATGGCTGCTACTACAGTGAAACATGCGTTAATACCAGTCCCAGTAGAAATACATGGCTGCTACTACAGTGACACATGCGTTAATACCAGTCCCAGTAGAAATACATGACTGCTACTACAGTGAAACATGCGTTAATACCAGCCCCAGTAGAAATACATGGCTGCTACTACAGTGGAACATGCGTTAATACTAGTCCCAGTAGAAATACATGGCTGCTACTACAGTGAAACATGCGTTAATACCAGCCCCAGTAGAAATACATGACTGCTACTACAGTGACACATGCGTTAATATCAGTCCCAGTAGAAATACATGACTGCTACTACAGTGAAACATGCGTTAATACCAGCCCCAGTAGAAATACATGGCTGCTACTACAGTGGAACATGCGTTAATACTAGTCCCAGTAGAAATACATGACTGCTACTACAGTGAAACATGCGTTAATACCAGCCCCAGTAGAAATACATGGCTGCTACTACAGTGACACATGCGTTAATACCAGCCCCTGTAGAAATACATGGCTGCTACTACAGTGAAACATGCGTTAATACCAGCCCCAGTAGAAATACATGGCTGCTACTGCAGTGAAACATGCGTTAATACCAGTCCCAGTAGAAATACATGGCTGCTACTGCAGTGAAACATGCGTTAATACCAGCCGCAGTAGAAATACATGGCTGCTACTACAGTGAAACATGAGTTAATACCAGCCCCAGTAGAAATACATGGCTGCTACTACAGTGAAACATGCGTTAATACCAGCCCCAGTGGAAATACATGGCTGCTACTACAGTGAAATTGCGTTAGTACCAGTCCCTGAAACCTGCGTTAATACAAGCCCCAGAAACGTGCGTTAAAACCAGCCCCAGTGGAAATACATGGCTGCTACTACAGTGAAACATGCGTTAATACCAGTCCCAGTAGAAATACATGGCTGCTACAACAGTGAAACATGCCTTAATACCAGCCCCAGTGGAAATACATGGCTGCTACAATAGTGAAACATGCGTTAATACCAGTCCCAGTAGAAATACATGGCTGCTACTACAGTGACACATGCGTTAATACCAGCCCCAGTGGAAATACATGGCTGCTACTACTGTGAAACATGCGTTAATACCAGCCCCAGTAGAAATACATGGCTGATACTCCAGTGAAACATGCGTTAATACCAGCCCCAGTGGAAATACATGGCTGCTACTACAGTGAAATTGCGTTAGTACCAGTCCCTGAAACCTGCGTTAATACAAGCCCCAGAAACGTGCATTAATACCTGCCCCTGTAGAAATACATGGCTGCTACTACAGTGAAACATGCGTTAATACCAGCCCCAGTAGAAATACATGGCTGCTACTACAGTGGAACATGCGTTAATACTAGTCCCAGTAGAAATACATGACTGCTACTACAGTGAAACATGCGTTAATACCAGCCCCAGTAGAAATACATGGCTGCTACTACAGTGACACATGCGTTAATACCAGCCCCTGTAGAAATACATGGCTGCTACTACAGTGAAACATGCGTTAATACCAGCCCCAGTAGAAATACATGGCTGCTACTGCAGTGAAACATGCGTTAATACCAGTCCCAGTAGAAATACATGGCTGCTACTGCAGTGAAACATGCGTTAATACCAGCCGCAGTAGAAATACATGGCTGCTACTACAGTGAAACATGAGTTAATACCAGCCCCAGTAGAAATACATGGCTGCTACTACAGTGAAACATGCGTTAATACCAGCCCCAGTGGAAATACATGGCTGCTACTACAGTGAAATTGCGTTAGTACCAGTCCCTGAAACCTGCGTTAATACAAGCCCCAGAAACGTGCGTTAAAACCAGCCCCAGTGGAAATACATGGCTGCTACTACAGTGAAACATGCGTTAATACCAGTCCCAGTAGAAATACATGGCTGCTACAACAGTGAAACATGCGTTAATACCAGCCGCAGTGGAAATACATGGCTGCTACTACAGTGAAACATGCGTTAATACCAGCCCCAGTAGAAATACATGGCTGCTACTACAGTGAAACATGCGTTAATACCAGCCCAGTGGAAATACATGGCTGCTACTACTGTGAAACATGCGTTAATACCAGTCCCAGTAGAAATACATGGCTGCTACTACAGTGACACATGCGTTAATACCAGCCCCAGTGGAAATACATGGCTGCTACTACTGTGAAACATGCGTTAATACCAGCCCCAGTAGAAATACATGGCTGATACTCCAGTGAAACATGCGTTAATACCAGCCCCAGTGGAAATACATGGCTGCTACTACAGTGAAATTGCGTTAGTACCAGTCCCTGAAACCTGCGTTAATACAAGCCCCAGAAACGTGCATTAATACCTGCCCCAGTAGAAATACATGGCTGCTACTACAGTGAAACATGCGTTAATACCAGTCCCAGTAGAAATACATGGCTGCTACAACAGTGAAACATGCGTTAATACCAGCCCCAGTGGAAATACATGGCTGCTCCTATAGTGAAACATGCGTTAATACCAGTCCCAGTAGAAATACATGGCTGCTACTACAGTGACACATGCGTTAATACCAGTCCCAGTAGAAATACATGACTGCTACTACAGTGAAACTGCGTTAATACCAGCCCCAGTGAAATACATGGCTGCTACTACAGTGAACATGCGTTAATACCAGCCCCAGTAGAAATACATGGCTGCTACTACAGTGAAACATGCGTTAATACTAGTCCCAGTAGAAATACATGACTGCTACTACAGTGAAACATGCGTTAATACCAGCCCCAGAAGGAATACATGGCTGCTACTACAGTGAAACATGCGTTAATACAAGCCCCAGTAGAAATACATGGTTGCTACTACAGTGACACATGCGTTAATACCAGTCCCAGTAGAAATACATGACTGCTACTACAGTGAAACATGCGTTAATACCAGCCCCAGTAGAAATACATGGCTGCTACTACAGTGGAACATGCGTTAATACTAGTCCCAGTAGAAATACATGACTGCTACTACAGTGAAACATGCGTTAATACCAGCCCCAGAAGGAATACATGGCTGCTACTACAGTGAAACATGCGTTAATACAAGCCCCAGTAGAAATACATGGTTGCTACTACAGTGAACCATGCGTTAATACCAGCCCCAGTAGAAATACATGACTGCTACTACAGTGAAACATGCTTTATACCAATCCCAGTAGAAATACATGGCTGCTACTACAGTGAAACATGCGTTAATACCAGCCCCAGTAGAAATACATGACTGCTACTACAGTGACACATGCGTTAATACCAGTCCCAGTAGAAATACATGACTGCTACTACAGTGAAACATGCGTTAATACCAGCCCCAGTAGAAATACATGACTGCTACTACAGTGGAACATGCGTTAATACTAGTCCCAGTAGAAATACATGACTGCTACTACAGTGACACATGCGTTAATACCAGCCCCAGTGGAAATACATGGCTCCTACTACAGTGAAATTGCGTTAGTACCAGTCCCTGAAAACTGCGTTAATACAAGCCCCAGAAACGTGCGTTAATACCAGCCCCAGTGGAAATACATGGCTGCTACTACAGTGAAACA
Source organism: Archivesica marissinica (assembly GCA_014843695.1). Classification (NCBI taxonomy): domain Eukaryota; kingdom Metazoa; phylum Mollusca; class Bivalvia; order Venerida; family Vesicomyidae; genus Archivesica; species Archivesica marissinica. The sequence goes on along the minus strand of CM026389.1, from coordinate 3,716,324 downwards.
TGCGTTAATACCAGTCCCAGTAGAAATACATGGCTGCTACAACAGTGACACATGCGTTAATACAAGTCCCAGTAGAAATACATGGCTGCTACTACAGTGACACATGCATTAATACAAGCCCCAGAAGGAATACATGGCTGCTACTACAGTGAAACATGCGTTAATACCAGCCCCAGTAGAAATACATGGTTGTTACTACAGTGAACCATGCGTTAATACCAGCCCCAGTAGAAATACATGACTGCTACTACAGTGAAACATGCGTTAATACCAGCCCCAGTAGAAATACATGGCTGCTACTACAGTGGAACATGCGTTAATACTAGTCCCAGTAGAAATACATGACTGCTACTACAGTGAAACATGCGTTAATACCAGCCCCAGAAGGAATACATGGCTGCTACTACAGTGAAACATGCGTTAATACAAGCCCCAGTAGAAATACATGGTTGCTACTACAGTGAACCATGCGTTAATACCAGCCCCAGTAGAAATACATGACTGCTACTACAGTGAAACATGCTTTATACCAATCCCAGTAGAAATACATGGCTGCTACTACAGTGAAACATGCGTTAATACCAGCCCCAGTAGAAATACATGACTGCTACTACAGTGACACATGCGTTAATACCAGTCCCAGTAGAAATACATGACTGCTACTACAGTGAAACATGCGTTAATACCAGCCCCAGTAGAAATACATGACTGCTACTACAGTGGAACATGCGTTAATACTAGTCCCAGTAGAAATACATGACTGCTACTACAGTGACACATGCGTTAATACCAGCCCCAGTGGAAATACATGGCTCCTACTACAGTGAAATTGCGTTAGTACCAGTCCCTGAAACCTGCGTTAATACAAGCCCCAGAAATGTGCGTTAATACCAGCCCCAGTGGAAATACATGACTGCTACTATAGTGAAACATGCGTTAATACCAGTCCCAGTAGAAATACATGGCTGCTACAACAGTGAAACATGCCTTAATACCAGTCCCAGTAGAAATACATGGCTGCTACAACAGTGACACATGCGTTAATACAAGTCCCAGTAGAAATACATGGCTGCTACTGCAGTGAAACATGAGTTAATACCAGCCGCAGTTTAAATACATGGCTGCTACTACAGTGAAACATGAGTTAATACCAGTCCCAGTAGAAATACATGGTTGCTACTACAGTGAAACATGAGTTAATACCAGTCTCAGTAGAAATACATGACTGCTACTACATGGAAACCTGCGTTAGTACAAGCCCCAGAAACCTGTGTTAATACCAGCCCCAGAAACCTGCGTTAATACCAGTCCCAGTAGAAACGCATGGCTGCTACTACAGTGAAACATGCGTTCATACCAGCCTCAGAAACCTGCGTTAATAACAGTCTCAGTAGAAAGCCATGGCTGCTAATACAATGAAATGTGCGTTAGTACAAACCACATCAACCTGCGTTAATACCAGTCCCAGTAGAAAGGCATGGCTGCTACTACAGTGAAACATGCGTTAATACCAACCCCAGAAACCTGCTTTAATACCAGTCCTAGTAGAAAGGCATGGCTGCTAATACAATGAAACGTGCGTTAGTACAAGCCCCAGAAACCTGCGTTAATACCAGTCCCAGTAGAAATACATGGCAGCTACTATTGTGCAACATGTGTTAATACAAGCCCCAGTAGAAATACATGGCTGATACTACAGTGAAACATGCGTTAATACACGCCCCAGTAGAAATACATGGCTGCTACTACATTGAAACATGCGTTAATACACGCCCCAGTAGAAATACATGGCTGCTACTACAGTGATCCATGCGTTAATACCAGCCTCAGTAGAAATACATGGCTGCTACTACAGTGAAACATGCGTTAATACCAGCCCCAGTAGAATTACATGGCTGCTACTACAGTGACACATGCGTTAATATCAGCCTCAGTAGAAATACATGGCTGCTACTACAGTGAAACATGCGTTAATACCAGCCCCAGTAGAAATACATGGCTGCTACTACAGTGGAACATGCGTTAATACTAGTCCCAGTAGAAATACATGACTGCTACTACAGTGAAACATGCGTTAATACCAGCCCCAGTAGAAATACATGGCTGCTACTACAGTGACACATGCGTTAATACCAGCCCCTGTAGAAATACATGGCTGCTACTACAGTGAAACATGCGTTAATACCAGCCCCAGTAGAAATACATGGCTGCTACTGCAGTGAAACATGCGTTAATACCAGTCCCAGTAGAAATACATGGCTGCTACTGCAGTGAAACATGCGTTAATACCAGCCGCAGTAGAAATACATGGCTGCTACTACAGTGAAACATGAATTAATACCAGCCCCAGTAGAAATACATGGCTGCTACTACAGTGAAACATGCGTTAATACCAGCCCCAGTGGAAATACATGGCTGCTACTACAGTGAAATTGCGTTAGTACCAGTCCCTGAAACCTGCGTTAATACAAGCCCCAGAAACGTGCGTTAAAACCAGCCCCAGTGGAAATACATGGCTGCTACTACAGTGAAACATGCGTTAATACCAGTCCCAGTAGAAATACATGGCTGCTACAACAGTGAAACATGCCTTAATACCAGCCCCAGTGGAAATACATGGCTGCTACAATAGTGAAACATGCGTTAATACCAGTCCCAGTAGAAATACATGGCTGCTACTACAGTGACACATGCGTTAATACCAGCCCCAGTGGAAATACATGGCTGCTACTACTGTGAAACATGCGTTAATACCAGCCCCAGTAGAAATACATGGCTGATACTCCAGTGAAACATGCGTTAATACCAGCCCCAGTGGAAATACATGGCTGCTACTACAGTGAAATTGCGTTAGTACCAGTCCCTGAAACCTGCGTTAATACAAGCCCCAGAAACGTGCATTAATACCTGCCCCAGTAGAAATACATGGCTGCTACTACAGTGAAACATGCGTTAATACCAGTCCCAGTAGAAATACATGGCTGCTACAACAGTGAAACATGCGTTAATACCAGCCCCAGTGGAAATACATGGCTGCTCCTATAGTGAAACATGCGTTAATACCAGTCCCAGTAGAAATACATGGCTGCTACTACAGTGACACATGCGTTAATACCAGTCCCAGTAGAAATACATGACTGCTACTACAGTGAAATTGCGTTAGTACCAGTCCCTGAAACCTGCGTTAATACAGCGAAACGTGCGTTAATACCAGCCCCAGTGGAAATACATGGCTGCTACTACAGTGAAACATGCGTTAATACCAGTCCCAGTAGAAATACATGGCTGCTACAACAGTGACACATGCGTTAATACAAGTCCCAGTAGAAATACATGGCTGCTACTACAGTGACACATGCATTAATACAAGCCCCAGAAGGAATACATGGCTGCTACTACAGTGAAACATGCGTTAATACCAGCCCCAGTAGAAATACATGGTTGTTACTACAGTGAACCATGCGTTAATACCAGCCCCAGTAGAAATACATGACTGCTACTACAGTGACACATGCGTTAATACCAGTCCCAGTAGAAATACATGACTGCTACTACAGTGAAACATGCGTTAATACCAGCCCCAGTAGAAATACATGACTGCTACTACAGTGGAACATGCGTTAATACTAGTCCCAGTAGAAATACATGACTGCTACTACAGTGACACATGCGTTAATACCAGCCCCAGTGGAAATACATGGCTCCTACTACAGTGAAATTGCGTTAGTACCAGTCCCTGAAACCTGCGTTAATACAAGCCCCAGAAATGTGCGTTAATACCAGCCCCAGTGGAAATACATGGCTGCTACTATAGTGAAACATGCGTTAATACCAGTCCCAGTAGAAATACATGGCTGCTACTGCAGTGAAACATGAGTTAATACCAGCCGCAGTTTAAATACATGGCTGCTACTACAGTGAAACATGAGTTAATACCAGTCCCAGTAGAAATACATGGTTGCTACTACAGTGAAACATGAGTTAATACCAGTCTCAGTAGAAATACATGACTGCTACTACATGGAAACCTGCGTTAGTACAAGCCCCAGAAACCTGTGTTAATACCAGCCCCAGAAACCTGCGTTAATACCAGTCCCAGTAGAAACGCATGGCTGCTACTACAGTGAAACATGCGTTCATACCAGCCTCAGAAACCTGCGTTAATAACAGTCTCAGTAGAAAGCCATGGCTGCTAATACAATGAAATGTGCGTTAGTACAAACCACATCAACCTGCGTTAATACCAGTCCCAGTAGAAAGGCATGGCTGCTACTACAGTGAAACATGCGTTAATACCAACCCCAGAAACCTGCTTTAATACCAGTCCTAGTAGAAAGGCATGGCTGCTAATACAATGAAACGTGCGTTAGTACAAGCCCCAGTAGAAATACATGGCTGATACTACAGTGAAACAGGCTTTAATACCAGCCTCAGTAGAAATACATGGCTGCTACTACAGTGAAACATGCGTTAATACCAGCATCAATAGAAATGCATGGCTGCTACTACAGTGACACATGCGTTAATACACGCCCCAGTAGAAATACATGGCTGATACTACAGTGAAACAGGCTTTAATACCAGCCTCAGTAGAAATACATGGCTGCTACTACAGTGAAACATGCGTTAATACCAGCATCAATAGAAATGCATGGCTGCTACTACAGTGACACATGCGTTAATACGGTGGTGTTGTGGTTTACGCCCCAGTAGAAATACATGGCTGCTACTACAGTGAAACATGCGTTAATACCAGTCTCAGTAGAAATACATGGCTGCTACTACAGTGAAACATGCGTTAATACAAGCCCCAGTAGAAATACATGGCTGCTACTACAGTGAAACATGCTTTAATACCAGCCCCAGTAGAAATACATGGCTGCTACTACAGTGAAACATGCGTTAATACCAGCCTCAGTAGAAATACATGGCTGCTACTACAGTGAAACATGCGTTAATACCAGCCCCAGTAGAAATACATGGCTGCTACTACAGTGAAACATGCGTTAATACCAGCCTCAGTAGAAATACATGGCTGCTACTACAGTGAAACATGCGTTAATACCAGCCCCAGTAGAAATGCATGGCTGCTACTACAGTGAAACATGCGTTAATACCAGCCCCAGTAGAAATACATGGCTGCTACTACAGTGAAACATGCGTTAATACCAGCCGCAGTAGAAATACATGGCTGATACTACAGTGAAACATGCGTTAATACACGCCCCAGTAGAAATACATGGCTGCTACTAAAGTGAAACATGCGTTAATACAAGCCACAGTAGAAATACATGGCTGCTACTACATTAAAACATACGTTAATACACGCCCCAGTAGAAATACATGGCTGATACTACAGTGAAACATGCTTTAATACCAGCCTCAGTAGAAATACATGGCTGCTACTACAGTGAACCATGCGTTAATACCAGCCTCAGTAGAAATACATGGCTGCTACTACAGTGAAACATGCGTTAATACCAGCCTCTATAGAAATGCATGGCAGCTACTACAGTGAAACATGCGTTAATACCGGCCTCACTAGACATACATGGCTGCTACTTCAGTGAAACATGCGTTAATACCAGCCCCAGTAGAAATACATGACTGCTACTACAGTGAAACATGCGTTAATACCAGTCCCAGTAGAAATACATGGTTGCTACTACAGTGAAACATGAGTTAATACCAGTCTCAGTAGAAATACATGACTGCTACTACATGGAAACCTGCGTTAGTACAAGCCCCAGAAACCTGCGTTAATACCAGCCCCAGAAACCTGTGTTAATACCAGTCCCAGTAGAAACGCATGGCTGCTATTATAGTGAAACATGCGTTCATACCAGCCTCAGAAACCTGCGTTAATAACAGTCTCAGTAGAAAGCCATGGCTGCTAATACAATGAATGTGCGTTAGTACACACCACATCAACCTGCGTTAATACCAGTCCCAGTAGAAAGGCATGGCTGCTACTACAGTGACACATGCGTTAATACCAACCCCAGAAACCTGCTTTAATACCAGTCCTAGTAGAAAGGCATGGCTGCTAATACAATGAAATGTGCGTTAGTACAAGCCCCAGAAACCTGCGTTAATACCAGTCCCAGTAGAAATACATGGCTGCTACTACTGTGCAACATGCGTTAATACAAGCCCCAGTAGAAATACATGGCTGATACTACAGTGAAACATGCGTTAATACACGCCCCAGTAGAAATACATGGCTGCTACTACATTGAAACATGCGTTAATACACGCCCCAGTAGAAATACATGGCTGCTACTAGAGTGAACCATGCGTTAATACCAGCCTCAGTAGAAATACATGGCTACTACTACAGTGAAACATGCGTTAATACCAGCCCCAGTATAAATACATGGCTGCTACTACAGTGAAACATGCGTTAATACCAGCCCCAGTAGAAATACATGGCTGATACTACAGTGAAACATGCGTTAATACCAGCCCCAGTAGAAATACATGGCTGATACTACAGTGAAACATGCGATAATACACGCCCCAGTAGAAATACATGACTGCTACTACAGTGAAACATGCGTTAATACCAGTCCCAGTAGAAATACATGGCTGCTACTACTGTGAAACATGCGTTAATACAAGCCGCAGTAGAAATACATGGCTGATACTACAGTGAAACATGCGTTAATACACGCCCCAGTAGAAATACATGGCTGCTACTAAAGTGAAACATGCGTTAATACAAGCCACAGTAGAAATACATGGCTGCTACTACATTGAAACATACGTTAATACACGCCCAAGTAGAAATACATGGCTGATACTACAGTGAAACATGCTTTAATACCAGCCTCAGTAGAAATACATGGCTGCTACTACAGTGAACCATGCGTTAATACCAGCCTCAGTAGAAATACATGGCTGCTACTACAGTGAAACATGCGTTAATACCAGCCTCTATAGAAATGCATGGCAGCTACTACAGTGAAACATGCGTTAATACCGGCCTCACTAGACATACATGGCTGCTACTTCAGTGAAACATGCGTTAATACCAGCCTCAATAGAAATACATGGCTGCTAATACAGTGAAACATGCGTTAATACCAGCCCCAGTAGAAATACATGACTGCTACTACAGTGAAACATGCGTTAATACCAGTCCCAGTAGAAATACATGGTTGCTACTACAGTGAAACATGAGTTAATACCAGTCTCAGTAGAAATACATGACTGCTACTACATGGAAACCTGCGTTAGTACAAGCCCCAGAAACCTGCGTTAATACCAGCCCCAGAAACCTGTGTTAATACCAGTCCCAGTAGAAACGCATGGCTGCTATTATAGTGAAACATGCGTTCATACCAGCCTCAGAAACCTGCGTTAATAACAGTCTCAGTAGAAAGCCATGGCTGCTAATACAATGAATGTGCGTTAGTACACACCACATCAACCTGCGTTAATACCAGTCCCAGTAGAAAGGCATGGCTGCTACTACAGTGACACATGCGTTAATACCAACCCCAGAAACCTGCTTTAATACCAGTCCTAGTAGAAAGGCATGGCTGCTAATACAATGAAATGTGCGTTAGTACAAGCCCCAGAAACCTGCGTTAATACCAGTCCCAGTAGAAATACATGGCTGCTACTACTGTGCAACATGCGTTAATACAAGCCCCAGTAGAAATGCATGGCTGATACTACAGTGAAACATGCGTTAATACACGCCCCAGTAGAAATACATGGCTGCTACTACAGTGAAACATGCGTTAATACCAGCCCCAGTAGAAATACATGGCTGATACTACAGTGAAACATGCATTAATACACGCCCCAGAAGAAATACATGGCTGCTACTACATTGAAACATGCGTTAATACACGCCACAGTAGAAATACATGGCTGCTACTACAGTGAACCATGCGTTAATACCAGCCTCAGTAGAAATACATGGCTGCTACTACAGTGAAACATGCGTTAATACCAGCCCCAGTAGAAATACATGGCTGCTACTACAGTGAAACATGCGTTAATACCAGCCCCAGTAGAAATACATGGCTGATACTACAGTGAAACATGCGATAATACACGCCCCAGTAGAAATACATGACTGCTACTACAGTGAAACATGCGTTAATACCAGTCCCAGTAGAAATACATGGCTGCTACTACTGTGAAACATGCGTTAATACAAGCCCCAGTAGAAATACATGGCTGCTACTACAGTGAAACATGCGTTAATACCAGCCCCAGTAGAAATACATGGCTGCTACTACAGTGAAACATGCGTTAATACCAGCCCCAGAAGAAATACATGGCTGCTACTACAGTGAAACATGCGTTAATACCAGCCCCAGTAGAAATACATGACTGCTACTACAGTGAAACATACATTAATACCAGCCCCAGTAGAAATGCATGGCTGCTACTACAGTGAAACATGCGTTAATACCAGCCCCAGTAGAAATACATGGCTGCTACTACAGTGAAACATGCGTTAATACCAGCCGCAGTAGAAATACATGGCTGATACTACAGTGAAACATGCGTTAATACACGCCCCAGTAGAAATACATGGCTGCTACTAAAGTGAAACATGCGTTAATACAAGCCACAGTAGAAATACATGGCTGCTACTACATTGAAACATACGTTAATACACGCCCCAGTAGAAATACATGGCTGATACTACAGTGAAACATGCTTTAATACCAGCCTCAGTAGAAATACATGGCTGCTACTACAGTGAACCATGCGTTAATACCAGCCTCAGTAGAAATACATGGCTGCTACTACAGTGAAACATGCGTTAATACCAGCCTCTATAGAAATGCATGGCAGCTACTACAGTGAAACATGCGTTAATACCGGCCTCACTAGACATACATGGCTGCTACTTCAGTGAAACATGCTTTAATACCAGCCTCAATAGAAATACATGGCTGCTAATACAGTGAAACATGCGTTAATACCAGCCCCAGTAGAAATACATGACTGCTACTACAGTGAAACATGCGTTAATACCAGTCCAAGTAGAAATACATGGTTGCTACTACAGTGAAACATGAGTTAATACCAGTCTCAGTAGAAATACATGACTGCTACTACATGGAAACCTGCGTTAGTACAAGCCCCAGAAACCTGCGTTAATACCAGCCCCAGAAACCTGTGTTAATACCAGTCCCAGTAGAAACGCATGGCTGCTATTATAGTGAAACATGCGTTCATACCAGCCTCAGAAACCTGCGTTAATAACAGTCTCAGTAGAAAGCCATGGCTGCTAATACAATGAATGTGCGTTAGTACACACCACATCAACCTGCGTTAATACCAGTCCCAGTAGAAAGGCATGGCTGCTACTACAGTGACACATGCGTTAATACCAACCCCAGAAACCTGCTTTAATACCAGTCCTAGTAGAAAGGCATGGCTGCTAATACAATGAAATGTGCGTTAGTACAAGCCCCAGAAACCTGCGTTAATACCAGTCCCAGTAGAAATACATGGCTGCTACTACTGTGCAACATGCGTTAATACAAGCCCCAGTAGAAATACATGGCTGATACTACAGTGAAACATGCGTTAATACACGCCCCAGTAGAAATACATGGCTGCTACTACATTGAAACATGCGTTAATACACGCCCCAGTAGAAATACATGGCTGCTACTAGAGTGAACCATGCGTTAATACCAGCCTCAGTAGAAATACATGGCTGCTACTACAGTGAAACATGCGTTAATACCAGCCCCAATATAAATACATGGCTGCTACTACAGTGAAACATGCGTTAATACCAGCCCCAGTAGAAATACATGGCTGATACTACAGTGAAACATGCATTAATACACGCCCCAGAAGAAATACATGGCTGCTACTACATTGAAACATGCGTTAATACACGCCACAGTAGAAATACATGGCTGCTACTACAGTGAACCATGCGTTAATACCAGCCTCAGTAGAAATACATGGCTGCTACTACAGTGAAACATGCGTTAATACCAGCCCCAGTAGAAATACATGGCTGCTACTACAGTGAAACATGCGTTAATACCAGCCCCAGTAGAAATACATGGCTGATACTACAGTGAAACATGCGATAATACACGCCCCAGTAGAAATACATGGCTGCTACTACATTGAAACATGCGTTAATACACGCCCCAGTAGAAATTCATGGCTGATACTACAGTGAAACAGGCTTTAATACCAGCCTCAGTAGAAATACATGGCTGCTACTACAGTGAAACATGCGTTAATACCAGCATCAATAGAAATGCATGGCTGCTACTACAGTGAAACATGCGTTAATACCAGCCTCAATAGAAATACATGGCTGCTAATACAGTGAAACATGCGTTAATACCAGCCCCAGTAGAAATACATGACTGCTACTACAGTGAAACATGCGTTAATACCAGTCCCAGTAGAAATACATGGCTGCTACTACTGTGAAACATGCGTTAATACAAGCCCCAGTAGAAATACATGGCTGCTACTACAGTGAAACATGCATTAATACCAGCCCCAGTAGAAATACATGGCTGCTACTACAGTGAAACATGCGTTAATACCAGCCCCAGTAGAAATACATGGCTGCTACTACAGTGAAACATGCGTTAATACCAGCCCCAGAAGAAATACATGGCTGCTACTACAGTGAAACATGCGTTAATACCAGCCCCAGTAGAAATACATGGCTGCTACTACAGTGAAACATGCGTTAATACCAGCCCCAGTAGAAATGCATGGCTGCTACTACAGTGAAACATGCGTTAATACCAGCCCCAGTAGAAATACATGGCTGCTACTACAGTGAAACATGCGTTAATACACGCCCCAGTAGAAATACATGGCTGCTACTAAAGTGAAACATGCGTTAATACAAGCCACAGTAGAAATACATGGCTGCTACTACATTGAAACATACGTTAATACACGCCCCAGTAGAAATACATGGCTGATACTACAGTGAAACATGCTTTAATACCAGCCTCAGTAGAAATACATGGCTGCTACTACAGTGAACCATGCGTTAATACCAGCCTCAGTAGAAATACATGGCTGCTACTACAGTGAAACATGCGTTAATACCAGCCTCTATAGAAATGCATGGCAGCTACTACAGTGAAACATGCGTTAATACCGGCCTCACTAGACATACATGGCTGCTACTTCAGTGAAACATGCGTTAATACCAGCCCCAGTAGAAATACATAACTGCTACTACAGTGAAAAATGCGTTAATACCAGCCCCAGTAGAAATACATGGCTGCTACTACAGTGAAACCTGCTTTAATACCAGCCCCAGTAGAAATACATGGCTGCTACTACAGTGGAACATGCGTTAATACCAGTCCCAGTAGAAATACATGACTGCTACTACAGTGAAACATGCGTTAATACCAGCCCCAGTAGAAATACATTGCTGCTACTACAGTGACACATGCGTTAATACCAGCCCCAGTAGATATACATGGCTGCTACTACAGTGAAACATGCGTTAATACCAGCCCCAGTAGAAATACATGGCTGCTACTGCAGTGAAACATGCATTAATACCAGCCGCAGTAGAAATACATGGCTGCTACTACAGTGAAACATGAGTTAATACCAGTCCCAGTAGAAATACATGGTTGCTACTACAGTGAAACATGAGTTAATACGAGTCCCAGTAGAAATACATGACTGCTACTACAGTGAAACCTGCGTTAGTACAAGCCCCAGAAACCTGCGTTAATACCATCCCCAGAAACCTGCGTTAATACCAGTCCCAGTAGAAACGCATGGCTGCTACTACAGTGAAACATGCGTTAATACCAGCCTCAGAAACCTGTGTTAATAACAGTCTCAGTAGAAAGCCATGGCTGCTAATACAATGAAATGTGCGTTAATACAAACCACATCAACCTGCGTTAATACCAGTCCCAGTAGAAAGGCATGGCTGCTACTACAGCGAAACATGCGTTAATATCAACCCCAGAAACGTGCGTTAATACCAGTTCCAGTAGAAATACATGGCTGCTACTACAGTGAAACATGCGTTAATACCAGTCCCAGTAGAAAGATATGGCTATTACTACAGTGAAACATGCGTTAATACCAGCCCCAGTAGAAAGACATGGCTGCTACTACAGTGAAACATGCATTAATACCAGTCCCAGTAGAAATACATGGCTGCTACTACAGTGACACATGCGTTAATATCAGTCCCAGTAGAAATACATGGCTGCTACTACAGTGAAACATGCGTTAATACCAGTCCCAATAGAAAGGCATGGCTGCTACTACAGTGAAACATGTGTTAATACCAGTCCCAGTAGAAATACATGGCTGCTACTCCAGTGAAACATGCGTTAATACCAGTCCCAGTAGAAAGGCATGGCTGCTACTACAGTGAAACATGCGTTAATACAAGCCCCAGTAGAAATAAATAACTGCTACTACAGTGAAATATGTGTTAATACCAGCCCCAGTAGAAATACATGGCTGCTAATACAGTGAAACCTGCGTTAATACCAGTCCCAGTAGAAATACATGGCTGCTACTACAGTGAAACATGCGTTAATACCAGTCCCAGTAGAAAGGCATGGCTGCTACTACAGTGAAACATGCGTTAATACACGCCCCAGTAGATATACATGGCTGCTACTACAGTGAAACCTGCATTAATACCAGCCTCAGTAGAAATACATGGCTGCTACTACAGTGACACGTGCGTTAATACCAGCCCCTGTAGAAATACATGGCTGCTACTACAGTGAAACATGCGTTAATACCAGCCCCAGTAGAAATACATGGCTGCTACTGCAGTGAAACATGCGTTAATACCAGCCCCAGTAGAAATACATGGCTGCTAATACAGTGAAACACGCGTTAATACCAGCCCAAGTAGAAACACATGGCTGCTACTACAGTGAAATATGCGTTAATACCAGCCCCAGTAGAAATACATGGCTGCTACTACAGTGAAACATGCGTTAATAACAGCCCCAGTAGAAATACATGGCTGCTACTACAGTGAAACATGCGTTAATACCAGCCCCAGTAGAAATACATGGCTGCTACTGCAGTGAAACATGCGTTAATACACGCCCCAGTAGAAATACATGGCTGCTACTGCAGTGAAATTGCGTTAGTACCAGTCCCTGAAACCTGCGTTAATACAAGCCCCAGAAACATGCGTTAATACCAGCCCCAGAAACATGCATTAATACCAGCCCCAGAAGAAATACATGGCTGCTACTACAGTGAAACCTGCGTTAATATAAGCCCCCCCCCCCCTGAAACATGCGTTAATACTAGTCCCAGACCTAGGACCTGGCTTACACTACAGTAACATCTGCGCTATTACCAGATACAGAAAAATACATGACTGCTAATACAGTGAAACCTGCTTTAATACAAGCCCCAGAACAAACAACAGGCCGCTAATACAGTGAAACATGCGTTAATACCAGCCCCAGTAGAAATACATGGCTGCTACTACAGTGAAACATGCGTTAATACACGCCCCAGTAGAAATACATGGCTGCTACTGCAGTGAAATTGCGTTAGTACCAGTCCCTGAAACCTGCGTTAATACAAGCCCCAGAAACGTGCGTTAATACCAGCCCCAGTGGAAATACATGGCTGTTACTACAGTGAAACATGCGTTAATACCAGTCCCAGTAGAAATACATGGCTGCTACAACAGTGAAACATGCGTTAATACCAGCCCCAGTAGAAATACATGGCTGCTACTATAGTGAAACATGCGTTAATACCAGTCCCAGTAGAAATACATGGCTGCTACTACAGTGACACATGCGTTAATACAAGTCCCAGTAGAAATACATGGCTGCTACTACAGTGACACATGCATTAATACCAGCCCCAGAAGGAATACATGGCTGCTACTACAGTGAAACATGCGTTAATACCAGCCCCAGTAGAAATACATGGTTGCTACTACAGTGAAACATGCGTTAATACCAGCCCCAGTAGAAATGCATGACTGCTACTACAGTGAAACATGCTTTATACCAATCCCAGTTGAAATACATGGCTGCTACTACAATGAAACATGCGTTAATACCAGCCCCAGTAGCAATGCATGGCTACTACTACAGTGAAACATGCGTTAATACCAGCCCCAGTAGAAATACATGACTGCTACTACAGTGACACATGCGTTAATACCAGTCCCAGTAGAAATACATGACTGCTACTACAGTGAAACATGCGTTAATACCAGCCCCAGTAGAAATACATGGCTGCTACTACAGTGGAACATGCGTTAATACCAGTCCCAGTAGAAATACATGACTGCTACTACAGTGAAACATGCGTTAATACCAGCCCCAGTAGAAATACATTGCTGCTACTACAGTGACACATGCGTTAATACCAGCCCCAGTAGAAATACATGGCTGCTACTACAGTGACACGTGCGTTAATACCAGCCCCTGTAGAAATACATGGCTGCTACTACAGTGAAACATGTGTTAATACCAGCCCCAGTAGAAATACATGGCTGCTACTGCAGTGAAACATGCGTTAATACCAGCCCCAGAAGAAAGACATGGCTGATACTACAGTGAAACATGCGTTAATACCAGCCCCAGTAGAAATACATGGCTGCTACTACAGTGAAACATGGGTTAATACCAGCCCCAGAAGAAAGACATGGCTGCTACTACAGTGAAACATGCGTTAATACACGCCCCAGTAGAAATACATGGCTGCTACTACAGTGAAACATGCGTTAATACCAGCCCCAGTAGAAATACATGGCTGCTACTGCAGTGAAATTGGGTTAGTACCAGTCCCTGAAACCTGCGTTAATACAAGCCCAAGAAGAAATACATGGCTGCTACTACAGTGAAACCTGCGATAATATAAGCCCCCCCCCTGAAACATGCGTTAATACTAGTCCCAGACCTAGGACCTGGCTTACACTACAGTAACATCTGCGCTAATACCAGTTACAGAAAAATACATGACTGCTAATACAGTGAAACTTCCTTTAATACAAGCCCCAGAACAAACAACAGGCCGCTAATACAGTGAAACACGCGTTAATACCAGCCCCAGTAGAAATACTTTGCTGCTAATACAGTGAAACACGCGTTAATACCAGCCCCAGTAGAAATACATGGCCGCTAATACAGTGAAACACGCGTTAATACCAGCCCCAGTAGAAATACATGGCTGCTACTACAGTGAAACATGCGTTAATACCAGCCCCAGTAGAAATACATGGCTGCTAATACAGTGAACCCTGCTTTAATACAAGCCACAGAACAAACAACAGGCTGCTAATACAGTGAAACCTGCTTTAATGCAATCCCCAGTGCAACCAACAGGCTGCTACTACAGTGGCACATGTGTTAATACGGTCTCCAGAACTAACGACAGGCTGCTAATACAGTGGAACCTGCTTTAATACGAACCCCAGAACAAACAACAGGCTGCTAATACAGTGCAACCTACCTTAATACGAACCCCAGATCAAACACATGGCTGCTACTACAGTGAAATCTGCGTTGATACCAGCCACAGAACAAACACCTGACTGGGCATATAATCAGCCTAGCACGGCCCTATTCTCGACTTTATAGTGACGGGTTTATAAACCTTTTCTCAAATTACAAGCTCATTTGATACCATTGGTTGAGTTTGAGATTTGCTCTTGTCTCAACCAATCAGAAATATTGAGACTGAGCTTGGGATTGGAGATAGCTTTATACTCTCAAACTCAGTGTCAAGCTTTCTGATTGGTTGAGCCACAGAGCAAACCCCATACACAACCAGTGATCTCATTTAAGCTCTAGTTTGAGATTTGATAATAGGTCCCGAGGTTATAAAACTTTTCTCAGATCTCAAACTCGAGCTCAAGAAATGTGATTAGATGAGTCTGAGATTTGCTGTTGGCTCAACCAATCAGAAGCTTGCGACTGAGTTTGAGCATGTAGAACAGATCTCCGGTCATAGTTGTCTTCAAATATGGATGTCGTCCGCTCCAGATCCAGGTGCTGGTTGGTCTTTCGTCACAGGTTTCACTGTATATAGTTACTATCCTCTTGCTAATGTTTCGTAATGTTTCGTAATGTTTCGTACTGTTTCGTAATGTTTCGTACTGTTTCGAAATGTTTCGTAATGTTTCGTACTGTTTCGTAATGTTTCGAAATGTTTCGTAATGTTTCGTAATGTTTCGTACTGTTTCGTAATGTTTCGTACTGTTTCGAAATGTTCGTAATGTTTCGTAATGTTTCGTAATGTTTCGTACTGTTTCGTACTGTTTCGTAATGTTTCGTAATGTTTCGTAATGTTTCGTACTGTTTCGTACTGTTTCGTAATGTTTCGTACTGTTTCGTAATGTTTCGTAATGTTTCGTAATGTTTCGTACTGTTTCGTACTGTTTCGTACTGTTTCGTACTGTTTCGTAATGTTTCGTACTGTTTCGTAATGTTTCGTAATGTTTCGTAATGTTTCGTAATGTTTCGTAATGTTTCGTAATGTTTCGTAATGTTTCGTAATGTTTCGTAATGTTTCGTAATGTTTCGTACTGTTTCGTACTGTTTCGTAATGTTTCGTAATGTTTCGTACTGTTTCGTAATGTTTCGTAATGTTTCGTAATGTTTCGTAATGTTTCGTAATGTTTCGTAATGTTTCGTAATGTTTCGTACTGTTTCGTAATGTTTCGTACTGTTTCGTAATGTTTCGTACTGTTTCGAAATGTTCGTAATGTTTCGTAATGTTTCGTACTGTTTCGTACTGTTTCGTACTGTTTCGTAATGTTTCGTACTGTTTCGTAATGTTTCGTATGTTTCTAATGTTTCGTAATGTTTCGTAATGTTTCGTAATGTTTCGTAATGTTTCGTAATGTTTCGTAATGTTTCGTAATGTTTCGTATGTTTCGTAATGTTTCGTAATGTTTCGTAATGTTTCGTAATGTTTCGTAATGTTTCGTAATGTTTCGTAATGTTTCGTACTGTTTCGTACTGTTTCGTAATGTTTCGTAATGTTTCGTAATGTTTCGTAATGTTTCGTAATGTTTCGTAATGTTTCGTAATGTTTCGTAATGTTTCGTAATGTTTCGTAATGTTTCGTAATGTTTCGTACTGTTTCGTAATGTTTCGTAATGTTTCGTAATGTTTCGTACTGTTTCGTAATGTTTCGTAATGTTTCGTACTGTTTCGTAATGTTTCGTAATGTTTCGTACTGTTTCGTAATGTTTCGTAATGTTTCGTAATGTTTCGTACTGTTTCGTAATGTTTCGTAATGTTTCGTAATGTTTCGTACTGTTTCGTAATGTTTCGTAATGTTTCGTACTGTTTCGTAATGTTTCGTAATGTTCGTACTGTTTCGTAATGTTTCGTAATGTTTCGTAATGTTTCGTAATGTTTCGTACTGTTTCGTACTGTTTCGTAATGTTTCGTACTGTTTCGTAATGTTTCGTAATGTTTCGTAATGTTTCGTAATGTTTCGTAATGTTTCGTAATGTTTCGTAATGTTTCGTAATGTTTCGTAATGTTTCGTAATGTTTCGTACTGTTTCGTACTGTTTCGTAATGTTTCGTACTGTTTCGTAATGTTTCGTAATGTTTCGTAATGTTTCGTAATGTTTCGTAATGTTTCGTAATGTTTCGTAATGTTTCGTAATGTTTCGTAATGTTTCGTAATGTTTCGTACTGTTTCGTACTGTTTCGTAATGTTTCGTACTGTTTCGTAATGTTTCGTAATGTTTCGTAATGTTTCGTAATGTTTCGTAATGTTTCGTAATGTTTCGTAATGTTTCGTAATGTTTCGTAATGTTTCGTAATGTTTCGTACTGTTTCGTACTGTTTCGTAATGTTTCGTACTGTTTCGTAATGTTTCGTAATGTTTCGTAATGTTTCGTAATGTTTCGTAATGTTTCGTAATGTTTCGTAATGTTTCGTAATGTTTCGTAATGTTTCGTAATGTTTCGTAATGTTTCGTAATGTTTCGTCACACACTGTTTTATTGTCATCAATTAGTTCTTGTGTTCCGTCCAAATAGAAGTTATCAAAACACATAAATAGTCAATTAGCTTGACTGTCCGATTAGTGGTTAGTGGCTAGCGCGCTCGCTTCTCACCAATGTAACCCGTTTCGATCCTCGGACCGGGAGGTATGTGGGATGGTACGGTGGTCGCCAGAGCGGACAGGTGGATTTTCTACGGGTACTCCCGGATTCCTCCCACACGAATGACCACATTTACACTTTCATCCGCGCCAACGAGAGTGATTAATATAAGTTGTTAAACTTGCTTCGCAATCGTTGTAAAATAAATAAAGTTTAAACTAAGTTAAACTAATTAGCTTGACTCAGCTGTAACATGTCAATAAAAATAGATACACCTTTTTACCGGATGGAATGAATCCATCGCCATGAGGGAAGAGGCGAGAGGGGTCATGTGGCTTTAAGTGGTCTGCCTAAGAACACACCAACCTTGGTCCACCTTGGTTCTGACATGGCTCGAACTCACAATATCTAGGTCACGTGGAGAAGACGGAGGTTCCACTAACCGACAGATAACTAGTATATGAATACTTCCGACAAACTTTTATATACAGTCACTATGTGAATATGCTTGAGGAAAACTGTTGTGTATATAATATCTAGTATACTTCCGACAAACTGTATAATATATCATATCTAGTATACTTCCGACAAACTGTATAATATATAATATCTAGTATACTTCCGACAAACTGTTGTGTATATAATATCTAGTATACTTCCGACAAACTGTTGTGTATATAATATCTAGTATACTTCCGACAAACTGTATAATATATCATATCTAGTATACTTCCGACAAACTGTATAATATATAATATCTAGTATACTTCCGACAAACTGTTGTGTATATAATATCTAGTATACTTCCGACAAACTGTTGTGTATATAATATCTAGTATACTTCCGACAAACTGTATAATATATCATATCTAGTATACTTCCGACAAACTGTATAATATATAATATCTAGTATACTTCCGACAAACTGTTGTGTATATAATATCTAGTATACTTCCGACAAACTGTTGTGTATATAATATCTAGTATGCTTCCGACAAACTGTATAATATATCATATCTAGTATACTTCCGACAAACTGTATAATATATCATATCTAGTATGCTTCCGACAAACTGTATAGTATATCATATCTAGTATACTTCCGACAAACTGTATAATATATCATATCTAGTATACTTCCGACAAACTGTTCTGTATATAATATCTAGTATACTTCCGACAAACTGTTCTGTATATAATATCGAGTATACTTCCGACAAACTGTTGTATATATAATATATATTATACTTCGGACTAACTGTATAATATATCATATCGAGTATTCTTCCGACAAACTGTATAATATATAATATCGAGTATGCTTCCGACAAACTGTATAATATATCATATCGAGTATGCTTCCGACAAATTGTATAATATATCATATCGAGTATGCTTCCGACAAACTGTATAATATATAATATCGAGTATGCTTCCGACAAACTGTATAATATATCATATCGAGTATGCTTCCGACAAATTGTATAATATATCATATCGAGTATGCTTCCGACAAACTGTTGTATATATAATATATATTATACTTCCGACAAACTGTATAATATATCATATCTAGTATTCTTCCGACAAACTGTATAATATATAATATCTAGTATACTTCCGACAAACTGCATAATATATCATATCTAGTATACTTCCGACAAACTGTATAATATATCATATCTAGTATACTTCCGACAAACTGTTGTATATATAATATATATTATACTTCGGACTAACTGTATAATATATCATATCGAGTATTCTTCGTACTAACTGTATAATATATCATATCGAGTATACTTCCGACAAACTGTATAATATATAATATCTAGTATACTTCCGACAAACTGCATAATATATCATATCTAGTATACTTCCGACAAACTGTAAAGTATATCATATCTAGTATACTTCCGACAAACTGTATAGTATATCATATCTAGTATACTTCCGACAAACTGTATAGTATATCATATCTAGTATACTTCAGACAAACTGTATAATATATCATATCTAGTATACTTCCGACAAACTGTATAGTATATCATATCTAGTATACTTCCGACAAACTGTATAGTATATAATATCTAGTATACTTCCGACAAACTGTATAGTATATCATATCTAGTATACTTCCGACAAACTGCATAATATATAATATCTAGTATACTTCCGACAAACTGTATAATATATCATATCTAGTATACCACCGACAAACTGTTGTATATATAATATATATTATACTTCGGACTAACTGTATAATATATCATATCGAGTATTCTTCCGACAAACTGTTCTGTATATAATATCTAGTATACTTCCGACAAACTGTAAAGTATATAATATCTAGTATACTTCCGACAAACTGCATAATATATAATATCTAGTATACTTCCGACAAACTGTAAAGTATATAATATCTGGTATACTTCCGACAAACTGCATAATATATAATATCTAGTATACTTCCGACAAACTGCATAATATATCATATCTAGTATACTTCCGACAAACTGTAAAGTATATAATATCTAGTATACTTCCGACAAACTGCATAATATATAATATCTAGTATACTTCCGACAAACTGTAAAGTATATAATATCTAGTATACTTCCGACAAACTGCATAATATATCATATCTAGTATACTTCCGACAAACTGTAAAGTATATAATATCTAGTATACTTCCGACAAACTGCATAATATATCATATCGAGTATACTTCCGACAAACTGTATAATATATCATATCTAGTATGCTTCCGACAAAATGTTGTATATATAATATATATTATACTTCCGACAAACTGCATAATATATCATATCTAGTATACTTCCGACAAAATGTATAATATATCATATCTAGTATACTTCCGACAAAATGTATAATATATCATATCGAGTATTCTTCCGACAAACTATATAATATATAATATCTAGTATACTTCCGACAAACTGTATAATATATAATATCTAGTATACTTCCGACAAACTGTTGTGTATATAATATCTAGTATACTTCCGACAAGCTGTTGTGTATATAATATCTAGTATACTTCCGACAAACTGTTGTGTATATAATATCTAGTATACTTCCGACAAACTGTTGTGTATATCATATCTAGTATACTTCCGACAAAACTGTTGTGTATATAATATCTAGTATACTTCCGACAAACTGTTGTGTATATAATATCTAGTATACTTCCGACAAACTGTTGTGTATATAATATCTAGTATACTTCCGACAAACTGTTGTGTATATAATATCTAGTATACTTCCGACAAACTGTTGTGTATATAATATCTAGTATACTTCCGACAAACTGTTGTGTATATAATATCTAGTATACTTCCGACAAACTGTTGTGTATATAATATCTAGTATACTTCCGACAAACTGTTGTGTATATAATATCTAGTATACTTCCGACAAACTGTTGTATATATAATATCTAGTATACTTCCGACAAACTGTTGTGTATATAATATCTAGTATACTTCCGACAAACTGTTGTGTATATAATATCTAGTATACTTCCGACAAACTGTTGTGTATATAATATCTAGTATACTTCTGACAAACTGTTGTGTATATAATATCTAGTATACTTCTGACAAACTGTTGTGTATATAATATCTAGTATACTTCCGCCAAACTGTTTTATATATAATATCTAGTATACTTCCAACAAACTGTTTTATATATAATATCTAGTATACTTCCGACAAACTGCATAATATATCATATCTAGTATACTTCAGACAAACTGCATAATATATCATATCTAGTATACTTCCGACAAACTGTATAATATATCATATCTAGTATACTTCCGACAAACTGCATAATATATCATATCTAGTATACTTCCGACAAACTGTTGTGTATATAATATCTAGTATACTTCCGACAAACTGCATAATATATAATATCTAGTATACTTCCGACAAACTGTTGTGTATATAATATCTAGTATACTTCCGACAAACTGTATAATATATAATATCTAATATACTTCCGACAAACTGCATAATATATAATATCTAGTATACTTCCGACAAACTGTATAATATATAATATCTAGTATACTTCCGACAAACTGCATAATATATCATATCTAGTATACCTCCGACAAACTGTAGATACTAATTGCTAGTGTACCTCCGACACAGACAAGCTTACTGACATAATTTCTAATATGACCCATAGGTCTTTTCGTCCATACTTTATCGCCGATGCGTGTATCTTAGTAATTATGATCACTTTGTGTAAATGTATTGATGTTTCTGTATCAAAAAGGGTTGTGATCAATCAATAAAGGTTCATCAGGAATGCTTTCCCAACCATGTATTATTTATAAAGTGCTATTAGTGTGATAAGGTTAATTCATATGCTTGCCTTTATTACCTTCACTATCACATTAAAATGCCAGTATATATATTTCTGAGAACTTACCTTTCTTAAGGTCTTTAGCCCACCGCTTTGTTCATTAGTGCTTACATCCATAGTATGCGTTACTTCTTAGAACGTGTTCCACACTGAGATATTGTAAGGAGTGGATGATTAGAATGTACTGCACACTGTTATATTGTAAGGAGTGGATGATTAGAATGTACTGCACACTGAGATATTGTAAGGAGTGGATGATTAGAATGTGCTGCACACTGGGATACTGTAAGGAGTGAATGATTAGAATGTGCTGCACACTGCGATATTGTAAGGAGTGGATGATTAGAATGTGCTGCACACTGAGATATTGTAATGAGAGGGTGGTTAGAATGTGCGGCACACGTGAGGTATTATAAGGAGTGGATGATTAGAATGTACTGCACACTGAGTTACTGTAAGGAGTGGATGATTAGAATGTGCTGCACACTGAGGTATTGTAAGGAGTGGATGATTAGAATGTACTGCACACTGATATATTGTAAGGAGTGGATGATTAGAATGTGCTGCACACTGAGATATTGTAAGGAGTGGATGATTAGAATGTACTGCACACTGATATTTTGTAAGGAGTGGATGATTAGAATGTGCTGTACACTGAGATATTGTAAGGAGTGGATTAATAGAATGTGCTGTACACTGAGATAGTGTAAGGAGTGGATGATTAGAATGTGCTGCACACTGAGGTGTTGTAAGGAGTGGATTATTAGAATGTGCTGCACACTGAGATATTGTAAGGAGTGGATTATTAGAATGTGCTGCACACTGATATATTGTAAGGAGTGGATGATTAGAATGTACTGCACACTGAGATACTGTAAGGAGTGGATGATTAGAATGTGCTGCACACTGAGATATTGTAAGGAGTGGATGATTAGAATGTGCTGCACACTGAGATATTGTAAGGAGTGGATGATTAGAATGTGCTTCACACTGAGATATTGTAAGGAGTGGATGATTAGAATGTGCTGCACACTGAGATATTGTAATGTGTGGATGATTAGAATGTGCTGCACACTGATATATTGTAAGGAGTGGATGATTAGAATGTACTGTACACTGAGATATTGTAATGCGTGGATGATTAGAATGTACTGCACACTGAGATATTGTAATGTGTGGATGATTAGAATGTGCTGTACACTGAGATATTGTAAGGAGTGGATGATTAGAATGTACTGCACACTGATATATTGTAAGGAGTGGATGATTAGAATGTACTGTACACTGAGATATTGTAATGTGTGGATGATTAGAATGTGCTGCACACTGAGATATTGTAAGGAATGGATGATTAGAATGTGCTGCACACTGAGATATTGTAAGGAGTGGATGATTAGAATGTACTGCACACTGAGGTATTGTAAGGAGCGGATGATTAGAGATATTAGTAGTTAACCGGTCTTGGAATAAGTGGTGACTACTAATATAGCAAGAAATACACATAGATGCAAAGCATCACAGGGCTCCACCAGTAGATGTTCAAGCGAGACCCATACATGGGTAAACGTGCATGTAAACCTGGAAGAATGATGGTTTATAGGGCGCTTAGTTGCATAGTTGTTGGGGCCGTTGATTTCAGGTAACGTGCTTCCCATCTATGTAGGTTAGAATCCTACTGGGTGATGTATTCTTTCATGGTGAGGAAGCTATGCATCTGGCTTGTGTGGGGTCGGTGGTTCTACCCGGTTGTCCGTGTGTGTTCGGTTGAGTGCGTAATGCCACAAATAATAACTGGAGATTAGCCATATGATCTAAGCTGTATGTACGACTTTTAACCCCATAAGCAAACGCACTCGTAAGCTGATCCGCCCCTGCTCATTGGATCGCTATTGTGTGTCACTTATACGACACTCGATATCGTGTGCAGTAATTCTCAATGATTTTACAATAACCGTCAAATCGGGCAGCTGACTGTAATACGGTACTGGCCATAAAGTTGAATGCGGCTGTTTATACGTTACCCAATCTGGCCTAATACGAAAGCTTTATCAGTGCAGCAATACGAAACTCAATGCCCTGTAGTTACTGCCTTTTATTGTCATATTCCATTCAATGACAGAAAAGTAAGTTTGTTGAGTGCGTAATGCCATTTAATATAAAGGTAGCCAATTTTCCGAAATTTGTGGAAATTTAATCCTTTTCTAATTTGAAAACTGACAACTGTTTTGGAGAGGGTGGAAGGTTTATTACCTTATCTGTTCCGTAATAAGCAAATTAGTATTCCATGTGTTCGAGTGTACTTATAGAAAGTTGGGTGGTGTCTGTTACTTAGTATTCTCAATTCAAGATGTTCTTCTTAGCTGCCCCCAAAGGAGGTTTGTCTCTTATCGGGCAGTTGGAGTGCTTTGTTGTCATCTGAAGGGTTCGTCTCGTATACTGGCATTAAAGGGTTTTGTTTCATCTTTTTTTGTTTGCTTAAATGGCGTTACCCCTAACACAAGCTGGATTGTCTCGCTGGTAAGAATATGTGCGCGATGTTGCCATGGTATATGAGTATGTGCGCGATGTTGCCATGGTATAATAGTATGTGCGCGATGTTACCATGGTATATGAGTATGTGCGCGATGTTGCCATGGTCTATGAGTATGTGCACGATGTTGCCATGGTATAATAATATGTGCGCGATGTTGCCATGGTATAATAATATGTGCGCGATGTTGCCATGGTATAATAATATGTGCACGATGTTGCCATAGTATAATAATATGTGCGCGATGTTGCCATGGTATAATAATATGTGCGCGATGTTGCCATGGTATAATAATATGTGCGCGATGTTGCCATGGTATAATAATATGTGCGCGATGTTGCCATGGTATAATAATATGTGCGCGATGTTGCCATGTTATAATAATATGTGCGCGATGTTGCCATGGTATAATAATATGTGCGCGATGTTGCCATGGTATAATAATATGTGCGCGATGTTGCCATGGTATAATAATATGTGCACGATGTTGCCATGGTATAATAATATGTGCACGATGTTGCCATGGTATAATAGTATGTGCGCTAAGTTGCCATGGTATAATAATATGTGCGCGATGTTGCCATGGTATAATAATATGTGCGCGATGTTGCCATGGTATAATAGTATATGCGCTAAGTTGCCAGGAATATGTACACACAGTTATCATGGTCTAAGAGTATGTATGCGAAGTTGCCATGGTCTAAAAATATGTACACGAAGTTGTTTTTGAAGCTATTTGGCTTGAGGTTAAATTTAAACACTCTAAACCATTACTTGTGTGCTATACCTACAGGCCACCATCATCCAAAGTTGAATGGCTTACACATTAAATGTTCTCTAACAGTCTCGATAAGTTATACTCAGAATCTAAGGAATGCATCATACTAGGTGACTTCAACTTCGATTTGCTCAAGCAAGACCATAATTCAAACACATGGATTAGCCTTCTTGATTCTATTGATTTCACTCAGTTGGTTTGTCAACCTACACGAGTAACTCAAACCACATCAACACTGATGATCATGCTTTTACAAATACACCCAATAATATATCAGAGGTTACAGTCCAAAGTTATTCCATTAGTGATCATTACCCAGTTTGCATCACCAGGAAAACTACTGACCATAGCAAAAACACTTCGATTCATAAATGTATTCAGTATAGATCATTGAAATATTTCAATGAAGCTGAGTTCTTGCTTGAACTTTCCATCCAGCCTTGGTCACTTGTAGACATTTTTGGTGATCCGGACGACTCATCTGATGTATTCATTGATATGTTCGCTACTGTTCTCAACAATCACGCACCTATCATAAATAGAAGTCAAAAGGACGTCACAACCAAACTGGATAAATTCAGAAATTTTAGAAGCTATAAAACATAGAAATCATTTTCACAAGAAACAAATATCAGATAAGTTTAAAATATGGAAACAAAAAGTCAAATCACTTATATTTACCTCAAAGCATAATTACTACACCACACATATTAACTCGAATAAACACAATCCGAAACAATTATGGAGCAGCCTAAATGAATTATCAGGACTGAACAATAAATCTCAAACACAATACCTACATGATGAAAATGGATGAAAAATATTAAATACTAACTATACGGCCAATATTTTTAATGAACATTTCTGTAATATTCATAGGCAGTTTCAGTCTGATAACCCACCACCGCACTACTCTAACTTTGCACTTGAAACTACTAACAGCACTAAATTGTCAAACATATCTAGATTTTCTATTCCCTTAGTATCTGTGCAGTTTGTTGAAACACAACTTCTTTCACTTGATGTATCTAAATCAACGGGCTCTGATAATTTACATGCCAGATTCTTAAAGCTTTCTGCCAAAATCATTGCTCCAATTTTATCACAAATATTCAATTCTAGCATAAACTCTAACAAATTTCCCAAAGCATTTAAATTAGCCAAAGTTATACCATTCACAAAAATGTGACAAATCAGATAAAAATAATTAGACCTATATCAATATTACCTGTTATGTCATTGATTCTTGAGCGCCATGTCAG
This sequence comes from Archivesica marissinica, assembly GCA_014843695.1. Taxonomy (NCBI): domain Eukaryota; kingdom Metazoa; phylum Mollusca; class Bivalvia; order Venerida; family Vesicomyidae; genus Archivesica; species Archivesica marissinica. Next base: position 3,689,285 of record CM026389.1, on the reverse strand, counting down.
CCTTCACTTGAAACAATTTCTCGAGGAACATAATTTATTATATAATCGACAGTCCGGATTCCGTGAAAATCATTCATGTCAAACTGCCCTTACACGCTTACTGGATGACTGGATATCAGCAATTGATAAGAATGAAGTAGTGGGCACAGTCTTTCTGGATCTTTCCAAAGCCTTTGATCTGGTTGATCATTCTATCTTAATACGTAAATTAGCTTATTATGGTCTTGCTGAATCATCACAACATTGGTTTTCCTCGTACTTAGCTGACAGGTTCCAACACACGAATGTTTCTGGTGCTCGTTCTGATGCTGGACCTGTTGTTTCTGGTGTTCCTCAGGGGTCTGTCTTAGGTCCCATTCTCTTTATAATTTACATCAATGACTTACCTATGACTCTTACCAGCACAGTTGCAGACATATTTGCTGACGATACAACTATATCTGCCTCCGATCAATCTCTTGACACTCTTACTACTTCTTTATCTACTGATTTGATAAATGTTCAACAGTGGTGTTTAGACAATCGTATGATTCTCAATACTTCTAAGACCAAAATCATGTATATTTCCTCTAAATCAAAAGCTCATAGTATCAGTGAGTCTGCTCTTGAAGTGAAAGTAAACAACACCGTCATACATCCGAGTTCTGCTGAACGACTACTCGGAGTTATGATTGACAACACACTATCCTGGGATAAGCATACTGACAATGTTCTCAAAAAATGTAACTCTTATTTATATTTATTGTCTCGTATAAAAAGGTATCTCTCTATTCCAAATCGCAACCTCTTCTACAATGCTTACATATTGCTTCACTTAGACTTTTTTGTTGTGTGATTTGGGGTAACTGCAACTCATCTTTAGAAGATAAAATAGTTCGGTTACAAAAGAGAGCAGCTCGACTAATTCTAGATCAGGACTTTGACACTCCATCGCAATTATTATTCTCCCAACTAAAATGGATGACCTTTCCAGAACGAGTCATATATCAGAAGGCTATACAAATGTATAAAACATTACATGGAGCTGCTCCAGACTATTTAAAATCATCCTTCACTTTTACTTCTGATATACATCCTAGAATTCTTAGATCAACCTCAGAATATCAATTATAAACACCAAGACCAAATTGTGAATTATTTCGTAATACATTTGAATTTTCAGGATCATCTATTTGGAATTCATTGCCTCACTCAGTTCAAAATGCTCCAACTATCCAACAGTTCAAAATTCTCTACTTAAGGTGGCACTATAACAATTCAAACTAATCGCGTACTTCTACTGTTATTATA